>CM077149.1:36039033-36639033 GCA_039583875.1 Platanthera guangdongensis | reverse complement strand
CTGTTGTTTCTATCCCTCCAATCACTCCAGAAGAAACGCCCTCAGATGATCAGGTGCAAGACAACCTGCTTTCTATAGAAGGAGCCATCAATCAGATGATTGAAGACTTATGTACTGAAGAACCTCTTCCTCCCGTGCAAAAAGAACAATCTACTGAACCATCAAAGGAACCAACACCCACTCATACTCCATCTTCAAGATCCCCTGTTTACCACTCTCCTGCTGCTGACAAAGAGCAAGTTGAGACAATACTGATTTCTGATGAGAAAGAACAGACCCCAAAACTAGTTGATGCTCCTCTGAAGAGCTTGGATTTCCCTATCCCCACCTTCATTGATTAAGAAGGAGATGTTTTGATTCACACCACTAGAGCTAAGAGCTCAATCATTATTGAAGAAGTTATTCCATGGTCTGCTCCTCCGCCTCCTCCAGCTCCCTCTACTGCTATAAATGATATTCTAAGTAAGATTGAACAGCTGTTGCTCTACCATAGAAAGTATTTTGATGAATCCTTCAAGGTTGTCACTGAGAAAGTTACTGCTCTTGAAAAAGAGATGAGCAGAGGATTTGCTGAAATTCAGCACAATACTGATGAGTTAAGACAGCTATTCAAGATAGGTGGAAAAGTTCTGGACCACACAATCACCAATGTTATCCATGTAATGGAACAAGGTGTTACTTTTGCTAATAACCAGATACAGTTAGAAAAGTCAGCCCAAGCTCACACATTCAAAATCTGGGAATAAGTAGGTACCTTCAAAGAAGATGCTATAAATAATCTAACTGTAAAAGTCAGAAAGGGGGAGAATCTAGTAAAGAATATGAAAGTGCAACTAGATCTGATATACTCTAGAGGGGGGTGAATAGAGTATATGGTGCTATAAAAACTTTTACAAACTTTTACAATAATTGTTGTAATATGTGTGAGCAGGGAAGCAGAAATAAATCTAATCACAGTACTAAGCTATGCAAAAACTAAGCACAGAAAAATCAAGGCCAGAAACAAAAATGAAAGCAAGCAGAACCAGAAGACACAAGGAAATATAGTGGTTCCCCAAACTTGGGTACATCCACTCTTCTACCACCCTAGGTAGGAATCCACTGCAGGATGAGTTGATCAGGTGTCCTGGGCACCAATGAGCTTTTGATAAGGTGCTCAAAAAGTAAAGCAGATTTTTTTATCAGGTGTCTTGCCACCAATGAGCTTTTGACAAGGTGCTCAAAAACCAGGTTCAAACTTTTGAAGGGAGTTTGAAAAACCCTTTACAGAGTGGGGGTGAGAGAGTGATGACAGTCTTCTCTTTCTCAAACAACTGAGAAGACTATGTGGATTGATGTCAAAGCTCCCCCTGAATCCTTGAAATCTTCAGGAAGAAAAGCTTTGCTGAGGGTGATAGGCCTTCAAATATTGAACTCCAGCAATGGATGATTTCAGTAAAAGGGACTGAAATGTTGACTGTCTGGAGTCTGGAAAATGTTGGCCTTGAACATTTTGAAAACTAAAAGAGATCTGAAGATTTGAAAACTTGATCTCCTTGGATGAGTGTTCTTCAGAGTTCTTTTAGACAGAAGATTTTTGAGGTTGTCTCTGTAATCTGTATTGTGTGTGCTCTATATGAGAGATTCAAAAATCCTGTCTATTATTCTCTGGTACAGAATAGAATATTATTCTCTGTCAAGGATAGCCGTTGGTCTGCATTGATTACATCCTTAATTGCATAATCTCTTCTAGAGGAAAGTCCACAGAAACATTCCTTGAAAAATCCTTTGAAACTTGGTCCAAAATTGAATGAGAACGGCTAGCAAATCTCTGAATTAATTGCAGAATAACTCCTAACTGATTTGAATTTGAATTCTGGAAGTTATCTGAAATCCTCGAACTGAGCTCTGCTATCGTCGAGCTGAGCTCAGCGATCTGGAAAACTTAAGCAGCAAAAATAATCGTCGATCTGAGCTCAAAGATCGTCGAACTGAGCTCAGAGATAAAGATCCAAGGCAGAGTCAAGATCGTCGACCTGAGCTCACCGATCGTCGAATGGAGTTCGATGATATTATGAAGTTGAGCTCAGCGATCGTCGAATGGAGTTCGATGATCTGTCGAACTTGAGCTAGACGATCGTCGATCGGAGTTCGACGAATCGTCGTGCTGAGCTCGACGATCAGACTTAGTCTCCAGATAGAAAAACTTGGTCTTCAGGGCAGCTTCCAAACCTAGACTTCTAACCCTTAGACTCAATTCTAATTGACCTTTTAAGCTATACAGGAGGTCAAGCAAAGGTTCCTAGAGACATAGCGATCCTGACCCAAATTAGTAATAGGGTGTTCCAACAATCTCCCCCTATTTGGGTTAGGATTACTATTTACAGACTTTGGAAAAATTTAAATAACAACATACAAGTATTAAGCAGAAAAACAACATCTAGACAAGCAGAAACACAGAGATATATATATATATCATCCAGATAACAATCAGAATTCACAGAAACTATCACCTTACAATGTCACTTCTTCTATTTGCCTTTAAACATTTTAATTTCTCTGTTAGGGTTTAGGGCTTCTTTGTTGGACCTGGTGTCATCTGCTGCACCCAAATAAGTTTGCTTTGTAGGCCTGGGAACCATAGCTGCAGAATGTAATTCCATATATCTGTCAGCATCAAAGAATTTACTGGAAGCAAATCTTTCTAATTCTTTCTGTCTTTGCTCAGACATTGTAGAAATGTTGGAAGCATCTAGTCCTTGTTCTCTGGCCTTCTTAATCTAATCTAGTGCAGCCAATTCCTTTAACCTGGCAGTCCAAGCAGCTGGGTTATTTTCAGGGTCCTCAAAAGGTACAGGTGGCTCATACCTGTTGGAAGGATTGTCTTGAGGAGGCCTGGCAGACACAGTCTCTTTTAGCTTGTAGGGGAAAGGGCCTGATGATGTATCAGATGAAACATGTCCTCCCCTAGAATATGGGTGCTGCCTGGAATACCCTTTGGAATATACTTGTATATCTCTCTGATTGCCCCTGTATCCTCCTCTCCTAGAATATGAACCCCTGGATTGGCTTTCCCTTTGATAGGACCTGGCATGAGGTTGATAAGGAAGGGCTGGAGAATTGGGGAATGGAGGGCTGAGGTGTTGGTAGGGTGGAGATGGAGGACAGGGGAATGGAGATGGATGGAGTGAATGTTGGTTGATCAATGATGTGGTGTAGGAGAGTTTGGAATGAAGAGGAGGAGGTAGGGAAGTCAGGAGGAGATGAGGGGGAATCATCCATGAAGGAATCATCCATAAGAGTGAAGGATGGAATGGATGGTGAAGAGGTGATATCAGGTGGAGGGTAAGAGAACAGAGGGTGGAATTGTTCTTCTGGTGTGGGGAGAACAGGGACTGGAGAGGGAGTTGATGTTGGAGATGGGCTAGATATGGTGATGGTGGATGGGGCTGGAAGGGTGGTTGGTAGGGGCAGGGATGGAATTGGAGGAGGAGGAGAGGCAGCAACATCAGCAGCCAGGTCATCTGCAGGGGCAGAGACCTGTGGAGGAGTGACTCTTTGAGTCCTGGTGCCTGAAGGAGCACTAGAGGAGGGCCTGCTAGGCTTGCTTATTTGCCTGTCCCTCTTGCCAAAGAGGGCACAGGTTAGTCTCTTGGAGGCATTTATGTGAACTCCAGAGGAGACCAGCAAGGCAGGGCACCTGGTCTGCAAGAAAACTCCAAGAATTCTTCCAAAGTTTACAAAACTCTTGTTTATTTTCTTCTTGATGAGGTCAAAGAACACCTCTCCCCAGTTCACATTTTTCTTATGCACCAGAGCTCCCATGAGACAGAGCTGATGTCTGGATATAGTATCATGGGCAGAGTGCTTTGCCAGCAGCACTTTCCCTACCACATCTGCCAGGAACCTGTATTCAACAGACAGATTCCTCTTGAATAGCTTGCTAGGGTTTCCCTCTGGATGACCCATCCTGGCAAGTAGTTCAGAATAATCTTCTCCTGATAACTCATCAATATCTTCTCCATTTCTCAGTCCAAAAACTTCTGTTAAAACTGTAGGGGTCAAGGGTACCTGATTGCCAGCAATAGACCCAACTATTGTGTTGTTATCTTGATTATGAGCAGTATACACCCACTCTTTGATTTCATCTGAAGCCAGCTTGATCCTGGTGGTCATGAGAGCAGTTAGATTCTGATCTTTGAACAAACCCAGTATGTCTTGGAAAATCTGGTCAGTGGTGCTGAATGATTCTATATCAATATCAAAGCCTGCATCAAACTTCATTGCGGCAAGAACTGCAACTGACATAGCCATTGTACCTGCAAAAACTCAATAAACAAAACGACCAAGCGTAGAGCTGTTTGGAGGGAAAGAAAATTCTTGCAGAGAAATCGAAAGCCCAAAAGAGAACGACGGCGAAAAATGAGTTTTATATTAGGGTTCGACGCAGAATTGGAAAGATCGTTGAACTCAGTTCGACGATCGGGGCTTCTAAAGGAATCTGAAGAGTCTTCAACATCGTCGATCTCCGTTCGATGATCTTGAAGAGCGTCGAGCTCCGTTCGACGATCGTTCAGTGAACATAATCGTCGAGCGCCGTTCGACGATCGTTGACCGGAAGAGATAGTTCATACTATCTGAGAGGCGCTGAACTCAGTTCGACGATTTTGGAAATCATCGATCTTCGTTCGACGATCTTGGGGCAAATCGTAGAGCGCTGTTCAGAGATCAGGAAAATTCTAGACACTAAGAAAAATCAGAGAGTTTGCCTAGTATTGGTCAATTTTTAGCTTTCAAAATCTTGGATATTATTTAAGGCTTCCTCCATCTAACATTCCTAACTAGTTTAGGAAGAAGGTGTGTTTCTTTTCATCCAAGGGCTTGGTGAAAATATCTCCCCTTTGCAAATCAGTTGGGATATATTGTAATTCAATTTTATTCTTTTCAACATTATCCCTTAAGAAATAATGCCTAATCTCTATGTATTTTGTCCTACTATGGAGGACTGGATTTTGAGCTATGGAAATAGCACTTGTGTTATCACAAAAGATTTTAGACTTCTCTAAGTTGTAACCATAGTCTAGGAGTTGGTTTTGAATCCACAATATTTGTGAACAACAACTCCCTGCAGCCATATATTCAGCTTCAGCAGTTGAAGTTGACACAGATGTTTGTTTCTTACAAAACCAAGAGACAAGTCTGTCACCAAGGAACTGACAAGTTCCACTGGTGCTTTTCCTATCAATTCTGCATCCAGCATAATCAGCATCTGAGAATCCAGTTAAATCAAATGCTGAATCTTTTGGATACCAGAGACCTAGATTTGGACAACTTTTAACATACCTGAGAATCCTCTTTACTAAAGTTAGGTGTGACTCTCTAGGGCTTACTTGGAACCTAGCACATATACATGTAGCAAACATTATATCTAGTCTACTAGCTGTAAGATACAGTAAAGAGCCAATCATTGCTCTATATGTTGTCTGATCAACAGGTTTCCCATGTTCATCAGCATCTAATACAGCATTGGTAGGCATGGGTGTTTTCATACAAGATGTCTCAGACATACCAAATTTCTTAACCAGTTCATTTGCATATTTGGTTTGAGAAATAAAGATGCCTTCAGCATGTTGTTTGACTTGCAATCCTAGGAAGAAGGATAACTCACCCATGCTACTCATCTCAAATTTAGAATGCATTAGGTTAGAAAACCTTCTGCACAATTTTGAGTCAGTAGAACCAAAAATGATATCGTCTACATAAATTTGTACTAGTAGGGTATGGGACTTATGGGTTCTAATAAAAAGAGTTTGGTCTACTCTACCCCTTATAAAACCATTTTCCAAGAGAAAGCATGCTAATGTCTCATACCATGCTCTAGGAGCTTGCTTGAGACCATATAGTGCTTTATTTAATCTAAAAACATAATCAGGATAAGTTGGAGAGATAAAACCTGGAGGTTGTCTGACATAAACTTCCTCTTTGATGTCTCCATTTAAGAAAGCACTTTTGACATCCATCTGATATACTTTGAAGCCTTTGTGAGCTGCATAAGCTAGAAAAATCCTGATGGCTTCTAATCTTGCAACAGGTGCAAAAGTCTGGTCGTAGTCGATTCCTTCTTCTTGAGAGTATCCTTGAGCAACTAGCCTTGCCTTGTTCCTTATAATTACTCCTTGATCATCCAGTTTGTTTCTGAATACCCATTTTGTTCCAACAATGGAATGATCCTTAGGCTTTGGCACTAGTTCCCATACTTTGTTCCTCTCAAATTGATGCAACTCCTCTTGCATTGCAATGATCCAGTGTGGATCTTGCTCTGCATCTTGAATGGACTGAGGTTCAATTTGAGATAGGAAGCAGGTGTGCAACAGGTTTTGGTTGACCTGATTTCTGGTTTGCACACCAGCTGAGATTTCTCCAATTATTTGGGAAATTGGATGGTCTCTTGATGTTACTAAATCAACAGGGGGTGTTGATTGTTCACCAACCGGTGTTGTTGTTTCCTCTTGTGGTACAACAACTGGCTCTTCAGGTTGTGCTTCAAAATGTTGATCATTTCCTTCATCTTCACTGCTTTCATCCTCTTGAGTAACCTGTAACCTGTTCAAGTCTTCAACTAGAGAATGTTCCTGCAAAGGTTCTATGGTAGAAGAATTCTTCTCCTTGAAAGACATGTTAGTTTCATCAAATGAAATGTGAACAGATTCCTCAATTTTCAAAGATGATTTGTTATAGACCCTATAGGCCTTGCTGATCATGGAGTATCCCAAAAACACTCCTTCATCATCTTTGGCTTGAAATTTTGCTAAATATTTCTTGTCATTATTATGAATGTAGTAAATACAACCAAATACTCTAAAATAGTCAACTTTAGGTTTCTTCCTTTTGAGTAATTCATAGGGAGTCTTTCACTTTAGTTTATGTATCATACTTTTGTTCAACACATAGTTGGAGGTGTTCACTGCCTCTGCCCAAAAGGATAGAGGTAGATGAGCATCTGACAACAATGTAGTGGCAGATTCAATAAGGGTTCTATTTTTCCTTTCAGCTACCCCATTTTGTTGAGGAGTTCTAGGAGCTGAGAAAGTATGCCTGATCCCTTCACTCTGACAGAACTCTTGCATAAGAAGAGAATCAAACTCTGTCTCATCATCACTTCTGATCAGGGCAATATGAGTATTGAACTCAATCTGTATGCATTTGAGAAACTCTGTCAGACACTTAAAGTTATCAGACTTCTTCCTTAGAAAGAACACCCAAGTGAATCTAGAGAAGTCATCTACAATTACTAAAGTGTAGGATTTCCCTCCTAGGCTTTCTACTGTGATGGGTCCAAAAAGATCCATGTGTAACAGATACAATATCCTAGGTGAATCACTCTTATTAAGTGACTTAAAACTGTTTTAGTTTGCTTGCCTAATTGACAAGCCTTGCAGAGTCCTTCCTTCTTGTAGGGGCCAGAAGGTAGTCCTCTAACAAGGTTGTCCTTGGATAGCCTAGCAATAGTTCTAAGGTTTAGGTGTCCTAATCTCTAATGCCATAAAACATTTGGTCTACAGACTGAATTAAACAAGCAGATATCTACATCAGTTGAAATAAAGTCTACCAAGTAGATGTTACCTTTCCTTTTACCTGTCAACACAGTTGTGTTGCTCTCTGACTTGATTTTGCATGAGGTTTTGCTGAAGGTCACCTGGTAGCCTTCATCACACAGCTGACTGATGCTAATTAGGTTGTGCTTCAGTCCTTCCACATAAGCTACCTTCTTGAAAGTTACTGATCCAATCTGGACTGCACCATATCCTTTAGTTTGTCCAAAGTTGGAATCACCAAAAATAACTTTGGGTCCAAGCTTGGCTCTTAAGAATGTGAGGTTGTCCTTATTCCCTGTCATGTGCTTAGAGCACCCACTATCCAAATACCATTGCTGGTTAGATGTTGGATAGGTCTTCACCTGCACATAAGACAATTCATTTGTTTTTGACCCAGTTTACCTTGGGCCTAGGTTGATAACCTCTAAATTCAGAAATGAAAGACATCCCAGGTTGACTCTTATATCCTTCAGGATGATATCTCCTTGGAGGTAGAATCCATTCAGTATAAGGGTTATAGATTTGGGATGAAGGACCCTTAGGATTCAATTTTGATTTGCCTTTGAAAAAGTTTCCAGAGCTCTAACCTCTGTTCGACGATCTTTGAGCTGCGTTCGACGATCTTGGGTCAGATCGTCGAGCTCCGTTCGACGGTCGACTATGGCTGAGGTCAGGTATATGAGATCTTAAACCTGCGTTCGACGACTTTGGCTGAGATCGTCGATCTGCGTTCGACGATTTTTCCTGAGATCGTCGAGCTGCGTTCGGCGATCGTCGATCTTCATTCGGCGATCGTCGATCTATGTTCGACAATTTCTGCTGGGACTTGGTTTTTTGAGGCAGATCAGAATTTTTCCTAGCAACCTCTACAACTCCCTTTCCCTTGTCAGAAATAAACTTAATGGGAGTTGTTAGAACAATAGGTTGGCTGGAAGAGGCACCCAAGCCCAGTGTACTGTTAAATCTAGAGTTCACTGTGCTTGTGATGTCCATCAGCTTGATGCTTCTCCCATTAAGGGATTCTTCAAGCTTCTTGGCCTCAGAGAGCTCACTTTTCAGTGAAGCTATCTGTTCCCTACAGCTCTCCAACTCCTGAGAGAGTTTGAGGTTTTCTGACTTTAAAATATTGTGTTCAGATGATTGATTTCTGAGAGAGATAATCTCTTTCTCAGACTTTAGCAGGTCTAAACACAGTGCTTTAAATTCAGATTTAAAATCTTCTGAACTAAAATCAAAAGAGCTAATTACCTGATCTTCTTCAGGTTGAGTCTCTGAGTTTGACTCTGACTCCTCTTCCTCTGAATTGTGTTGTGAGGCATTGATTGCCATCATGCAGAACTCCTTTTCTTCTGCATCATCCTCATCATCACTGGAGCTAGAAGAGGCTTCTGACTCCTCTTCTGTCTCACTCCAGGATTCAGCAACAAACCCTTTTCTTGTATGCTTATTTTTGCTTGAAGAAGGTTTGCCATTTCCATTCCTTTTGGAGTCTTTCTCCTTCCTTCTTTCTTTCCTGTCCCTTCTGTCCTTTTTCTTGTTCTCTGGACAGTCAGGAACTATGTGCCCTGGTTTCCTGCAACCAAAGCAAATAATATCTTTATTGTTGTTAATGGACTTGTCATACCTTGGCTTGTCCCGCTCCTTGTATGATCTTCTTCTGAAGTCCTTTCTGGCCATCTTGTAGAATCTTTTGGCCAACAAGCTGAGTAGTTCATCATTGCTTGTAGCTTTATCTTCAGGCAGATCCTCAGTTGCCTTAAAGGCTATGGTCTTCTCTTTCCTTGTGGCTAGTGAAGCAGCCTTCTGTTCTTCCTCTCTATTCTTGATGAGTAGCTCATAAGATTTGAGCTTACCCAGCAAAGCTTCAGTGGTGATCTCATTTAGACTTCTGGAATCCTTAATTGGCCAGATTCTTGAATCCCAAGTGCTGGGGAAGCACATTAGGATCTTGTCATTAAGTTCTGTCAGAGAGATCTCTTTGTCCAATATTCTTAGCTCACTGACAATTAGACTTAGTCTGTTGTACATATCTCCCACTGACTCAGTCTCTCCCTTCTTGAAATTCTCATATTGAGAGATGAGATGGGATCTTCTGTCTTTTCTCTCATCAGCTGAGCCTGAGACTATTTCTGAGAGCTTGTCCCAAATTTCCTTGGCTGAATTGCATTCAGCTACCTTTTGAAATATGTCATCTGACATTGTCTGGGATAGGATGTTCATAGCCTTGGCATCAGCTACCTTCCATCTCTTGATGTCAGCATCTGTTCCTGATGGAGGTGGCACAGCATTTGTGCTTGTGCTCTCTGGGGGTCTTGGACACACTGTCAAAACAGAATTAAAGATATCTTCGTCAATAGAATTCATGTAAAGTCTAATCCTTGCCTTCCAAAGTGCAAACTTGGAAAGATTGCACACTAGAGGTCTGGTGCTAGCATAATCTTTGTTTTGGGCCATGATTTGTGCAAACAAAATCTAATAATAAAATACCAAAGGAACACAGATCTAGTTTGGGATCTTGGGGTTCAGGTGTTAGCCTGTACAACCAATCAGATATGGTATGTTTAACCAACCTCCCTCTGATACCAATTGAAAGTGCAACTAGATCTGATATACTCTAGAGGGGGGTGAATAGAGTATATGGTGCTATAAAAACTTTTACAAACTTTTACAACAATTGTTGTAATATGTGTGAGCAGGGAAGCAGAAATAAATCTAATCACAGTACTAAGCTATGCAAAAACTAAGCACAGAAAAATCAAGGCCATAAACAAAAATGAAAGCAAGCAGAACCAGAAGACATTAGGAAATATAGTGGTTCCCCAAACTTGTGTACATCCACTCTTCTACCACCCTAGGTAGGAATCCACTGCAGGATGAGTTGATCAGGTGTCCTGGGCACCAATGAGCTTTTGATAAGGTGCTCAAAAACCAAAGCAGATTTTTTGATCAGGTGTCTTGCCACCAATGAGCTTTTGACAAGGTGCTCAAAAACCAGGTTCAAACTTTTGAAGGGAGTTTGAAAAACCCTTTACAGAGTGGGGGTGAGAGAGTGATGGCAGTCTTCTCTTTCTCAAACAACTGAGAAGACTATGTTGATTGATGTCAAAGCTCCCCCTGAATCCTTGAAATCTTCAGGAAGAAAAGCTTTGCTGAGGGTGATAGGCCTTCAAATATTGAACTCCAGCAATGGATGATTTCAGCAAAAGGGACTGAAATGTTGAGTGTCTGGAGTCTGGAATATGTTGGCCTTGAACACTTTGAAAACTAAAAGAGATCTGAAGATTTGAAAACTTAATCTCCTTGGATGAGTGTTCTTCAGAGTTCTTTTAGACAGAAGATTTTTGAGGTTGTCTCTGTAATCTGTATTGTGTGTGCTCTGTGTGAGAGATTCAAAAATCCTGTCTTTTATTCTCTGGTACAGAATAGAATATTATTCTCTGTCAAGAATAGCTGTTGGTCTGCATTGATTGCATCCTTAATTGCATAATCTCTTCTAGAGGAAAGTCCACAGAAACATTCCTTGAAAAATCTCTTGAAACTTGGTCCAGAATTGAATGAGAACGGCTAGCAAATCTCTGAATTAATTGCAGAATAACTCCTAACTGATTTGAATTTGAATTCTGGAAGTTATCTGAAATCGTCGAACTGAGCTCTGCTATCGTCGAGCTGAGCTCAGCGATCTGGAAAACTTAAGCAGCAAAAATAATCGTCGATCTGAGCTCAAAGATCGTCGAACTGAGCTCAGAGATAAAGATCCAAGGCAGAGTCAAGATCGTCGACCTAAGCTCACTGATCGTCGAATGGAGTTCGACGATATTATGAAGTTGAGCTCAGCGATCGTCGAATGGAGTTCGACGATCTGTCGAACTTGAGCTAGACGATCGTCGATCGGAGTTCGACGAATCGTCGTGCTGAGCTCGACGTTCAGACTTAGTCTCCAGACAGAAAAACTTGGTCTTCAGGGAAGCTTCCAAACCTAGACTTCTAACCCTTAGACTCAATTCTAATTGACCTTTTAAGCTATACAGGAGGTCAAGCAAAGATTCCTAGAGACATAGTGATCCTGACCCAAATTAGTAATAGGGTGTTCCAACAGAATACTTAGAGAAATTAGATGCCAACATGCAAACCCTCAGGGAATCAAAGCTAAAGGAAATTCATGATGATATGCAGAATCAAATCCATAGTGTAAAATTTCATACTTATGATACAGCTGTTTGGATGCACATCCAGATATTCCATGATTTTCAAGCAGATCCAAACTTATTCCTCATCATCTGAATCCCCTAGCTCATGTTGCTCTTGTTCCTGTCCCACAGCCTACTTTCTCTCCAAAAATTGAATGCTCTGAAGCCCCTCCTCCAGAATCCTATACTCAAGTTTGGGAATCAGATCCAACAGATATCTTTCTTCAAGCTCCTCCTGAAATTCATATACCAAAGAAGAGAAGATATGGTGATGGAACATATACCAGCAGATCCATTCCAATTCCAGAAACAGAGAAAAGAAAAACTCCAAAATTTGTAGAAATTTGGAGTCCTACCTCTAAGTCCCTCATCCTTGATACTCTAAAGTTAGTCTTGGACTTCAATGAGAATAGACATGATCATTACAGCTCCCAAGAATGAGACTTGTATGAGAAATCTATGACCAAGAGAAGACTGTATGATAGAGAGCATGAAAGAAACAATCCTGCTGTACCTCCAAAACCTCCAAAGTACAACCCAAAGACATACAGTTATCAAAGGAGATAACAAGAAAGGAAGGATAAACAACAACAACAACATCAAGCTTAAGACTGAAGAAAGTTATAAGAGCATGGATCTAAATTGTGTAGAAATGATCTTTTTTTGGACAATTCTATTTATATAATCCTTAATTTTATTAATCTACACCTTTCTTATAATCTTTGTGCTTATCACCCTGTTTTCTATCTTGCATATCTAGCTCTTTATTTGTAACGACCTCCCTAGCCATGCTCGCAAGGACGGCCGCCGGCACCCCCAGCACCACGCTCGAAAGGGTTAAGCCTAACCTAGTCTACAAACCATGCACCCCAACCCCTCTCCATCCACAGGAGGGTTGTTGAGGCCGGGTATCTAACCCAAGACCTCCTTGATAAGGAGTTTTCAAACCACTCCTCATCACCAACTGAGCTGCACTTTTTGTAACGGCATCCCCAGCCCACGGCTCGCAAGGATGGCCGCCGGCACCCCCAGCACCATGCTCGAAAGGGTTAAGCCTAACCATGTCTGCAGACCATGCACACCAACCCCTCTCCGTACACAGGCGGGTTGTTGAGGTCGGGGATCGAACCCGAGACCTCCTTGATAAGGAGTTTTTAAACCACTCCTCATCACAAACTGAGCTGAATCTCAGTTGGTGATGAGGAGTGGTTTGAAAACTCCTTATCAAGGAGGTCTCGTGTTCGATCCCCAGCCTCAACAACCCTCCTGTGTATGGAGAGTGGTTGGGGTGCATGGTCTGCAGACCTGGTTAGGCTGAACCCTTTCGAGCGTTGTGCTGGGGGTGCCAGCGGCCGTCCTTGCAAGCCGTGGGCTGGGGAGGCCATTACATTATTTGTCTATATTATTCACCTTAGTATATAGTGTTTTGACATCTACAAATAGGGGGAGATTGTTGGGTATTGTATCCACAATAAACAAAATTAGGTGATCACACTTGAACTAAGATGAATTAAGTTATATTTGATGTATTGTTTAAGTTATGTGTTTGTAAGACTAAATTGCCAAGTGTAGACCAATGTCAGTCTACAATGGGTCACCAAACATAGGACCATACAATGTAATCCCTCATTATGTTATCCATGGTGTTGACTCATGTGTAGCCTCTCTTTTGGGATACACTTCATTTTTCAAGCACTAAGATTGTTGGAGAAAGACATGTTGCTGATTTTATTGAAGAAAGGAAAATCCTCATGAACTAAAATTCTTCTAACTGTTTCACTCGATTAGATGTCTAAGTACTCGAGTTGAACCCTTAGTCATACTCGAGTAAGTTAGGTCCAACTCTCGAGTAAGGGAAATGGTTCTCGAGATATTGAATCCAACCCTCGAGTGGCCAAGTCCATTACTAGAGTAGACTTCTTCTTATTCTCGAGTTAAACGATTTTCACTTTCAGAAATATTCCAAGTACTTTACTCGAGTAGTCAAGTCCACCACTCCAGTATTTAAGCTCTTTGTCTCGAGTGACAGGAGCAAAGCTCTCGAGTTATATTTACCTCACTCGAGTACTATTTATTATGTACTCGAGAAATCTGCTTACTACTCGAGTAGTATAAAACTAGTACTCGAGTAATCTATTTTAAACTCCCAAAATTTTTTTTTCTATGTACTTTTCTCGAGTAGTTCACTTCTACCTCTCGAGTTATCCTTCTACCTCTTGAGTAATCCTTCAACGTCCCGAGTAATATTTCTGGCACTCGAGTAATCTTCATTCCAATGGAGTGATTATAGTTTTTGTTTTGAATTCATTGAAGAACTTCTTCTCGAGTAGTTTGTTACTATCTACTCGAGAACCTGAAGTAGTACTCGAGTAACTCCTTCACTCGAGTAATGCAGATAATTTTTCAGAAAATTTCTTTAAGTCCAGAACTGACGGGATTTTCAAATGACTCGACGTGATTGTTCCGCGTGGACGTCATTAATGTTAATTATGACCGTCAGGGAGATCTTATATAAGGTCTTGTCAAATCGACTAACCCTAGTAACAAGGGCTGATAAGAAATACCTTAAGAATTCTGAATTCTGTATCTTTCTTTCCAAAATGGAAGCCGCCGCCGACCATCATCCTGCAAATCACCTAGGGCTTGCATTCAAGAAGATTCAGATCAAGTAGAATTATAGATCGAGATTGTTCTTCAACTCTTCATCTTCTCTTGGATCATGTGAGTCAATGAAATTTCAGATCAGGATCTAGCCGAGTATCTTCTTCAACAATTTCTGATAAAGCCACAAAGTTCAGGAAGAATACCTTGGCCGACATCTCCAGATCTGAGAGATATATTGTTTGTATTTCATATTCTCAATTTATTCTTGTAGGAGATTACTCTCCGAGTGCAGGAGCTTTGTTCTCCGAGTTGTAGGAAGTTTTCATATTTCGAGTGTACATCTGTGTTGTGGATCAAATTATTGGAACTTTATTCTGATGCATAGGATTGGTTTTAATCCAAGATAGTGGAGTAGCCGAGTCTAGTGCTTTGCTAGATCCGTGAGTGAAAAGTGTATATACCCAAGGTTGGGGAACCACTATAAATCTCTATGTCCTCTGTGTTTGCTTGATTATTTTATGTGCATAGATCGATAATTTTTTATTCCGCAAAAATGACAGACAACTCACCTATTCACCCCCTCTAGGTGATTTAGGTAGACAACTGAACTCTTTCAGACAGTGAGTCTGTGGTAAGATTCTCAAATGAGAAACTTATCCAGAAACTTGAAAATGATCTCTTAAATGAAAAATTGCTGGTGAGCAAATTTTCTAAGCCAAACACTATGCTACCCTTAACTGATACCCACCTTACCCAAGCTGGTAAGAAAGGGTTGGGATTTAAGGGACCTGCTAGACCTTCCAATCCAAAAGGAAAGGGAAAAGGGAAGGCACCATTTGTGCCTCTAGCCTCTCTTCCTCAAATTCCTTTTCAGAGAGTGTTATTGCCTTCTAACAGGTATGACCATGAAAGCTGTTATGGTCACTGGGAGAACGACAGATCCACTATTATGGACCAATGTGGCCCTAGCCATGGTGGAAGTACAGCCATGTGAATTCATTTAAGGCTGCCCATGAGGAAATCCAAATGGCCCAACCCGGACCATTTATTTTTTGGTGTAGGGGTGTACGTGACACGGACGTGCTTACGCTAACGGAAGCTTACCCGTCACTGAACATAAAAAAATAAAGAGAGTGCTCCGACCAAAAGCGAACGTAAAGGGGTCGGTTGGCTCTCAAAAATACGGGACTCGATACCACGTCCTTAGGACCTAACTCTCCAACAAGCACACAACTCGCTCTTAGCCGAACTCGATACCACGTCCTTAGGACCTACCTCTCCAACAAGCACACACCTCACCACACCTACACAAGCATCTATTCTTTTCACTATAAGCCGTCAATCGCAGCAATAATATATTTAGGAGCGGCGGTAAACGATAAAGAACGATCAAGAACAAGTTGAGATTAACTCCCTTGTTAGCACAAAGTGTGCCCAAACCTGTAGAACAAGTCAATGCAAGGCCTAGTTTGTTCTCCAACGGATCTTCCCAATCTGGATAACAAGAGGGTCAATAACAACGTTTCGATTCAGATTTTTGCAAGTGGAAAACACTTTAAAATAGCAGAAAAGATGGTTGTATAACCTCCACAAAATCTCACAGCAAGAAACACAAAGAAAGGAAGGAGATTACCCAACCAAGAAGATGATCACACAAGATTTGTGGGAGAATCACTCTCTCCACGGTTCCACCGGTTTCACACCGAATGGGGCTGCTTCCTTCTTCCACGGAGTCGCACTGATAGAAGCCACGCCAGAGTCTCACCGAACGGGGATGGAGGAGGCAAGGTTTGGCTTCACACCAAGGGGGTGGGCGGCTATTGGATTCTCTCCATGGTGGCCGAAATTCTCAAGGGAGTTTAGGTTTTCTTTTTCCAATCCTTTAACTCCTCATAATAGCCTCCTTTAAATAGGAGTTACAAAAAAGATCCAACCGTCCATGATGGAGATGAAATCTCATCCATCCGGGCGGTTAAATACACACCAAATGTTTAGTAGCACACCAACATGAAAATAAAAATTAATACAAGCCATATTTTTAAATGCAATTAAAATAAAACTAATTAAAACTTTTAAACAAGCTTTGCGCGCCGCGGACGGAGGTTGTATCGCAGCTTTCCGTTAGCGTCCGTGGCGTTGTCATGACGTCGCAAATCTTTAAATTGTTGCGTCGCGGCAACCGGGTCATCATCAGGAAGTGTTGGAGGGGCCGCGCCATCAATCCTACCCCACTCAAAATCTCTCATCTCCGAGGCATGGTCCGAGAGAAAGCGGCGGAGAAACTCGGCATCCAAACGTTGAAGCTCTGTCGCGAGTACCCATGAGTCGTCCGAAGGTGGGCGGTCATGCCAACGGATGAGGAAGCGGTAGGTAGCACCGTCTGGAGTAGTAAGTGGCTCAGCATCGAGTATCACATCTGGATGGATTAACGTCTTGGGAAACCTGGGAAACATGTCAGCAGTAGGAATAAAATAAGGCAACGTACCATCCGATGTTATACCTGCGGGGACCGAAGGAGAGAGATCATCCGAACTACCACTCCCCAACCCATTAGAAATTTTAGTGGAGGGAGAAGACGACAAAGAAACCAACTCTTGTGGAGGTGCAACAAACAGCGTCAAATCCGAGACATTAAAAATAGGGGAGATACCCCATTCAGCAGGCAAATCCAATACGAAAGCGTTGTCACCTAGCTTCTTTATAATCCGAAAAGGACCGTCACGCTTTGGAGCTAACTTTTTAACGGTGCCAGTTGGCATTCATTCGGGAACTAACCGTACTAAAACCAGATCGCCGACCTTAAAGTGTGACACCTTCCTTTGTAGATTAGCGTGCGCTTGATAAGACTCATATTGAGTGGTCAAGGTAGCTCGTATACGTGCATGTAAGTCGTGAATATGTTGGGCAAAGGATTGTGCAAACTGACTTATTTGTATGTGGGAGGTAAGGGGACCAAGTCAAGTGGCACAAGGGCCTTATACCCGTGAACAATTTCATTCAGAGACATACTCGTAGACCGATTTTTAGAATTACTGTAAGCCAGTTGTGCATGTGGAAGAAGTAAATCCCAAGTGCCTTAATGATCACTCACTAGACATCTAAGAAGATTTCCTAGGCTCCGATTGACTACTTCCGTCTGGCCATCTGTTTGTGGATGATAAGCCGCGGAGAATAATAATTTTGTTCCCATAAGAACCCACAAGGTTTTCCAAAAGTAGCTAGTGAACTTGACGTCCCTATCCGAGACAATAGTCTTCGAAACTCCGCGGTGACTAACGACGTCCTTAAAATACAGTTTCGCAATGTGAGAAGCGTCGTTGGTCTTACTACATGGGAGGAAGTACACCATCTTGGAGAACCGATCCACTACAACGAGTATAGAATCATGATGTCGAAGGTTGTGGGGAAGGCCTAATACGAAGTCCATGCTCACGTCTTCCCACTGAACGAACGAAATAGGTAGAGGGGTGTATAAACCTACATTGGACTTAGTACCCTTTGAAACTTGACACGTACGACAACTGCTCACTACTTTCCCAACCATCGCCTTCAGTTTAGGCCAAAAGAATTTCTCCTCTACGAGCGTAATCGTTTTGTCTCTTCCAAAGTGACCACTCAAGCCACCACTATGTAACTCCCAAATGATGTGGAGTCACAAAGAGGAGTGAGGGATACACAATTTTCCGTGTTTGAATAAATATCTGTCTCTAAGTGAAAAGGCCGTGATGGTTGCGGGAGAACTATCCTGGGCTGATAAGTATGGCTCCTGAAAATCAGGGCATGTGGCGTATTCATCCTTTATGCGCTCGAAACCTACCACGTGGACTTGCATGGAGGAAAGTAAGAGGGTGAGGCGACTGAGTGCATCGACAACTCGATTGTCGGACCCCTTAAGGTGCTTGAGAGTAAATGTGTATTCTTGCAAGAAGGATACCCATTTAGCGTGGCGCGGGCTGATTTTGTGCTGACCATTGATGAATCATAACGCTTCATGATCAGAGAGGATCACGAACTCCTTATCGTAATTGGAGATAGTGCCATCATTTTTGTTGCCCCAGCCCCAAAACTCAAAGATATTGTTGCTGCTAAAAATCTAAATCATCCAGCAAAAGTAGTGACTCAAGGTGAGTCTACTGGCATGGCTGGAGTGGCAATCTCAGATGCTATCATATGCATGTTAGATAAAAAGAGACATGTATCTGGTGGTTCTCAGAGAATACAAACACAACCAGCTGAAAGACTATCCTTCAGTCAAATGGCTGTTGAAAGAAGGAAGAATTATAGAGGAGCACATCTCCCCACTATTCAGGAAGCAGTACAGCCAAATGCTGGTCCCAAATAGAAAAGGAGATATAATATCTATGAGTGCTGGTGTTGTGGCAAAGTGGGCCACTATACTGTAGATTACTGGAATAATCCCTCAGTGTCCAGAAGTTGCAAACCTGTCAGGAATTCTGCAGGAAGGCATGGTTATAATCAGACTAATATGAACCTAGGACCCAACAAAAATTGGGGTCCTAAGGTAAGGTGATTTGTGTTCATTTCAGGTTAGTTCAAGTACTAGTTCCCCTAAATGGTACTTGGACAGTGGATCTTCCAGGCACATGACTAGAACAAAGGAGATATTGAAGGAGTACACTCCAGTAAAGAATGGACCCAAGGTCATTTTTGGAGGCTCAAACAAGGGGATAACTAGTGGCTATAGTAATATATCAAATGAAATAATCACCATCACAAGGTGGCTTATGTGGAGGGGTTGCAACACAACCTCATAAGCATAAGACAACTATGTGATCTTGGTTATGAAATTTCCTTCCACAAAGATAAGTGCCACATCAAGAGGTTAAGTGACCAAAGTGTCATCTTAACGGGCACTAGTAGTGGGAATGTTTATTGCTTAAATTTTTCTTACTTAGATAATAGTTCCGCTCTATGCCAAGTTGTAGATGAGAAAGACTCATATTATGTCCAGTGGCACATGAGACTGGATCATCTAAATTATAAGACCATTGGTCAGCTCTTTAGAGATGAGCTTGTTAGGAATGGTCCCAAAATAAAATGCTCCGTGTAGGGTATCTGTGCTGCTTGCCAAAAGAGCAAGCAGACTAAGACCTCTTTCAAGATCATTGGGGCCAAGGGCTCGATGAGATGCTTATATCTCCTGCATATGGACTTGTTTGGTCTTATGCCTGTTCATACTCTAAGTAGGATGGTGTACACCCTTGTGGTGGTGGATGACTATTCCAGGTTTACTTGGGTGTTCTTTCTTAGAAGAAAGCATGAAACCCTTGAAATCTTCACAAATTTTGTTAGGCAAATTCAAAATGAGCTTGCATGCTCTGTGGTCAAAATGAGAAGTGACCATAGAACTGATTTTGAGTCTGCTATTATGACTACATTTCATGAAGAGCAAGGGATTTATCGAGTTCTCCTCTCCAAGAACACCCCAACAAAATGGGTTAACTGAGAAGAAAAATAGAACTCTCATAGAAGTCTGGAGAACAATATTGAGTCACACTTCTCTCCCTGAATATTTTTGGGCTGAGGCAGTTAACACTGTATGTCAAGTGCTCAATAGGGCTTCTATCACCAAAGGCTGCAAGAAGACTACCTATGAGATCTTGAAGGGCAGAAAACCAAACATAACCTACTTCAGGATCTTTTGTTGCAAGTGTTTCATCATGTACAATGATAAGTCAAAAGTGACTAAGTTTGCTGTCAAATCCCATGAGGGGATATTTGTTGGGTAAAATAATAATAGTAGGGCATATAGAGTCTATAACTTGACAAATCAAGTTGTAGAAGTGTCTGTCCATGTTATGTTTGATGAGTCATGCATGATTGATAATGAGTTGTCAAGCTCTTTGCCTAGCTCTGCAAGAACAGAAGTCATGATAGAAAAGCTCTCCATCAAAGATAAAGACCCAGCTTTGCAAGAAGACTGTGGAGAGGGATGTTGTGTAGAGGAAGCATAGGACAGTCAAGCTGGAAATGAAGACCAACCTGCTGAAGAAAATGATAATCAGCAGGAAGCAATCAGACAGCCCCCAACAGTCAAATATCTTAAAGATCATCCTCCAAAGTACTTAATAGGTGAGGCTAGCCAAGGTGTACAGACTAGAAGCAGGTGTCTCAACACAACACTCTATTCTAGCTTCCTGTCACAAGAAGAGCCCAAGAAATTTGAAGATGCAAGTCAAGATCAATTCTGGATTGGTGCAATATAGGAAGAACTGAACCAGTTCAAATGGTGCAAGGTTTGGAAGCTGGTTCCCAGACTAGATGGACACAATGTCATTGGAGTCAAGTGGATTTTTAGAAATAAACTTGATGAAAATAGCATTATAATTAAGAATAAAGCCAAACTTGTGGCCAAAGGGTATAGAGATGAAGAAGGGATTGATTATGATCAAACCTTTGCCCCAGTTGCAAGGTTGGAAGCAATCAGACTATTCCTTGCATTTGCAGCCTTTCAGGGATACAAGGAATTCTAGATGGATGTCAAGTTAGCCTTCCTGAATGGAGACTTGAAGGAAGAGGTTTATGTAGAGCAGCATCCAGGTTTTATTGATTCTATTTCTCCTACGTGTATATATAGTCTGAGGAAAACTCTTTATGGGCTTAAGCAACCCCAAGAGCGTGGTATGAGACATTGTCTACCTTCCTCATTGAGAACAAATTCTCAAGAGGGAAGATAGACAAGACCCTATTCCTAAGGTACTCTAAGGACGAGATCATCCTAGTCCAGATTTATGTTGATGACATAATATTTGGCTCCACTGATGAACAACCTCTGCAGGATGTTTGCAAAACTTATGCAGGGGAAGTTTGAGATGAATAATATAGGTGAACTGAAGTATTTCTTGGAACTCCAAGTAAGACAGACTGATGATGGTCTATCCATATCCCAGTCAAAGTTCACCACAGAGTTAATCAAGAAATTCTGTATGGAGAATGCTTCCGCCATAAGAACTCCCATGAGCTCAAGTATGCTTATAGACAAAGATGACCCGGGGAAGCCTATTGTTCAAACTTTATATAAAGGTATAGTTGGCTCCCTTCTCTACCTCACTACAAGTAGGCCTGACATTATGTATGCAACATGTGTCTGTGCTAGGTATCAGTCTTGCAATAAAGAGTCTCACTATACTGCTATGAAAAGAATCTTGAGATATCTTAAGGGAACCTCGGATCTTGGCCTATGGTACCCTAGGAATGAGGAATTTGAACTAACAGGCTATTCAGATGCAGATTTTGCACGCTGCTGTGCTCAGTTGATGTGTATTCAACATCAACTTCAGGACTACAATGTTCAGATAAGTAGAACTTCACACTTCTATGATTCTACTAGTGCAATTTCTATAGCTAGAAATCATATCTCACATAGTAGGACTAAGCATATAGAAATTAGACATCATTTCATTAGAGAACACGTGAAAAGGGAAGACATCTCCCTTGAGTTTGTCTTTACAGACAAGCAAGTGGCTGATATCTTCACTAAGACAATAGATGAAGTCAAGTTCAACACATTTAAATTTGAATTGGGCATGTTGAATCTTGAGTAGATTCGATTCTCTCCTCTACCATATGCTGCACTGTTCATGTTGTAGGTACTAAAGATAGTGTAGAACTTTTGAGGGGTAGCTAGACCAACAACTGAACTAGTTTCAGTGACAGTGAGATAGATAGGGGGAGAAAAACCTATTAGTATGCTCCCGACTGCAGAAGTCAAAAAGGGGGAGGAAAGGAGTTAAGTGCTGAAAAGTACAGACAACTGGAATAGTAAGCATGACAACATGCTAGGGGGAGTAAGTTATTCTCCACAGGCTGGAGAAATGGTAACACTTCCACACTCTACTACTGTTAAATTTTGTTATGATGAAATGTTGTGTTGTTAATGACCTGTATTGTTTTGACTTCTTCAAATAGGGGGAGATTGTTGGGTCTATTGATCCCAATATCCCAGACTTATAAGAAGTCAAACGGGTCAAGGACATACACACATAATGTATTTGATGTGTGCTTTAATTCTTGCATGCAGGTAGTAGACAATGTCTCATACCACGCGGGAAAGCTGATGCAGCGCCGAAAGATGTTTTGTCGCTTTCTGATGGATATGGCGCTCACTAATCATTGGTGGGCCCACATTATAATTTGTTGCTGATTCAAATAAACGCATGTAAAAAGGAAAATGAAAACGGATTAGGCTTAAAGAATACAAAAGAAGAAAAATTGAAAAGAGGCGGCTGGACATTTTCTTCCATTCAAGCTTGAAAGCTAAAGTCCAGCCAAGTTAGCCTGAAGGCAAAGAGAGACAGCCGAAGTATTTCAATGTTCAGCAAGTTGGATCTCTTTAGAACAATATAGTTGATTCATCTCTTCAGCAAGTTGGAAGCTGCTCATCTGTGCAGTAGTAAAAGGGATAGTTGTAGAAGAAGGCTGTTTCCTTCCACAGCAAGTGAGCTGGACTGAAATCTGCTCAGTCCTGTAAAGTTGACTCAGAGATATTTCTCTGAGTCATTTGTTTTATTTTCTTCAACTTTCTATTTTATTTCCAATAGGATTCAGGTTTCCTGAATCTGAGTGTAGGGCACTTTGTGCCTGAGGTAGGTGACAATATTTGTCACTGGGGTAGGAGCCCTATTGGGGCACTGAGGTAGAATCCAAGTTAGGATATGAGCTGTAGGGCTTAAGTTCCTGAGGTAGGAGAGTGCTGCTCTCTAAGGTCGGATCCAAATATGGATCTGAGGTAGGGCTGTCCTCCCGGCCTTAGTGTAGGTCCTTGTGCTTGAGGTAGGTGACTGAAGTGTCACTGAGATGTAGGTGACAAGTTTGTCGCTGAGATTGTAGGCCTTGGAGGAGGATGAGCTATAGGTACCTAAAAGGGTACTGAGTTGTAGGAGTACTGCAACACTATGAGAGTAGCGTCGTGTGCCTGAAGCTGTAGGGCTAAAGTGCCTAAGTGTAGGCCTTAGAAATAAGGCTGGGGTAGGTTATCAGTGGATCACTGAGCTGTAGGAGTTCTGCAGAGCTCTGAGGTAGGAACCCTTGTGGTTCTGAGTTGGATTCTGTAAAGAATCTGTTGTAAAGCTGTGGTCCTGAGGTGTAAGCTCTGAGGAGCATAAGTGTAGGAGTTTGTGCCGTGTCCAAAAAATAAGTTGGATAGGTGGGAGGGAAAGTGGATGTACCCAATTGGGGAAGCACTATAAATCCTGGTGTTTGTTGTGTGTGCTTGTTTTTCTTTGTGATTGTAGGATTTATGGACAAGCTCTAAATAGAATAACTTGAAAACAACAAAAGATTTATTAAAAGCTCGAAAACTTATTCACCCACCCCCTCTAGGTGATTAGCTAACCTAAAGTTAAATAACTTTCAGGTACCCTCCCTCAATTGCTGGAAAGAAGGGCCAGGATGGCTCTCTAAACTATTTCCAAAGAGCAGGTAGAGCGGCTTGCCCGGACCCAGACAGAATGTCCTGTGCTCTGAGGTCTCGGTCTCGACCAGTGGGGGACCAGAGGCGCCCTCTATAGCCGGGGTGGGATTGGGTGCCAGATTGGTATTATTTTCCGGAGGAGAAATCCAGGGTCCATGACCAACGAGGTTCGGGCTCCCAAGAATAGGTGCTGCGAGAGGCCAGTGTTGAAGCCAGAAATTGACCTCAACGAGAGTCCGAAAATAAGAATGCAGCCAACACCTACTTCTCTCTAACCCCGACCCTTAACTGGTTGCAAAGGACCTAGAACTGACCCAAAGCCTCCGCGAGGAGGTCTCAGCTCTAAAATGGAAGATCTCTGAGAGCTTCCCCTCCAAAGCCAAAAGCTGGGCTAGAAGCTCCTCAGAAAGCGCTAGAGAGTCTTAGATAATAATAAAAGCCTGCTTTCTAAAGAGCCCCTGCGGGTCTATTTATAGTCTTTGCTGACCTGAAATTACTAAGATACCCTTGGCATGTCTGCCAATAGCCAAATCCCGCTGATATGAAATTCTGAATGCAGACCCTAGGGGCATATATGTAATTTACCCGAGGTCAACTAGGTAATTTCAGCCTGGGCCCTAGCCCCCACCCGGCGAGAACCATATGTCGAGGACCATCCCGCCCTCACTCAGTGGGAGCTAAGGAAAAAAGGGGGTTGAAGGGTCCCCCGGATCGAGCACGCTTCCGCCCTCGGCTAGGCACGAGCCTTCTCGCCGCCCTTGGGCAGAAGAGGGTCTTGGCCGGGGATTGACGCGATCATTCTTGCTGAATCCTAGGCGGGAGCCCTTTCGCTCTGAAGCCCAAAGCTAACCCGGAGCTAGTCCAATCCTGGTCGTTGAGGGTATCCTGGTCCTACCCAATGAATATGGGGTTGTACATAATCCCCGTTCTTTACGAGCTACCCTTGCGCTCAGAAATACTCATCCAACCCCAAATATTTGGTGGGTATATGCGGACCTGAAGGCCGTGTGTTCGGTAGTGGGGACCTAACAACAGGTACACTCGAGGTCCTGTTTGTCCCTTCCAACTTTTCCTCCAACTCTCCTCCTTCCCCCCCCCCCCCCCAGGTGTGCCTTCAGCATTGCCCAGATAATGAGAGCCAGAGCAGCAAGTCTACCTGAGGCCGAGCAGCACTCGGTGTCCCTTACCCCCACAGGCGAGCCTTCAGACCTGCCAGTTAGTGAGAGCCAACGCAG
This sequence comes from Platanthera guangdongensis, assembly GCA_039583875.1. Classification (NCBI taxonomy): domain Eukaryota; kingdom Viridiplantae; phylum Streptophyta; class Magnoliopsida; order Asparagales; family Orchidaceae; genus Platanthera; species Platanthera guangdongensis. Next base: position 36,614,000 of record CM077149.1, on the reverse strand, counting down.
CGGGTTTACCTAGGGCCGAGCGAGTCTCGAGATAGTGAAAAATTCTCCAAGATCTAACCCTTTCCCCCCAGGTGTGCCTACAACCCTGCCCAGCTAATGAGAGCCTAAGCAGCGAGTCTAATTGAGGCCGAGTAGCACTTGGGCTCCCTTACCCCCACAGGCGAGCCTTCAGACTTGCCAGATAGTGAGAGCCTGCGCAGCGGGTCTACCTGTGGCCGAACCAAGCTCGGGGTAGTGCAAAATTCTCCAAGATCCAACCCTTTCCCCCTAGCTGTGCCAACAACCCTGCCCAGCTAATGAGAGCCTGAGTAGCGAGTCTACCCGGGGCCGAGAAGTACTTGAGGTCCCTTACCCCCACAGGCGAGCCTTCAGACCTGCCAGCTAGTGAGAGTCTGTGCAGCGGGTCTACCTGGGGCCGAGCAAGGCTCGGGGTAGTGCAAAATTCTCCAAGATCCAACCCTTTCCCTAGGTGTGCCTACAGCCCTACCCAGCTAATGAGAGCCTGAGCAGCAAGTCTACCCTGGGCCGAGCAACACTCGGGGTCCCTTACCCCCATAGGCGAGCCTTCGGACCTGCCAGCTAGTGAGAGCTTGCGCCGTAGGTGTACCTGGGGCCAAGCCAGGCTCGGGGTAGTGTAGAATTCTCCAAGTTCCAACCCTTTCCACCAAGGTGTTCCTACAGCCCTGCCCAGCTGATAACTCTAATTTTATCCATATTTTTATATTTAATTTTTTTTACTAATTAATTATTTTTTAATATATTCTATGATTTTATTATCTAATTTCTTTATTTTCTTGTTTTAGGATCAATATGGGCTGCAAATATCAATATGGAGTCTACAGGATTGACCGGGAGACAAATCTTGACAAAGCTGGAGAATTGCAAAGCACACGACCCGGACACGGGCGTGACCGAAATGTCACTGGCGTGACAACCATGCATGAACTCGGCGCGTGTTCCAGGCTCAGTGCCCCGTCATTTAAAAATACACGCCCGAAGGACAGAGGCGTGACAATGCTAACACGTGCATGACCCTAGGTCGTCGACCGAAGAATGTCGAACAGCCAATTACACGCCCGTGACGCATCGGTCACCGGCGTGCCCAGGGTGTGTTGAGTGCGTTACCGGCCATTAAATAAAGCCATTCCTGCCATTGCTTCCAGATTACCATTTCAGCTTGATATGCCCCTGGTCACGTGCGTGACCAGGGGGCGTGACCACTCCATCAACAGCAATTTACTCCCGCCATTTTTAGCTTCCCGCGGTTTTCCAGAAACTGAAGTAACATGCCCTAGGTCACGGGCGTGACCTAGGGGCGTGACCCGCCATTTAACAGATTTTGGCAGTTTCTCCTCCAATGTTCCCGAGCTTTCAAGACGGCGATTCCGAGCCTGACACGCTCTAGGTCACAGGCGTGACCTAGGGCGTGACCTTGCAGAAATGTTTCCTATAAATTCCAGGCAATTCCAGAAGCTGGAAAAGAGATTTTAGGAGCTTAGTTCTTTTTTGTTTACTATTTTCTTGCATTTTAATTTCATAGTATAGCCTTTACTTTCAAGTGTATCTTTAATCATGTCTTTCCCTAACTTAACTTGTATTTCCCTAATGATGATGAGTATCTAATTTTCATTTAGCGCTTGGTCATGATGAAGCTTGAAATAAAGTAAACCTTTCTTTTTTATCAAATGTCTTGTTCTTAAATATGCTCGCTACGATTTATCTTTGATTTATATTTTGTCAAATTCATATTTCACGGATATGTTTTCCGATCTAAGATTCGTATCCTAAATGACTGAGAGGTTGCGGATACGAGAAGATCACTCAAAGATAAAAGGAGTTGCATGCACTCCTCGAGACAGGACGACATAAATCCTCCATATTGGAGTCAAATCCAATAGAGTGGTTCACCGCCTAAAGTAAGCTTAGGGGTTTCAACTGGCCGAGAGGTCTTAATCGATCAACATAAGGTTAGTCATAAGCAAGAGCTCGAGAGAGACGCTTTTGTACTTAGGAACTTCCGCAGTCGATTGAGCGGTTTAAGAGCTCGCATTACTTTATTTTCAAAAAGGTTTATTTAAGTTCAAGTGGATTCTAGATCAAGTGCTAGCTTCCCCCAAAATCAAACTTCTCTTTCTTAGTATATCGTTTCCTTTTCTATTTTAAACAAAAATCAACTTTACGTCTGATAAGATAATAGCTCTTTTTGTGAGTACAAGTATTCGACAAGCCCCGAGTCGATATACGACACTTGATCGTATACTCCGAACGATAGGTATACTTGCCTCATCGATTGGAAACACGCGCTAGCATGGAGAAAATAATCATCAATTTTTTGGCGCCGTTGCCGGGGACATTTTCTGTGTTGATATTTTGAAAGCAAGGATCTATTAGTTTTATCATTTTCTTTTGTTTTTTTTTAAAAAAATCAAAATAAAAAAATTGTTTTTATTTTGTTGTATGACCCGAGGGAAACCGTCAAATCTACTTGATTTGGATCCGGAGATTGAGCAAAGCTTACGGTGACGTCTAAGACTCCGCGAACTCAATTATCCAGATTTGGTAGAGGAATCCATCGGTGACACTTCTTTTTCCTCTATTACTTCTTCTTCTACTTCTTCCTCTTCTTCTTTTACTTCTTCCCCCTTTCAATTTTCTTCTAATTTGGGTAGTCCAAATCCAAATATGGCCCATCAACAAACTATGTCTTATTATGCTCGGCCAAATTTGGATAATGCTCAATCAACTATTGTCCGTCCCGCTATTGCGAACAATAATTTTGAGTTGAATCCAAGCATCATCCAAATGGTACAACAATATGTACAATTTGATGGGATTCAAGATGAGAATCCCAACGCGCATATTTCTAAATTTTTAGAAATATGTGACACTTTTAAAATTAACGGGGTTTCGGATGATGCCATCCGGCTAATGTTTTTTCCTTTCGCATTGCGCACCAAAGCAAAACAGTGGTTGGCCTCTTTATCAAGAGGATCCATCACTACTTGAGTCGAGATGACGGAAAAATTTCTCACGAAATATGTTTCGCCTGCTAAGACGACCAAATTGTGTAATGATATTACTTATTTCTCCCAAGTTGATACGGAAATGTTATATGATACTTGGGAGCGATTTAAGGAATTGCTTCGTCGTTGTCCGCGTCATGTAATCCCCGATTGGTTGCAAGTGCAAACCTTCTATAATGGACTCAATCAACAAACGAGGCAACATATTGATCCCGTCGCCGGTGGAACGTTAAACAACAAGACACCGGCGGCCGCCCAAGAACTTATAGATGGTATGACCATGAATACGTATCAATGGATTACACCCCAGTCTCATCCACCTAAACCGGTCGGGATGTACGAAATAGATACGGTTTCTAGTTTGTCTCTCCAGGTTGAGCAACTACAAAAACAGATGAACGAGATGTCTACTTCCTCATCTAAATCTACCTATGAGCCCCAATTTTTGGGGCCTTCTACTATTGCCAAGCATGTGGATTACATGGGTAATCCGAATCGGCCACCTTATAATCCGGGCAATAATTTGGGCAATTCCTATCACCCGGGTATAAGGAATCACCGCAACTTCTCTTGGAGTAATCCGGGGAATGCGGCGTGCCCGCCAAATACGATTCAACCCGGCTATTTTCCAACGCAATCTCCAAAAGCTCCAAATCTCGAGGAGTTGTTTACCCAATATACAACTACAAATGATGCCAACATCCTGAATCTCACCGGATCTCTTCATAGTTTGGAGACACAAATTGGGCAAATCGCTAAAATGCTCTCTGATCGTCAAGAAGGTGCGCTACCAGGCAATACGGAGCACAACCCAAAGGAGCATGCCAAAGCCATCACCCTACGGAGCGTGAAGGAGGTAACCACTTCTCCAAATCCGGTTGATACTTCTCCAATTCCGGTTGATACGGAGGTAACAATTTCTTCATCTTCTCCTCCGCCTAAGCCTTCTACTTTTAATAAACCAAAAGCTTATCAACCACCTCTTCCCTATCCATATAGAATGCAAAAAGACCGGGTGGATGAGCATCACGGTAAATTTTTGGACATGTTTAAATAAATCCAAATAAATTTACCGTTTTGTGAAATAATAGCACAAATGTCGAAATACGCCAAGTACCTCAAGGATCTTTTATCCAATAAAAAGAAACTTGAGGATATCTTCACGGTTCAATTGAACGCGGAGTGTTCGGCAGTTTTACTTAATAAATTACCTAAGAAATTACCCGATTTGGGTAGTTTCTCTATTCCTAGTTTGTTTGGTTATTTATTAGTAAAACGTGCGTTAGCCGATCTAGGCGCCTCAATCAATTTAATGTCTTATTCTTTAGTTAAGAAGTTGGGATTAGGAGAACCTAAGCCCACAAGAATGTGTATTCAATTGGCGGATCAGTCTGTCAAGCTCCCTATGGGGATCACAGAGGATGTGCTTTTCAAAGTTGACAAATTTATCTTTCCGGTAGATTCGTCATCTTTGACATCAAACAGGACACCGAGGTACCACTCATTCTTTGTCTCCCTTTTCTTGCCACCTCGCGCGCATTTATAGACGTTAGTAATGGGAAACTTCTCCTTAGAGTCAGAGATGAAGAAGTTACCTTTACTATTGACACATCTATGAAAAACTCGCTCTCAAATGACGACTCATGTTATTATTTGGAGGCTTCTCCTGTAGAAGACACCTTTCTTTTTTTTGAAATTTTTTTATATTTTATTGATCATGGTGCCGATTTTGAAAATTTAGATTTAATGGCTCATGAAAATAGTGTTAATCTCTCGATCACTCGCGCACCTATTTTTGAACTTTTAGAAATTGGTAGTGATCGTTTGAAAACTTCTTATGAAGAACCTCCCGCGCTAGAACTAAAACAATTGCCGGATCATTTAGAGTATTTATTTTTAGCAGAAGATTCAAAACTTCCGGTTATTGTGTCGACCTACTTGACCGATGAAGAAAAAATTAAATTATCTCATACTTTAAAACTTCATCGCCGCGCAATTGCGTGGAAGATCACAGATTTGAGAGGGATTAATCCCTCCTTTTGCACCCATAAAATTTTATTAGAAGAACACGCTCACAAAACCATTCAACCTCAACGCCAGCTAAATCCTAACATGAAAGAGGTAGTCAAGGCCGAGGTAATAAAATTATTAGATGTGGGTATCATCTATCCGATTTTGGATAGCTCTTGAGTGAGCCCGGTCCAAGTGGTGCCCAAGAAAGGAGGGTTAACGGTAGTACCTAATGATAAAAATGAGTTAGTTCCAACTCGAACCATTACCGGATGGCGGGTGTGCATCAATTACCGTAAATTAAATGATGCAACCCGTAAGGATCAATTTCCTTTGCCGTTTATTGACCAAATCCTTGAACGGCTATCCGGGCACTCATTTTATTGTTTTCTTGATGGTCTCTCAGATATTTTCAAATCCCAATTGCGCCCGAGGACCAAGAGAAAACAACCTTCACTTGTCTGTTTGGCACATTCGCCTATTGAAGGATGTCTTTTGGTTTGTGCAATGCGTCGGCAACCTTCCAAAGGTGTATGCTAGCAATCTTTGACGAATCAGTGGAGAATATCATGGAGGTTTTCATGGATGATTTCTCCGTTTTTGGAGATTCGTTTGATTTATGTTTGGCAAACCTTTCCCGTGTACTCCAAAGATGTGAGGACACGAACCTAGTTTTAAACTGGGAGAAGTGCCATTTTACGGTATGGGAGGGTTTGGTCTTAGGCCATAAAATTTCTAGTAAGGGCATAGAGGTAGATAAAGCAAAAATTGAAACTATAGAAAAGCTACCTCCCCCTTCAAATGTTAAGGCCGTTCGTAGTTTTTTGGGGAATGCCGGTTTCTATCGTCGGTTTAATAAAGATTTTTCTAAAATAACTAAGCCTCTTACCCACTTGTTAGAAAAAGACGTGCCGTTCATTTTTGACGAAAATTGTTTGCGTGCTTTTTCTCTTATTAAAGAAAAATTGATAAACGCTCCTATCATGATCGCTCCTAATTGGGAACTTCCATTTGAGATAATGTGTGATGCTAGTAGTTTTGCCGTCGGTGCGGTCTTAGGACAACGCATAAATAAAAACTTTCATCATATCTATTATGTAAGCAAAACATTAACCGCCGCACGGGAAAATTACACGACCACTGAAAAAGAATTATTAGCCGTAATTTTCGCATTTGATAAATTCTGCTCATATCTCACCTTGTCCAAAATTATCGTTTTTACTGATCATTCAGCCTTGAGATATTTACTAGCAAAAACAGATACAAAGCCGTGATTAATTATGTGGATCTTACTACTCCAAGAATTTGACTAGGAGATTCGCGATAAGAGAGGAGCGGAGAACTTGGCGGCTGATCATCTTTCGCGGTTGGAGAACCCCGATTCGGGGGAGCTCATGGAGGAGGACATTAACGACACTTTCCCCGAGGAGCGCCTTCTCGCCATTCATAAGGTAATTACTCTCCCCACTCCTTAGTTCGCCGATTTCGCAAATTATCTTGTTGCGAGATTCCTCAATAATGGTTTTTCTTATCAAGAAAAGAAGAAATTTTTTTCTGATTTGAAAAATTATTTTTGGGAGTATCCCTTCCTTTTTAGTGTTTGCGCGGACCAAGTAGTGTGGAGGTGTGTTTCTCATGAGGAAGGCGCCCAAATTCTGAAGCATTGCCATGAGGGACCCGCCGGTGGGCATTATAAAGCTAATCAGACGGCTCGGAAGGTACTTGAAGCAGGCTTCTATTGGTCAAGCATCTTCAAGGATGCTCACGCCCATGTAAGTCATTGTGAACAATGTCAACGCTCAGGTAATATTTCCTGTCGTGATGAAATGCCATTAAATTCATTTTTAGAAATAGAAGTTTTTGATTTATGGGGGATCGACTTTGTTGGACCACTACCCACATCCTATGGAAATAAATATATTTTGGTAGCGGTCGACTATGTGTCACGGTTGGCGGAAGCGCAAGCCCTTCCCACTAATAACGCCCGAGTCGTGACCCGATTTCTTTAAAAACAATTTTCACGATTTGTAGCCCCGCGGGCAATAGTTAGTGATAGGGGCAGCCACTTTTGTAACGCACAATTTGCTAAAGTTTTGTCTAAATATGGCGTTACACATAGGTTAGCCCCCCTATCACCCTCAAACAAGTGGCCAGGTAGAAGTAGTTAACCGTGAAATCAAACAAATTTTAGAGAAAACGGTTTCTACTAGTAGGAAGGATTGGTCGGTCAAGCTTGATGATGCTCTATGGGCTTATCGGACCGCGTACAAAACCGCTATCGGTTCTATGCCGTATCGACTAGTCTATGGGAAAGCATGTCATTTACCGGTTGAGCTTGAACATCGTGCCTTTTGGGCACTTAAATTTTTCAATCTTGATGAGAATTTGTACTCCGAGCTCCGTAAACTCCAACTTAACGAGCTCGATGAGTGGCGCTCCCTCGCTTATGAGAATAACAAACTCTATAATGAGCGCACCAAATTTTATCATGATAGAAAAACTAAGCACCCAAAGGACTTTCAACCAAGGGACCAAGTCCTTCTTTATAACTTGCGCTTACGCTTATTTTCGGGTAAGCTTAAGTCCCGTTGGTCCAGCCCCTTTATCATAAAACAGGTTTCGCCCTACGGGACGGTGCTTATCTCGCACCCGAATAGAGGCGAATTTAAGGTAAATGGGCACCGACTAAAATTATTTATTACTGGTGATAATATTAACGAACAATTGGACAACATAGTCTTGTCAAACACATAGTAAGCGCGCATCACTATGGTCGAGCTCACCGACCATACAAAAAAAGAGCTTATGGGAGGCATCCCATGGTTATCTTTTTATTTTATTTTAATTTTTTTTTTAGTTTTACAGGTTTGAAGAATATCTTTGCGTCGTGATGATTGATCGGGAACCTCAACCTCGTGTGAGTTCTTCATGTCGGTAACTTTAATTTATTTTCTTTTACTTCTGTCTTGAAAATATTTAAAAAAAACAAAAAAAAAGAGAGAGAAATTTTTTTTTCTGTTCGTACAAGCCTCTGTCACGGTCGTGACCTATAGGTCACGACCGTGACATAGCCGTGTTTAGCTTGTCTAGCGCAACCCAAGAGTGGTTTCGTCAAACGAGGTTTCCCGTTCGCCTTCCATTAAGGACACGGGCGTGACCATTATTGGTCATGGACATGACCAGTGCGGATCTTCGTTCGATGACCTGGATCAGGGAAACATGTTTTCCCCGTCACGCCGTGACAACACATGTCACGCCCGTGATGTAACATCCTGAATCGCTCTAGACCCCTCGTGTGTGTTTTTGAGTCAGGAGGGTTGGCTCGAGTCCTGGGAAGTGCAGGGAATTGCACAGCACTTGTGGTGGAGTTGAGAAATCAGTGCTGGGAAGGACATGGGTAGTGACACGGGTGTGTCCCTACCCGTGTGTGTAAGCTCGTCTCTCGAGTTGACGACTCGAGTGGGTGTCGAGAGAAGGCCACGGGTAGTGACATGGGCGTGTCACTACCCGTGTGAATGTGACACAGGTAGAGACACGAGCGTGTCTCTACCCGTGTGACATTGTGTCGAGTTGAACTCGACGAGATGTGTCGAGACCGACGAATTATATGACACGGGTAGACATGGGCGTGTCCCTACCCGTGTGCTCCAGTCGATGATTTTGATCGAGATCGACGAAGTGTTGAGATCGTCAAAATGTATCCAGAGAAGGACACGGCCAGGGAACACGGCCGTGTCATGTGGACACCGGTCGCGACATGGGTTGGGACACGGGCGTGTCCCTACCCGTGTCGAGTATTGAACCGACACGGAAACTGTCGTAGCTGTTTCGCCCAAGTGGGACATTGGTAAGGACACAGCCGTGTCCCTACCCGTGTCACTTTTCATATATAAGGGGAAGAGAAAACCCTAGCCGTTTTCACGCTCACTTAATCCCGATTTTCTGAGAGAACTTCTGTAGAAGGAGAACTGCTAGAGGAAGATCCAGGGAAGGAGTTCCTCCATCGCCGTAAAGGAGAGGATGCCGCCACGAAGAATCACAAGGTCTATGGCTGGAAATAGAACCGCTGGAAATGAGGCGAGTTTCCTACCCCCTCCCTTGGTGCTAGATCTATAGTTACTTTCCTAGGAGAGACATCGAATCAAGAGAGTCTTGATGGAGAGGAGGAGTTTCCTAGGAAAGGCCATGCTAGGACTTGTGTCCTAGGTTTTAGATCTCTTCAACCACGCCCTTCTTCTATGTAATGATATGGGATGGTTTCTTGAAGGGTAATGGCCTCTTGAGGTTGAATAAGGGAGGAGGTTTTCTGGAGTGATTTGGGAAGATCGCCTTGAGGAGGAAGATGAACTGATGTCGTTCATTCCTCCTTAAGATGTGTGCAGAATCTGTATTCTGCGCGCAGCAAACTTCGTGGCCACCTTTGGGTGTGATATGGCCAGTTCTGGGCTTTCGGCTGAACATGAAAGTTGAAGTCCTTGAAAATACCTTTCCAATGAATAGTTGCACGAATTCAGGCGAAGTGTGTAGCCACAGGAAAGTATAAACGAAAATGGTATTCAATAAATCTTGCATGCAGAAATTGTGTTCTGTACGCAGCAGAATTCAAGTCGGATTTCAAATAGGATAACGTCAAATCTGGGTTAAGGTCTAAATACTAAAGTTGTGGATCACGGAAAGACCTTTCCATCCTGGGGTTACACATCTTCACCGGGTTCGTGTAGCTTCAGGAATCTCCGATCGAATTTGCTGTCCAGATTAAATATGCACCTAAATTCTGGGCTTTGTATAAGATGGATTTGGATTCGGTGGAATTAATATTGCAAGTTACTTGACTTGGATGAACTCTTATGATTAATCATTTTTTGCATGATAGACAAATCTTACTAATCAGATTTCATATAGTCAAATTGTTAAGCAATCATTTAAACATATTGACTTGATAGGAATTGAAAGATTGTAATTTGTGCGCATCATGTTTATAATATGTCGATAACATATGGAAAGTGTGATAGATCTTTATATGTGTAACATGTTTATATTTTTTTGTCATCATCTGGGAGTCATATAGAAGAATAAATCATGATCATGAGTATGTTTGATTAATGAAATGAGTTTAGTAGTCCAAAACATAGAGCGTCGTATCCCTACGGGTAGTATTGTGAAGGGATGTAAGTGCGGTGTTGACCGCCACTTGTTTGGTTATGATGTGATATGGTATGGATGGATGGTTGGGCTGTGTCCTCGTGCTTACATCCGAGGTCCCTTCCATGTTATGTTGATGTGGAATTTACATGCTGTGTGAGTCGACACGCGGTGTCATAATCCTGGGTTAAGGATAACGTGGCAGGTCTATGGGCTCGCCAGTAGTCACACCGACGGGAGTCGACAGTTAGACTTTGGGTGGTTGTGCTGTGTCCCCGGTGTTCACGTCCCGGGGCCCCTTCCGTGCAAAGTGAACAGTTGGGCTGTGTACTCGTGCTCACTTCCGACGCCCCTTCCGTGTCACACAAGGCCAGTTCGGGCTGTGTTCTTGGTGCACATCTACCAAAGACCCCGCTGGGCCATAGTACGCATGGGTTCCGCTGTTGTGTTCTTAGCATTGAGGCGTACATAGGCCTAGGTGAAGTAGTGTGGATACCCTCTTAGTAGTAGAAGTGCCCGTTCTACTGTCACCGCCTGGCCACGGCGGCTGATGCCTGAGAGGTTAGCTACCTGCTCGAAAAGTGGGAACTATAGTCTGTGTCGACATAGTAATTGCATGTGTGATGAGTCCACTTTTTATTCCTATTTTCGGACTCATCTGGGCTAGTTTTCTTGTGTTTGCACTTCACTTTTAGTTCTTTATCGTTCCTATTTCATCTAATCATTCTTTCCATAGGAAGTGCACATTTTGCCCGTGGTTGTGTATTTTGTTATTTTTATAGTCTGTACTCCTTTTTGTTATTGTCTGGAATGTCTGCACAGATTAGTGATTTGTTTTTCCTATCGGTACAGGGCTCGTGTGCATGTTCCGGGATGGTTGTGAAATAGGAATACTGTGCACGATCATGGGATATAATGCGCACGACCACTGGTCGTGCGCCCCTGATCGTGCGCACTACTCTACGTTTTCTAGAATCAGCGTGGGGTAAGCGCACGACCACTGGACATAATGCGCACGACCACCGATCGTGCGCCACTAATCGTCTGCATTGATTCCTCTTTTCTGGAGTCCTGTCTGGGGTAATCGCACGATCATTGGACTTAGTGCGCACGACCACTGGCCGTGCGCCACTACTCGAGAGCGTTATCCCAGTTCTTCTTCCTGATCTTCCATGCCAGTGCACACGATCACCAGACATAGTGCGCACGACCACTGGTCGTGCGCCTGTGATTGTGCGCATTGTTCATTTCTGCTTTGTATAAATAGTGCGAGTCTCGCCCTAATTCAAAGAGGATCCGGAGCTCGACATTTCTCCACCGTTTTCCGCCTTCTCCGCCGTTCCCCTTCATCTTCCACCCTAGGGAGGTGCTCCGGGCAAGCTTTCACAGCCAAATCCAAGCCGGAGCTTCCTCTCGGCCTTCTCCTTCATCCGTGGGCTTCAAGTAGGGTTTGACGCCATAGCCATCAAGCAAAGGAAAGCTAGCAAACTTCGTTCGCTATCGTGAGACGAAGAAGACGGGCCATTGGAAGGTGGTGACAGACCTTCTCTATCCCGGACGCAGTTGAGGACCGAGCTTGGACGCGGAATGACAACCCGATGATTCCAACCGTGAATCCTCAGCAAGGCTTCGGATTCGGTCGATCTCTTGACTTGTTCTTGCTTTATTGTTGAATATTGGTGTTTTTAAAAGCTATTTATATTGATGAAGTATGCTTAGTTTGTAAATGTTTTATACAATTATGTCTATGTGATTGTATGTTTTCATTATTTACTTGAGTTGCGCCATATTCCATCCACCACCATCCATTCTTGCCGCACTAGCAATTGCTAGTGGCGTGCGTAGCGAAGAGGTGCTCACGACCCTCATTCCGCCGTTCTAACCACCTCATCTGCTAGCCTTCTCGTCCATCCGCCTAGTGATGCGGTGCATAGCGGCCCGACTAGTCTTCCATCCCGCTTGGAGAAGCATCGCATAGAGGCGTTGCATAGGAGTAGTTGTTAGCCTTTTATTTTCTGTTTCCGCAAACATCAAAACCCCCCCTTAGTTAGCTCTGACCTGAGGACTTCAATCTCAAGTCCTCCTTGAAATTAACTCCACCTTACTGTGTTCCTTGTGAGATCGATACTTGGGAAAACCCCCATTTTATATTACTTGTGTGACCGGTTCACTGTCGTGATCTATAACATCAAGTTTTTGGCGTCGTTGCTGGGGAACACAGTCGTGTGAGTTTTTGGAGAGGGAGATAATAGATTGAAGCCCTTTTCCATTTGTGCATATCATTTTTTTTATTTATTTGCTTTGGTTATTAGAATTTTTATTTTGCTTATTTCGTTTTACCCTTTTCTGATTTTTGATTTAGATAGCAGATCCGTGCTATTTTTATTTTAGCTGTGTAGCACTTTTTCAGCAATTATTTTTGTTCGTGATGCATCCTGATGCTGAGTTCCGTATCCTTGACACTTTGCGCCGATCCATCGATGCCATTGCAATTATGAATGTCGAGCATTGCATTCGGTGTTTGTTATGTCAAGGTGTGGGCCACATGTTGAAGGATTGCCCTCGTTTGTGCAATCCTTCTCCCTCTAAGGGCGTGTGCACAACAACCTCCCGTTCGTGGAAGACTGTTGTGGATAGGCCTACCAGGGTGTTGCCTGGCCCATACACTGATATAACTCACTTTGCTCATTCTTTACCCGTTGAGATTACTGAAGAATCTCTGGCCGCATACAGCTCTTTCATGGGTCCCTCGATCCCTTTTTACGAGCTTTCCTTGAGTGATGATGATCACACTGGTGTTAGCCAACAAAAAGAGGAGCAGGAACTCATGGACGCTCCTATATGGGACGATGAGATTGTTCCGGTCATCGATGGGGTGGCGTCTGCGAAAGATTTTGCGATGGGGCCTGCTCATTCAGTGCTTGATTTTGAGAGCAGCCTTGCCCCTCCGCAATTTTTGCCGGATTGTGCTATTCCTCTTTCTTGTGAGTCGGATGATGATGCCGTGATTGTGGATGATTTGGTGCCCGAGGTTGCACCGAACTGGGATGAAGATTCCTCTATCTCCGACGGAGAAGGTGGATCTTCGGAACACTTTTACGGACCCCGGTGGGATGAGGAATACCCTCTTTCTGATGTGGAGGTTTGCACTTCTTTATTAGATGAGGTCATTCCTCTTACCATCGCGGACCTCGAGTTCTCGGATTCCCATCGATACGACTCGTATGATACCGATGATGATCTCTGCTTGGATCCTGCTGAGAGTGACACCGGGATCACTCTCCCATTTTCTAATTATTTTAGTTCTTCGTCTCCTTTATTTCTTGATCCCCTTCTCTATCTGAGCCTGTGCAAGCTGAGTCTCCACGGGTATGCTGGGATGATGATGAGCCTGGTGTTCTTGCCATTGCCATCACACCCTGCACACCTGTGGTTGACAATACCTTGCTAGGCAAGGATTTGTTTTGTGGTGAGATGGGTGAGGACCAGGCCTCCTCCTCCTCCTACTTCCTATTTCCTCTGCCTGCGAGGAGCAGGTATGATTATTTAGCCAGAGGGGTAACGGCTCTATCACCGTATCAGTACCCGTTACCGAAATGGATATTGGAATAGTTACCTGTGCATTTTTCTTTTCATAGGCCCATTAGCTAGAACTGTTTAGAATTTAATAAGTCGTGCTGGGATGACAATAACCCCAGTACTATCTTTCATTTCCTACATTTTTATTTTCATGTTTCTTTTAGTTTTAACATTTCTTTTTGTATATTTTTGTTTTGTTTTAGTGGAGCTCACCCCTGCAGGTATTCATGGCAAATCGCATTGGCGGGGTTGTGATTCTTCGTATGGCGGACCTGCTTCGGTTTTTCAGGCATCTTCTGCTATGCTCACTGGCTGAGCATTGGGCAACCTCTTCCCTTAGCTCTTTATGATTTTAATTTCTATATCATCTTTGGTGTAGTTTAGTTTAAGTCTGGGGGAGAGATTTGTTACCTATTGCACGTGCACATTTCATGTGCATACTAGAAGCTTTTATTGTTATATTTTGATTAGTTCATTGCATCACACACCACTGCACCCACATGAGCGCGTGCTTAGCTTTTTGCGTGCCGTGAGTTAAACTCATTTCTTTGTTAGATTTGGGAAAATTATGGTGCTGACTTAGGATTGTGGGACAGAGTAAAATGTTGACCTTGCTGTGCTCCTAGTCAACTGCTCTCGTCTCGTGTAGAAATTCGAGTAGATTTAATTTTTCTGTATGCTTATGGTTTTATACTTTTCTATTTGCGTAAAGATCTTTTTATTCTACTCAAAAAAAAATTGGTGAATCCGGTGTGAATCCCACGGTAGCTTAGGGATGTGTGTAGATGGCCGTTAGGTTCATATTGCTCGAGTCGGGAGGACGGATAGTCTTTCTCGTTGGCTAAGAACTTGCCCCTAGCTACTCTCGAAGCATGGGTACATGGTTAGTCAAGTGCGTGCGTGATGTGGGCCGTCACTTTGTCTCGTTTGAGCCTTGTACCATTCCCGACATCTATCCGTTGCAATCCCCGTTGAGCCTGTCCCTTCCTTTGAAATCCCTTCGCCTCGCTACCATAGCCATATAGCCTTTCCTACTCGCACATCTGAATGTGGTCGCTCGGTTAGTTTGTTTTGTTGTAGTTTATATCCGTTTTGTGTGGGCAGTTTTGTTAATGTTTGTGCAGCTTGTGGTGTTGCCGTGTTTTCCTATTTTGTTTTAGCTATTTGGATAAAAGAAAAAAAAAGGGTAAAAGAAAAAAAAATATGATAGTAAATAAATAAAAAAAATTCCCAATGTGGAATACAAAAAAAGCAATGTATTTGTATATCTATTATTGCTGAGTTGTGCAATGTTGTTGAGTTGTGTTCATTATGGGCGTGCACGCACCGTCAAAAGTCCAAGTCTGGTGGTGCGTCGCACGTGTTTGTCCATTGAGTTTAGCCGTGTGCATTTTCGGGCGATCTTATTTTGGGTGTGCGTGTCCGTCTTGTTTACCTTTTTATACCCCGCCTTCACCTAAGCCTATATTATACTCCAAGTCCTGCGGATTCATGCTTGAGTCTGACTAGTGCCGTGGAGAGAGTGTGAAAGGGCAAGCATATGGTCACCGATATTGGTGGATTCCTTTGGAGGTTATCCCGAGCCCTGATCTTTGGCAATGCTCGTCTAGCGATTAGTCTACTTTCTCGCTTCGCGTGACCGGATGATTCACCGTGATTCCATTTTTGAGTAATAATAAAATTTTGATACGCATTGTGAAAAATATAAACTATTCTGCATACTTAGAAATTTTCTCTATTGTATTTTTACGCACGCGAGCATGCGACTTCGCATGGTACTTCGTATCACAATTTCTTTGTTAACTAGTGTTTTTCCCTATCTGCTTAGATTTTGTTTGCTCGGGACGCTCAAACAGTTAAGTCTGGGGGTGTGATGAGTCCTCTTTTTATACCTATTTTCGGACTCATCTGGGCTAGTTTTCACATGTTTGCACTTCACTTTTAGTTCTTTATCGTTCCTATTTCATCTAATCATTATTTCCATAGGAAGTGCACATTTTTCCCGTGGTTGTGTATTTTGTTATTTTTATAGTCTGTACTCCTTTTTGTTATTGTCTGGAATGTCTGCACAGATTAGTGATTTGTTTTTCCTATCGGTACAGGGGTCGTGTGCGTGTTCCGGGATGGTTGTGAAACAGGAATACTGCGCACGATCATGGGATATAATGCGCACGACCACTGGTCGTGCACCCATGATCGTGCGCACTACTCTACGTTTTCCAGAATCAGCCTGGGGTAAGCGCACGACCACTGGACATAATGCGCACGACCACCGGTCGTGCGCCACTGATCGTGTGCATTGATTCCTCTTTTCTGGAGTCCTGTCTGGGGTAATCGCACGATCATTGGACTTAGTGCACACGACCAATGGTCGTGCGCCACTACTCGTGTGCGTTATCACAGTTCTTCTTCATGATCTTCCATGACAGTGCGCACGATCACCAGACATAGTGCGCACGACCACTGGTCGTGCGCCTGTGATCTTGCGCATTGTTCATTTCTGCTTTGTATAAATAGTGCAGGTCTCACCCGAATTCAAAGAGGATCCGGAGCTCGACATTTCTCCACCGTTTTCCGCCTTCTCCGCCGTTCCCCTTCATCTTCCACCCTAGGGAGGTGCTCCGGGCAAGCTTTCACCGCAAAATCCAAGCCGGAGCTTCCTCTCGGCCTTCTCCTTCATCCGTGAGCTTCAAGTAAGGTTTGATGCCATAGCCATCAAGCAAAGGAAAGCTAGCAAACTTCGTCCGCTATCGTGAGACGAAGAAGACGGGCCATTGGAAGGTGGTGACAGCCCTTCTCTATCCCAAACGTAGTTGAGGACCGAACTTGGACGCGGAATGACAACCCGGCGATTCCAACCATGAATCCTTAGAAAGGCTTCGGATTCGGTCGATCTCTTGACTTGTTCTTGCTTTATTGTTGAATATTGGTGTTTTTAAAACCTATTTATATTGATGAAGTATGCTTAGTTTGTAAACATTTTATACAATTATGTCTATGTGATTGTATGTTTTCGTTATTTACCTGAGTTGCGCCATATTCCATCCACCGTCATCCATTCTTGCCGCACTAGCAATTGCTATTGGCGTGCGTAGCGAAGAGGTTCTCACGACCCTCATTCCGCCATTCTAACCACCTCATCCGCTAGCCTTCTCGTCCATCCGCCTAGTGATTCGGTGCATAGCAGCCCGACTAGTCTTCCATCCCGCCTGGCGAAGCATCGCATAGCGGCGTTGCATATGAGTAGTTGTTAGCCTTTTATTTTCTGTTTCCTCAAACATCAAAACCCCCCCTTAGTTAGCTCCGACCTGACGACTTCAATCTCAAGTCCTCCTTGAAATTAACTCCACCTTACTGTGTTCCTTGTGAGATCGATACTTGGGAAAACCCCCATTTTATATTACTTGTGCGACCGGTTCACTGCCGTGATCTATAGCATCACGTGATCATGGGTGGGTCATTGCATAACATACATAGCATTTCATAATATTGCACAACAAGATCCTCATCGTATATGTTTGTATGGGCACTCTTATACGATGAGTTACTTTTATGTAACCCGATCCTTAACTTATAAGTTTGTTTGGGCATTCTTATAAGTTAAGTTACTTTCATGTTGTTTCTTTTACCTGCTAGTTTGCTATTACTCTCAAATATTTGCTAGTTTATGATACTGTTACTCTGACCTTATTGTCACCTGCTTGTACCCTTTTATTCTTATTATATATTGTACACTTGTTCCTTTTTCCAGCCGGTGCCGAGGAGTTGCTGTGGGAGCGGATGTGAAACCACTTAGTCGTTTCGACTAACGGTTGCTACACCTTCTTTTTTAGGAGGTCACGCCGTAGGTAGAGCAGCCGCAGACTACGCTGCAGGATAGCCAGGGCAGGACGATAGGGCCTGAAGTGACGGTTCCCCGTGAAGGGCTCTCGAGGGCACTAGGAACTGCGATGAGATGAAGCCCAAAGTTTCCTTTCGCAAGGCACTTTTTTTTATTGGTTAATACCCAACTCTTAGAACCTTGAATGTTGTATTGGACCTAAACCTAGTGTTTTTGACACTTCCTCTCCACGGGAAAAATGATCTTTCGTCGATCCCGAGCCCCACCTAACACTAGCCAATCCAACACTATAGTCATCCTAACTTCCAATGATGAACTCATTTTTATTTATCCAAACCAGCAAATAACTAACCCCAACTCATGTGCCCAAATTTACATTTCAACATAATTTATGCAGTTTACTAAATGCAAACCAACTTAGGATATATGATGTGTAAAATGGGAGGTACTTAAAATAATCATCCAGTATCACTATAATAATTATTGGAGGGCTATCATGACATTTTTAGCCTAAACCAAGAAATTCATAATTTTCCTAATTTATCTGATAATTTATTTAATTATTCTAGTAATCCAAAACCCCAAGTTTGAACATGAAGTACTAATTTCTTACAAGCAAATGGTCCACAAAATTAATGATAAATACAATATGACTAATTAACATAGAATCCAAGGTCTCCCAATTTTTTAGTAAAGTTTAGGCCTCTAATTCTAATTGTGAATGAAACCTATTTTAATCAAGTTTAGGAGGCAAGTGCAGCAAAAATACTTCCAAAAATTATGAGAAACTTCAAGGATGATTGTAAGGATATATAAATACTCTAGGTCAAGTTTCATAATTTATCAACAAATAATGAGCTATAAACAAAATATTAAACAAGTATCCAAATTAATGACCTTATGAAGTAGGTACTGTAATTAAGTATTCACAAATTCTAATAAAATTCATACATGGGCATAATGGTCTAAAACTCCCTCTGCCTAATTTTCATTACTTTCCAATGGACAGTGAATTCACAACAAACAAATATTTAAGTAGAGCTAACACATGCCATACAAAGGAAGTACTAAGCGTATTAATCCAAAATTCCCAGTTAAATTTCCAGAGGTTTATTCTACCCCTGTGACCACACTACCCAAGTTTCATTATTGTTCGATGAGTTTTAGTACCCTAATCTATCACTAAAAGGTTTGTGCCCTAAATAAGGGTAAGGGTTTTGTGGGGCCTACCCTTTCCCAAATCCCTTATGATTTTCACCAGAGGGCTTTAGCTACCCTAGTACCCTCCTTACCTAATTTCAAGTCCATACAAGGTCTTTTGACCCCATGCCTTTCTGAAGACACAAAATCACTTCCTTAGGGTTTGGTCTTAGGTCCTGGGGCAAATCCATTCCAATCCACCCCATCTTCAATGGGAAGGTGTTAAAAGCCATGTTAAGTCAGTGGCCCCAATTTCAACCTCTGTTGAGGTGATTTTGCCACTCAAAACCCAAAGTGCACTTTTTGACCTAAATACCCTTATTATGGCAAGGCTAGGGTTTGCATGATTTCAATTCAAACCATCTCCAAATGAGATGAAATTTTAACCAAAGCCTTATAATGACCCCAGGCACTACTCACCAAAATTTGGGTAAGTTTGGAGGTAATTTTGACCCCTAAATTAATTTACCATAGAGAAATTTAATAATTTCCAAAACTATAGAAACATTTCCCCAAACATTATCATTTTTGGGCAGGACCTAGGTACAGATAAGGGTGACGCCCTACCCAAATTATAGGTTATTTGGGCAAGGGATGAAGTGTGGGGACCCATTCTAATCTCTACCTAGCTCTATGTATAGACTCCACCAAAATGAGTGCACTGGTCAAGCCATGCACCCAAATTGGTGCAAACCAATTTTGAATTAAAGTAGACCCATTGGGCTTCAAGTTATATGTTGACCATCTCCCATGATTCAGCCTATAACTATTTTTAACTTAATTTACAATGTAACAAAAATAGTGTGATAGATTCATTAAAATGCAATAAATATAATCCTCGAGTTTGAACAGTAGCCGCACACATCTTGACAAACATTTGGACGACATCCAATCATCTTCACCGCGCACCAACGACCAGGATTGAATCTTCCTGGGCCAATTTGAAGTCCCTGCCGACGGCCACCTAGCCACATCCCTGGCCATCAACCGCCACCACCACCTCCGTTGAGGTGGTGGCTGTCGCCAGGCGGCGGCACAGCCGCCGGAGGGGCCTATTCCGACGAACCCGATATGTTCAATTTTGTTGAAAAAATGGAGAAAAAGATCTCCCGATCTGCCTCAGTTGAGCCCGAAACTTGGCCCTAAGTGTTGCTATGATATACCCATGGAAGAAGGAGTGGAGGAGGACTTGAATTACGACCTGAGAGCGTGGTGTTGTGCCTCCTCGCCATTTCCAACCACCAAGCTTCGGCTCCTCTACAACCTCCACACCAACTCCTCTGTAACTGGAATGTGATCGGGGGAAACTCTTCCCCTTACCCTGGTGAAGGTCTCTAATGAAGGAATTGGGGAGAGAGGTTTGTAACTCCCCAATTCTTCAAGACACCATTAAAGACATTAATGGGGAGTTTTCGGTTTCACCAAATTTGAGGGGTTGAGCCTCCCCACTGGCCGACCACCTCCTGAAAACTCCTCCCCTGCCTCCAAGGAGTTAAAGCCCCATCAAAAGGGGGAGTTATGTGGCCTCCATGGCCATGATGGCCTTTAAGCTCCTCTTTCTCTCTCCTCCAAATTTGGGCAACTCCCTCTTTCTCTCTCCTAATCACCAAATTCTAAATTTGGTGGACCCAAAATGTGTCTCACCACCTCCTAGACCATTTGGCCACACTTGCCTAGGCCAGCCCACTTGGGTTGGGCTTGAGATAGCCATTTAGGCTAGTTTGACCACTTTGACCCAAGTGTTGACTTTGGTCAAATTAGTCACTAGGGCTGACCCCAATGGGTTCTTGGTGACCCATGGGCCTCCCCTAAAGTATAGAAGTACTTGGGGTAGGGTTAACGTGCACTCAGAAGGCCACTTGCTCCTTAATTAGGGCACTTTGACAAGTTTAGGGCTAAGCTTGACTTGGGTCAACTTAGGCTCTCGAGTTGACCCAAATGGTCCTAGGTGACCCATTGACCTCACACTAGGGATAGGAGGACATGAGTGGGATCTACTTGGATAAGGGAAAGTCAGTTGACCCTATGTAGGTCAGTTTGATCCATTTAGAGTTATAGTTGACTTACGCCAACTTAACCACTTTGACTGCCCTCCATGGGTCCTTGGGTGACCCATTGGCCCCACTTTAGGTCTAGGAAGACCATGGTAGGGGTTGTTGGGCGTTACTATGGCACACTGCTGTTATTTAGGGACCCTTGCCCAATTTAGGCCTAGGGTGGTTCTAGGTCAACTTGGCCACCCTGGGTTGACTCCAATGGAACCTTAGGGCTCTAATGAACCTCCCAATGGATTGGTGGGATCATGGTGGGGTCTTGGAGTTTTGGTGAAGCCTCATGATCATCTTAAACTAGGGTTTAGAAATCTACTGTTTGCAGACCATAGTGATCTCACCTATATTCCTAGGTTCACTTGGGTTTCCTAGGGTTTTGTCATGACCTAGTCATGACAAAACCACTCCTAGGGTCTAGTTGTTCGAGGGATTTTACACATTGGGGGGAAGCTGGTGGCTAAGGAAAGAAAGTGCTAGAGGAGGAGGTCGTGCGTACTGAGAAGTCAGGTCGGCAGGATGCGCGGTCAGCTGAAGAGAGGGCGCAGACTGAGAAATGGAGTCCATAGGGGCCGAAGACTTGAGCCTATCATCGGGTGCCCTCGAGCATGAGAGTCCTGGCGATCTCCCCAAATGAGAGGTATGAGGGTCGATTTATAGGCCCAAGAAGATAACGGCATCAAGTAACGTTTCCCCTGTGAATCAGTAACTTGTACGAATAGAGAGTTGAGTCTGCCGAGTCCGCAACATGCCACACGGTCTGGGACTTGCCTTTTGGAGCTGTTATGCTGCTGGCGGACTGAGAGGGGTCGTCCTCTAATATGGTGAGTGAGCCCGCTCCAAAGTATGCGGGTTGAGGAGGTATCCGCCTGTTGCTGGGAAGAAACGGGTGTCGGGATGCCGATGTTGAATGGCGTGCTGAATAATGAATCCGCCGAGAGCGCGACGGATAGGCCGAGTATGCCTCTGCAGCTGATCGGAGACGAGGCTACTTGCTGCTGAGATATTGGAGTTGGGGCCCATCAATGTTTACGAACTGAAGGGTTGGACTGAAGAATGAGTCTGCCCAGCCCGCAGGGGAGGAAATTACTGTTGGAGCAAGGCCTTGGCTGTGACGGAGTCCGCGAGCTACCAGTGATCGCGCTAGTGGACTGAGCGACCTGGCAGACTGAAGAAGCAGGTCAACCAATCTGCTGAAGTCCGCCATTTATTGGAGGAAAAGGCTGGCCGCCCCAGATGCGTGATAAAGGGACGGGCGACCTGGCGGGCTGCGGAGGCAGGTAGCGCATGATGACGAGGTAGAGCAGGTGGCTATTGCTGACTGACGGCCTGGAGGAAGGTCGCCATTCTTGATTGGCGGCCTGGAGGCAGGTCACCATTCTTGACTGGCGGCCTGGAGGCAGGTCGCCTTTCTTGACTGGAAGCCTGGAGGTAGGTCGCCATTCTTGACTCGCGGCCTGGAGGTAGGTTGTCATTCTTGACTAGTGGCCTGAAGGCATGTCTCCATTATTAACTGGCAGCCTGGATGTAACATACCTCAAACAAATAGACCCCTAGGAGTTGTTTTGTCATGACTAGGTCATGATAAAACCCTAGGAAGCCCAAGAAGTACAAGTGAATCTGGGAATGTAGGTAAGAATACTATGGTGTGCAAATAGTAGATTTCTAAACCCTAGTTTAAGATGACACCATGACCTCACCAATCCTTTGGGAGGTTCATTAGAGCCCTAAGGGTCCATTGGAGTCGACCTAGGGTGGCCAAGTTGATCTAGAACCACCCTAGGCCTAAATTGGGCAGGGTGCCCTAACTAAGGGCAGTATGCCCTAGTAAAGCAAAACCAACCCTACTAGGGTCTTCCTAGACCTTATTTGGAGTCAATGGGTCACTAGGGACCCCTGGAGGTCAGTCAAAGTGGTTAAGTTGACCAAAGTCAACTCTAACCCTAAATGGGTCAAACTGACCTATATTGGGTCAACTGACCTCCCCTTAGCCAAGCGGATCCCACTCATGTACTCCTAACCATAGGGTGAGGTCAATGGGTCACCTAGGACCCATTGGGGTCAACTCCAGAGCCTAAGTTGACCCAAGTCAATCCTAGCCCTAAACTTGTCAAAGTGCCCTAACTAAGGGACAAATGACCTTCAGAGTGCAAGTTAACCCTAACCAACTACTTCTAGACTTTAGTGGAGGACCATGGGTCACCAAGGACCCATTGGGGTCAACCCTAGTGGCTAATTTGACCAAAGTCAACCCTTGCTCAAAGTGGTCAAACTAGCCTAAATGGCTAACTCAAGCCCAATCCAAGTGGGCTAGGCCCAGGCAAGTGTGGCCCATTGGTCTAGGAGGTGCTGAGACACATTTTGGGCCCACCAAATTCAGAAACGGGTGAGTAGGAGAGAGAAAGAGGAAGTTACCCAAATTTGGAGGAGAGAGAAGGTTATGCTTAATGGCCATCATGGCCATGGAGGCCCCATAACTCCCCCTTTTGATGGGGCTTTAACTCCTTGGAGGCAGGGGAGGAGTTTTCAGGGGGTGGTCGGCCAGTGGGGAGGCTCAGCCCCTCAAATTTGGTGAAACCGAAAATCAACATTAATGGCTTTAATGGTGTCATGAAGAATTGGGGAGTTACAAACCTCCTCTCCCCAATTCCGTCATTAGAGACCTTCACCAGGGAAAGTGGAAGAGTTTCCCCCGATCACATTCCAGTTACAGAGGAGTTGGTGTGGAGGTTGTAGTGGAGCCGAAACTTGGTGGTCGGAAATGGCGAGGAGGCACAACACCCGCTCTCAGGCCGCGATTCTGGTCCTCGTCCACTTCTTTTTCCATGGGTAGATCATAGCAACACTTAGGGCCAAGTTTCGAGCTCAACTGATCCCGATCGGGAGATATTTTTCTCCACTTTTCCGCAAAAACTAACTTGTCGGGTTGGCCGGAATAAGACCCTTCGGAGGCTGTGCCGCCGCCTGGCGACAGCCACCACCTCAACGGAGGTGGCGGTGGCGGTGGCTGGCTCGGGAGGTGGATGGGTGGCCGACGGCAGTGTTGGGTATTGTATCCACAACGTACCTGATTTGAAGA
This sequence comes from Platanthera guangdongensis, assembly GCA_039583875.1. Lineage (NCBI taxonomy): Eukaryota > Viridiplantae > Streptophyta > Magnoliopsida > Asparagales > Orchidaceae > Platanthera > Platanthera guangdongensis. The sequence goes on along the minus strand of CM077149.1, from coordinate 36,590,078 downwards.
AGCCCCTGAACAAGCTAAGGTAAATAGACAATGTATTTGATAAAATATTTCAAGTTGTGCTTGCAGTTATTCCACGCTAAGTGCACACCAATGTCAGGGTGCAGTAGGTCAATATACACGGGTCTGCACGACGTAATCCCTCGTTGAGCAGATCAGTGTGTTGGCCTACGTGTACTCTCTCTATTGGAGTGTACTTACTTTCAAGTACAGGGTTGTGATTATGCAAGAGCAGACAAGGAGCAAGGATGGGTCAAAGAGCAGCTCATGGGCGGAAAGACGAAAAATCGTCTAAGTGTTAATCGACGAGAATCACCAAGTGATTCTCGCCGATTCTATCCGGCTAAAACAGTGCGTGCAAACAAGTCAACTTCGACGAGAATCACCTTTGATTCTCGCCGAATCGTCGAGAATCACCTTTGATTCTCGACGATTCGACGAGAATCACCTTCGATTCTCGTCGATTTTGCCTTGGGCGAATTCTGGAATCCGCTGGACCGGACTCAGCCGCTGGCGCTGTTTTGAACCGGGCTTAGGGTTTCTTCAGGTGGGACCCATAACGATCATAATGGAGTATTCTACCGTATAAATACACGCGTATTTTGAACAATAATGACACACAGAAAAAGACGAAGCCGAGCCGCCGACCTAGACCTAAATCGCGATACCTGCTCCGCCGCCGTCGCCGCTCGTGCTAGTAGATCGCCGACTTTGATCGAGGTTGCTTCCAGATCTCCCGGTGACAGAAGCTCAGCCAAGCATAGCGTCTCACGCGTCTAACCAGAGATCCTTTGTTTCTTGATTCGTTGATCGGGAAAACCTTCCCCTTCCGAATCGATTGAGACGATCGATCCTAGTGTGACCGTTGGTAGACCTTGCTAGCTTTGCTACAAAGATTGAGTCTCCAATGTATAGCAGCCACACACCGTTGTCGCCGCTGATTCCGAGAACCGAGCTGCCGCCCTTCTTGCCACCGTCGATTTCGGGGAGATTCTCTCCAAGAGAGATCTAGGGTTGTGGACTCTTCGTTGACTTCAAGAACACGTCATCGAACGAAGAGGGACACCTTAGTCTCCAAAAGTTGTTTGTATTTCTTATACATTATAGTTTCATCTTTGTTGTAAAGGAACGTTGGTTCCTAGTTATAAGGGTTGGGTGCAACCCGTGTTGTGGGAGTGTTGTCTCCTACGTGTGGAAGGGTTCCTTCCGATAGTGCAAGGATTGGATTTCAATCCTGTTGGTGAAGTGACCGAGTCGTCCCTTGTTGGGAGATAGGTCGAAGGGGGAAAGTGGATGTACCCAAATCGGGGAACCACTATAAATTGCTTGTGTACTTTCTTTGCTGTGCTGTTTTTGTTTTCTTGTGCAGGTACAATTTTAACTCCGCAAAAACGCTGCAAGTCACCTATTCCCCCCCCCCCATAGGTGAAGGTAGTTGACACTAGGTGGACTTTCAAGTGGTATCAGAGCCAGGTTGCTGATCAAAAAGGTTCACACCTTGAGTAGAATCCTGCCGCTAGTGTCAAGAAGAAGGCAAACATCTACTATGAACGAGCTCAAGTACACAAGCAAGATCCCAGTGTGCACCAGGCTCAACTTTCCTATTTGGAAGGAAAGGATCAGGTTCTACTTGGAAGCAGTTGATCCTCCACTCTTCATGATCGTGGAGGAGGGACCTTATGTCCCCACTAAGGTCTCCACCATAGATCCTACCAAGAAAGTGCCAAAGAAAATTTCTGAAATGGACAAGGACGAGATGGTGCTGGTGGGACTTGACAAGAAGGCGCAGAACATTCTGGTCAGCGCGGTCGATGACTCAATGATGCAGAACTTCTGCAACTGCAGGACAACAAAGGAGATCTGGCACTGCCTGATTATCCTAATAGAGGTCACTGATGAAGTGAGGGATGATCGGAGATCCCTTCTGAACTAGAAATATGAGGCCTTCAGACAAGGGCCTAAGAAAGAGATCGGAGTCACCTTCGAGAACTTCCTCAAGATTGTCAATGCCCTCAAAGGATATGGAAGAGTATTCACTGATGGTGAACTTAATGATAAATTCCTTAGGTCCCTTACTAAGGAATGGGACACAAAGATCTGCGCCATCCAAGAGTTTGGCAGACTAGCTGAAACAGACCCGCAAATTCTGTTTGGGAAGCTGATGTCCTATGAGCTTCAACTGAACACCACGAAAGCAGAAGAAGAAGCAGAGAAGGCTGCATCCAAGGAAAAGACTGTGGCTCTAAAAGCCATTCACTCCAGGAAGGGCAAGGGTGCGGTTTCATATCGTGCCAGGAAAAAGGATGAGGAGGAGGTCTCCGAGTCTTGCTCCTCCTGCTCAGAGTTGTCTGAGGAAGATTTCTCCCTCATCATCCGAGAATTCAAGAAGTTCCTCAAGATGAGGAATCAAAGAAAGAGAGACGGCTCCTCCTCCAAGCATCAGACGAAAAATTACTCTTCTGACAGGTATGCTTCTAAACCGAACAAACATCGCTCCGCTGACATTATTTGTTTTGGATGCAATAAGTTAGGACACGTCGTGGCCGACTGCCACCAAGGTAAGAGAGAAAAGGGGAAGGGAGAGGAGCACAAGTCTTCTAGAGATAAGAAGAAAGAGAGGAGCTACATCGCCAAAAAGCCAAAGACACTGAGTGAATCTGATTCCTCAGACTCCAGTGATGATGAGGAAGCTTACTTCGGGCTGGTGGGTCGCTCCGACTCAGAAGGAGAATGCCCCCCATTTACTGGGAAGGTAAAAGCTCACACCCCTCTCTCCGACTCTGACTCTGATCCTGAGTCTCAGGATGATGACCCTGAGGATAGCCTTTCGGCCCGTGAAGCGGAGCTCCTCGAGAAGTATGAGCTTCTGCTCAACACTTTCGAGGAGTGCCGTAAGAGATTGAAGGCTGAGAAAAAGGAAGTGAAATTCTTTAAGGGTGAGAGTGTCTCCCTAAGGGAAGAGATCACCAGTTTGATCTCTCTCCGACAGGAGCACCTAGACCTGACTTCAAAGAATTCAGAGACTCTTAAGCTCCTTGATCTTAAGCAGGAGGAAGTCGACAAGTTGGAAGAACAACTTGCGGCAGAAAGGAAGATCGTCAAGAGCTTCTCTATGCCAAAAACAGTTCCTCCAGTGGTTGATACCTTCTCTGCTCAGGCCAAAGGAGCTGGCTTGGGGCATGTAGGGGTATCTGGTTCCTCATCCAGGAGAAATAGGAACCAGAGGAAGAATAAGGCCGCCAAGAAGGCCTCTGCTGCTGAAAAGGGAAAGGCTCCGCTCAGTCCTGTTGCGTTCAGAAAGCCTAGCTTTCCTTACAACCAACATGACTTTGAATCAACCTTTGGTCATCATTTCCGGCCCTCGGTTGCAAAGCCAAAGAGCCGATATGATGGTTGGACTTTTCCCCGGAACTTCGGTGAGAGTGCCTTCAAGGCACCTTACGAGGAAATCCACATGGGAAATTATGGTCAATTCTCTAGCGGCCATAATGGAAAGCAGACACCAAGAGCCAAGCCTGTTATACTGAAGAAACAGAAGTTGAAGAAGTCATGTGACTGCAATCACTATGAGGCCTCCACCTCCAGATCCAAGGCCCCGGCTGTACCCACCGTTCCCAGGGTAAAGCATGAGTCTAGGAAGAGGTACAACAGATTTGACTGTTGGTGTTGTGGCAAAGTCGGTCACTTTGCCGTGGATTGTTGGTTTAATCCGAGGTATAACGAGACTCCCTATGTTAGCAATGCGAGGCCGACCACTCGTAGGGTTAACCACCCGAGGGGGAGTATGCTAACCAAGAATCTAGGACCCAAGTTCGATTGGGTTCCTAAGGGAAATTAATTTTGTTTTGCAGGAATGTCCAAAGGCCACCAAAACACCAATATGGTAGTTGGACAGTGGGTGCTCCCGGCATATGACTGGGACAAGAAGCCTGCTGCGTGATTACACTCCAGTCGTGAATGGACCCAAAGTCATCTTTGGGGGGTCAGATCGAGGAGTCACCAGAGGTTACGGTATGATTTCTAACGGTATAATCTCTATCACCGACGTGGCTGTTGGAACACCCTATTACTAATTTGGGTCAGGATCACTATGTCTCTAGGAACCTTTGCTTGACCTCATTTATAGCTTAATAGGTCAATTAGAATTGAGTCTAAAGGTTAGAAGTCTAGGTTTGGAAGCTTCCCTGAAGACCAAGATTTTGTGTTTGGAGACTAAGTCATATCGTCGAGCTCAGCACGACGATTCGTCGAACTCCGATCGACGATCGTCCAGCTCAACCTCGACGGATCGTCGATCTCCATTCGACGATCGTCTAGCTCAAATTCGACGATCGCTGAGCTCAACATCATTATATCGTCGAACTCCATTCGACGATCGGTGAGCTCAGGTCGACGATTTTGACTCTGCTTTGGATCTTTATCTCTGAGCTCAGTTCGACGATCTTTGAGCTCAGATCGACGATATTTTGCTGTTGTATTTTTTCCAGGTCGCTGAGCTCAGATCGACGATAGCAGAGCTCAGTTCGACGATTTCAGATAACTTCCAGGATATTTCTTAATTCAAATTCAAATCAGTTAGGAGTTATTCTACAATTAATTCAGAGATTTCCTAGCCGTTTTTATTCAATTCTGGACCAAGTTTCAAGTGATTTTTCAAGGAATATATCTGTGGACTTTCCACCAGAAGAGATTATGCAATTAAGGATGCAATTAATGCAGGCCAACGGCTATACTTGACAGAGAATGTTACTCTATTCTGTACCAGAGAATAAAAGATAGAATGTTTTTGAATCTCTCATAACAAAAACACACACAATACAGAGAGAGAATAGAGATTACAGTGACACATTCAAAAATCTTCTGTCACAAAGAATTCTGAAGAACACTCATCCAAGGAGATCAAGCTTTTTCAAAAATCTTCAGATCTCTTTAAGTTTTCAAAGTGTTCAAGGCCAACATATTTCCAGACTCCAGACATTCAACATTTCAGCTATTGCTGAAATCATCTATTGCTGGAGTTCAACCTTTGAAGGCCTATCACCCTCAGCAAAGCTTATCTTCCTGAAGATCTCAAGGATTCAGGGGGAGCTTTGACATCAATCCACATAGTCTTCTCAGTTGTTTGAGAAAGAGAAGACTTCCATCACTCTCTCACCCCCACTCTGTAAAGGGTTTCTCAAACTCCCTTCAAAAGTTTGAGCTTGGTTTTTGAGCACCTTGTCAAAAGCTCATTGGTGGCAAGACACCTGATCAAAAAATCTGCTTTGGTTTTTGAGCACCTTATCAAAAGCTCATTGGTGCCCAGGACACCTGATCAACTCATCCTGCAGTGGATTCCTACCTAGGGTGGTAGAAGTGTGGATGTACCCAAGTTTAGGGAACCACTATATTTCCTTGTGTCTTCTGGTTTTGCATATGTTTATGTTTGTTTCTGGCCTTGATTTTTCTGTGCTTAGCTTTTGTTTAACTTAGTGCTGTGATTAGTTTTATTATTGCTTCCCTGCTCACTATTATTACAACAACTGTTGCAAAAACTTTTAAAGCACCATATACTCTATTCACCCCCCTCTAGAGTATATCAGATCTAGTTGCACTTTCAGTGGCTTATGTTGAAGGGTTAAACCATAACCTGATCAATGTAAGTCAGTTATGTGACAAAGGTTATGACGTTAAGTTCTGCAAGGATAAATGCCTGATAATATCATGTGCCTCTTCTGAGATGGTATTAACAGGCATTAGGAGCCGAAATATCTTCTGCTTAAATTTTCTTAGTTTAGATTCATCTACCCCCGTATGCCTAGTGGCAACAGGCAGTGCATCTCTTGGTGAACAATGGCACAAGAGATTGGCACATGTTAATTTCAAAACAATTAGTATGCTGTTTTCTAAGAACTTAGTAAGGGATGCTTCCGTTATCAAGTGCATCAAAGATAGTCCCTGTCCTGCATGCTAGATGGGCAAACAGACTCAGGCTACCTTTAAGAGCATTGCAGACAAAGAATCTTCCCGATGTCTTTACCTTCTACATATGGACTTGTTTGGTCCAATGTAAGTTCATAGCTTGGGAGGCAAGTCCTATACGCTAGTGATAGTTGATGATCATTCTCGGTTTACATGGGTGTTCTTCTTAAAACGAAAGTCGGATACGTTTGACATCTTCACTATTTTTGTCAAGCAGGTTCAGAACGAATTTAACTGCTCAGTGGTCAAAATCAGAAGTGACCATGGAACAGAATTCGAATCTGGTGTTATGACAGAGTTTTGTGAAGAACAAGGTATCTTTCATGAGTTTTCCTCCCCGCGCACTCCTCAGCAAAATGGAGTTGCGGAGAGGAGAAATAGAACTCTCATTGAAGCCTGCACGACAATGTTGAAAGATGCTTCTCTCCCAGAATACTTCTGGGCAGAGACGGTCAATACAGCTTGTCATGTACAAAACCGAGCATTGATCAACAAGCATCATCGTAAGACGCCTTTTGAGCTACTGAGAGGCAGGAAACCAACCATGTCCTACTTGAGGATCTTTGGTTGCAGATGCTATGTACTGAATAATGGGAAGTACCCGCGTACTAAATTTGGTGAAAAATGCTTCGAAGGCATATTCATGGGCTATAGTTCCCACAGTCGGGCATATAGGGTCTTCAATAAGAAAACCCTAGTGGTAGAAGAATCAATTAATGTTGTATTTGATGAAGGAAGTTTGCTTAACAACAATTCTTCCAACGGTATTCTTGAAGATGCAGGTGCACGACTTGAACAGCTGTGTCTCGATGAGACCGCTAAAGATGAAACTCCTAAGTACGTCAAAGTTTCCACCTCAACGTCAACTGGGAATGTTGAAGATCAAAATGGAACAAATCTCTTAGAAGAAGGAGAAGCCCAAGAAGTAGTCGAAGCTCCAGACGCCAGACTTCTATAGCTCCGGCATATGAGGGATCATCCTAGAGATTAGATCATCGGAGATCCTCGTGACGGTGTCAGAACTCGAAGATATACTATTAACGAGATTTTGCATCTTAGCTTCCTGTCACAGGTTGAGCCAAAGAAGTTCGACGAGGCGAACAAAGATGCGGCATGGATTTTGGCCATGCAAGATGAACTACATCAATTCGAACGATGCAACGTTTGTACGCTAATTCCCAGACCACACAAGCAGAATGTGATTGGCACCAAGTGGATCTTCAGAAACAAACTGGATGAACATGGTGTCATCATAAAGAACAAGGCCAGGCTGGTGGCTCAAGGTTACAGACAGGAGGAGGGGATTGACTTCGACTAGACCTTTGCACCAGTAGCAAGGCTCGAGGCAATCAGATTGTTCCTGGCGTATGCTTCGCACAAAGGATTCACAGTCTATCAAATGGATGTGAAATCAGCATTCTTGAACGGAGACCTGAAAGAGGAAGTATACGTCATTCAACCCCCAGGTTTTGTCAATCCTAGTTATCCCAATCATGTATATTTTCTTAATAAAGCTCTATATGGTTTAAAACAAGCTCCACGAGCTTGGTATGAGACTTTATCTAGTTTTCTTCTTGAGAACAAGTTCTCTAGAGGTAAAATAGATAAGACATTGTTTCTCAGGGAAGTCAAAGGCAAGATTTTGCTGGTGCAAATCTATGTCGATGACATTATATTCGGCTCAATGGACAACAATCTTTGCAAAACATTTTCTAAACTTATGCAAGGAAAGTTTGAAATGAGCAGTATGGGAGAGCTAAATTATTTCTTGGGACTTCAAGTGAAACAGTCTGAGGATGGAATCTTCATCTCTCAGACGAAGTTCACAAATGAACTCCTCAAGAAATTCGATATGCAGAATGCAACCTCTATGAGGACTCCAATGGTATCCACTATGTCTCTGGATTAGGATGAGAAAGGTAAACCTTTCGATGAAACCAAATACAAAAGCATAATTGGATCCCTGCTCTACCTTACTGCCAGTAGACCGGATATCATGTTCTCCACATGTGTCTGTGCCAGATATCAGGTGAACACTAAGGAATCTCACTATGTCGCTGCAAAGCGAATTCTAAGATACCTTAAAGGTACTCCCAATCATGGCTTGTGGTACCCGAGAAACAATGATGTCGAGCTAATAGGTTTTTCAGATGCTGATTTTGCAGGGAGTAGGTATGACAGGAAAAGCACTTCCGGGACGTGTCAATTCCTCAGAAGAAGGCTTATCTTATGGAACAGCAAGAAGCAGAATTGTGTAGCTACCTCCACAGTAGAGTCTGAGTACATCTCGGCAGGCAGCTGTTGCGCACAACTCCTATGGATCAGAAACCAGTTAGCCTACTACAACCTTCAGTTCAAGGACGTACCAATGTACTGCGACACCTCCAGTGCAATTGCAATTGCCAACAATCCGGTATCGCACAGCAGAACGAAGAATATTGAAGTGCGCTACAAATTCATTCGGGAGCACGTGGAGAACAAGGACATCTCTCTCTGTTATGTCCCCACGGACAAGAAGATTGCAGATATTTTCACAAAGCCCTTAGACGAAGCCAAGTTCAGTCTTTTCAAAACTGAATTGGGGATGCTAAACTATGAGGAATGAAGACTACAGAAGCTCCAGGCTCGTGCATCTAGGGGGAGCCTCTGCCAGGAACTCAAGTGTGAGCACAGGTGCAAGAACTGAGGGGGAGCAAGGGGTCACATGCAACAGACCCAGATTTGCAGAAGCAGAAAAGGTGGAGATTACCCTCTCGGCTAAGGCTATGGTGGCTCCAAGTTGGTTAAGGTGGCTCCAAGTTGGCCAAGGTGGCTCCACGTTTGCTCTCAAGAAATTAGTATTGGTAATGAATATCTCTCTCAACTTAATTTCATGTTTATGATTTTCATTCCCATACGCTCTATTCACCTTAGCTTGTAGGGTTTAGGCTTCTTCAATTAGGGGGAGATTGTTGGGTATTGTATTCACAACGTACCTGATTTGAAGAAGCCCCTGAACAAGCTAAGGTAAATAGACAATGTATTTGATAAAATATTTCAAATTGTGCTTGCAGTTATTTCACGCTAAGTGCACACCAATGTCAGGGTGCAGTAGGTCAATATACACGGGTCTGCACGACGTAATCCCTCGTTGAGCAGATCAGTGTGTTGGCCTACGTGTACTCTCTCTATTGGAGTGTACTTACTTTCAAGTACAGGGCTGTGATTATGCAAGAGCAGACAAGGAGCAAGGATGGGTCAAAGAGCAGCTCATGGGCGGAAAGACGAAAAATCGTCTAAGTGTTAATCGACGAGAATCACCAAGTGATTCTCGCCGATTCAGGGAGAATCACTAGTGATTCTCGCCGAATCGTCGAGAATCACTGGCTGATTCTCGCCGTCTCTATCCGGCTAAAACAGTGCATGCAAACAAGTCAACTTCGACGAGAATCACCTTTGATTCTCGACGATTCGACGAGAATCACCTTCGATTCTCGTTGATTTTGCCTTGGGCGAATTCTGGAATCCGCTGGACCGGACTCAGCCGCTGGCGCTGTTTTTAACCGGACTTAGGGTTTCTTCAGGTGGGACCCATAATGGTCATAATGGAGTATTCTACAGTATAAATACACGCGTATTTTGAACAGTAATGACACACAGAAAAAGACGAAGCCGAGCCGCCGACCTACACCTAAATCGCGATACCTGCTCCGCCGCCGTCGCCGCTCGTGCCAGTAGATCGCCGGCTTTGATCGAGGTTGCTTCCAGATCTCCCGGTGACAGAAGCTTAGCCAAGCATAGCGTCTCACGCGTCTAACCAGAGATCCTTTGTTTCTTGATTCGTTGATCGGGAAAACCTTCCCCTTCCGAATCGATTGAGACGATCGATCCTAGTGTGACCGTTGGTAGACCTTGCTAGCTTTACTACGAAGATTGAGTCTCCAAAGTACAGCAGCCACACACTGTTGTCGCCGCCGATTCCGAGAACCGAGCTGCCGCCTTTCTTGCCGCCGCCCTTCTTGTCACCGCCGATTTCGGGGAGATTCTCTCCAAGAGAGATCTAGGGTTGTGGACTCTTCGTTGACTTCAAGAACACGTCGTCGAACGAGGAGGGACACCTTAGTCTCCAAAAGTTGTTTGTATTTCTTATACATTCTAATTTCATCTTTGTTGTAAAGGAACGTTGGTTCCTAGTTGTAAGGGTTGGGTGCAACCCGTATTGTGGGAGTGTTGTCTCCTACGTGTGGAAGGGTTCCTTCCGATAGTGCAAGGATTGGATTTCAATCCTGTTGGTGAAGTGACCGAGTCATCCCTTGTTGGGAGATAGGTCGAAGGGGGAAAGTGGATGTACCCAAATCGGGGAACCACTATAAATTGCTTGTGTACTTTCTTTGCTGTGCTGTTTTTGTTTTCTTGTGCAGGTACAATTTTAACTCCGCAAAAACGCTGCAAGTCGCCTATTCCCCCCCATAGGTGAAGGTAGTTGACACTAGGTGTACTTTCAGGCAGTGACTTGAAATTGGCCCAGGAATAGTCAATCCTGGCCGTTGGTGTGCGGGGACGATGACGGGATGCCGTACAAATGTGCGTCAAGATGCGAGCGGCTACTGTTTAAACTATAGGGTTATGTTTATTGCATTTTAATGATTGTGTCACACTTTTAATATTTAATGTTTTAAATTATTAGAAATACTTAGATTCTTTGTACGAGAAACTGGTCAACACATGATTTGTAGCCCTATGAGTCTACTTTCATTCAAAATTAGTTTGAACCAATTTGGGTACCTGGTTTGACCAGGACACTCATTTTGGTGGAGTCTATACCTAGGGCTAGGCAAAAATTAAAATGTGTTCCCACACTTCATACCTTGCCTAAATAACTTGAAATTTGGACAGGGAGTCACCCTAGTCTATATCTAGGTTCTGCCCAAAAATGAGAATTTTTGGGGACAAGTTTTCTATAGTTTTCGAAATTATTTAATTTCTCTAGGGTAAATTAATTTAGGGACCAATTTACCTCCAAACTCACCCAAATTTTGGTGCGTGGTGCTTAGGGTTATTATAAGGCTCTGGTTAATATTTCATCTCATTTGGAGATGGTTTGAATTGAAATCATGCAAACCCTAGTCTTGTCATAATAAGGGTATTTAGGTCAAAAAGTGCACTTTGAGTTTTGAGTGGCCAAATCACCTCAACAGAGGTTGAAATTGGGTCCACTGACTTGGCATGACATTTAACACCTTCCCATGGAAAATGGGGTGGATTGGAATAGATTTGACCTAGGACCTTTGACCAAACCCTACGGAAGGGCTTTTGTGTCTTGTGAAGGGAATGGGGTCAAAAGACTTTGTATGGACTTGAAATTTGGTAGGGGGGTTCTAGGGTAGGTAAATCCCTCTAGTAAAATCTTAGGGGATTTGGGAAAGGGTAGGCCCCACAAACCCTTACCCTAGTTTAGAGCATAAACCTTGTAGTGATAAAATAGGGTACTAAAACTCATTGAACAGTAATGAAACTTGGGTAGTGTGGTCATAGGGGTAGAATGAACCTCTAGAAATTTATTTGGGAATTTTGGATCAATACTCTTAGTACTTCCTTTGTAAGGTATGTGTTAGCTCAACTTAAATATTTGGTTATTGTGAATTCACTGTCCATTGGAAAGTCATGAAAATTAGGCAGAGGGATTTTAGACTATTATTCCTATATATGAATTTTATTAGAAGTTTTGAATACATATTTGTAGTACCTACTTCACAAGCTCATTAATTTGGAAACTTGTTCAATATTTTGTTTAGAGCTCATTATTTGTTGATAAATTATGAAACTTAACCTAGAGCATTTATATGTCCTTACAATCATCCTATAATTTTCTCAGAATTTTTTGGAAGTATTCTTGTTGTACTTATCTCTTAAAATTATTTATTATAGGTTATATTTAAAATTAGGATTAGCGGTTTAAACCATGCTGAAAACTTGAGAGACTTTGGAATTTGTGTTAGATAATCATCTTGTATTTAAAATAAATTTTGTGGAGCATTTGTTTGTTGGAAAGTGGTACTTCATGTTCAAACTTGGGGTTTTGGATTACTAGAATAATTAAATAAATTATTAGATAAATTAGGAAAATTATGAAATTCCGGATTTAGTATAAAAAGGTCATGATAGACCTTCAATAATTATTATAGAATTATTGGATGATTATTTTGAGTACCTCCCATTTTACACACCATATAGCTTATGTTGGTCTACATTTAGTAAAACTACAGAAGTTATGTTGGAATATGAATTTGGGCACATGAGTTGGGGTTAGATGTTTGCTGGTTTCGATAAATAAAAATGAGTTCATCATTGGAAGTTATGATGAGTAGAGTGTTGGATTGGCTAGTGTTAGGTGGTGCTCGGGATCGACGAAAGATTGTTTTTCCCGTATGAGAGAAAGTGTCAAATACTCTAGGGTTAGATCCAGTACAACAAGTGAGGGTTTAGGAACATTGATAGTAACCAATAATAGTAAGTGCCTTGCGAAAGGGAGCTTTGGGCTTAATCCCATTGTAGTTCCTAGTGCCCTCGAAAATCCTTCACGAGGAATACCTTGTGTAGTCCTGGGCTAACCAAAACTGTAGGTAAAACTGAATTGCAAGATTAACTAGTATATCTAGGGATTCACTTACACTGACCTCGGTGTCTCGGGGTGGTAGGTTGCGTCACTCGGGCAGTAGGCTCAGTGGATTTGGTGATGGGCAGGTTGGCCCTGAAAGTCCACCTAGTGTCAACTATGTGCACCTATGGGGGGGGGAATAGGTGACGTGTAGCGCTTTTGTGGAATTTATAATAGTACCTGCACAATAAAGATAAACAGCACAGCACACAGAAAACACAGGCAATTTATAGTGGTTCCCCGACTTGGGTACATCCACTTTCCCCCTTCGACCTATCTCCCAACAAGGGACGACTCGGTCACTTCTCCAACAGGATTGAAATCCAATCCTTGCACTAACGAAAGGAACCCTTCCACAAGTGAGAGTCAACACTCCCACAAACCGGGTTGCACCCAACCCTTACAACACGGAACAATCGTTCCTTTACAATAAAAGTAAAATAGAATGTACACGAGATACAAACTTCGTTTGGAGACTACGGTGTTCCTCTTCGTTAGACGACGTGTTCGTGAAGTCAACGAAGAGTCTACAACCCTAGATCTCTCTTGGAGAGGATCTCCCCGGAACCGGCGGCGGCAATACAAACGGCGGCTTGGTTCGGGATCGGCGGCGACGACGATGTGCTGCTGCACTTCTTTAGAGATCCAAACTTCGTAGCAAAGCTAGCTAGGTCTACCAACGGTCACACTAGGATCAATCGTCTCGATCGATTCAGATGGGGAAGACTTTCCCAATCTACAAATCGAGAGACAAGAGATCTCCGGTTAGACATGTGAGACGCTGAGCTTAGCTAGGCTTCTATCGACCGGAGATCTGGAAGAAAACACGATCACGACCGACGATCTACACTCTCGCGCGGCGACGGAGGCGGCGGCGGAAATCCGAACTAGGTCAAGTCGCGGCTCAGCTTTGTGTTTCTTTTTCCGTGTTTTTTACTGTTCAAAAATACCCGTGTATTTCTACACTGTAGATACTAACAATATGACCGTTGTGGGTCCCACAAGTAGAAACCCGAAATCCGGTTCAAAATAGTCCAGCGGCAGAATCCGGTCCAGCAGCATCCAGAGAAAACGCCAAGTAAAATTCGTCGAGAATCATTGGTGATTCTCGACGAATCGGCGAGAATCAGTTAACGATTCTCGACGATTCGTCGACAATCACTAGTGATTCTCGACGATTCCCTTGTTGATTCTCAACGATTTTCACTTGGTATTCATGACCTGCTCAGCGACGGGTTCGGCGAGAATCATCAGTGATTCTCGCCGAATCTTACTTGGCACCATTTTGAGGTAGCCGGAAGGAGTCGGCGAGAATCACTAATGATTCTCGACGATTCGGCGAGAATCACTAGTGATTCTCGCCGAATCGGCGAGAATCACTTGGTGATTCTCGTCGACTTTTACTTAGACGAATTTTCGTCTTTCCACCCAAGAGCTGTCCCTTGACCCATCCTTGCTCCTTGTCTTCTCTTGCATAAACACGGCCCTGTACTTGATAGTAAGTGCACTCCAATAGAGAGAGTACACGTAGGCCAACACACTGATCTGCTCAACGAGGGATTACGTCGTGCAGACCCGTGTATATTGACCTACTGCACCCTGACATTGGTGTGCACTTAGCGTGGAAGAACTGCAAGCACAACTTAAGAAGTTTCATCAAATACATTGTGAATTCATCTTAGCCGGACAGGTGGCTTCCTCAAATCCAGGTGATTGTGGATACAATACCCAACAATCTCCCCCTATTTGACGAAGCCAAAACCCTACTAGCTAAGATGAATAACACTAATCAAATAATAAAAAAAAAGGCATTCAAAAGTTAAACATGCAGCACAAGAGAATATAAACAACCAGATCAAGACTTGAGTCATTCACACATTCAAATACAAATGTATATATATATATATATAATCTCAGAATTGTTCATATCATAACAACAAGCATTAAATGTTCTTAGGTGAGAATGACAAGCTACAAGTTGTTGACTATCTTTCCTTAGCTAAGTCATCCTTGAGTTTTTGCGCCAAGAACTTCTTCCTTTGTCTCTCCATGTACTCTTTAGGCTTCGGGTAATATCTGGGAGGAGGAACTTTATCTGCATCCGTGTTGTTTCTGAAGAAGATGTTTCGTTTCGCTTCATACGTCTTATGCATCTCCCATTCATACTGGCTGTATACCTCCTTTCGATTGATTTCCCCCTGTTCCTGTAGCCAGAAGGTGTCCAAGATGATATTCTTTGAAACTGGACTCCACTTTTCATTTCTTACTTCCTCCTCACTCAGTCGAGTTCTCTTTTCAGCCTGTGTCTCCTTGGAGGTCCCTTCTTGAGCTTTTCGCTTGCCCCTGGCTTTTGCTAGGGCCTCTTGGTCAAACATGCTCATCAGTTTAGCTTTGGAAATAGCCCTAGCATCAGCTTCACTTATGGGAACATCTGCAGCACTTGCACCTATTCCCTCAGCAGCACTTACTCCCGCAGCAGCCATAGAAGTCTCAGGAGCATGAATACCTGCAGGGTTGTCAGGCAAAACGACGCCTAACGCGCCTAACGCCTGTTGGAGCATCCACCAGCAGCTCTCATGGACATATTTGTTTGACTATTCAAAGTTTGTGATCATGATTTCTTGAAACTCGGCCATCTTAGCTAGATACTCTTTCTCCCCCTTTTTGGCTTCGACCGCGATGGAATTGGCATATGAGTGCAGCGAGTCATCAATATGCTTTGAGGTCCGGGAGAATTCAGTGACCAAGGTCTGCTGATTTGCGTTGAGAGTGACCATATTACCGTCAAACTTTTGAATGTTGTTTGCTACAACATGAGCGTTCTGATTTACTACAGCAAGAGTGTCGGTGGTCTTCTTCAATCCGGCCATAAGAAGTGTGACAGCTTCGCCGGCCGCGGTATACTTCTCTTCAAATTTCTTGTCCATCACGTCAAGTTTATGGTTGATCTCCACCATATTCTTGAGCATGAGCTTTTCAGACTTCTTAATTCTGTGCAGCAGTTTATTCTGAGCTTTATCAAAGGAGGCTTTGAGTTCATTCACAATGCCCTGAATGACATTTACAGTGTGAGTGGCTAGCTCATCTCGTAATGGAAGAGCCGGAGGCACTTGTGGGCCTTGCCCTTCAGCAGACGCATATGTAGAGCTGGATACAAGCACAGTCTCTAATGGGGGAATGCTGGCGGCCTCTGTAGATTTTTCTGACTCCCCCTCCACTGATGCACCAATGTTTCCAGGAACGATTTCAGGTGCGTGCTTGTTAGATGGTGGTTCACTGAGATCCGGAGCCTCCAATGCTTCATGTCCCTCAGTCTCGTCTTCCTCTCCGTCATCATCCATGAAGTCATCTTCATCAGCAGCCTCTTCCGACTCTTTGTCAGCAGTCTCCAGCACAGTAGCTTCGGCTCCTTGATTGTTTCGGTTCGGGGCCTCCTTATGCTCCAGCTCAGGTTCACTTTCTTCGTGTAGATCTGCCACAGCATCTCTGGCCAGCTGGGAGATGTCAGATACTACATCAGTATGAGGGGGTAGAGGCTCCCCCTCGATTCCTGCAGTCAAAGTATCAGGAATTTCACTGGGGGTGACTGCTGGAGATACTCCCTGTTGTTCTTCCACGGCAGTCTGCCGAATACGCCTCTCCCATCGGTCAAACACACTTGAGTCCATCTTCTTCAAGTAGTGTAGAGGAACACCTTTGCTCATGTCAAACCTGTCTCCATTTAGCTGATTTAGATACAGACTTATGATACGACCAAAACTCGGAGAGCCCAAGGTGTCCTTTATCTTCTCGAACAGCAACTCCCCCCAGTTGAACCTTTTACGGCAGACAATAGCTATCAGGATCTTGAACATATCCGCTGAGATATGGTCATGAGAGCCTGGATTACAGATGAGCACCTTTCCAATTATGTCAGACAGGAGCTTCCCTTCTTCATTCATATCCTTTCTCTTTATTGACCGAGTTCCTCGTGGGAGACCGCAGAATAAGAGAGTTCTGGTTTTGTCATCGTCCTCCAGATAGTCCTCATGCTCCAAGCTAGACAGCTGCAGGAAGCGGGTCAGCTTGCTGGCAGACATCTTGACCTTTACCCCAACTACCTTGCTTTTGATTAGTGAGTCGCCATTTCGGAGTCTTGCGGTAGCGAAGAACTCCAACACCTCTTTGTCCAAGATTTTGCAAGGGTGCTCCAGGACGAATGTTAGCCCAGCCTCTTCCAGCATCAGAATGATGTTGCGGAATTCGTCAGAGGCGTGAGAGAACCCAGTTCGAACAAGCTTGCAACCAGAGACCAACCCAGCAGTTGTCCTTGGAGCCATTTGATCTAGGGAGAGAAGCCCTATTCTACGCTTAATCAAAAATCAAAAAGGAAGCGATACTAGTGATCAAGTCCAAGTGAGGGTTAGGGGATACCTAGCGGTGTAGACGGTGAGTTAGTTCGAGCGGAGAAGAATCGAAGCTGGGAGAGATCGTCGGTGAGAGCTTCGGCGGGATTCTTGCGGGAGACCTTCGATGGAGACCGATTCGGCGAGCTTTCCTGCAGGAGTCGGCGAGTTGCCCTTATGGTAAGTTTCCCTTGCGGCGGTGAGTTGTGTGGGAGTCGGTGAGTTGCCCCTCGGCGAGTTTCCGTCGGAGAAGGAGAGAGTTCCCTGCGGAGAGAGTCGGCGAGATTCGGCGTGCTTCCGCGAGTCGGTGGGAATGGGAAGAGTCGGCGGTAGAAATCTAGTGTCTCCTGCGAAGTTCGGCGGGATGCGTCCAGTGTCTCCTGCGAAGGTCGGTGGGATTCGTATAGTGTGCTGGGATTCTTATAGTGTCTCCTGGGATTCTTATAGAAGGTGAAGGGTCGGCGGGAATTCTTCCTCAAATGTGATTCTTCTTGATCCTTCGGCGAGAATAGGATTCTCCTTAAATGCCAAGCTCGACAAGTTAAATGGGATTCTTACGGTTTTCGTTTGTCTAGGTTAATTTGAAAGTCTTCTAACTATATAGATACTCCTGAAAGTCAAGCTATTAGGGTTTGAGCCGGCTTTTCCATACACACATTGAGCCAGTGGAATTAATTTAACGACGTAAGTTAATTTGAAAGTCTTCCAACGACGTATCTTTGTTAGTTTTCAGTGGGTTAATTTACGCCGCAGATGTTAGTTCTCGAATCAACCAGTGGAAGTTCCGATAACTCTTTAATGATGTATCTAAGGTTTATATTCAACGTGTTACCCTATCCTTGGATGTGCATACAAACACGTATATACAAAGATGTATCTGTATATAAAGATATATATATATATATATATGTAACTGTCAGTGGAAAACGACTCAAGTCTTTTAACTGATCATGAGTACCTGGGATTTTGAGAGTCATCGTTTAGTCCCACAGGTAGAACATATTAGGAGCTCAATGTGAGTATGCTCAAGTTGATATCACATCTGTTATAGCAGACGCTTGTTCCAATTAAGTCTTGAGCCATCTACTGTCTGGTTCCCATCATATTCACGGGAACCTAGACTACCCTGCAAGAAAGAATTACTTTACCTTAGGAACCCAAATCATATTGGGTCCTAGGTTCCTGTTAGCAGAAGCACGCAACTGCTTCCCTTCAAAAAACCTGTCAGGAAGACGAACTCTGTCCCGTGAATGTGGATAAGCCCTTGCCGTTGGCACAGAGGTGTTGTGCCAACAGTCGATGGCAAAGTGCTCCACTTTGCCACAGCACCAACATGGGTGAATGTTGTATCGTCGTTTCCGACTTGATCTAGTGATTGAGGTAGTCACGGTCCTAGGTCTAACCGGGATAGAGCATGATCGCCTCACAAAATTTTCTCTTCCATCGTGACACGTGGAAGGGTGGAAGGAATGCATGTTGTGAGCGTCATGAGGCCGGGAAGGTGGTGCCATTCTTTCAGGCATCCTCCTTCCTGAGGCCTCATGAAAACTTACACCATGACTTCTAACCTGCCTATCATGTGTCCTCAGGTGGTGAGAAGTCGTCTGTGAGCGGGGACATGTAGATTCGCACCGAGTTGGGGCAGTGGCAGTGAATACAAAGGGCTCAGAATGAGCCTTAGGTATTCTCTCATGGGTGGCCACGACGGCCCTTGCACTACGGGTGTCTCCACATGGGGACAGATCCCCCTTGCAGTGACCACGACTATTCCTGTGGTCATACCTGAAGGCATGATGAGTTGCCATCCTGCTTGGAGTGGGGGGTCGGAATACCGTTTCCCCATTTCTCCACGAACTGATAATCCGGGAGATCCACCGGTTTTCTTGTTTTCTCTTTATAGCATCAACCTTGGAAAAGTTTGATACTATTCTTTTCTCATTCTCTAGACTACTCTCTAGAGCTGAGATCTTAGAGTCCTTGACCTTGTTGAACGCCAATTGGAGAACCAACAAGATCTTTAGTCGAGCAATCTCTTGAGCTTGCTCCTCAGCAAGTAGGTTGCTTTCCTGAAGGGCTCTCTTCAGGGAATCAGAATTTTCTGGAGGAGAGCAGTTCCTGTCTTCAGAAAGTTCAAAAGATTTGGGGCAGGATGAAGAAGTTACCTGCTCTTCTGTGTTATTGTCATTAGAGCTAGTGACCAATGTTTCATCCTCATCAGAGCAGCTTTCCTCACTGGCCTCGTCAGTCTCTGACACGGACACTGGAGCTCTGATGTTGTCCGAGTGATCCATGCCTTCATCTTCAGAGGTGAGGACCCCCACATAGGCTTCATCCTCTGGTTGACTGCAGATTTCAGCTTTCTCTGACCCCCCCCATCAACTCTGAGATCATCACCCACATAGATTTAGCAGTCCGGCATTTTTCCAATCTAGAGCGAGAGGCTCCAGACCAGATATCCAAGATAATTTGACGAATCCTCTCGTCCAAGTTAAATAGTGACAGTTCCGTCTCTGACATCTCAGCAATGCACATGGGCACTTGGATCCCAGAGTCGGAGGTCTTCATGGTAATAAATGGACCCTCTTCCAGGATGAAAGATGCTCGAGGATCGATAGCATCAAGGTGAAATGACACTCTCATTCTCCAGATGGGATAATAATCCTTTGTGCAAGCGGGGAGTTTGAGTGGCGATATCTCATAATCCAGCTCCATGCTTTTGACACTGGTGGCAGGATTCTACTCAAGGTGTTAACCTTTTTGATGAGCAACCTGCCTCTGATACCACTTGAAAGTCCACCTAGTGTCAACTATGTGCACCTATGGGGGGGGGGGGAATAGGTGACGTGTAGCGCTTTTGCGGAATTTATAATAGTACCTGCACAATAAAGATAAACAGCACAGCACACAGAAAACACATGCAATTTATAGTGGTTCCCCGACTTGGGTACATCCACTTTCCCCCTTCGACCTATCTCCCAACAAGGGACAACTCGGTCACTTCTCCAACAGGATTGAAATCCAATCCTTGCACTAACAGAAGGAACCCTTCCACACGTGGGAGTCAACACTCCCACAAAC
This sequence comes from Platanthera guangdongensis, assembly GCA_039583875.1. Classification (NCBI taxonomy): domain Eukaryota; kingdom Viridiplantae; phylum Streptophyta; class Magnoliopsida; order Asparagales; family Orchidaceae; genus Platanthera; species Platanthera guangdongensis. The sequence continues at coordinate 36,570,020 of CM077149.1, read as the reverse complement.
CAGGTTGCACCCAACCCTTACAACACGGAACAATCGTTCCTTTACAATAAAAGTAAAATAGAATGTACACGAGATACAAACTTCGTTTGGAGACTACGGTGTTCCTCTTCATTAGACGACGTGTTCGTGAAGTCAACGAAGAGTCTACAACCCTAGATCTCTCTTGGAGAGGATCTCCCCGGAACCGGCGGTGGCAATACAAACGGCGGCTTGGTTCGGGATCGGCGGCGACGACGATGTGCGGCTGCACTTCTTTAGAGATCCAAACTTCGTAGCGAAGCTAGCTCGGTCTACCAACGGTCACACTAGGATCAATCGTCTCGATCGATTCGGATGGGGAAGACTTTCCCGATCTACAAATCGAGAGACAAGAGATCTCCGGTTAGACACGTGAGATGCTGAGCTTAGCTAGGCTTCTATCGACCGGAGATCTGGAAGAAAACACGATCACGACCGGCGATCTACACTCTCGCGCGGCGACGGAGGCGGCGGCGGAAATCCGAACTAGGTCAAGTCGCGGCTCAGCTTTGTGTTTCTTTTTCCGTGTTTTTTACTGTTCAAAAATACCCGTGTATTTATACACTGTAGATACTAACAATATGACCGTTGTGGGTCCCACAAGTAGAAACCCGAAATCCGGTTCAAAATAGTCCAGCGGCAGAATCCGGTCCAGCAGCATCCAGAGAAAACGCCAAGTAAAATTCGTCGAGAATCATTGGTGATTCTCGACGAATCGGCGAGAATCAGTTAACGATTCTCGACGATTCGTCGACAATCACTAGTGATTCTCGATGATTCCCTTGTTGATTCTCAACGATTTTCACTTGGTATTCATGACCTGCTCAGCGACGGGTTCGGCGAGAATCATCAGTGATTCTCGCCGAATCTTACTTGGCACCATTTTGAGGTAGCCGGAAGGAGTCGGCGAGAATCACTAATGATTCTCGACGATTCGGCGAGAATCACTAGTGATTCTCGCCGAATCGGCGAGAATCACTTGGTGATTCTTGTCGACTTTTACTTAGACGAATTTTTGTCTTTCCACCCAAGAGCTGTCCCTTGACCCATCCTTGCTCCTTGTCTTCTCTTGCATAAACATGGCCCTGTACTTGATAGTAAGTGCACTCCAATAGAGAGAGTACACGTAGGCCAACACACTGATCTGCTCAACGAGGGATTACGTCGTGCAGACCCGTGTATATTGACCTACTGCACCCTGACATTGGTGTGCACTTAGCGTGGAAGAACTGCAAGCACAACTTAAGAAGTTTCATCAAATACATTGTGAATTCATCTTAGCCTGACAGGTGGCTTCCTCAAATCCAGGTGATTGTGGATACAATACCCAACAGGCCCGGCGAGCTTTGGCTCAGTGGTTGTTAAGATGGGTAGGTTGTCCCAGCGAGCTTTGGCTCGGTTGTTGTTTGTGACAGACGGGATGGTCCAGGGAGCTTTGGCTCAGTAGTTATATTTCAAGGTTTCATGTGCATAAAGTATAAGGTGGTGGGTCTTTGGTATTGGAGAGTCGATGCACCGATGCCAATACGTTGACTCTACAAGTGGGTTTAGCACTTGGCTAAATTATGTCCAGTGAGCCAACAGGCAAAAGAACAATGGAGCTCCGCTTAGTGCACCAGCGTTGAGGCGTATGATAGGTTTGACTGGTACTGCAACTACCGGTTTAGAGGTGGGCGAGGCCCAACCCACCGCTTCCATTTGCCACTACTGAGGTATCCTGGGAGGTTCGGCTCCAGAAACGGGGAACTAAAGGTCTCTATACATAGAGTCGAGTGAGTGTATTGCACTTGCATGTTCACATCATGGCATAATGGTATTTCATAACATAACCATTACATTTAACCCCGACACCTTTTGTATAAGTGGTATGGGACGTTTTATACAATATGCCATGCCAAACGGCCCCTTGGTTTATAAGTTCGTGCGAGCATGCTTATAAGTTAAGGTTTATTTAGGTATCTTTATATGTATGCTTCTTAGAAAACTGACACCCTATCGTATAAATTGGTATGACACATTTTATACGATAGGAGCCCTACAAAAGATCCTTTGGCTTTTGTGTTTTCATATAAGTTAAGGTTACTTTTCTTGTTCAGTCTTTTTACCTTCATTCTATCTTATATACTATAGAACTGCTAGTTTAGTTTCGTCGCCATCTGCTTATTTGTTATTCTCTGCCTTCACGTCCTCTCCTTTTCTTCTCCTCGCTCGTTGCCTCAGAGCCATGGAGGAAGGGGCGGGGGATGATAGGACTCTGTCGTTTAGACTAACGGTTTTTGAACCACATCATTTTAGGGGACCGTGGAGCCCAGCATGGAGGAGCAGCCTCGGAGGTCGGCTTGCTTGGAGATGGGGCAGTCTAGTACCAGAGTTTAGACGGCAGGGACTGTGAGTCCTGTTCGCTACTAGTTGTTTTAGTTTTGCTTCCGCGATGAGAGATATGTAGTGAGGACTTGATGTATTGGGCATGAGCCCAAGATTTAGTACTTTTATTACTTCTGTGCGCACTCCCTTCGTGGAGTTTGTTTACTATATATGTGATTTGCGTGGAATTGATTTATCATTTTGCTACAGTTGTGATCGATTAGGCCGTCCGGATCGGCATTTTGTAGTGATGACCTTCCCCGGCGTGAAGGTGTCACCGCAAAACGGCGGTTCTGGGCCTAAGACCCCGGTGTTTCAAAAAAAATGGGGGGGGGGGGGGGGGTCTTACAAGTGGTATCAAAGCAGACCTCGATCGAAAAGTAGCAGTCCACAACCCCTAGGTCACCCCCACACGAGTTTATTTTGGGGACAAACTAAGAAGCAGAAGCAGTGGTGTGCCCATTTGGGGGATCACATGTAAACTGTCCACTTTTTATTAGGTTTGAGATGATTACTTACTAATGGGGTTTGTTACGCAACCCCTAGCACAGCCTATGCACAGGGCGGAGTCCAGCAGAGTCTGAATGTTACACCACCTCCCCCCGGTCCCCACTCCGTTCCTACAGTCAGAGATGGGGCAGACTCTAACAGCTATCCAGGAGGCTTTTAGGGCTCAACAGGTTCCAGCTCCGCAGCCAAATCCAGGGGCCAACTGGCTGAGTATATTCTGAGGACTTTCTCCCCCATCCTACTTGGGGACGTAGTCAGGCCGTTTGGACGGAGGAGTGGCTGGACATCATGTATGAGATGCTGACTGGGATACGGTTCCCGTGGGAGGAGAGGGTTCCCCTAGTTGTCTCTTGCTTAGAGTCCCATGCCAAGAGGTGGTGGAAGACATCGCTAGACATGATGTTTGCTGACAGAGAGGTTGCAGAGAATGCTTGGGGGGAATTCAGGACCACACTGTTGGAGTGTTTCGTTCCGCAGTCGGGTAGAGATGAGCTGGAGGATAGATTTCTATGGTTGAGACAGGGTAGCAGACTGTGGTGGAGTATCATCGGGAGTTCAACCACCTAGCCTAGTTTGCGGACTCTTATCAGTTGGATGAGGCAGGTTACACAAAGAGGTAATATATGTGCCCGCGAGAGGACCTGAGGGAGGCTCTGTTGTTCGTGACTGATGGGCCTATTCCTCGGATATTGGAGATGGCGAAAAGGGTCGAGGCAGATTGGCATACTACCCGAGGATGGAAGCGGCCAACTGCGGATCAGGGCCGGGGAGTCAGGAATGATCAACTGCGGGGCCGCATCACAGATGGGAGAAGAGCAGAAGATCAGCCTCATTAGGAGGTAAGATAGGAGCAGAGGGAACCAGTAGTGGTGGCCCCTCAACCACCCCAAATGCGGGAGGTGCAAAGACCCCGGGGTATGGCATATCCCCCGCCAGAGTGCTTCAACTGTCATCATGAGGGGCATATCCGGAGGAACTATCCCATGTGGGGGGAACTACCACCAGCACCACTGGCTGCCCCGCCAGCTCAGTATTTTAGAGGCCAAGGACATGGCCGAGGTCGTGGATACCAGGGCAGGGACCACTTGCAGGAAATGGAGCAAGTGTATGCACTGGATCTGACTCAACAACGAAATCTGAAGCAAGTGATCATAGGTACGCCAGTTAATTTTAAGTTGTCTCATTCCTAGATAATTAGAGTTATGGATATGGAACTGATAAACTAGGAAAGTAAACCACAATTAGATTTCTAAGACTTTAAACTACCAAAGGCATAGTCTTCATCAGCGGCAAGCCTGCCTATACATTATTCGATAAGGGTGCTTCGCACTCGTTCGTGTCGGAAACCTTTGTGGAAGGGCTGGAAGGAGTGGAGCTATTCACAGGCCTGATGATCAGGATACGGCTACCAGATGGATCAGAGTTATTCACCATCGCCCGCTGCAACATGGAGGCGGAGATCGGCGAAATGGAATTTGAAGCACCAACGACTATCATGAAGATGCCAGTCTTTGATTTGATCCCGGGCATGATGTGGTTGCATTAGAACCATGCTCAGATTGACTGCCTATAAAAGAGGATCACCGTGATGCATGGGGATTCCTACATTGTCATCGAAGGTATAAGACCTATTCCCCCTCTCTTGCTGTCATTCGTGCAGGCCGTCAAGGCCCACTTGCAGGGGGAGGAAGTCTATCAACTATTGTTTGAAATGGCTGAGGCCAAGGGTTCCATATCGGATATCCCGGTGGTGCAGGATTTTTCCGACGTATTCCCAAAGAAGCTGCCAGGGCTACCTCCACACCGGGAGTAGGATTTTATGATACAACTGGTTCCAGGAGCTAAGTCGGCATCTAGAGCCCCTTACCGGATGGCCCCGAAGGAGGTGACAGAGTTTCGAAGCCAGCTCCAGGAACTAGTGGAAGCCAAATTTGTCCGGCCAAGCTCTTCACCATGGGGATCCCCGGTGCTATTCGTCAAGAAGAAGGACGGTGTTGAACCCAAAATTTGACTTCGACAAAGTTCAAAATATAGGGGCGTAGCCAACACCTACTCGACCCAAGTTCCGACCTCTAACTGGTCGTGAAGGACTAGAAACTGACCCAAATCCTCAGTAGGGAGGTCCCACCGCTTACCCGGAAGATCTCTGAGAGCTTACCCTCCAATTCCTAGAGTTGGGCTTGGAGATTCTCAGAAAGCACAGAAAAATCCTCTCAAGTGCAGGGCCAAAGTCTGTGTGCTTCTGAAGAACCCCTATGGGCCTATTTATAGTTTTCTGAGTTTGAACTGCCAATAACCATACTGAGCTGACCTGAAATTACTAGAATACCCCTAGTCGGGTCTGCCAACAACCAAACTCCGTTGTTCTGAAGATTTATATGCAGGCCACCAGGGGAAAAAGGGTAAAATTACCCTGGGTAAAAGAGTAAAATCCCCCTTGAGTGCAGAAATGTGAAAATGGCCCCTTTTCTGTGTGGCGAGTCGGGGAGCATCCGGCGGCGAGACGGGCCTTCCTGCTCGTCTCGCAGACATCCTTTGCTATGAGGACTTCTCGTAGTTAAAGGCCTTCTTGCGCCCCCAAGAGGGCTGTCTCACCCATTTGCAGAGACCACCAGTCTCGCCTCCTGCGAGTGGGCCACATGGTCCCACTCGCCTATTAGCACCTCTCACCTATTTCGTCTGTTCGCTTCTTGAGGGCCTCTTGCGAGCCCTAGGTTATACACAATCCCCGCTCTTTTCGAGATTATTTTAAGCTCGGAATGAACATCCAACCGACTCGCGTCATTAAAACGTATTTATGGACGCATTTATGAGAGAATCTTCTATGAGGCCCCCCATTGAAACCTATAAATATGGGATTCCTATCCCAGATAGAGGCTGTCCCTTCACACACTTCCTCCTTCCTTGCGGTAAACTATTCATCATGTCTCACAAAAAGAGATTTCGCGAGCGCGTCGCAATGGTGCGCCGACAGAGCAAGGCAGTCGTGGCCGCTTTTACTTCAACTCTGGTTTGCCCCCAACCCACTTTACCATCCTCTCTGTCTCGCCTGAAGAGGGTAAACGCAGGTGGTCCCTCCTCTGCCGTGGATGCGTCTCGTGTAGTCCGGGAGACCTGCCCCACTCCTGCCGCATCTCCCAAAGAGAAAGAGGTGAGCTCTCGCTTCTATCTTTATTAATCCTTCAATATGTTTATCTGCCTTCTTAATTATTTGTCTCTTTAGGGAGTTCCCACGGCTATACAATGACAGGAAAGCCCGCTAGACGACTCCACCACCCATCGCGAAGATTCTGACTCGCAACCACCTTCCACTCCTCCAACTACTCCTGCCTGAGGGAGGAGAGACGATCCCTCCCAGGCTGCCGGGACTTCCCGTCCTCCTGGTGAGAAACCTTCCCTCTTGCTTCTCTGACCCACTCGCTACTCCCAAACCCTCCCACGGGAGCCTCTCTCACCCTTCTCCTCTACTCCTTCCACAGGCATCCAGACTGACTCGCCTGCAGAGGAGCACCATGTGCGACCTGCCGTCTCGCCACTTCCTCCCTTTGATGGGATTGAATATTACCTTGGCGACCCTGCAAACCTGGCGAAAATGAGGATCAAGACTGCCGAGTTGTTCCACAAACACGTGCGCCTCATCCATTCGCTGACGCTGGATAAGCAGGCGCCGGATCGGTGCATCGAATGGTTGGAGAACGAGTGCGCTCGCCTATCTTCCGAGGCAGATACCGAGTTAGATGTCGATGGAACCAACCCTGATGCCATCATCAGCGAGGTCGATATGCAGCTTCATCTCGCTCATCGTGGGCTAGAGTCCGTTCGCGCCTTCCACTCGCGTAGTAGGCCTCCCTGCGCAGGAGCTCGCGGTGGCTACTGACAATGGTATCCGTACTGAAGACCATCCGTCTCGCCTCTTCTTCTTTATTCTGTATTTGAGTGCTGTAATAATAAATGCTTTATGCTGCCATCTCGCCTGCATTGTCATTGAACTTGGTGCCCGCCATATGTGGGATGGTGTTTTTTGAACATTTATTACTTCTATTTTAATTTCAATTTCTTTAATTTCTTTTAATCACTATCCCATGATTGCGGCCGACCACGCAAATCGAGGTTTTTTAGGAGAGAGAGTAAAACGCCGGCCGACTCTTCCCCTTCCTCTGTACCTTTTTCCCGCTCATTTAATCATTTCATCATATTTTCTATAAATATCCCGGCCCTGGATCAGAAGGATATCCGCGCCTCTTACTCCTACTGTGCCCAAGTTCTTGCCCCCTTACTTCATCTGTCTCGCCATTCCTTCTCGTGCTTTTTCTCTCCCGGCCCTCTCGCCGATCTTCTTTCTTACTCTTCCTTTCTCCATTTGTCTCGCCTAAAACCGTCTCACCAAGGATGGGTAAGAAAAGAGTTGAGGAAGGTGAGGGGCACAACCGCTGCAGGAAGCGGTTCACAGACCATGACTTTCCGCTCGGCCGGCTCTCAGAAGAGGACTACCGCAGATTCGTCCGCGAGTATCTGGGGGAGGGGCTCAAGTCGCGGCCCCCCAAAGTTGGCGAGCCAATCAACACCTATTATCCGGGAGAGCTCGCCTTCCCCGTCTCGCACTTTGAGGCGGGGTTGAGGTTGCCTCTTTGGCATGAGGTAAAGCAGGTATTTAAGTACTTCGGTGTCGTCTCGGCGCTTTTCAACCCGAATGCCATTTCGGTGTTGATCGCCTTCGCCTGGTACATGCGTCGGGAGCGCATTGAGTTTAGCTTGACGGTCTTCCGCAATCTCTTTATTTATCATGCCAACGCCGATGGCGTCTCGTACTTCACCAGGCAAGGGCTCAAGGTGTGCGAGACGCCAAAAAAAATCATCATTGGCTTACAAGGTTTTTCTTCATCCGTGGCGACCGTGGTGACTTTGGGGGCATCCCGCTCGCACCAGTGTCACCCCCCGAGAGCTTCTACGCGACCCCGCAGGTCAGCGGTACGTATAAGTTGCTGTTTGATTACTTCGTCGGCAAAACCTTCCAGGTCAACTTCCTGCGGCGAGGCCACGACTCGCTGCCTCTAATGCTCCCTGACGAAGGTACTCTCACTTTCTTATCTCGCTTTGTCTGATTATTTCTCCATCTTGCCTTCTCATTTCCTTGTTTGTTTTTAGGGGAGCGATTCGTTCGAGCCCACCCCCTTACAAAAGCAACATCCAACCTTCCAAGGGCCTTGATCTCGCCAGCGCGGCAGTTGAGTCCGCGAGAGATTCCCTGGATCCTGCCCCTCCGAAGAGGCCTACAGGTGGCACGACCCCTTCTCGCCCCGACCCTCCAAAGAGGATGAGAAAAGCTGTGGTTGTCTCTAAGGGGAAAAAGAAGACAACCCCGTAGGAGAAGGAGATATTGGGGTCCTTGAGCCCTATCTCTGTGGAGGGGTCTCAATCGCCACGCTCGCCTCCTCACCAGGCCGTCTCGCCTACCCGCGAGACGGCTCTTCCCAATCAGCCTGCCGCCACATTCAATCAATTGGCTACCACCACCTCTCGCAAAGGCGACTCCTAAAGCCGTCCTGCCCCCTCTTCCCACATGAACTTCAACCTGGTCCCCGTGGTTTCAGATGCTGTCGGTGACCCTATACTGTTGTGGGGCGGGACGCCAACTGCGTATCCATATCCACCATCCTTACCCCTTGGAAGGAGCAGGAGGAGCCTACCAGCCACGCGTTCGGTGTGCGGTATGGCCTTTATGGTGGTCTCGATGCCGTCTCGTCCAAGAGCGAGTCCACGCGAGATCTCATCTTGAAATCCTCCCACGCCCAAAGTTGTGCCTTAAAGTTCGCACACCGCGCCTCGCACCGCCTCATATATATCAACAAAAAATTGAAGGACGGCGAGATAGGCCTGGCGGCAGAGCGAGAGAAATCCGAAAACCTCGCGAAAAGGTTGTCTGATGCCGAGACCCTGCTCGCAAAAACCCAAGGTGGCGTGGTAAAGCCCTATCCTTACTTTTGGATTTTCCTTTAAAACCTTTTTGACTAATGACCGGGCATCTCACAGGATGCTGAGATGGTGGAGCGGCTGCACTCGCGAGTAGCGGCCCTAGAGGTGGAGGTCAAGGACTTGAAAGCCCAGAATACTCGGCTTCAGGCCGACGCCACGTCAACGTCTCGCCGTGAACCCTTTCGGACACCTCTGCCGCATTATTCTTTTGACGAGGTTGAGGAGCGCAATGCTGAGATGCTAGCATCAGGGAGGCAGAGCTGGTACTGAAGATGATGATGGTCCTGGGGGTCGTGAAGGATGACCCAGAAACGGTGAGCATCCGCGACCTGATCCCCGAGCGTTTTGGCGAGGAGAGCGAGGATCCTTATTCCGACGAGCAGAAATTATGTGCCAACTCCCAAGATCCAGAATCTCTCTCTCCTCTTCCTTTTGCTGCAATTGTAAAACTTAACTATCTTTTTTGAGCCCTATTTTGAGATATGTGACAATGATAATCAAATGTACATGCTTGTCTTGTTTGTTGTTCTGTTCTTTATTTTACGAAATGATCTGCTGGTCTGCTTGGGCCTACGAGGGGGTGCCACCCGCCCGTCTCGCCGCCTCGCCTTTACTCCCTGCACTCTGCTTTATTTCACTTATTGCGAGATGGCCCTCTGATGCTCTCACGCACGTGAGAAGGTGCTACGTCTTGTCTCGCTGCCTTGCTAGAGACTTGGCCTAGGGCGCGAGTCGTCATATCCTTTACCTTTAAGCGTGAGATTTAACAGGTATAACTCTCTCGGCTCGCCTTAGGGTGCTCCTAGCGCGAGTGGCCTTTACTTTTGTAACCTGCCCACCTCTTGTTAGAGCGAGCCTTGTGTCTCGCACAAGTGCCCACTCGCCGAGGAGAGACCGTCCCTGAGCCCATCAACTGAGAGAGCCTCCACTCGCACCGCTCCAACCTTTGCCTCAGTTTATTTTTCGTTAGTAGGGATGTTGCTTAAGGAGACTTTCTCCATCATCCTGCCATCTAGTAGGTTTATCGCCACGCTAGATTGATGAGATCATGGGCAATGGGCCTACCGGGGACCGAGCCAGGCTTCAAGGTGCTGTTGAATTCCCAAAAACCTAGAACTATCCTTAAAAACCAAGAACCAAGACTTCAAGAACCAGACCTCTCCCCCACAGGCGATCTTTATTACCTACAAGCGAATGAGAGCCTGCGAAGCGGGTCTACCTAGGGCTGAGGGGCGCTCGTGGTAGTGCAAAATGACGGAACAAGAATCGGACCTCTTCACCACATACGAGCCTTCAGACCTGCCAACTAATGAGAGCCTGCACAGCGAGTCTACCTGGGGCCGAGCCGCGCTCGGGGTAGTGCAGAACCAAGGATCAAGAACCAGACCTCTTCCCCACAGGCGAGCCTTCGGACCTGCCAGCTAATGAGAGCCTGCATAACAGGTCTACCTGGGAATGAGCCGTGCTCGGGGTATTGCAGAACCACAGACCAAGAACCAGTCCTCTCCCCCACAGGCGAGCCTTCGAACCTGCCAGCTAATGAGAGCCTGCGTAGCGGGACTACTTGGGGTCGAGCCAAGCTCGTGGTAGTGCAGAACCACGGACCAAGAACCAGACCTCTCCCACACAGGCGATCCTTCGGACCTGCCAGCTAATTAGAGCCTGCGGAGCGGGTCTACCTAGGGTCGAGCTGCACTCGGGGTAGTGCAAAACCACAAACCAAGAACCGGACCTCTCCCCACAGGCGAGCCTTCGGACTTGCCAGCTAATGAGAGCCTGCGCAGCGGTTCTACCTAGGGCCGAGCTGCGCTCGGGGTAGTGCAGAACCAAGGACCAAGAACCAGACCTCTCCCCCACAAGCGAGCCTTTGGACCTTCCAGCTCATGAGAGCCTGCGCAGCGGGTCTACCTGGGGACGAGCCGCGCTCGGGGTAGTGCAGAACCAAGGACCAAGAACTAGACCTCTCCCACACAGGCGAGCCTTCGGACCTGCCAGCTAATGAGAGTCTGCGTAGCGGGTCTACCTAGGGCCGAGCCGCGCTCGGGGTTGTGCAGAAACAAGGACAAAGAACCAGACCTCTCCTCACAGACAAGCCTTCGGACCTGCCAGCTAATGAGAGCCTATGCATCAGGTCTACCTGGGGCCGAGCCATGCTCGGGGTAGTGCAGAACCAAGGACAAAGAACCAGACCTCTCCCTCACAGGTGAGCCTTCGGACCTGCCACCTAATGAGAGCCTGCTCAGCGGGTCTACCTGGGGCCGAGCCGCGCTTGGGGTAGTGCAGAACCAAGGACCAAGAACCAGTCCTCTCCCCCACACACGAGCCTTCGGACTTGCTAGTTAATGAGAGCCTGCGCAGCGGGTCTACCTGGGGCTGAGCCGTGCTCTAGGTAGTGCAGAACCAAGGACAAAGAACCAGAACTCTCCCCCACATGCGAGCCTTCGGACCTGCTATCTAATGATAGCCTACGCAGCAGGTCTACCTGTGGCCGAACCGCGCTCGGGGTAGTGCAGAACCAAGGACCAAGAACCAGACCTCTCCCTCATAGGCGAGCCTTCGGACCTGCCAGCTAATGAGAGCCTGCACACCGGGTCTACCTAGGGCCAAGCCGCGCTCGGTGTAGTGCAGAACGAAGGACCAACAACTAGACCTCTCCTCCACAGGCAAGCCTTCAGACCTGCCATCTAATGAGAGACTGCGCAGCAGGTCTACCTGGGGCCAATCCGCGCTCGGGGTAGTGCAGAACCAAGGACCAAGAACTAGACCCCTCCCCCATAGGCAAGCCATCGAACCTGCAAGCTAACGAGAGCCTGCTCAGCGGGTCTACCTTGTGTCGAGCCGCGCTTGGGGTAGTGCAGAACCAAGGACCAAGAACCATACCTCTCCCCCACTGGCAAGCCTTCAGACCTGCCAGCTAATGAGAGCCTACGCAGCGGGTCTACATGGGGCCGAGCCGAGCTCGGGGTAGCGCAGAACCAAGGACCAAGAACCAGACCACTCCACCACAGGCGAGCCTTAAGACATGCCAGCTAATGAGAGCCTGCGCAGCGGTTCTACCTGGGGTCGAGCTACGCTCGGGTTAGTGCAGAACCAAGGACCAAGAACCAGACACCTCCCCCACAGGCGAGCCTTCAGACATACCAGCTAATGAGAGCCTGCACAATGGGTCTACCTGGTGCCGAGCTGTGCTCGGGGTAGTGCAGAAGGAACCATCTTCCTGCCATTTGAATTTCATAGCAGATAAGGACACAAAGTAATTTGAGAAATTTATTATAATGAACTTGATTTGAATATACAACTTTTGCCCTCCCTTCTCATGGGTAGAAGCGCTTCAAGGCATCACCACTCTAGTTGTGGCTCATGGTCCTATCCTCCACATCGTGGAGGTGGTAACCTCCTATTCTCAGGACCCTCTCAACAATATAAGGCCCTTCCCAATTTGGGTTGAGCTTGCCCACGGGGGCGGACCTTCCCGCAACATCAACTTTCTTTAGCACCAGATCTCCTTCTACAAATTGTTTGATCCTGATATGCTTGTCGAAGTACCTTAACAACCGTTGTTTGACCACTTTGAAAGTGCAGGTTAGATCTGATATACTCTAGGGGGGGTGAATAGAGTATGGTGTTTAGTAGAAACATTTTACAACTCTTGTTGTATTCCTAAGTGAACAGGGAAGCAAATAAGATAAAGCAAACATAGCAACTAACTAAACACAGAGCAATCACAGACCACAGCCAGAAAAGAAAAGAAAATAAGCAACCAGATGACACAAGGAGCTATAGTGGTTCCCCCACCAATCTGGGTACATCCACTCTTCTACCACCCTAGGTAAGAATCCACTGCAGGATGAGTTGATCAGGTGTCCTGAGCACCAATGGGTTTTGATCAGGTCCCAAAAAACCAACCCCTCAAGCCTTTTGGAACGAGACTTGCAACAAGAATAATTTTGAAGGGATTTAAAACCCTGTGCAGGAATTGGAGAGAGGGTGATAGTGTCTTCTCTGTCAGCAGTTAGAGAGAAGACTTGTGGATTGATTGTAGCAGCTCTTGCTGCCCCTGAGGTCTTGAATTAGTCAAGAAAGCAGGAGCACTGCTTCAGGGTGATAGGCCTTCAATGACCTAGAATGCCTGGACCAGAACTGCTTCAGGAACTTCTTTGACAGATTGATTGATTGTTGTCCTTTGAAGTTATCCTGGGAATAGAGAGAAGAAGACTCTTGATTGAATTTAGGTTTTCTTCTTCTTCTTCTTGGGAGAGTTCTCTGGTCAAGGCTGATTGCAGTCAAGAACTTTAGATTTTCGAAATGTTTGTTCTTCTGCAACTTCAGAGTATTTTTTGTACTGTAATTATTGAACTCTATCACTGCTTCATGCTGTTCTCTTCCTGTGTGTCTGTATATATCTGAATGAGGAATATTCAAACTTTTGAATGTCGAGCAATAATTATAGTCAGCCTTGGAAAGAATCAGCAATCAATGACTTTCCTAACTGTCCCATGGAAAAACGGCATGTAATCATCCATAGTCAATGCACGTTCTAACGGTAACATTCCGAGAATATCTATCATTAAATGTTCAGGAATCAGCGCCAAGAAACGGGACGGGAACCTTGAAGAAAACCTAATCTGGATTCGTCGAACGAAGAAGACATTCGTCGAACTACACTTGTGTTCGTCGAGCTGAGCTTGAGTTCGTCGAGCTGAGCGTGAGAGAGTTCGTCGACCATACAATCTTCATTCATCTAACAGACATTCTTCATTCATCGAGCTGAGAATCAAATTCGTCGAGCAGAGAGTAGTTCTGGACTTAGACAAAATATCTTGCATCTGTTGAAATGCTGTGTCGACATAAGGTAGTGTCGACAGATTGATCTTGGTGTCGACACAAATCCTCTGGTGTCGACATAATCTGGTGTCGACTGAAATCCTGGTGTAGACACAAGTTGACTGGTGTCGACACAAACCCTAAGTGTCGACATAAAATCTCTGAGTCCAGAAATCGTCGAGTAGAGATTATCATTCATCGACCTGAGAAGCTGACTTCGTCGACCTGAGATGCTGTGAACTTGACGTCCAAGTTCGTTGAGCTCAGAATATAATTCGTCGACGGAAGCTTGAAACTGGACTTAGACAAATTTGAAGTTCTCCTGACTTTGGCTTGATGTAGAGCCTGAGTTTTCATCGAACAGAGAACCCATATCATCTAGCTCAGCACTAAGAAATGTCTCAATATCGTCGAGCGCAGAACTCCTTTCGTCTAGCGGAGTTCGACGAACGTTGAACACACTTTACTTAGTCTTGAAAACTTATGAGTCTGCAGTCTCTGAGGGTCTTGTTTAAAGCTGGTCCACCTAGAGTTGAGCATAAGGACTTAACCTAGACTCTAGGACACAAAATGACCCTGGCTATACATGATGGGTCACATCCTAAGTCAGTGAACCTAGCCCAAATCAACTTGGGATCCAACAATCTCCCCTTATTTGGGTGAGGTCACTAGCAGAGACTCAAGACAGAAAAATAAAGCAAGAAAAGAGATATATCTGGCAGAGAATTATAACACATGCAACAGATATATATATACACACAACTTTGTTTAATAGATAACATATTTTAAAGACAAATAACAGATATAAATTAAAACAACAAGAAAATTACTTCTTTGGCTTCTTCTGCTTTCTTTTCTCCCGGCTTCTTGAAAATGATATCTCTGTTAGGATTTTGAGCTTGAGCCACTGTCATGGTCATATCAGCTGCCCCAATAATTTTCAATGATGTAGCCCTGGGGACAACTGCTTCTAGATGAAGTTTCATATAATCATCAACATTAAATAGTTTGTTGTCTTTGTCAAATCTTTTAAGCTCTTCCTTTCTATACTTTGACATAGTTGAAAGACCAGAAATATCTTTTCCTTCTGCTTTAGCTTTATTTATCAATGATAGACCAATCATCTCTTTGTATCTAACCATTCTTACTATATTTGCAGTCTCTGGATCTTCAAAAGGAATTGGAGGAGAGAGAGGTCTTTTTGGGCTTTCAGCTTTATGAGCTTCAAAACTTTGTTGTTGCTGCTGATGCTTATGTTGTTGACTTCCTGAGGAAGCTGGCCTCTGCTGGCTGCTTCTAGAAGATCTCCCTGACTGTCTTTGATAAGTTTGCATTGGGGCAGATCTCTGGGAGCTAGAGCCACTTGCACCAGCTGTTGGAGGAGGAGGAGGATCCTTCCTGTATCTGTGTACTGGAGGAGGGGAGTATCTCCTGCTTCTCTTTCTATCTTTCTGCTAGTTTTTGGAGAGCCACATCCATGTTGGCATTCCCTTATATGGAGTCACATTGTGCAGAATATAGTAGGGAGTGTCTGTAGTGGGATTTGGCTTAGGAGGAGGAGCAGCCTTTCTCTTCTTTGCCAACAATCTCTTTTTCCTACTAGCTGCATCCTCATCAGAATCAATATCATCATCATCAGATTCTGAATCCTGAGGGGTATCATACAATACATCCAAAGCTTTTAAAGCTTTATCAGAAACAACATCCTTTGCTGGAGGAGGGGCAGAAGGTTCAGGAATAAGAGTTTCAGCAACAAGAGAAGAATTATCTGTACAAGATTCAGAAACAAAAGAGACAGAGCTATCAGCTACTGCCTTATTCTCTTCTTCAATGTCTGCCTGAATAAGCTCATCTAGAGTAGGCATAGGAGAGTCATCCATAATAAAATCTGGTGCTGAGACTGGCACTGATGTATCTTCTGGAATGACTTTTGATTTAGAGGCAGAGAGAACAAAATTGTCACAGAGTTGCTTGGCAACTGCTGGACTAGCCGGAGAGGTATATGGTACCATAGACAAATATGGCTTAGAGAAATCTACTGGAGGGAATTTCATATGTACAGTGTCAAAACTTCTCAACAAAACTGATAAATTCACTGTGGAATTTAAATAAAAATCACCAATAGGAGTTATTTAAGCAACTGACTCATTCAAATCAATGTCAGTATTCATAAATTGAATTAACTCAGACATCTCAGCATCAAAGTCTGTCAAAATTGGTGTATCCTTATCTGAATTTGAATCTGCTGGAGAGGGAACTGCTGTAACTACTGCTGCTGCTGCTGTATCTGCATCTGCTGCAACTTCATCACAAAGCATCTCCCCTGCCTGAGTTCAGGAATACCTGTAGCCAGGCCCCTAGATAAAGAGGGGACAGCAGATAGAAGAGAGATCTGGGCAGATAAGGAATTAATGGAGGTCACAAGAGGTGTAATGGCCTCTTGGATCAAGGATTTGATGAGAGGTGTGAGCAAAGGAATGATGGTAGATGGATCAAATGGGGAAGGGGAAGGGGATGGAATGGGATGAGGAATAACAGATGGAGGGGGCATCTTGCATGATTGCATCAGATGGTATATTATAAGATGGGATGGTGGATAAGTGTGGGGGAAGAGGAGATTGTAGAGGTGTAGGAATAGGAATGTCTTGAGGGGAATCTGGAGGAGTGGGTTGATGATCAACTTGCAAGGGGGAAGATGGAGTTGGAGATGGAATGTTTGTCAGGTCAAGTGGTGGAGATGAAGGAGGGGTAGTTACATGAGGAGGCTTCTTTAGAGGAAGAGGTGCTGGAATAGATGGTTGAGATGGAGGAACCTCTTCAGCAGGGTGGAGAGCGGCCTTTACATCCCTTGTGCTCTCAGAAGTTTGGAGGGACGAGGAAGAAGCCTTTGAGGGCTTGAAGATGGTCCTCTCCCACCTGCCAAACAGAGCGCAAGTGAGGCGCTTGCTAGCATTTATGAAGATGGTCGGGGAGACCATACATTCAGCAGCCTTCGCTTGAAGAAATATGCCCAAAATTTTGCCAAAGCAGACTTCCTTCTTGCTGTTCTTCTTTTTAATCAATTCAAAGAACACCTTACTCCAATCAACCTGTCGCTTATTCACTACTGCACACATTATTAGAAATTGGTGACGGGTAATATAGTCTTGAGCAGAGTGCTTGGCCATCAGAATCTTTCCCGTAATATCTGCCAAAAATTGGTAGGCGGCGGATAATTACTTTTTCAACAACTTATTAGGGTTGTTCATAGATAAACCCATTAGTTTCAGCATATCATTGAATTCCTCAGAATCCATTTCCAGATTGTCTTCTCCGTTCACTAATCCAAATACTTCAGTGAGAACTGTGGGAGAGAGGGAAACAGCAGTGTTCCCTATATTGCCGGTCAAAACATCTTCTTCAGAAACTGTAGATGTATATACCCATTCTCGTATTTCCGTTCCATGAAGTCTAATGCGCCTGGTCATGAAATTCTTTAAACTTAGTTATTCCAGTAGTTCCAAGATGTAAAGGAAGATGGGGTCAGAGTGTTGAAACGACTCAAAGTCCATGTCGAATCCAGTATCAAACTTCATTCCAACCAGAGCACCTGAGGGAATCGCCATTGATGTCCTGCTAGAAAAACACAGAGAGAAAAGACAATCAAGAGCAAAGGAACTGAAAGCGCGGGATGGAGGTCGAAGAAAACCTAGATATAAGATTTTCAGAATAGGAATCGACAAACTCCGTTCCACGAAAAAGAAAAATTCTTCGAACTGAGCTCGACGAAATAAATTATAGATAGATGATTCGTCGATCTCATCCAGAAGAATCAAAAACAGGTCGTCGAACTCCGTTCGACGAAATGTCTTCTTGAAGAAAAGTTCGTCGATCTCTGGTCGACGAAAATTATTTTCTCACACAGAGAATTTGTCGATCTTCGTTCGACGAGAATCTCTCAAACTTTCCCTAATTCGTCGAACTCCGTTCGACGAACGCTGGAAAATTCGTCGAATGTAGACAGAAACTAGGTTAACTCTTCTCCATCAATCATTCCCAGTTGATTTATAAGGAACAGATGGGTTTTCTCATCCAATGGCTTGGTGAAAATATCTGCTCTCTGTAGATCAGTAGGAATGTGGATCAAGTTAATTTTCTTTTTGTCCACATTATCTCTAATGAAATGATGTCTTATTTCAATATGTTTGATCCTAGAATGGTGAACTGGATTCTGTGCTATAGCAATAACACTAGTATTATCACAAAATAATGTTGAATTATTTAAGTTGACACCATAATCTAAGAGTTGGTTTTGTATCCATAGCATTTGTGAACAGCAACTACCCGCAGCCATGTATTCTGCTTCTGCAGTTGATGTAGACACATATGTCTGTTTTTTACAAAACCAGGAGACAAGTCTCATACCAAGGAACTGGCATGTTCCAGAGGTATTTTTCCTGTCCACTCTACATCCAGCATAGTCAGCATCTGAGTATCCAGTTAACTCAAACTCTGACTCTACAAGATACCAGAGTCCTAGAGTAGGGCAACTCTTTATATATCTCAAAATTCTTTTTAGGAAAATAAGGTGAGATTCTTTATGGTTCACTTGGAACCTAGCACAAAGGCATGTGACAAACATTATGCCAGGTCTGCTAGATGTTAGGTATAATATGGATCCAACAATTGCCCTATAATTTTTCTGATCTACAGGTTTCCCTGCTGCATCAGAATCCACAACAGCATTTGTAGCCATAGGGGTTTTCATTCCTGAAGCATCACCCATCCCAAACTTTTTGATAAGCTCTTTAGCATACTTAGCTTGGGAGAGGAATATACCATCTAGGAGATGCTTCACTTGGAGACCAAGGAAGTACGAAAGCTCACCCATGCTACTCATCTCAAATTTTGAATGCATGAGGTCAGCAAACCTCTTGCACAATTTGGGATCAGTAGACCCAAAAATAATGTCATCCATATATATTTGTACTAACAATGTTTGGTCCTTATGATGTCTAGTAAAAAGTGTTTTATCTATGGTTCCTCTTGTAAATTTATGCTCTAAAAGAAAGCTTGCTAGGGTCTAATACCAAGCTCTTGGAGCTTGCTTTAAACCATAGAGAGCTTTATGAAATTTAAAAACAAAAGAGGGTTGAGTTGGAGAGATAAAACCTGGAGGTTGTTCTACATAGACCTCTTCTTGAAGTACTCCATTTAGAAATGCACTTTTGACATCCATTTGGTAGACCTTGAGTCTCTTGTAAGCTGCATAGGGAAGGAATATCCTAATGTCCTCTAACCTTACAACAGGGGCAAAGGTTTGTTCATAGTCTATTCCTTCCTCTTGTCTGTAGCCTTGAGCAACATGCCTAGCCTTGTTCCTCACTATGTTGCCTTGAGCATCCAACTTGTTCCCATAGAACCATTTGGTTCCAATAACTGGATAGTTATGGGGTCTTGGAACCAAATCCCAAACTCTACATCTCTCAAACTGATTGAGTTCCTCTTGCATTGTAATGATCCAGTGGGGATCTTGCTCTGCCTCATGAATGGTGAGAGGTTCAATTTGAGAGAGAAAACAGGCATGCATCAAGTCTTGGTTAAGTTGATGCCTTGTCTGTACACCTGCTAAAATGTCTCCAATTACTTAAGATCTGGGGTGATCTCTAAGTGTGACAAGGTCAGTTGGTGGAGTTGGTTGAGCAACAGCTTCAATATTTAATTCCTCTTGGGGAATGATACTAACTGTTGGGGGAAGTTCAGCCACTTCCTCTTGACTTTCCTCTTCACTATCTTCAGCAACCTGTGGAGTGGGATGGTTTGACACCTCTTGCGTAAGGTTTAGTCCATCCATAGACTCACACAGTGGTGGAACCTGCAAAGAGCTTATGGTATAAATCTCTTTCTCCTTGTATGACATGTTAGTCTCATCAAAAGATACATGAATAGATTCTTCAATTTTAAGAGTTGATTTATTATACATCCTATAAGCTTTACTGATCATGTGGTATCCTAGAAATACTCCTTCATCAGCTTTAGCTTGAAATTTTGCTATATATTTCTTGTCATTATTATGAATGTAGCAAATACAACCAAAGATTTTGAAGTAATCTACTTTAGGTTTCTTCCCTTTGAGTAATTCATAGGGAGTCTTGCCCTTCAGTTTATGTATCAAACTTCTATTCAACACATAGTTGGAGGTGTTTACTGCCTCTGTCCAAAAGGATAGAGGAAGGTGAGCATTTGACAACAATGTAGTAGCAGATTCAATAAGGGTTCTATTTTTCCTTTCAGCTACCCCATTTTGTTGAGGAGTTCTAGGAGCTGAGAAAGTGTGTCTGATCCCTTCACTCTGACAAAACTCTTGCATAAGAAGAGAATCAAACTCTGTCCCATGATCACTTCTGATCAGGGCAATGTGAGTGTTGAACTCAGTCTGTATGCATTTGAGAAACTCTGTCAAACACTTAAAGTTATTAGACTTCTTTCTCAGAAAGAACACCCATGTGAATCTAGAGAAATCATCTACAACAACTAAAGTATAAGATTTCCCTCCTAAGCTTTTTACTGTGATGGGTCCAAAGAGATCCATGTGTAATAGATACAAAATCCTAGGTGAATCACTCTTATTAAGTGACTTGAAACTATTTTTAGTTTGCTTGCCTAATTGACAAGCCCTACAAAGTCCTTCCTTCTTGTAGGGGCCAGAAGGTAGCCCTCTAACAAGGTTGTCCTTGGATAGCCTAACAATAGTTCTAAGGTTTATATGTCCTAATCTCTTATGCCATAGTTCATTAGGTCTACAAATCGAATTAAACATGCATATATCTACCTTAGTTGAAAGGAAATCTACAAGATAGATGCTACCTTTCTTTTTACCTGTCAACATAGTTGTGTTGTCCTTTGATTTGATCTTGCATAAGGATTTGCTGAAAGTCACTTGGTAGCCTTCATCACACAGTTGACTGATGCTGATTAAGTTGTGCTTCAGTCCTTCCACATAGGCTACCTTCTTGAATGTGACTGTGCCAATCTGGACTGCACCATATCCTTTTGTTAGTCCAAAGTTTGAATCACCAAATATTACTTTGGGTCCAAGCTTGGCTTTGAAGGATGTGAAATTGTCCTTGTTTCCTGTCATGTGCTTTGAGCACCCACTATCCAGATACCATTGCTGGTTTGATGTTTTATAGGTCTTCACCTGCACATAAAACAATTTACTTGTTTTTGACCCAGTTTACCTTGGGCATAGGTTGATAACCTTTGAATTCAGAAATAAAAGACTTCTCTGGTTGACTCTTATAGGCTTCAGGATGATATCTCCTTGGAGGTATTATCCATTCAGTATAAGGGTTAAATCTTTGAGATGTAGGACCTCTAGGATTGAAGTTTGATTTGCCCTTGAAAGATTTTTCAAAACTCTGATCTCTGCTCGATGATCGCTGAGCTGAGTTCGACGATCTTGGTTCAGATCGTCGAGCTCCGTTCGAAGATCGACTGTGGCAGATTTCAGGGTTCAGAGATCGTCGACCTGAGTTCGATGATTTAGCATGAGATCATTGATCTTCATTCGACGATCGTCTAGCTCCATTCGACGATTTCTATTGAACTCTTGTTTTCTTAGGTAAGTTAGAATTCTTCCTAGTTCCTCTACTACTCCCTTACCTTTGTCAGAGATAAACTTGATTGGGGTTGTTAATACTATAGGTTGGCTAGATGAGGTACCCAATCCCAGTGTACTATTGAATCTTGAGTTCACTGTGCTTGTGATGTCCATTAGTTTGATACTTCTCCCATTGAGGGATTCTTCAAACTTTTTGGCCTATGATAGCTCACCTTTCAGTGAGGCTATCTGCTCCCTACAGCATTCCAACTCTTCAGAGAGTTTGAGGTTTTCTGATTTTAAAGTACTGTGTTCAGATAACTGATTTCTGAGAGAAATGATTTCTTTCTCAGATTTTAATAAATCTAAACATAGTGCTTTAAACTCACACTTGAAGTCCTCAGAATTGAAATCAAAAGAACTTATTACCTGGTCCTCTTCAGATTGAGTCTCTGACTTTGACTCTTCTGCATTAGAATTTTGTTGTGAGGCATTGATAGCTGTCATGCAAAATTCTTTTTCATCAACATCATCTTCATCAACACTAGAGCTGGATGAAGCTTCAGATTCTTCTTCTATCTCACTCCAAGTTTCAGCTATAAACCCCTTCCTAGTGTGTTTGTTCTTGCTGGAGGATGGTTTGTCATTGCTATTCTTCCCGAAGTCTTTGTCTTTTCTTCTTTCCTTCCTGTCCTTTTTGTCCTTATACTGATTTTCTGGACAGTCAAACACCATATGGCTTGGTTTCCTGCATCCAAAACAAATAATCTCTTTATTATTTGATTTGTCATACCTTGGCTTGTCATGCACTCTGGAAGACTTTTTCCTGAAATCTTTCCTGGCCATTTTGTAAAATCTTTTGTCCAGTAGGCTTAGCAGCTCTTCATTGCCTGTGACCTTGTCTTCAGGCTGATCTTCAATGGCTTTGAAAGCTATTGATTTTCCTTTTTGATAGCTGGTGAGGCAGCCTTCTGCTCTTCTTCTCTATTCTTGATGAGCAGCTCATAAGACTTGAGCTTGCCCAAGAGAGCTTCAGTTGTGATCTCATTTAGCCATCTGACATCCTTGATTGGCCAGGTCCTTGAGTCCCAAGTGCTTGGGAAGCACATTAGGATTTTATCATTGAGCTCAGTCAATGAGATCTCCTTGTCCAATGATTTCAGCTCATTGAATATGAGACTGAGTCTATTATACATATCTGCTACTGACTCAGCTTCTCCTTTCTTGAAGTTCTCATGCTGGGTTATGAGATGAGATCGTCTATCTTTTCTCTCATCAGCAGATCCTGAGATTATCTCAGATAGCTTGTCCTAGTTGTCCTTTGCTGAGTTGCATTCAGCTAGCTTTTGGAATATTTCATCAGACATAGTCTGGGCTAGAATGTTCATAGCCTTAGCATCTGCAACTTTCCATTTCTTGATTTCTGCATCTGTTCTAGAAGGAGGTGGAACAGCACTTGTAATTATATTTTCTGGGGGTCTTGGACACACTGTCAAAACAGAATTGAAAATGTCTTCATCAATAGAGTTCAAGTACAATCTAATCCTTGCCTTCCAAAGTGCAAACTTAGATAGATTGCACACTGGAGGTCTGGTGCTAGCATAATCTTTGTTTTGGTCCATGTTCTGTGAAGAAATAAATCTAGTAACAAACTTAAACAAGCAGATCTAACTGGAAGGATCTTTGGGTTCAGGTGTTAGCCTGTGTAACCACTAAGGTGTGGTATGTTAACCAACCTGCAAGATGTGGTATTTTTAACAAACCTGGCTCTGATACCAATTGAAAGTGCATGTTAGATATTATATACTCTAGAGGGGGGGGGTGAATAGAGTATGGTGCTTGCTAGAAACGTTTTACAACTCTTGTTGTATTCCTAAGTGAACAGGGAAGCAAATAAGATAAAGTAAACACAGCAACTAAATAAACACAGAGCAATCACAGACCATTGCCAGAAAACAAAAGAAAATATGCAACCAGATGACACAAAGAGCTATAGTGGTTCCCCAACCAATTTGGGTACATCCACTCTTCTACCACCCTAGGTAGGAATCCACTGCAGGATGAGTTGATCAGGTGTCTTGAGCACCAATGGGTTTTGATCAGGTCCACAAAAACCAAACCCTCAAGTCTTTTGGAAGGAAACTTGTAACCAGAATAAAATTTAATGGATTTGAAACCCTGTACAGGAATTGGAGAGAGGGTGATAGTGTCTTCTCTGTCAAAAGTCAGAGAGAAGACTTGTGGATTGATTGTAGCAGCTCTTGCTCCCCTTGAGGTCTTGAATTAGTCAGGAATGCTGGAGCACTGCTTCAGGGTGATAGACCTTCAATGACCTAGAATGCCTGGACCAGAACTGCTTCAGGAACTTCTTTGACAGATTGATTGATTGTTGTCCTTTGAAGTTATCCTGTGAATAGAGAGAAGAAGACTCTGGATTGAATTTAGTTGTTCTTCTTCTTCTTCTTGAGAGAGTTCTCTGGTCAAGGCTGATTGCAGTCAAGAACTTTATATTTTTGAAATGTTTGTTCTTTTGCAACTTCAGAGTATTTTCTGTACTGTAATTCTTGAACTCTATCACTGCTTCATGCTGTTCTCTTCCTGTGTGTCTGTGTATATCTGACTGAGGAATATTCAAACTTTTGAATGTCGAGCAGTAATTACAGTCGGCCTTGGAAAGAATCAGCAATCAATGACTTTCCTAACTGTCCCATGGAAAAACGGCATGTAATCATCCATAGTCAATGCCCGTTCTAACGGTAACATTCCGTGAAGATCTGGCATTAAATGTTCAGGAATCAGCGCCAAGAAACGGGATGGGAACCTTGAAGAAAACATAATCTGGATTCGTCGAACGAAGAACACAATTCGTCAAACTGCACTTGTGTTCGTCGAGCTGAGCTTGAGTTCATCGAGCTGAGCGTGAGAGATTTCGTCGACCAGACAATCTTCATTCATTTAACAGACATTCTTCATTCGTCGAGCTGAGAATCAAATTCGTCGAGCAGAGAGTAGTTCTGTACTTAGAAAAAGTATCCTACATCTGCTGAAATGTTGTGTCGATATAAGTTGGTGTCGACAGATTGATCTTGGTGTCGACATAAATCCTCTGGTGTCGATATAAGCTGGTGTCGACTGAAATCCTGGTGTCGACACAAGTTGACTAGTGTCAACACAAACCCTAAGTGTCGACACAAAATCTCTGAGTTCAGAAATCGTCGAGTAGAGATTATCATTCTTCGACCTGAGAAGCTGACTTCGTCGACCTAAGAAGCTGTGAACTTGAGGTCCAAGTTTATCGAGCTCAGAATATAATTCGTCGACCGAAGCTTGAAACTAGACTTCGAAAAATTTGAAGTTCTCCTGACTTTGGCTTGATGTAGAGCCTGAGTTTTCGTCGAACAGAGAACCCAGATCGTCTAGCTCAGCACTAAGAAATGTCTCAAGATCGTCGAGCGCAGAACTCCTTTCATCGAGCGGAGTTCGACGAATGTCGAACTCACTTTACTTAGTCTTGAAAACTTGTGAGTCTGGATTCTCTGAGGGTCTTGTTGAAAGCTGGTCCACCTGGAGTTGAGCCTAAGGACTTAACCTAGACTCTAGGACACAAAATGACCCTTGCTATACATGATGGGTCACATCCTAAGTCAGTGAACCTAGCCCAAATCAACTAGGGATCCAACACACTTCCTTCCTGATAGCTGCTATGTCTCGTAGCTCTTCTACCATGTCAATTGAGGGCATAAGCCTCCTTTATTTTCCAGCTTCTAAGCCTCGTCTCCATCACCTGCAGCCACAACTCTTGGGGATCGGACCTCAAATTCCACAGACAGGACCACCTCACATCCATGGAAAATTTGAAGGGGGTCTCGCCGGTGGTCGTGTTCGGGGTTGTCCGCAAGGCCCACAAAACTGAGGGGAGCAGCTCCACCCAGCTCCCCCTCAAGTTCTCCACCTTCTTCTTGATTAGGTTCATGATAATTTTGTTAGCTGCCTCCACCTAGCCGTTGCTCCTGGGTGGTGGACGGAGGCAAACCTGAGGTCAATGCCCAGCAGGGTGCAGAAACTTATAAACTCCTCACTTGCAAATTGAGGACCATTGTCCGTGACAATGGCATGAGGCAGCCCGTGCCTGCAGATGATCTCTCCCCAAAAGAAGTTCCTAATGACTTGGGAGGTGACTTTTTCAGCGCCTTAACCTCCAGCCACTTAGAGAAGTAGTCGATCATAACCAGGAGGAACCTCCTTTTCCCACTAGCCAGAGGGAAAGGCCCAACTAAATCAATCCCCCAGATAGCGAATGGCCATGGTGTCATGATGCTTTGAAGCCTTGGAGCTGCCAGGAGATGGAGGGGGCGTAGAACTGGCATTTTTGGCACCTCCTCGCAAACTCCGCAGTATCCTTCCTTAGGGTGGGCCAGAACTACCCCTGCCTGACCACCCTTGCCTCCAAAGTCCTACCTCCGGAATGGCTTGCACATTCCCCAAAGTGCACCTCCTCCAGAATCCATCGGGTCTCCTCTTCCGTCACACATAGTGCCAAAAGACCCGAAAGCATCTTTCGATGTAGGCTCCCTTCATGCATGAGATAATGGGCCGCCTTATGCTGAAAGCTCTTTGCCTCCTTGATCCCCTCAGGGAGGTCGCCCGTGACGAAGAAGGTCATGAAGGGATCGACTCATGAGGGTCACCGATATACTTCCATGAGCTCCCCTTCCTCGATTGCTGGATGGAACAAATCAGTCAAGATTCCTCCTCCCCGAGGTCCAAATTTAGCCAAATGATCGGCAGCGGTACTCTCTTCTCTTGGAATGTGTTGAATGGACATCGTCCAGAACCCCCCGATGATCTCCCTCACCTTGGACAAGTACTTCAAGAGGGTGGGTTCTCGAGCTTCGAACTCTCCTCGAATCTGCAATGCCACCACCAATGAGTACGTGAAAGCCTCCATATCCTGGATATGAGGCTCCCTTGCTAAACGAAGGCCAGCTATCACAGCCTCGTACTCCGCCTGGTTGTTAGTTGCAGGAAAGTGTAAGACCACCGCCCGCTCTATGGTGACCCCATGAGGACTTGTCAATACCACGCCTGCTCCGAGGGAGTGCTTTCCCGAGGCTCCATCAACCGTCATCTTCCATGCCTCCTGCGGCAGCGACACTTCGGCCCCCACTCAACTCGATAGACCACTTGGCCAATCTAATTGAGTGCTCCACTCATTCTAAAATCTTACGTATGGGATGGTCTGTCACCACCCTGATTGAATGTGCTTGGAAATATGACCGGAGCTTCCTGGCCAAAATGATCAAGGCATATGCCAGCTCATCCAAGATGGGGTAGAGAAGCTCCACCTTCTTTAGGATCCTGCTAACATAGTAGATTGGTAACTGCTTCCTACCTTCTTCCCTAACCAGAATAGAGCTCACCGCCTCTGCTCCCACTCCAAGATACAAGGCCAAGTCCTCCCCCTCCTTTGGGCTTTGAAGTAGAGGAGCCAGGGAGAGCTGCTTCTTCAGTCCTTGAAAAGTTTCTTCACATTCGGCGGTCCACTCGAACCTTTGGTTTCCCCGTAGTACTTTGAAGAAAGATGAGCATTTCTCTCCCGACATGGAGAGGAATCTACGTAGGTCGGCCAGCTTGCCTGTCAAGCACTGGACCTCCTTAGCATTACATGGTGACTCTAGCTCTAGGATGGCTTTTACCTTATCTGGATTGGATTCTACCCACTCCGGGGTCAGAAGATGCCCGAGGAACTTCCCACGGCTTGCCGCAAAAATAAACTTTGAGGGGTTCAGCCTCGTCTTGAACTTCCGCAAGGTGGCAAATATCTCCTCCAGGTCCCAAAGGTGTGAGCCTGCACCCTTGCTTTAACCATTATGTCATCAACATAGACCTCCGGGTTCCTCCCCCTTTGGCCTTGAAAGACTAAATCCATCATGCGTTGGTATGTAGCCCCTATGTTTTTCGACCCAAAGGGCATCATCTTATAACTGAAGCATCCCTCCCTTGTGATGAAGGAGACGTCCTTGATGTCGGGAGGGTTCATTCAAATCTGGTGATAACCTGAAAAAGCATCCAAAAAACTCATAATTGAAAAACCAATGGCTGAATCAACCAGCGCGTCGATTCGATGCAGGGGTAGCAATCCTTAGGGCATGATTTATTTAATAATGAAAAGTCAATACACATGCGCCACTTCCCTCCTCCTTTCTTTACCATTACCACGTTGGAGACCCAGCCTGCATACTGGATCTCCGAGATGAAGCCAGCCTCCAGAAGCTTCTTGACCTCCTTGCGGATTGGCTCTACTAGCTTGGCCGTAATGGTCCTTATCTTCTGTCATATGGGGCGTGTCCTGGGATCCAGGTTCAGGCGGTGGCAGGCCACATCAGCATTGATGCCCGGCATGTCAGCCGCACTCCAAGCGAAGATGTCGATGTTGCTCTGGATACAAGCTCGCACAAGCTCCTGGTCGTCGGTGCTCAGACCCCCACTGATCCGTAACTTCTGTACTTTGTCGGCACTGGTGAAGACTTCCATCTCTACCGCCTCCTCCACCGACTCATGCCGCGACTGCTCCCAATTGGCCCTTGCCTCCTCTTCGTGTCCAAACTCTTCCTCCCTTCCAGCTTCCTCAACTTCCTTCGCCTCCTCTAGGCTCTCCCTCTGCTCCTGCTCAACCTCTTCGCCTCCACGGGACTCCCTCTCACTTCCTCTTCCCTCCACTTCCACCTGCCGACCCTCTCATGGCTCCAACTCTCTGTCTCCCTGGACCTCTTGCACATCTATTCCCCTCTGCTCCTCCTCAATCTCCTCCTCCCTGACATCCTCCTAAGCATCCTTCCTCGCCTCCTCTAGGCTCATCTCCTCCTCTCCGACAACCTTTTCATGCGCCACCATCTCCTTCTCCAACTCCTCCACCTCTGCCATCCATGATATTGTGTTGACTGTCATAACGTAGCACTTCCGTGCCACCTTTGGGTCCCCTCTGACCCTAAACTACACGCCTCCGTTGTTGAACTTGAGGCATTGGTGAAAAGAGGAGGGGACACAACGAAATGCGCTGATGAGGGGGCTACCAAAGATGGCGCTATAGCTGCTCAGGGCGTCCACGATCCCGAATCTGCCGTTCCATGACATTCCCCCCAACTTCACATGACGCCATACTCCTCCTTCTACTTCCTTCCTCTCTCTCGAGAAACAGAACAACGACCCATCCAAAGCTATGCCCTCCTGGTCTCCACCTGCATTTCCTCGAAGGCCTTCTTGAAGATCACATTTACGGAGCACCCATTTTACACTAAGATCTTGGAGACCGTGAAGTTTTCTACCGCCGTCTGGATCACCAAGGAATCGCAGAATGGGTCTTCATAATCCGGCATATCTTCTGAAGAAAAGGTAATTTTTTTCTTTCAGGGGCGGAGCCTGGGAGTTCGAAGCTACCCCCCATTCGGAACATGGTCTGGAGGCTCCCTTTACGAGCTGCCTCGATGCCAACTCCTCCGTAGATCACCGATCCCTTCTCGGGTTTCTACATCCACCCAGTCCTCGCATCGATCCTCCGTCTCCCCGTGTTGTACTTCCACGATCCTCACCGACATCTCCTGCCTCCTCACCCACTGGATTCTCTCACTTCTAAGAACTCTGGGCAGGTGGCCGTTACGTGACCCTCCTCCTGATGGAAGTCACAGAAAGGCAACACCACCCTGCCCCTTCTTCCTTCTCCACCATCTCTTCTTCCAGCTCCTCCCCTAGCTCCTCTCCTTCTCCTCTACCCCGACCGATCTCCTTTACCTCTTGGTGATGGTAGAAGCGATACCTCGGCCCCTGCCTCCATGCCGGCTGATCGTACCTCCTTGGCTCGCGGTAGTTATCTCTTCCCTAAAAGCCTCCTCCTAGCTCCTAGGGGTGACCCTCCTGTGGCCTCCAACCTAAATGGTTGTTCCGCTCCAGGGCCCCCCGTCCTTGATGCAGTCCCTGTTTCCAATGGCCTCGGGGCTCTTCCCTCCTGCTTTCTTCTTTCTGCTCCCTCCGCCTTCCTGCTTTCGGCCCCTTCACATCATCCTCTGCCAACCTGGCCAGCTTTCTTACAAATGCCAGATTGGCGATCTCGAATTCTGTCTCCTTTGTCGCTCTCTCCATGAGCTCCTCAAAAGAGAGGGGGGGCACTCTATTCAATTCCATTCTAAGGATACCCGGCCTCAGTCCTAGAGTAAACGCGAGCATCGGCGTATACCCTGGGACCTCCTGGACGAGGAGGAACTCTTCCTGAAACAGATACACATAATGTCCTAATGTCTCGTCCTGCTTCTGTCTCACCGCAAACAGGCATTCATCCTCCTTCTTACGCTTCTTCTATATTGAGAACCTCAACAGGAAACCTCGACGCAGATCCTCGAAACTTTAGATTGACCTTGCTGGCAAATGGTGGAACCAGTCCCATACCTTCTCCTTCAACGTGATGGAAAACAACCAACACTTGAAGGCATTTGTCATCTGTCTTATTGAAACGACATCTTCAAACCACTCCACGTGCCGTATAGGGTCATCCTTCCCTGAGTAGTAGGACATATCGGGCTCCCGAAAACACTCCGGCACTAGAGCCAAGATGATGAGCTCACTGAATGTGCTCTCGCCACCTGCCTGCCGAGAGGGCACGTCTCGCTGCCTGGGCTGGCTGGCCCGATCCGCGAGACCATGCTCAAGGAAGAGCTCTTGCACAGCCGCCTCCCTCTCGCAAACTTTTGCAGGAATCTCCTTCCCAGGACGCTGGCCTGGGAAGAGCTCTCGTGCCGCCATGTCCCTCTCGCTAGCCTAAGCCAGGACCTCCTTCCCCGGGCGCTGTCCAGGGGTATTCTCACCTAAGAGCGGGACCACCTCTATCGGAACCTAAGGCGTGGCCCGCTCGCTCCTCGCCGAGAAGGCCAAGCTGATGGTCTGCAAGACCTCTCGCCTGAAGTCTTCCAGCATCTTACTCGTCGCCTCATCTTCCTGGGAGGGGGAACCTCGTGAACCAGATCCTTCACCTTCACCTCCTGCCATAGGACTAAACTCAAGCTTTTCTTGTATCGGCAATCTTCCACGCTCACCACACCAGAACTGTTGAAGCCAAAATTTGACTTCAACAAAGTTCGAAAAATAGGGGCGTAGCCAACACCTACTCGACCCAAGCTCCAACCGCTGACTGGTCGTGAAGGACTAGAAACTGACCCAAAGTCTCGGCAGGGATGTCCCACCGCTTACCTGGAAGATCTCTGAGAGCTTCCCCTCCAAAGCCAAGAGCTGTGCTTCGAGCTCCTCAGAATGCACAAAAACATCCTCTCAAGTCCAGGGCCAAAGTCTGTGTGCTTTCGAAGAACCCCTATGGGACTATTTATAGTTTTCTGAGTTTGAACTGTCAATAACCATAGTGAGCTGACCTGAAATTAGCAGAGTACCCCTGGTCGGGTCTGCCAACAGCCAAACTTCGATGTTCTGAAGAGATATGCAAACCACATAGGGCAAAAGGGTAAAATTACCCGCGGTAGAAGAGTAAAATCCCCCTTGAGTGCAGAAAAGTGAAAACGGCCCCTTTTCTGTGTGGCGAGTGGGGGAGCATCCGGCGGCGAGACGGGCCTTCATGCTCGTCTCACAGACATCCTTTTCTATGAGGTCTTCTCGCCATTAAAGGCATTCTCGCGCCCCCAAGAGGGGCATCTCACCCATTTGTAGAGACTACCCGTCTCGCATCCTGCGAGTGGGCCACATGGTCCCACTCGCCTTTTCGCACCTCTCGCCTGTTTCTTCTATTCACATCTTGAGGGCCTCTCGTGATCCCGAGGTTGTACAGACAGGACACTTAGATTGTGCATCTTCTACCGAGCACTGAAATTGACTGACATTCCGGAATACCTATCCATTGCCAAGGATAGATGAGTTGTTCGATCAGCTGGAGTGGGCGAATTTCTTTTCAAAATTAGATTTGAGGTCGGGCTACTACCAGCTGTAGATCCAGGAGGACATTCCAAAGACTGCCTTCAGTAGCAGATATGGGCTGTTTGAGTTTACCGTGATGCCCTTCAGTCTCACGAATGCACTGTCGGCATTCATGAGCGTCATGAATTTGGTGTTTGAGGAATATTTGGATGTGTTCATCATCGTGTTTATTGATGACATACTCATCTACTCAAGGACAGAGGAGGAGCACACATGACATCTGACGCTGACCCTAGAGAGACTGCGGGAGCACCAGCTTTATGCGAAGTTCAGCAAATGTCAGTTCTGGTTGAGGGAGGTGTCTTTCCTAGGCCATATCATCAGTGGTGTTGGGTTGGCAGTGGACCCTGCCAAGATTCAGGAAGTTAGGGATTGGCTGCAGTTGAAGTCGGCCACAGATGTGCAGAGTTTTCTAGGACTTGCCGGTTATTACCAGAAGTTTGTGGATGGATTTTATCGTATTGCCCTTCCACTCACATCCCTAACGAGGAAAGATGTGCACTTTGTCTGGACCCTGCAGTGCGAGGTGGCCTTCTAGGAGCTAAAGGATCGACTCACCTCGGCTCCTATACTTGCCTTTCTTTTGGGGAAAGAAGGATTCCAGGTCTACACCGATGCTTCCTACTAGGGCATGGGTGCAGTGCTGATGCAGAATGGTCATGTGATAGCGTACGCCTCACGACAACAGAAGAAGCATGAGCAGAACTACCCTGTTCATGACTTAGAGATGGGAGCGGTAATATTTGCTCTGAAAATCTGGCGGCACTATCTGTACGGTGTCCACTGCGACATATACTCCGACCACAAAAATTTGTGGTATATGGACACGCAGAAAGAGCTGAATATCAGACAGAGATGGTGGGTGGAATTCCTAGCAGATTACCAGTACGAGATAAACTACCACCCTGGGAAGGCGAATGTCGTGGCAGATGCGCTGAGTCGGAAGGCCAGAAACTCTGGAGCAGGACCGCAGTTGATG
Organism: Platanthera guangdongensis; assembly: GCA_039583875.1. NCBI lineage: Eukaryota > Viridiplantae > Streptophyta > Magnoliopsida > Asparagales > Orchidaceae > Platanthera > Platanthera guangdongensis. The sequence goes on along the minus strand of CM077149.1, from coordinate 36,537,801 downwards.
GCCTTGAAGTTGCTCCAGATGACATACGTGACCGAGTCAGAGATGGGCAGAGGCAGGATGCCAAGCTAGAGCCGATATTCCGGGCCTTAGAAGAAGGCACTACTGGAGATTACACACTGAGGGATGGTCTAGTGTGCTTTAGAGGACATGTTTACATACCAGAGGGAGGCCAGGTCCGGGAGGATATTATAACGGAGGTTCACTGCAATCGGTATTCGGTACACCCGGGGATTACAAAGATGACTGCGTATTTGAAGAAGACCATGTACTGTCCAAGCATGAAGAAGGATATCACCTACTTCGTGACCCACTATGAGGCATGCCAGCTGGTGAAGGCAGAATGCAGAAACCCCATAGGATTATTGCAGCCACTCCTAGTGTCGGAGTGAAAGTTCGATGATATCGTGATGGACTTTATACATGGGCTTCCCCGATCACGGACGGGGAATGATTTAATCTGGGTGATCGTCGACCGGCTGACGAAGGTAGCCAGATTTATCCCGATCAGAAAGGATGACTTGGTTGGTGGGCTGGTTCGAAAATTTGTGGAGCAGTTCGTCCATTATCATGGCATACTCAAGACGATTGTATTGGATCATGATGGGCGGTTTATATCCAGGGAGTGGAGATCAGTGCAGCGTTACTTGGGGATGCGGCTGACATTCAGTACATCTTTTCATCCCCAGGATAATGGGCAGATGGAACGCACCAACCGAACATTGGAAGATCTGCTGTAACTTTGCATATTGGATCGCGGTGAGCCTTGGGAGAAGATGTTGCCACTGATCGAGTTCTCATATAACAACAACTACCAGTCTAGCATAGGGGGCACTCCTTATGTGGCCCTATACGGATGGAGGTGTAGGAATCCGCTGTCGTGGATACCAGATGAGGATCCGAAGGCTTTGTGTTCAGAGTTTGTTGAGTACAATGAGTTTCAGGTGAGACTGATACGGGACAGGATGTTTGAGGCATAGAGCTGACATGCTAAGTATTATGATGCTCAGCATCGTCAGGTGGAGTTTCAGGTGGGGGACCGAGTATTTTTGAAGATCCGACCGATGCATGGGGTTTCACGGGTACGCGGTCGGAAGAAGAAGCTCAACCCAATATATATGGGGCCTTATAGGATCTGGGAGCGGAACAGTCCCTTGGCATATAGGTTGGAGCTGCCACCGGAGCTGGTGAGCCTGCATGACGTGTTCCATGTATCCTCTCTTAGGAGGGTTATACTACGCTCGGAGTAGCAGATTACGGCCACAGATGGGCCGGTAGCATCTGATCGGTCAGTTCACCTAGAACTTGTCCAGATTGACAACAAGGGAATACGAGTCTTGAGTTGCAAGAAGGTTCCATTGGTCAAGGTCATGTAGTGGAATCATTGACAAGAGGAGTACACATGGGAGCCTCAGGACTTGATGTAATAGAGGTACCCGGAGCTTTCTAGTCAGGTAATATTCACAACCTCTCGGGATGTTACAATTTTCCTTTCATTTTTGAAACCCTATAGGCCTAACTAGAATTTCGAGGATGCATTTTTTTGTTTATATATTGGGATTTGTAACATCCCTCAAACAACTAGATCCCTATGAGTGGTTTTGTTATGACTAGGTCATGACAAAACCCTAGGAAGCCCAAGAATGCCAAGTGAACCTGGGAATGTTTTTTAGATTACTATGGTCTGCAATAGTAGATTTCTAAACCCTAGTTTAAGATGACCATGAGTCTTACCATGACTATAAGATCCCACCATGACCTCACCAATCCTTTGGGAGGTTCATTAGAGCCCTAAGGGTCCATTGGAGTCGACCTACGGTGGCCAAGTTGACCTAGAACCACCCTAGGCCTAAATTGGGTAAGGTGCCCTAACTAAGGGCAGTATGCCCTAGTAAATCACAACCAACCCTACCAGGGTCTGCCTAGACCTAATGAGGAGTCAATGGGTCACTAGGGACCAATGGTGGGCAATCAAAGTGGTTAAGTTCACCAAAGTCAATTCTAACCCTAAATGGGTCAGACTGAACTATATTGGGTCAACTGACCTACCCTTAGCCAAGTGGATCCCACTCATGTCCTACTAACCCTAGGGTGAGGTTAATGGGTCACCTAGGACCCATTTGGGTCAACTTTAGAGCCTAAGTTGACCCAAGTCAACCCTAGCCCTAACTGTTCAAAGTCCCCTAACTAAGGGACAAGTGACATTCAGAGTGTAGGTTAACCCTACCCAACTACTTTTAGACTTTAGGGGAGGCCCATGGGTCGCCAAGGACCCATTGGAGTCAGCCCTAGTGGCTAATTTGACTAAATTCAACCCTTGGGTCAAAGTGGTCAAACTAGACTAAATGGCTAACTTAAGCCCAATCCAAGTGGGCTAGGCCCATGCAAGTGTGGCCAATTGGTCTAGGAGGTGGTGAGACACATTTTGGGCCCACCAAATTCAGAAATGGGTGACTAGGAGAGAGAAAGAGGGAGTTACCCAAATTTGTAGGAGAGGGAATGTAAAGCTTAATGGTCATCATGGTCATGGAGGCCCCATAACTCCCCCTTTTGATGGGGCTTTAACTCCTCGGACGCAGGGGAGAAGTTTTCAGGAGGTTGTCGGCCAGTGGGGAGGCTTAGCCCCTCAAATTTGGTGAAATCGAAAATCACCATTAATGGCTTTAATGTTGTCATGAAGAATTGGGGAGTTACAAACCTCCTCTCCCCAATTCCTTCATTAAAGACCTTCACCAGGGCAAGCGGAAGAGTTTCCCCCGATCACATTCCAATTACAGAGGAGTTGTTGTGGAGGTTGCAGAGGAGAAAAGACTTGGTGGTCGAAAATGTCGAGGATGCACAACACCCGCTCTCAGGCCGCGATTCAGGTCCTCCTCCACTCCTTCTTCCATGGGTAGATCATAACAACACTTAGGGCCAAGTTTTAGGCTCAATTGAGCCCGATCAGGAGAGCTTTTTCTCTAGTTTTTCCGCAAAAATTAACTTATTGGGTTCGCCGGAATAAGCCCCTCCGGCGGCTGTGCCGCCGCCTAGCGACAGCCACCACCTCAATGGAGGTGGTGGTGGCTGTGGCTGGCCAGGGAGGTGGCTGGGTGGCCAGCGGAAGTGACTTGAAATTGGCCTAGGAAGAGTCAATCCTGGCCATTGGCACGCAGGGACGATGACGGGATGCCGTCCAAATGTACGTGCAGATGCGTGCGGCTACTGTTCAAACTATTTATTGCATTTTAATGATTTTGTCACACTTTTACTATTTAATGTTTTAAATTATTAAAACTACTTAGATGCAATGTATGAGAAAATGGTCAACACATGATTTGTAGCCCAATGGGTCTACTTTAATTCGAAATTAGTTTGAACCAATTTGGGTAACTGGTTTGACCAGGGCACTAATTTTGGTGGGGTCTATACCTAGGGCTAGGTAGAAATTAAAATGACTTCCCACACTTCATCCCTTGCCCAAATAACTTGAAATTTGGACAGGGAGTCACCCTAGTCTATATCTAGGTCCTGCCCAAAAATGAGAATTTTTGGGGACAATTTTTCTATAGTTTTGAAAATTATTTAATTTCTCTACGATAAATTAATTTAGGGACCAATTGACCTCCAAACTCACCCAAATTTTGGTGAGTAATTGAAATCATGCAAACCGTAGCCTTGCCATAATAAGGGTATTTAGGTCAAAAAGTGCACTTTGGGTTTTGAGTGGCCAAATCACCTCAACAGAGGTTGAAATTGGGGCCAATGACTTGGCATGGCTTTTAACACCTGCCCATGGAAAATGGGGTGGATTGGAATAGATTTGCCCTAGGACCTAAGACTAAACCCTAAGGAAGGGCTTTTGTGTCTTGTGAAGGGCATGGTGTCAAAAGACCTTGTATGGACTTGAAATTTGGTAGGGAGGGTTCTATGGTAGCTAAAGCCCTCTGGTAAAATTTTAGGGGATTTGGGAAAGGGTAGGCCCCGGAAACACTAACCCTAGTTTAGGGCACAAATCTTGTAGTGATAGAATAGGGTACTAAAACTCATTGAACAGTAATGAAACTTGGGTAATGTTGCCATAAGTGTAGAATGAACCTCTGGAAATTTATTTGGGAATTTTGGATTAATGCTCTTAGTACTTCCTTTGTAAGGCATGTGTTAGCTCTACTTAAATATTTGGTTATTGTGAATTCACTGTCCAATGGAAAGTCATGAAAATTAGGCATAGGGAGTTTTATACTATTATTCACATGTATGAATGTTATTAGAATTTTTAAAAACATATTTGGAATACCTACTTCACAAGCTCATTAATTTGAAAACTTGTTCAATATTTTGTTTAGAGCTCATTATTTGTTGATAAATTATGAAACGTAACCTAGAGCATTTATATGTCCTTACAATCATCCTAGAATTTTCTCAGAAGTTTTGGAAGTATTCTTGTTGTACTTATCTCTTAAAATGATTTATTATAGGTTATATTTAAAATTAGGATTAGGTGTCTAAACAATGCTAAAAAATTGAGAGACTTTGGAATCTGTGTTAGATAATCATCTTGTATTTAACATAAATTTTGTGGGGCATTTGTTTGTTGGAACGTGGTACTTCATGTTCAAACATGGGGTTTTGGACTACTAGAATAATTAACTAAATTATCAGATAAATTCGGAAAATTATGAAATTCTGGATTTAGGCTAAACAGGTCATGATAGACCCCCAATAATTATTATAGGATTATCGAATGAATATGTTAAGTACCTCCCATTTTACAAGCCTTATAGCTTATGTTGGTCTGCATTTAGTAAAACTACAGAAGTTATGTTGGAATATGAATTTGGGCACATGAGTTGGCGTTAGATGTTTTCTGGTTTGGATAAATAAAAATGAGTTCATCATTGGAAGTTAGGATGAGTAGAGTGTTGGATTGGCTAGTGTTAGGGGGTGCACGGGATCGACGAAAGAACGTTTTTCACGTAGGAGAGAAAGTGTCAAATACTCTAGGATTAGATCCAGTACAACAAGTGAGGGTTTGGGAAATTTGATAGCAACAAACAATAGTAAGTGCCTTGCGAAAGTGAGCTTTGGGCGTAATCCCATCATAGTTCCTAGTTCCCTCGAGAGCTTTTCACGGGGAATACCTTGGGCAGTCCTGGGCTAACCAAAACTGTAGGTAAAACAGAATTGCAAGAGTAACTAGTATAACTAGGGATTCACTTGCACTCACCTCGGTGTCTCTGGGTGGTAGGTTGGGTCACTCATGCAGTAGGCTCAGTGGATTTGGTGATGGGCAGGTTGGCCCGGTGAGCTTTGGCTCGGTGGTTGTTAAGATGGGCAGGTTGGCACGAAGAGCTTTGGCTCGGTTATTGTTTGTGACGGACGGGATGGTCCGGGGATCTTTGGCTCGGTGTTTATATATCAAGGTTTCATGTGCATAAAGTATAAGGTGGTGGGTCTTCGGTATTGGAGAGTCGATGCACCGACGTCAATACGTTGACTCAGCAAGTGTGGTTTAGCACTTGGACAAATTAAGTCCGGTGTGCCAGCCGCCAAGAGTATGCAGGAGCTCCACTTAGTGCACCAGCATTGAGGCATATGATAGGTCTTACTGGTAGTGCAGTTATAGTTGTAGAGGTGGGCGAGGCCCAACCCACCGCTTCCGTTTGCCACTACGGAGGTATCCTGGGAGGTTCGGCTCCAGAAAGGGGGTACTAAAGGTCTGTGTACATAGAGTCGAGTGGGTGTGTTGCACTTGGATGTTCACATCATGGCATAATTGTATTTCATAGCATAACCATTCCATTCAACCCCTACACCTATTGTATAAGTGGTATGGGCTGCTGATGAATTCTTTTGCTAACAAGTAATAACTTGATGCAGATTCATTCTCCAATCTAGTATAAACTATGTAGATTTATATAAGCTAGATTGAATTAACTTTCAGGAAAGTGCACCTATCAATCATTGTATAGGAGAAATCTACATCTCGTGTCGTATTCCTCAGGGTCCTTTCAAGTACTCGTAATCACCCTCACTCTATTATCGTACCTATAATTAAAATCGATTTCTAATCTAAATTAACCTAACAATGACTATTTGGATAAATAAACATTGAAGTATTAAAGATGATAAAAAGTCGAAAGCTTATGAGCAATTACATGAAAATACTCATTCATTAACTCAATTCTATGTAATCATGAAATAATAAGACTATCAAATTTGTTATATAGTAAAGGGTAAACATCTATCGAATTCTCTCTCTAGCAATTCAAAATCTAAACCTAAGTTAGTAAATTTTCTCTCGAACAATTCACAACATTCAAATTTGCATTAATGGAAGCACCCTATCTACTACATAAATTCAAGAAATCCTATCTCTAAAATACCATGAATCCATTTATTCATATTCCAATTATCCAAACAACGTATCTCTCGATTATGAAATTTGAATTACAAAGAGATCTAAGACGAAAATATAAACATGTAAATATCATCACAAACATCCAATTTCTCAATCTAGAGATTTGCAATTCATGTAAAACAGATAAGCAATTCATAATTAGGATAAAACTCTTTGTTTGTACGCCTACATACGAATAAAATACCACAAATTCGATGAAAAAAATACGATACATGATTAACAAATTGTTCAAAATTAAAGTTCATGCGAAATAAAAGAAAATTAAAGTTGAATCACCAAGAGATAGGGAAGATTAAAAGAGATATAAGAAAGATTAAAAGCATATAAATAATCTCCTTCAATTCCTCCTTCCCTTGGATGCTCCACTTCGTGCTCCAGAAGTTCTCCCTAATGAAAATCATCCAAAAATCCTTTCTAATTTTTCTATAGATTTTTTATTGTCTCCTAGAAAATAGGGTCGTACACGGGTTCCAACACGGCCGTGTGTCAGGCCGTGTTGACGGTTCTAGGGCAGTTCCACATGAATAGGTGTGTCTAGTAGTGGGTCGTGTCAGATGACACGGGCGTGTTGTTCTTCATGTTCTTCAGACACTGGTTGGTTAGCAGTCGAGGTCGAATGGACACGGGTAGGCACACGGGCGTGTTCCTACATGTGTGGTTCTCTGACTCATTCTTCCAATTTTTTTAATACCAGCCTACATAGGGCACGGGTAGGGACATGGGCATGTGCCTACCCGTGTACGCACAATTTTTGTCCTGTCATCAACCATGTTGACTCCGTGAACTCCTCTGTTTGCTCCAAGTCATTTTATTTTCACTCGTTAGCATTACCTGCATTATAAAAGTGAAGGAGTAAATTAGATAACTTAATACAAGGAATAAAAAAATCCTAACTGTGCTCTCCTATTCTTGATAAGATAATTTCTCAACTATTCTCGCGAAATTACTACAAAAATAGGTAGAAAGTAGTAGACAAGATTACAATTATGATAGTAAAAAGCCTATCGTAATCGCACTCATCAAATACCCCAAGACTTAGATGTTTGCTTGTCCCTAAGCAAACTAATTCAAATATTTGGGTTACCAATAAATAATTTTGCCTCCGCACACTAGTTGCTATGAATTTAAAGAGAACTTTGATGATGAAATCGTATAGGAAATTGTTTAGCAGACGTTTCTAAGTATAGATTTATCTTAAAATTAGTCCAATATATCTTTTAACTATCTTTCACTCTTTCTTAGAAGTAAAGGTATAGCCATCTATGACAAATGTGAGGAGAAAATAACAATCTCAATAAGATACGTATTAGTATTTCAAAACTTATAAGTACCCATATTGATAGTCATGAGCTTACCCTTTTCACACTCTCTCCACGACACTAGTTAGAATTAGTTAGGTCGGATCCTGAGGACTTGTATTATTTTGTAGCCTCTTTGGCTTAGGATAGAAGATTATAGGTGAGGAAATCAAAGAAAATTTGATGGATTTTGTTTTCTTTTATTTCACACCTAAATCACAATTGAGCCTTTTTGTTGGTAAATACCTTAACATACATCAGTGTTATAAAAGCACCCCCAGACTTTGCAATTAGTATACTTCCCACATTTTTGAAAGATACTCCAACTTTTTATTTATTTTTTTTAACCAAGGGGCCATAGTAGGGATCATTCCGAGTGGGTGCAAGTATACATGCACTCAGGCCACATATCACTATGTCTTTTCTTTTCATGGGTCTATAATATGGATCATTCCAAGTGGGTGCAAGTATACGCGCACTCAGGCCACGTATCACTATGAACAAATTCATTCCAAGAAGGTCTCAATGATAGGTGTGCTAATAGGTAAGGATTTGGCCTTGGTGAATTTTAATAGTAGAGTGTCAAATGGATAGGGATTAGGTCCAAATTGGGTGTGCAAGGGTAGAATGTTTAAGGTTTTGGGATTGCAAGGCTCAAGCTATCCAAAAGGAGGCCTAAGTCATTTCTGTCCTCACTAATTAACCTATGTAAAAGTTTTGAGGATCGCTAGAGGGTAAGTTCTATGCATCAATATGGAATATTTTTCATTTTGATTCCCTAATACCAAATTATAAAAAATGTTACACTCATCGACTCACTTTATTATAGATAATTATATTTTCTAAAACAGAGTGATTGATAGTTAATAATATAGAGGATTAATCTTAACAATAAATTATATAAAGAAAATTAGGCTAATGATTTTTTATACTTGATTACAAATCAACAAAGTTGAACACTCAATGAGTCTACATCGATTCATTTTAATCAGTGCACGAAGTTAAATTAGATAGTTATAATCCCAAATGAATGAATAATGAGAGCTTAAAAGAGTAACAAAAATAAAAAAAATAAATTTTTTAAAAGTGCAGGTTAGATCTGAAATACTCTAGAGGGGGGGGGGGGGAATAGAGTATTGTGCTAACTACAAAGTTTTTTACAACTTTTGTTGTATTCCTAAGTGAACAAGTCAGCCAATAAAATAAATAAGCACAACAAACTATCAAATCACAGAACAACACAGCCAAAACAAAAGAAAAGGGCAACCAGACGACACAAGAAATTTTATAGTGGTTCCCCAACCTGGGTACATCCACTCTTCTACCACCCTGGTAGGAATCTACTCAGGTTTTTGATCATGTGCCTGACACCACTAATCTTTTGTTCAGGTGCTCAAAAACCAAAACTTCAAGTCTTTTGGTAGGAGACTTGTAACCTGGAATAATTTTGAAGGGAATTGAAACCCTGTACAGGAGTTGGAAATGAGGTGATGGTGTCTTCTCTTTCTCAAAACAACTGAGAAGACTGTGGATTGATGTTAGCAGATTTGCTCCCCCTGAGATCTTGAATGTATCAGGAAAACTGAAGCACTGCTTCAGGGTGATAGGTCTTCAAAGACCTAGAATGCCTGGACCAGGAATTGCTTCAGGAACTTCTTTGACAGATTGATATTTGTTGTCCTTTGAAGTTGTCCTATAGAGTTGAAGGAAGAAGAATCTTGATAGTATTTGAATGTTCTTCTTCTTCTTATTGATGAAGTTGTTCTCTGGCCAAGGCTTATTGTAGTAGAACTTTTGATTTTGTGTATGATTGTTCTTCTGTGCAATCTGAGTGTGTCTGTCTAATTGTCTGTATTGCTGGCTGTGTTATTACTGATTAAGTCTTTTCTTTTCTGTATATTTCTCTGACTGAGGAACATTCGAAATTTGAATGTTGAGCAGTAATTGCAGTCGGCCCGGGAAAGAGGCGGGAATCAATAATTTCCCTAACTGTCCCATGGAAAAATGGCATGTAATAGTCCATAGTCAATGCACGTTCTAACAGTAACATTCCGAGAAGATCTGGTATTAATAACTCCGGAATCATCGCCAAGAAACGGGACGGGAAAACTGAAGAAGACCTAGTCTGGAATCGTCGAACGAAGAACACAATTCGTCGAGCTGAGTTTGAGTTCGTCGAGCTGAGCTTGAGTTCGTCCACCTGAGCTTGAGTTCATCGAGCTGAGCTTGAGAGAGTTTGTCGAGCTGAGCTTGAGAGAGTTCGTCAACCAGACAATCTTCATTTGTCAAACAAACAGTTTTTAATCGTTGAGCTGAGATACAAATTCGTCGAGCTGAGAACAGTTCTGGACTTAGTTAAAATATTCTGGGTAACTGATATTCTGTGTCGTCATAAGTTGGTGTCGACTGATTGATCTTGGTGTCAACACAAATCTTCTGGTGTCGACATAAGCTGGTGTCGACACTGCCCTAAGTGTCGATACAAAACCTCTGAATTCAGAAATCATCGAGTAGAGTACTGCATTCGTCGACCTGAGAAGTTGACTTCATCGACCTGAGAAGTTGAGAACTTGAGGTCCAAGTTTGTCGAGCTCAGAATCTAGTTCGTCGACCAAAGCTTGAAGCTGGAATTAGAAAAATTCTGAAGTTATCCTTACTTTGGCTTGACGTAGAAACTCAGTCTTCGTCGAATAGAGAACTAAGATCGTCGAGCTCAGCACAAAGAAATGTTTCAAGATCGTCGAGCGCAGAACTCCTTTCGTCGAGCTGAGTTCGACGAACGTCGAACTCACTTTACTTAGTCTTGAAATCTTCTAAGTCTGGAGTCTCTGATGGTCTTGTTGATAGCTGGTCCATCTGGAGTTGAACCTAAGGACTTGACCTAGACTCTAGGACACAAAATTGACCCTGGCTATACATGATGGGTCACATCCTAAGCTAGTGGACCTAGCCTAAATCAATTAGGGATCCAACAATGTCCCCCTATTTGGGTGAGGTCACTAAGAGACTCAAAATATAAATAAACAAATAAACAAAGCAAGAAAAGAAATATATCTGGCAGAGAATTACCAACACATGCAGTAGATATATATATACACAACTTTGTTTAAAAAGATAGCATAGTTCTGAAAGAAAGAGCAGAAAGAAATTAACACAAGATAAAGATTACTTCTTCTTTTCTGCTTGTACCTGTCTTCTGATGTCTGCTCTCCTGGCTTTTTGAAGATGATTTCTCTCTTTGGATGTGAAACCTGAACCTTTGTCATAGTCATATCACCTGCCCTAATAACATTCAATGATGTAGCTCTGGTGACAACTGCTTCAGGATGGAGTTTCATATAATCATTAACATTGAATAACTTGTTTCCCTTGTCAATTCTTTTCAATTCTTCCTTTCTGTACTTTGACATAGTTGAAAATCCAGAAATACCTTTACCTTCTGCTTTGGCTTTATTGATCAAGGATAGTCCAATTAGCTCCTGGTACCTAGCCATTCTTGCAGTATTTGCAGTTTTAGGATCTTCAAATGGAATTAGAGGACAGTATGGCCTTTTTGGACTGTCAGCTTTCTGTACTCCAGATATTTGTTGTTGCTGCTGCTGATGCTGATTAACTGAGGATCGTAGCCTCTGCTGGCTGCTTCTAGAGGATCTCCCTGAATGTCTCTGATATGTTTTCATGGGGGCAGACCTCTAAGAGCTAGAGCCAGTGGCACCAGCTATTGGAGGAGGAGGAGGAGGTGGATCCTTTCTGAATCTGTGCACTGGATGAGGAGAATATCTCCTACTTCTCTTTATTTCCTTATGCTGGTTCTTTGACAACCACATCCATGGAGGCATTCCCTTGTAAGGAGTAACATTGTGCAGAATGTAATAAGGTGTGTCAGCAGTGGGATTAGGTTTAGGGGCTGGAGGAGGAGGTGCCTTCCTTTTCTTTGTCAGCAATTTCATTTTCTTCTTTGCAACATCTTCATCTGAGTCATCATCATCATCTGCTTCATCATCTTCTGAATCAGATCCCTGAGGGTTATCATAAAGAGCATCCAAAGCTTTTAAAGCTTTATCAGAAATAACAGCTTTTTCTGGAGGAGGGGCAGAAGGTTCAGGAACTGGAGTTTCAGCAACAGGAGAGGAGGAGACTGTACAGGAAACAGAAACAATGGGGACAGAGCTTTCAGCTACTGCCTTGTTCTCCTCTTCAATGTTAGCCAGGATTAGCTCATCCAAATCAGGCATAGGAGAGTCATCCATAATAATACCTGGGGCTGAGATATCTTCTGGAATGACTTCTGGACTGGCTGCAGAGATTGAAGCTAAAGCTAAAATAGCAAAACTGTCACAGAGTTGCTTAGCAACTTTTGGACTAACTGGAGAGGTATAGGGCACAATAGCCAAATGCGGCTTAGTAAAATTTACTGGAAGAAACTGCATATGTACAGTATAAAAAACTTGCACTAATTCTTGTAGATTAACTGTGAGATTCATAATGAAATCACCAACAATTTTTATTTGCTCAACTGACTCATCCAAGTCAATGTCAGTGTCCACAAAATGAATCAATTCAATCATCTCAGAATCAAATTCTGGCAAAATTTCTGCATCTTCATCTGAATCTGCATCTGCTATGGAGGGAACTGCTGCTGTGACTGCTGCTGCTGCTGCATATGCATCTGCTGCAACTTCATCACTGAGCATCTCCCCCTGCTTGGGTTCTGGAGAACCTGGAGCCAGGCCCCTGAATGAAGAGGGGGCAGCAGAGAGAAGAGAAACTTGTGCAGATAAAGAATTGTTGGAATTTACAAGAGGTGTAATGGCCTCTGTGATTAGGGATTTTATGAGCGAAGTGAGCAGGGATATGAGTGTAGATACAATGGGAGATTCCAAGGATGGAGAGATAATGGATGATGGTAGAGAAGTAGATGAAGGAAGGGGGATAGATGGATGGGATAGAGGAGGAAGTACATCTGGTGTGGCAGAGTCTGTGGGTATGTTGTAAGATGGAATGGAGGATAGATAAGGAGGAAGTGGAGATTGAGGAGGTGTAGGAAGATGTGTGTCATGAGGTGAAGCTGGAGGTGTAGGAATGTTTGTAATGTCAAGTGGTGGAGATGGAGGTGGAGTAGGCATAAAAGTATACTGTGGTGATTTAGGTGTGGTAGAAGGAATGGAGGAGGAAGGGAGTTGTTTTGCTGGAATTTGTGTAGGAAGAGATGGTTGAGATGGAATGACCTCTTCTGCAGGGAGGGGAGTGGCCTTTACAACCCTGGTGCTCTCAGAAGTTGGGATGGAGAAGGAGGAAGCCTTGGAGGGCTTGGAGATCATCCTCTCCCCTCTGCCAAACAAGGCACAGGTGAGGCACTTGCTGGCATTGATGAAGATGGTCGGGGATACCATGCATTCACCAGCCTTTTCCTGGAGGAAGATCCCCAGGATTCTTCCAAAACAGACTTCTTTCTTGCTGTTCTTTTTCTTTATTAAGTCAAAGAAGATTGTGCCCCAGTTGACATGTCGCTTGTTAACCACTGCACACATAACAAGGAATTGGTAGCGTGTGATGTAGTCGTGTGCTGAGTGCTTGCCCATCAGAACTTTTCCTACAATGTCTGTCAGGAACTGGTACGCGACATACAGTTGTTTCTTCAACAACTTGTTGGGGTTGCTTCCAGAAAACCCCATTTACTTCAGCATATCACCAAATTCTTCAGAATCCATTTCCATGTCATCTTCTCCATTTGCTAATCCAAAAATCTCAGAAAGAATTGCGGGAGATAATGAAACAGCATGACTCCCGATATTTCCTGTCAAAACATTTTCCTCAGAAACAGACGATGTATATATCTATTCCCTGATTTCAGTAGCATGCAGTTTAATTTGTCTGGTCATGAAGTCCTTGAGATGAAGTTCTTCTAGCAGTTCCAGGATATAGAGAAATATGGGGTCAGAATGTTGGAAAGAATCGAAATCCATATCAAAACCAGTATCAAATTTCATCGCAGCCAAAGCTCCTGCTGGAATCGTCATTGATGACATGCAAGAAAGACAGAGAAAAACGGCGATCAAGTGCAAGAGAACTGAAAGCATGGGACGGAGGTCGAAGAAAACCTAGATATAAGATTTTCAGAATATGAATCGACAAACTCCGTTCCACGAAAAAGAAACAATTCTTCGAACTGAGCTCGATGAAATAAATTATAGACAGATAATTTGTCGATATCATCCAGAATAATCGAAAACAGTTCGTCGAACTCCGTTCGACGAAATATCTTTTAAAGCAAAGTTCGTCGATCTCCAGTCGACGAAAATTGTTTCCACACAGAGAATTCGTCGATCTCCGGTCGACGAGAATCTCTCAAACTTTCCCTAATTCATCGAACTCCGTTCGACGAACTCTGAAAAATTCGTCGAATGCAGACAGAAACTAAGTTAGCTCTTCTCCATTAATCATTCCCAGTTGATTTATAAAGAACAGATGCGTTTTCTCATCCAAGGGCTTGGTGAAAATGTCTGCTCTCTGTAGATCAGTAGGAATATGTATTAAGTTAATTTTCTTTTTGTCTACATTATCTCTAATGAAATGATGTCTTATTTCAATATACTTCGTCCTAGAGTGGTGAACTGGATTCTGTGCTATGGCAATAGCACTAGTATTATCACAGAATAATGTTGAATTTTTTAAGTTGACACCATAGTCTAGGAGTTGGTTTTTTATCCATAACATTTGTGAACAGCAGCTGCCAGCAGCCATATATTCTGCTTCTGCAGTTGATGTAGACACAAATGTTTGTTTTTTACAAAACCAGGAGATAAGTCCCATACCCAAGAACTGGCAAGTTCCAGAGGTACTCTTCCTGTCCACTCTACATCCAACATAGTCAGCATCTGAGTATCCAGTTAACTCAAACTCTGACTCTACAGGATACCAGAGTCCTATATTAGGACAACTCTTTATATATCTCAAAATTCTTTTTAGAAAAATAAGGTGAGATTCTTTAGGGTTCACTTGGAACCTAGCACAAAGACATATGGCAAACATTATATCAGGCATGCTAGATGTTAGGTATAATAGGGATCCAACAATTGCCCTATAATGTTCCTGATCTACAAGTTTTTGTGCTGCATCAGAATCCACAACAGCATTTGTAGCCATAGGTGTTTTCATTCCTGAAGCATCACCCATCCCAAACTTTTTGATAAGCTCTTTAGCATACTTAGCTTGGGAGAGGAAGATACCATCAGGGAACTGCTTCACTTGGAGACTATGGAAGTGGGAAAGCTCACCCATGCTACTCATCTCAAATTTTGAATCCTTGAGGTCAGCAAACCTCTTGCATAATTTGGCATCAGTAGACCCAAAAATGATGTCATCCACATATATTTGTACTAACAAAATTTGGTCCTTATGATGTCTAGTGAAAAGGGTTTTATCTATGGTTCCTCTTGTAAATTTATGCTCTAAAAGAAAGCTTTCTAAGGTCTCATACCAAGCTCTTGGGGCTTTCTTTAAACCATAGAGAGATTTATGCAATTTAAATACAAAAGAGGGATAAGTTAGAGAGATAAAACCTAGAGGTTGTTCTACATAAAACTCTTCTTGAAGCACTCCATTCAAGAATGCACTCTTGACATCCATTTGGAAGACTTTGAATCTCCTGTGAGCTGCATAGGCAAGGAATATTCTTATGGCCTCTAACCTTGCAACAGGGGCAAAGGTTTGGTCATAGTCAATTCCTTCCTCTTGCCTGTAGCCTTGAGCAACAAGCCTATCCTTGTTCCTCACTATGTTCCCTTGAGCATCCAACTTGTTCCTGTAGACCCATTTGGTTCCAATAACTGGGTAGTTATGGGGTCTTGAAACCAAATCCCAAACTATACATCTCTCAAACTGATTTAGTCCTCTTGCATTGCAATGATCCAGTGGGGATCTTGCTCAGCTTCATGAATAGTGAGAGGTTCAATCTGAGAGAGAAAACAGACATGCATCAAGTCTTGGTTGAGTTGATGCCTTGTTTATACACCTGCTGAAATGTCTCCAATCACTTGAGATCTGGGGTGATCTCTAAGTGTGACAAGATCAGTTGGTGGAGGTTGTTGAGCAACAGCTTCTGTAATTAATTCCACTTGAGGAATGGTACTAGCTGTTGAGGGAAGCTCAGCCACTTCCTCTTGAATTTCTTCTTCACTATCTTCAGCAACCCGTGGAGATGGATGGGTTGATACCTCTTGGGTAAGGTTTAGTCCATCCACAGACTCACACAGTTGTGGAACCTGCAAAGAGTTTATGGTAGAAATCTCTTTCTCCTGATAAACTTCATCACATAACTGACTTATGGATATTAGGTTATGTTTAAGCCCTCTTGCATATGTTACTTTCTTGAATGTAACTGATCCAGTCTTTACTGTCACATATCCTTCTGATTGGCCACTGTTTGAATCTCCAAAAATCACCTTTGGTCCTAGCTTGTGCTTGCAATTGGATAGATTGCCCTTGCTGCCTATCATGTGTTTGGAGCAACCACTGTCCAAGTACCAGGTCTGACTTACCCTTGGACAGCTCTTCAACTATACCTGTAATGAAAAACAAAACTCAATTATGAAAGTGCAGGTTAGATCTGAAATACTCTAGAGGGGGACGTTAATAGAGTATTGTGCACACTACAAACTTTTACAACTTTTGTTGTATTCCTAAGTGAACAAGTCAGCATATAATAGAATAAACACATCAAACAACACATAACAACACAGCCAAAACAAAAAGAAGGGCAACCTGACGACACAAGAATTTTATAGTGGTTCCTAATCTCGGTACATCCACTCTTCTACCACCCTGGTAGGAATCCACTCAGGTTTTTGATCAGGTGCATGATACCGATGAGCTTTTGTTCAAGAGCTCAAAAACCAAACCTCAAGTCTTTTGGAAGAAGACTTGCAACCAGGAATAATTTTGAAGGGGATTAAAACCCTGTATAGGAATTGGAAGAGAGGTGATGGTGTCTTCTCTTTCTCAAAACAACTGAGAAGACTGTGGATTGATGTTAGCAGATTTGCTCCCCCTGAGATCTTGAATGTATCAGGAAAGCTGGAGCACTGCTTCAGGGTGATAGGTCTTCAATGACCTAGAATTTCTGGACCAGAATTTGCTTCATGAACTTCTTTGACAGATTGATATTTGTTGTCCTTTGAAGTTGTTCTGTAGAGTTGAAGGAAGAAGACTCTTGATAGTATTTGAATGTTCTGCTTCTTCTTCTTGATGAAGTTGTTCTCTGATCAAGGCTGATTGCAATAGAACTTTAGATTTCTGTATGTTTGTTCTTCTGTGCAATCTGAGTGTGTCTGTCTGATTGCTTGTGTCTGAGTGTCTGTGTTGCTTCTGGTATCTCTTGCTGATTAATCCTTTTCTTTTCTGTATATTTCTCTGACTGAGGAACATTCGAAATTTGAATGTTGACCAGTAATTGCAGTCAGCCTTGGAATGAAATTACAATCAATGATTTCCCCAACTGTCCCATGGAAAAACGGCACGAAGTAATCCATGAGTAATTACACGTTCTAACAGTAACATTCTGAGAGGATCTGGCATTAATTGTTCAGGAATCATCGGCAAGAAATTGGATGGGAAACTGAAGAAGACCTAATTTGGAATCGTCGAATGAAGAACACAATTCGTTGAGCTGAGTTTGAGTTCGTCGAGCTGAGCTTGATGAGTTCGTCGAGTTGAGCTTGAGTTCGTCGAGCTGAGCTTGAATGAGTTCGTCGACCAGACAATAGCAATTAGTCTTCCAGGGAAATCTTGTCAATTCTGCTTCAATCTTCGTCGAACTGACAATCTTCATTCATCGAACTGAGAACCAAAATCGTCGAGCGAAGAAAGATTGCGGACTTAGCCAAATATTCTGCATCTGCTGATATTCAGTGTCGACATAAGTTGGTGTTGACTGATTGATCTTGGTGTCGACTCAATTCTTCTGGTGTCGACATGAGCTAGTATTGACTGATATCATGTGTGTCGACATAAGTCTTCTGGTGTCGACATAAATTGTCTGGTGTCGACACATGTCCTAAGTATCGACACAAATACTCTGAGTTCAGAATTCGTCGAGTAGAGTACTGGATTCGTCGACCTGAGAAGCTGACTTCGTCGACCTGAGAAGCTGAGAACTTGAGGTCCAAGTTCGTCGAGCTCAGAATCTAGTTCGTCGACCAATGCTTGAAGCTGGACTTAGAAAAATTCTGAAGTTATCCTGGCTTTGGCTTGATGTAGAAACTCAGTCTTCGACGAACAGAGAACAAGGATCATCAAGCTCGGCACTAAGAAATATCTCACGATCGTCGAGCGCAGAACTCCTTTCGTCGAGTTGAGTTCGACGAACGTCGAACTCACTTTACTTAGTCTTGAAATCTTCTAAGTCTGGAGTCTCTGATGATCTTGTTGAAAGCTGGTCCATCTGAAGTTGAACCTAAGGACTTGACCTAGACTCTAGGACATAAAATTGACGCTGGATATACATGATGGGTCACATCTTAAGCTAGTGAACCTAGCACAAATCAACTAGGGATCCAACAATCTCCCCCTATTTGGGTGAGGTCACTAAGAGACTCAAAACAGAAACAGACAGAAAAACAAAGCAAGAAAAGAAATATATCTGGCAGAGAATTACTAACACATGCAGCAGATATATATATACACAGCTTTGTTTAAACAAATAACATAGTTCTGAAAGAAAGAGCAGAAAGAAATTAAAACAAGATAAAGATTACTTCTTCTTTTTCTTCTTGGACCTGTCTTCTGCTGTCTGCTCTCCTGGCTTTTTGGTGATAATTTCTCTCTTTAGATTTGAAGCCTGAGCCTTTGTCATAGTCATATCAGCTGTCCCAATAATATTCAATGATGTAGCTCTGGGGACAACTGCTTATGGATGGAGCCTCATATAGTCATCAACATTAAACAGTTTATTTCCTTTATCAAACCTTTTCAACTCTTCTTTATTGTACTTAGACATTGTTGTGAATCCTGATGTGTCTTTTCCTTCAGCCTTGGCTTTATTAATCAAAGATAGTCCAATTAGCTCCTGGTACCTAGCCATTCTTGTAGTATTAGCAGTTTCAGGATCTTCAAATGGAGTTGGAGGAGAGTATGGTCTTTTTGGACTGTCAGTTTTTTGTACTTCAGATATTTGTTGCTGCTGCTGCTGATGCTGATTACCTGAGGATTGTTGCCTCTGCTGGCTGCTTACAGAGGATCTCCCTGAATGTCTCTGATATGTTTGCATGGGGGCAGACCTCTGAGAGCTAGAGCCAGAGGCACCAGCTACTAGAGGAGGATGAGAAGGTGGATCCTTCCTGTATCTGTGCACTGGAGGAGGAGAATATCTCCTACTTCTCTTTCTTTCCTTCTGCTAGTTCTTGGATAGCCACATCCATGCAGGCATTCCCTTATAAGGTGCAACATTGTGTAGAATGTAATAAGGGGTGTCAGCAGTGGGATTTGGCATGGGAGCTAGAGGAGGAGGAGCCTACCTTTTCTTTGTCAGCATTTTCTTTTTCTTACTGGCAGCATCTTCATCTGAGTCATCATCATCATCTGCTTCATCATTTTCAGAATCAGAACCCTGAGCGTTATCATAAAGAGCATCCAAAGCTTTTAAAGCTTTATCAGAAATAACAGCTTTTTCTGGAGGAGGGGCAGAAGAAGAAGTTTCATCAACTGGAGTTTTAGCAATAAGAGAGGAGGGAACTGCACAAGAAATAGAAACAATAGGGACAGAGCTTTCAGCTGCTTCCTTGTTCTCCTCTTCAATGTCAACTGGTATTAGCTCATCCAAATCAGGTATAGGAGAGTCATCCATAATAAAACTTGTGGCTGAGATATCTTCTGGAATAACTTCTGGACTAGCTACAGAGATTGAAGCTAAAGCTGAGATAGCAAAACTGTCACAGAGTTCCTTAGCAACTGCTGGACTAACTGGAGAGATATAGGGTACAATAGCCAAAGGTGGCTTAGTAAAATCTGCTGGAAGAAACTGTATATGTACAGTATCAAAAACTTGCAGTAATTCTGGTAGATTAACTGTGGGATTCATAATGAAATCACCAACAGTTTTTATTTTCTCAACTGGCTCATCAAAGTCAATGTCAGTGTCCATAAAATGAATCAATTCAATCATCTCAAAATCAAATTCTGGCAAAATATCTACATCTTCATCTGAATTTGCATCTACTGTAGAGGGAACTGCTGCTGTGACTACTGCTGCTGCTGCATCTACATCTGCTGCAACTTCATCACTGAGCATCTCCCCCTTCCTGGGTTCATGAGAACCTGGAGCCAAACCACTGAATGAAGAGGGGGCAGCAGAGAGAAGAGAAACTTGTGCAGATAAAGAATTGATGGAATTCACAAGAGATGTAATGGCTTCTGTGATTAGGGATTTTATGAGGGGAGTGAGCAGGGATATGAGTGTAGATACAGTGTGGGATTCCAAGGATGGAGAGATAGTGGATGAAGGTAGAGACGTAGATGAAGGAAGGGGGACAGATGGAGGGGATAGAGGAGGAAGGACATCTGGTGTGGCAGAGTCTGTGGGTATGTTGTAAGATGTAATGGAGGATAAGTGTGGGGGAAGAGGAGACTGAGGAGGTGTAGGAATAGATGTTTCATGAGGTGAAGCAGGGGGTGTAGGAATGTTTGTGATGTCCAGAGGTGGAGATGGAGCTGGAGTAGGCACATGAGTATGTTGTGGAGATTTAGGTGTGGTAGAAGGAATGGAAGAGGGATGGAGTTATTTTGCTGGAAGTTGTGCAGGAAGGGATGGTGGAGATGGAATGACCTCTTCTGCAGGGAGGGGAGTGGCCTTTACAGCCCTGGTGCTCTCATAAGCCGGGATGGAAGAGGAGGAAGCCTTGGAGGGCTTGGAGATCGTCCTCTCCCATCTACCAAACAAGGCGCAGGTGAGGCGCTTGCTGGCATTGATGAAGATGGTCGGGGAGACCATGAGTTCACCAGCCTTTTCTTGAAGAAAAATTCCAAAACTTTTGCCGAAGTAGACCTCTTTCTTGCTGTTCTTTTTCTTTATTAACTCAAAGAAGATTATGCCCCAGTTGACATGTCTCTTGTTAACCACTGCGCACATAACAAGGAATTGATGTCTTATGATGTAGTCGTGCGCTGAGTGCTTGCCCATCAACACTTTTCCTACAATGTCCGCAAGGAACTGGTACGCAGCAGACATTTGTTTCTTCAACAACTTATTAGGGTTGCTTCCAAAAAACCCCATTAACTTGAGCATATCACCAAATTCTTCAGAATCCATTTCCATGTCATCTTCTCCATTAACTAATCCAAAAATCTCAGAAAGAATTGCAGGAGATAATGAAACAGCATGACTCCCGATATTTCCTGTCAAAACATTTTCCTCAGAAACAGACGATGTATACACCCATTCCCTGATTTCAGTCGCATGCAGTTTAATTCGTCTGGTCATGAAATCCTTGAGATGAAGTTCTTCTAACAGTTACAAGATATAGAGAAATATGGGGTCATATTGTTGGAAAGAATCGAAATCCATATCAAAACCAGTATCAAATTTCATTGCGGCAAAGGTGCTCGCTGGAATCGCCATTGATGACCTGCAAGAAAGACAGAAAAACGGCGATCAATAGCAAAAGAACTGAAAGCGCGGGACGAAGGTCGAAGAAAACCTAGATATAAGATTTTTAGAATATGAATCAACAATCTCCGTTCCACGAAAAAGAAACAATTCTTCGAACTGAGCTCGACGAAATAAATTATAGATAGATAATTCGTCAATCTCATCCAGAAGAATCGAAAACAGTTCGCCGAACTCCGTTCGACGAAATATCTTCTGAAGCAAAGTTCATCGATCTCCGGTCGACGAAAATTGTTTCCACACAGAGAATTCGTCGATCTCCGTTCGACGAGAATCTCTCAAACTTTCCCTAATTCGTCGAACTCCGTTCGACGAACTCTGGAAAATTCGTCGAATGCAGACAGAAACTAAGTTAACTCTTCTCCATTAATCATTCCCAGTTGATTTATAAAGAACATATGAGTTTTCTCATCCAAGGGCTTGGTGAAAATGTCTGCTCTCTGTAGATTAGTAGAAATATGTATTAAGTTAATTTTCTTTTTGTCTACATTATATCTAATGAAATGATGTCTTATTTCAATATGCTTAGTCCTAGAATGGTGAACTGGATTCTGTACTATAGCAATAATAATAGTATTATCACAAAATAATGTTGAATTATTAAAGTTGACACCATAGTCTAGGAGTTGATTTTGTATCCATAACATCTGTGAATAGCAGCTGCCAGCAGCCATATATTCTGCTTCTGTAGTTGATATAGACATAGATGTTTGCTTTTTACAAAACCAGGAGACAAGTCTCATACCCAGGAACTGACAAGTTCCAATGGTACTCTTCGTGTCCACTCTACATCCAGCATAATCAGAATATGAGTATCTAGTTAACTCAAATTCTGACTCTGCAGGATACCCGAGTCCTAGATTAGGACAACTCTTTATATATCTCAAAATCCTTTTTAAGAAAATAAGGTAAGATTCTTTAGGGTTCACTTGGAACCTAGCACAAAGGCATGTGGCAAACATTATATCAGGCCTGCAAGCTGTTAGGTATAATAGGGATCCAACAATTGCCCTATAATTTTTCTGATCTACAGGTTTCCCTGATGCATCAGAATCCACAACAGCATTTGTAGCCATAGGTGTTTTCATTCCTGAAGCATCACCCATCCCAAACTTTTTGATAAGCTCTTTAGCGTACTTAGCTTGGGAGAGGAAGATACCATCAGGGAGCTGCTTCACTTGGAGACCAAGGAAGTAGGAAAGCTCACGCATGCTACTCATCTCAAATTTTGAATGCATGAGGTCAGCAAACCTCTTGCATAATTTGGGATCAGTAGACCCAAAAATGATGTCATCCACATATATTTGTACTAACAAAATTTGATCCTTATGATGTCTAGTTAAAAGGGTTTTATTTATGGTTCCTCTTGTAAATTTATGCTCTAAAAGAAAGCTTGCTATGGTCTCATACCAAGCTCTTGGAGCTTGCTTTTAACCAAAGAGAGCTTTACGCAATTTAAATACAAAAGAGGGTTGAGTTAGAGAGATAAAACCTGGAGGTTGTTCCACATAAACCTCTTCTTGAAGTACTCCATTCAGAAATGCACTCTTGACATCCATTTGGAACACCTTGAATCTCCTGTGAGCTGCATAGGCAAGGAATATTCTTATGGCCTCTAACCTTGCAATAGGGGCAAAGGTTTGGTCATAGTAAATTCCTTACTCTTGCCTGTAGTCTTGAGCAACAAGCCTAGCCTTGTTCCTCATTATGTTCCCTTGAGCATCCAACTTGTTCCTGTAGACCCATTTGGTTCCAATAACTGGGTAGTTCGGAGGTCTTGGAACCAAATCCCAAATTCTACATCTCTCAAACTGATTTAGTTCCTCTTGCCATGCAATGATCCAGTGGGGATATTGCTCAGCTTCATGGATAGTGAGAGGTTCAATTTGAGACAGAAAACATGCATGCATAAAGTCTTGGTTGAGTTGATGCCTTGTCTGTACACCTGCTGAAATGTCTCCAATAACTTGAGATCTGGGGTGATCTCTAAGTATGACAAGATCAGTTGGTCGAGTTTGTTGAATAACAGCTTTTGTAATTAATTCCTCTTGAGGAATGGTACTAGCTGTTGAGGGAAGCTCAGCCACTTCCTCTTGAATTTCTTCTTCACTATCTTCAGTAACCTGTGGAGTAGGATGTGTTGATACCTCTTGGGTAAGGTTTAGTCCATCCATAGACTCACATAGTTGTGGAACCTGCAAAAAGCTATTGGTAGAAATCTCTTTCTCCTTATAAGACATGTTAGCTTCATCAAAAGATACATGGACAGATTCTTCAATTTTAAGGGTGGATTTATTAAAAACCCTATAGGCCTTGCTTACTTGGGAGTATCCAAGAAAAATCCCTTCTTCAGCCTTAGCCTCAAACTTTCTAATGTATCTCTTGTTATTTGTGTGAATGTAACATATACAACCAAAAACTTTAAAGTATGTGACTTTAGGTTTCTTTCCTTTAAGTAATTCATAGGGGGTCTTATTTTTAGCTTATGTATAAGTCTTCTATTCAGGACATAGTTAGCAGTGTTTACAGCTTCTGCCCAAAAGGATAGAGGCATGTAAGCATCTGCTAATAATGTACCTGCAGATTCAATGAGTGTCCTATTTTTCCTTTCAGCTACCCCATTTTGTTGGGGAGTTCTAGGAGCTGAGAAGCACTGCCTGATACCTTCCTTCTCACAGAACTCATACATAAAAAGAGACTCAAACTCTGTGCCATGATCACTTCTGATCAATACAACATGAGTATAGAACTCAATCTGTATGGTCTTGAGAAAATCTGTAAGAACCTTGAATGTATCTGACTTAGCTGTTAGAAAGGCTACCCAACTGAATCTAGAGAAGTCATCAACAATTACTAAAGTATAATACTTCCCTCCTAGGTTTTGTACTGCAATGGGAGCAAATAGATCCACATGAAGCAAATACAGAATCCTAGGTGAATCACTTTTATTAATGGATTTAAAACTAGTTTTGGTTCGCTTGCCTAATTGACAAGCTGAAAGATATAGTACCTAAACACCTAGAGGGGGGGGGGTGAATAGGTGACCTAATCCTTTTTAAACTTTAATGGCAGCAATCAGTTATATCACAGAATTCTAACTACTTTTGCACAGCAATCACAAAGCATACACAGCAACTCACAATCACAGCACAGCAGACACAGAGTTTTCTAGTGGTTCCCCAAGCTTTGGGTACATCCACTTTCCCCCTTCGCCTATCTAGCAGTGTACTAGATTCGGCCAAACTTCTCCACTATCTCAGAACTCAAACTGGTTCCTACACCTCAGGCCCAAGGCCCTACAACTCAGCTTTTCACAAAGCCTACACTCAGTCACAAAGGCCTACACTCAGCCAACAAGGCCTACACTCAGCCAACAAGGCCTACACTCAGAGATTTCAATCTCCTACACTCAGGCTCTCAAGCCCTACCCTCAGCCTTTATGATTACAGTCTTACAATTCAATCAGATCCAAAGGATCCTACAAGATAAAAATGATTATAGAAATAATAACTCAACAACTCAGAAA
This sequence comes from Platanthera guangdongensis, assembly GCA_039583875.1. Classification (NCBI taxonomy): domain Eukaryota; kingdom Viridiplantae; phylum Streptophyta; class Magnoliopsida; order Asparagales; family Orchidaceae; genus Platanthera; species Platanthera guangdongensis. The sequence goes on along the minus strand of CM077149.1, from coordinate 36,512,920 downwards.
CAAGAGAGGGGAGTTGAGAGTTTCTTGATGAGTTCTTGGAAGAACTCAGCTGGATTCAATCTGACTTAGCTTTCTTCAAAGCTTCTTGAAAGTAGAACTGAATAAGAATGAATCCTCCTGCAGTTGATCCTTGATCTCTGCTTCTTAAGATCCAGAATAAATCTGAACCTTTCTTCTCAGCCTAGTTCCAACGGCTGATTTCTTGGATGGAGCCATCTCTCTCCAACTTCTTAGATCTGCACTTGGACAGCTAGATCTTCTTGATTTGATACTTGATCAATAACTCTGTGTACCACTTTAATAACTTGTTCAACAACAATCTGAACAACAGTTTCTGTAAACTGTATGAGCCTATTTATAGGCCTTCTTCATGGTAACCGGCTGGTCCGGTCCATAACTGAATTCTGACATCTCTGACAGGTGCTGTAGACCGGCTGGAACGGCAGCTGTCAAGTCATCCAGTCAATTCTTGAAAGTTCTCTAACTGTCTGAAAGTGTCGAGACTTTCTGTCTTTAAGTGTCGACACTTATAGACCAAGTGTCGACACAAGTTGTGTAAGTGTCGACACAAGTCTACAAGATGTCGACACAACTCCTTGTGTTGTAGATTCTATGTCTCGACACAGTTTCTTCTGTATGTGTCGACACTGAAATTGAGTGTCGACACAAGTACTTGATCTTCTATCTTTTGCTGAATTCTTCTAAGTGTCGACACATCTCCTTGGTGTCGACACATCTTCATGTGTTGAATCTGTTAAGTGTCGACACTGCTTCTTGGTGTCAACACATAGTCTTCTATGTTGATACTTGCTGAGTGTCGACACAGCTCCTTGTGTCGACACTTGATTCTTCTGTTGAGACTTCAGCTGAGTGTCGACACATTCCCTTAGTGTCGACACTTGTACTTAGAATAATTTGATGATCTTGCTGTTCTTTACTAAGTGTCGACACAGCTCCATGTGTCGACACTTTCTTCAAGTGTTGAGTCTTCAGCTGAGTGTCGACACATTGTTCTGGGTGTCGACACTTACTTCAAGTGTTGAGTCTTCAGCTGAGTGTCGACACATTGTTCTGGGTGTCGACACCTACTTCAAGTGCTGACTCTTCTGTTGAGTGTCGACACATTGTTCTGAGTGTCGACACTTATACTTAGTCTCTGCTGACTTTTGCTGAGTGTCGACACAGCTCCAAGTGTCGACACTTTCTGGTGTAGACACAGCTTCACTGGGTGTCGACACTGCTGTTAAGTGTCGACACTTTCTGTCTGCACTTTTCTTCATTGAGTGTCGACACAGCTCCTTGTGTCGACACTTTCTGTCTGGTGTCGACTCTGCATCCCAGGTGTCGACACAATGACTCCAAGTGTCGACACTGCTTGTCTGGGTGTCGACACAAGTCTTCTTAAGTGTCGACACTTTCCCTCTGGGTGTCGACACATGGACTTAGAATTTTTGCTTCAGTCCTGCAAATACTTAACCTTCACAAGTAACTCAAAAATACATCAAATACATTTTGATGTATATCATTGAGTTGGGTGAGGCTTCTTCAAATCAGGTACATTTAACCAATGTACCCAAAAATCTCCCCCTATTTGGAGAAGTCATAACCCTTAGTCAATGATATACACCATTCATAATAAAATTACAAAATGATGTAAAGCAGAATTAAGTACTGCAGGGTAAACATAAACATGTATCAATTTCACATGTATACAAATACATCATTACAGAACAAATAAGAAATAGACATAGACATATTCACAGAACAAACATGAAATATATTAATCATATATTGTTCTAATATCTGTCTTATACATCTTCAGAAGTTCACAAAATGTTTTACATCCAAAAGATTACAAGGTAAACTTCAAGAAAATCTAAATCTATTTATGTTCTGGCTCCTTAATCACTATGCCTTTGCCAGCTTGAACTTTAGCTTGGACAGCAGCATCAGCAGTTTCAGCATCAGCAGGCTTCTTGCCTTTCAGATCTTTCTTCTTAAGCTCTTCAGCTTTGATCTTCTGTCTTTCAAAATAATGGTATGGCTTTGGAAAGTACTTGCTAGACTCCTGGGCTGTAGGAGGTAGCTTTCCCATCTTTGCCTTCCTTCTGTATTGAACAATTGCTTCCTGTCTGGTCTCATGTTTTCTCCATTCAGCCTCAGAGAACCATTTGTTCCTGTCTTGAATGTTATCCTTGGCAGCTTTCCAGGCAGTTAATATAATATTCCTAGAGGTAGGGCTCCACTGTTCAAAGTCTGGCCTTTGTTCTGCTTGTTCCCTAAACCTCTTCTTAGACAGCCTTGTCTCTTCTTCTTTTTGTAGAGCTTCTTCTTCTTTCTGAAGAGCTGCTTGCATAGCTTCAGACATAGGCTGAACCACTTTCTCCAGAATAACATTAGACTTCCCTTCAGTTGGGCTATACATGTGATGAATATCAGCTTGCACCATTTCAAAATATGGTGGAGGATAGATCACTTGAGCTACCTCTGGTTGCTCACCTCCAAGATATGCAGGTTGAATTCCAGATTCAGCAACATTGTCATCATCACAAAGTGGAGGATAGCCCAGTGTAGCTCTGATGGAATTAGATATCCATTTGGCATGATTAGAGCTAGCTTTGACTAACACTCTCTCCCCCTTTATGACTTCTCTAGCCATATGATCTCTGACATCATCCTTCTGAAATCTGATTTGATTATCCAAGTATCTAACTCCATCTTTAAAGAATGGTTTGAGCTTTTGAAGTTGTTCAGATATGGCTTTCTGGGAGGCTTGGATAGCAGTCTTAACAGCAGAGATTTCTTCTTGAAATGCTTTGTCAAAATCAGCTTTAATAGTAGCAGAAGAGGTAGAAGGTTCAGCAGCCTTGTTCTTTAACTCAGTGACAATAGCATTATGGGAAGCAGTCAAATTGTCATTCATTCTTAGCTGATTTTCAAGCACATACCCTTGCTTCAATGCTATGTCATCCACTTGTGCCTTTATCTTTTCCTGGTGGGTTGCCAAGTACACCACTGCATTTCCACCTTTGTGGAAGCATTCAGTCATCTCCTTTTTGTTAAGGTTCATTTCAAACCTTATAGACTTGATATCTTGGGCAAGATCAAACTGTAAAGATTTCTACCCTTCATCCACATAAGCCTCTATGGCTTTTCTATGTTCATCCAGTTTTATCTGTAGGGCAATCATTAAAGCACTATAATCAACAGTTGGAGTTTGCTGAACTATAGGCTGTGGGGCAATAGATTGAAGAGCCTTCTTATAACTTTGACTTCTTCTCTTGAATACATAAAGTTTCTTCTTCTTAGCCCTGGCAATCTCCTCATCTTCAGAGGCAGATGTGCTGGCAATATCCACCCTCTCCTTAGGGCTTGAAGGCTTCTCAGTTTGCACATCTTGTGCCTTCTCAGGTTCTGTCCTCACAGGCTCTTCCAGAATTTTCATCTGCTCCCCCTCAACAGCAGCATTCTCTTTTTCAGCAGCAGTAGGTTCTTTGTCAAAATCCACTTGATCCAGATTTAAAAATAAATCCTCCATAGTGTACTCTTGTGGTGAAGGAGCTGGAGTAATTCTGGGCTCTTCAACCACTGGATCAGAAACCACTTCTAGTACAGCAGATGTGTCTTCTCTAACAGCATCTGGAACTTGACTATTCAGCTGAGTTTGCTGATGATCATCAGACAAATCAGCATCTTCTATAAGAAATTCTAAAGTATTTAGATCAGAGAGTACCTCTAGTATGGTATTGGTGGCTTGTTCACTTTCCAGTGTAGAGGTTTCTTCTACAACTGGAAGCTCCCCCTGGCTGTGATCCTTGTGGATGGGGCTAGCTTGAGGTAGCTCCCCCTGGATCTCAGCAACCTCTTGAGGAGCAGGAGACTTCACTGCAGGCTCTTCCTCATGCTCATCTGGAGTGAAAACGACCTGTTCTTCACTTTCAGAGCTGCTAGTGGACTCTTGAGCCACTGGAGCAGTCTTCCTTTTCTTCTTGGGAGGAATCTCTTTCTCAGAAACAATCTTTTCAGGGGTTGGCAGTTCCTTTGACAACACCCTGTCCCATCTAGAAAAGATCCTCAAATCCATCCTTCTCATATGATTTATCTTGCTTCCTGTAGCTTGTTGCATTACCTCTGGTATGGTACCAGCTAGGTATAGACTTATAATTCTGCCCAGGTTAGGCTTCTTCAGACCTTCCTTAATCTTCTCATAAACTATCATTGACCAGTCAGTTTTTAGAGAGAAGATAATCCTTGTCATTATACCAAACATAGAGGCAGACACTCTGTCATGCCCTCTTGGCTTGCTTAGGATGACCTTTCCAACAATTTCAGACATGAATTTTCCTTGGCTGTTCATGCCTTTCCTGTTAAACACAGATCCCAGCTTCATCTTAGGATCAAGTCCACACCAGGTTAGAGCTTCCCTGGTCCTTGATGCAGTAACTTCATCTTCCTCTTGAGTTCTTTGAAGATGTAGAATCTTCCTCAGACTTTTTGGGGATACCTTAACCCTTGCTCCATGAACTCTGGATTTGATTTTGTATCCAGATTCATCCACCTTGGCTCCATTGAGGAATTCGAGTACCTCTTTCTTCCATATCTTTGTGGGTTCAGAAACTAAATATTCTAACCCAGAATCGGCTACTAGGGTTACAACAGACTTGATTTCTTGATCAGCATCTTCGAAAGCGCCGCGCACCAGCTCATATCCTTCGTTGACGTTCTCCTCAAACTTAGGCGCCATTAGGGTTTGTAGAATTTGTCTTGAGAGAAGAGAGGTGTCGACACAGTAGTTTTGGTCTCGAAACTTTGAAAGCGTGTCGACAAATAAAGACAAAACCCTATTTATACCTTTCTAATTTTGAAGATGAACAGGCGGGACAGCTAACTTAAAATGTGTCGACACTGGCAATAAGTGTCGACACTGACTTATAATGTCTCGACACAGATGTGTCGACACAAGTTTAGTCAACAGATTTTATGTGTCGACACTTGGTTATGTGTCGACACAACATAACTCGACACATTGTCGAGACTTTACTTAGAAAATTCTGAGTAAATACTAAGTGTCGACACCACTCTGGATGTGTCGACACCTACTTGGCATGTGTCGACACTAATATTCTGAAGTGTCGACACCAACTTCCTAGATGTGTCGACACCTATGTCCTGAAGTGTCGACACCAACTTTCTGTGTCGACATAGACTTGTCTATGTGTCGACACCTTTTCACTTAGCCAATTTCAATTCTGTAAACTTACTCTAAGTTTATCATTCCTAGTTCAATTTTAAATCTATTGAACTTAGCTTCTTCTAGGGGCTTAGTATACATATCAGCTACTTGATTATCAGTTTTAACATATTCTAATAAAATATCTTCTCTTTCTACATGCTCCCTAAGAAAATGATATTTAATTTCAATATGTTTTGTTCTACTATGGGATATAGGATTATTAGCTATTGAAATAGCACTTGTAGAATCACAGAAGAGTGGAGTTCTACTTACCTGAAATCCATAGTCCTGTAGCTGATGTTGTATCCACAGAAGTTGAGCACATCAACTTCCTGCAGCCACATACTCTGACTCTGCAGTGGAAATAGCCACACTGGTTTGCTTTTTGCTACTCCATGAAATTAGTCTCCCACCTAGGAATTGACAGGTTCCAGTAGTGCTTTTTCTATCTTCTTTGCATCCTGCAAAGTCTGCATCTGAATAACCTGTTAGATCAAAATCTCCATTCCTAGGGTACCAGAGGCCTAGATAGGGAGTGCCCTTTAGATATCTCAATATTCTTTTGACTGTTGTCAAATGAGACTCTTTAGGGCAGGCTTGATACCTTGCACAGACACTTGTAGCATACATGATATCTGGTCTACTAGCAGTCAAGTATAATAGGGAGCCAACTATCCCTCTATACAAGGTTTCATCTACAGGTTTCCCTGCATCATCCTTGCTAAGAGACATACTTGACCCCATAGGAGTCTTCATGGTACTGGATGAATCCATACCATACTTCCTTATGAGTTCTAGGGTGAACTTGGACTGACATATGGATAAACCACTTTCAGTCTGTTTAACTTGGAGACCCAAGAAAAACTTTAGCTCTCCTATACTACTCATCTTAAATTGACCTTACATCAGTTTTGCAAACTTTTTGCAAAGGCTGCTTTCAGTAGACCCAAATATAATGTCATCTACATATATTTGGACTAGTATAACTTTGCCTCTAGATTCCCTAAGGAATAGAGTCTTATCTATTTTCCCCCTTGAGAACTTGTTCTCAATGAGGAAACTAGATAGGGTTTCATACCAAGCCCTAGGGGCTTGCTTTAACCCATATAATGCTTTCTTAAGTCTATAGACATGATGAGGTAGAGTTGGATCAACAAAACCTGAAGGCTGCTCCACATAGACTTCTTCCTTAAGATTACCATTCAGGAATGCTGACTTGACATCCATTTGGTAAATCTTGAATCCTTGATAGGTTGCATAGGCCAAGAACATCCTTATGGCTTCCAGTCTGGCTACTGGAGCAAAGAATTGATCAAAGTCAATACCTTCTTCTTGTCTATATCCTTTAGCAACCAATCTTGCTTTATTCTTAATGATGACCCCTTGTTCATCCATCGTATTCCTGTAGATCCACTTGGTTCCTATTATATTGTGGTCTTTAGGTTTAGGAACAAGTTACCAGACCTTGCACCTCTTGAACTGATTAAGCTTTTCTTGCATTGCTTCAGTCCATTGTGGATCTAGTATGGCTTCTTCAAATTTCTTAGGTTCAACTTGAGATAGAAAACTGGAGTAGATTGCTGCATTTATGTTTCTGCTCCTGGTTTGTACTCCTTGTCTTGGATCTCCAATAATCTGCTCTACTGGATGATCTCTAAGATTCCTGTTGGCTGGAGGCATCCTAACTTCTGGTTGAACCTCTTTAGCATCTCCATCATGCTGTACTCCTTGTATTTCTTCAGCAATTGGCACATGTAGTTCTCCCCCTGGACAACAGCAACTGACTTCTACTTGCTGTCTTGCAGCAGGTATTTCTTCTATAGTAAGCTTGTCCATCTTCTTTGTTAAACCTGTGGGGCTGCATACAGTACTAGACAACTCATTGTTAATAAGTTTAGTCTCATCAAAAACTACATGCACAGATTCTTCTACAACTTGTGTAGTCAAGTTGTAGACTCTATAAGCCTTACTATTATTGCTGTACCCAACAAAAATTCCCTCTTGGGACTTGGCAGCAAACTTAGTCAAGTAAGACTTCCCATTGTTAAGTATGAAGCATTTGCAACCAAAGATCCTGAAATAGGATAGGTTTGGTTTCCTACCTTTCACAACTTCATAGGGGGTCTTGTTGAGGCCTTTAGTGATGGTAGCCCTATTTATAACATGGCATGCAGTGTTAACTGCTTCAGCCCAGAAATACTCTGGCAGTGATGTATCACTTAATAGGGTCCTACCAGCCTCTATCAAGGTTCTATTCTTCCTCTCATCAATGCCATTTTGCTGAGATGTTCTAGGTGAAGAGAATTCTTGAAATATCCCAAATTCTTCACATAGTTTTGTCATGCTTTCAGACTGAAATTCAGTACCATGGTCACTTCTAATCTTGACCACTGTACTGTCTAGTTCATTCTGAATTTGCTTGACAAAGCTATGGAAGACACTAGGTGTTTCGGATTTCTGTCTTAAGAAGAACACCCAGGAAAACCTTGAGTAGTCATCTACAACTACAAGGGTATAGACCTTCCTACCTAAGCTGTGAACTGGCATTGGACCAAAGAGATCCAAATGCAAGAGGTATAAATACCTCACAGCATCTATGTTTTCTATGCTTCTAAAGGTGGATTTAGTCTGCTTTCCCTTTTGACAAGCTGAGCAAATACCATCTTTAACACACTTAACTTGAGAACCATTCCTCACTAACTCTTTGCTAAAGAGTTTGGTAATAGTCTTGTAGTTAAGATGGGCTAGCCTCTTGTGCCATTTGACACAATGAGTGACTGTCTCATCAACTACAAGACAAACTGGAGAACCATTGTTCTCAACCATAATGTCTAGGCAGTAGACATTCCTCTTCCTATAACCTGTCAAAATGATCTCTTGATCACTTGACCTCTTGATATGACAACCATTTTTAACAAATGAGATGTCATACCCTACATCACTTAATTGACTTATACTTATTAGGTTGTGTTTCAACCCTTTAACATAAGCCACTTGAGTAATGGTAACCAAGTTGCTAGAAATGTTACCAAATCCTTTGATGATTCTTTTTTCAGAACCACCAAAGGTGACTTTTGGACCATCTTTTATTGGTATGTAGTCCTTTAGTAATCCTCTAGTTCCAGTCATATGTCTGGAACATCCACTGTCCAAGTACCATGTTGGGGTATGGCCACTTGGACTCACCTGCAAAACAGATTAATGAACCTTAGAACCCAAAGAATTCTTGGGTCCTTGGTACTTGTTAGTTTGCAATCTGACAAAGCTACCTACTGGCTTTCTAACAGGTAGTTTGGTACTCACTTTGGCACTAGCATTGTGCCAACAGTCCACTGCAAAATGGCCAACTTTGCCACAGCACCAGCATTCAAACTTATTGTACCTTTGCTTAGGTACTGTCTTTGCTGTCTTATCTACAGCAGACTTGTTTAATGTTGGGGCTTTGCCCTTGGACTTGGGCTTGGACTACTCAATCCTTGCAGGTCTAATAAAACCAAGTCCAGCCTTGCCTTTATGATGAACAAATTCATCAATTAAAGGTAGCACTGACTTAGGTTTAGAAAACCTAGCAACAAGCTCTCTCTCTTTCTGAAGAGTGATCTCCAAACTCTTGATTTGATCATTCTTAAAGATGATAGTCCCCATCTGAATCACTGTTATGTGTTTCAGCCTGGCTATCTCATTAAGCTTTTGATCAAATTGCTTCTCAGAATCTGTTACAGCAGCTTTTAGATCAGCAATTTCCATTGCCTGACTTTTGGCTAGGGTCTTGCTTTTCTTGTAAGCTTGCAACAGCACTTTATATTCATCTATAAGCTGATGAATATCATCCTCAGACACAGATACACTTCCATCACTTGATGAAGATGAATCTGATTCTGTACTAGAACAAGAAACTGAACTTAGAGTTGAACTTTGTACCTTACTGGGTCCTGGCTGCTCTAGGATTTTGTCATTCTCTGTCAAAGCCATTAGCCCTTGGCATTGACTGTCTTCTTGTTCATAAATAGACTCCATTATCTGCATGAATTCTTCTTCTTCTTCTTCAGCAAACAGCCCTATGTATGTCTCAGCATCAGACTCAGTTTCTGAAGAGATATCTGATAGAGTCTTCTCTTTCTTGGCTACAAAAGACTTCTCTTTCTTGCCTTTAAAATGAGTCTTTTTCCTGTCACTAGACACTTTTCTCTTTTCAGGACAATCTGCAATAAGATGGCCTTGTCTATTGCAGCAATAGCACACTATCTTAGAAACAGTTGCCTTGCTAGATTTAGTCCTCTTCCTGTCCTTCTTTGAGGCCTTTTTATTCTGATATAGGTCTTATTTTCCTTGTGAAGTAGAGGGTCCTGTCCTCCACTGTTTCTTCTTCAAAAATTTCTGAAAGTGTCTAGTGAAGGCAGCAAAGTATTCATCACTTTCACTGCTTTCAGATTTTGTGATGACTGACTCATCTGACTCTGATTCAACTACCTTTGGAGGTGGAGTTGATGACTTATTCCTGCACTTTCTGGAGGCTTCTGTCTTGAAGGCTACAGTTCTTTCCTTGTGTTCAGTTCTTATTGACTTCTCCTCCTCTTTCCTCACTGTCAATTGCATTTCATATGACAACAATTTGCCAAACAGTGTAGGAGGAGGAATTTCTCCCAACTTAGCCATTTCTCTAATGGCACAAATATTTGTGTCCCAATGTTTAGTTAGGGACCTTAGGAACTTGTCATTTAGTTCATAGTTACTGAACTCTCTTCCATAAGACATGAGTTCATTCACTATCCTGTAGAACTTCTTATAGCACTCAGTTATGCTATCACCCTTTCCTTGTCTAAAACTTTCATACTCCTGATTTAGCAAGGATTTTCTATCTTGTCTAACTTCTTCAGAACCCTCCATATACACAATAAGAGTGTCCCACATCTCTTTGGCTGTCTTACAGTGTATAAGATTCTGAAATGTTGCATCATCTATGGCACTCACTATAATGTTTTGTGCCCTTTTGTCCATGGTGGCTAGGACAATCTCATCCTTAGTCATCTCAGAGAAATCCTTTGGGGTTCTCTGATTTGCATCTAGAACTGATATCTTCATGGGCACATAAGGCCCTTCCTTTACTGTGATGTAGATTCTAGGGTCTGAGGCCTCCATAAACAGCCTTACCCTTTCCTTCCAAATCCCAAAGATTTCCTTTCTGCATATAGGTAATTTCATGGAACCCAATTCCTTGTGATTCTCAGAAGAACCCATGTTTCTTGATTTTCTTGAATCTGTAATTTGCCTTAGACTGAATCTGCCAATCAGGATCTCCTCAGACTGTTAGTCCTTTTTGAGGAACCTCGCTCTGATACCACTTGAAAGATATAGTACCTAAACACCTAGAGGGGGGGGGGGGGGAATAGGTGACCTAATCCTTTTTAAACTTTAATGGCAGCAATCAGTTATATCACAGAATTCTAACTACTTTTGCACAGCAATCACAAAGCATACACAGCAACTCACAATCACAACACAGCAGACACAGAGTTTTATAGTGGTTCCCCAAGCTTTGGGTACATCCACTTTCCCCCTTCGCCTATCTAGCAGTGTACTAGATTCGGCCAAACTTCACCACTATCTCAGAACTCAAACTGGTTCCGACACCTCAGGCCCAAGGCCCTACAACTCAGCTTTTCACAAAGCCTACACTCAGTCACAAAGGCCTACACTCAGCCAACAAGGCCTACACTCAGCCAACAAGGCCTACACTCAGAGATTTCAATCTCCTACACTCAGGCTCTCAAGCCCTACCCTCAGCCTTTATAATTACAGGCTTACAATTCACTCAGATCCAAAGGATCCTACAAGATAAAAATGATTATAGAAATAATAACTCAACAACTCAGAAACAAGAGAGGGGAGTTGAGAGTTTCTTGATGAGTTCTTGGAAGAACTCAGCTGGATTCAATCTGACTTAGCTTTCTTCAAAGCTTCTTGAAAGTAGAACTGAATAAGAATGAATCCTCCTGCAGTTGATCCTTGATCTCTGCTTCTTAAGATCCAGAATAAATCTGAACCTTTCTTCTCAGCCTAGTTCCAACGGCTGATTTCTTGGATGGAGCCCTCTCTCTCCAACTTCTTAGATCTGCACTTGGACAGCTAGATCTTCTTGATTTGATACTTGATCAATAACTCTGTGTACCACTTTAATAACTTGTTCAACAACAATCTGAACAACAGTTTCTGTAAACTGTATGAGCCTATTTATAGGCCTTCTTCATGGTAACCGGCTGGTCCGGTCCATAACTGAATTCTGACATCTCTGACAGGTGTTGTAGACCGGCTGGAACGGCAGCTGTCAAGTCATCCAGTCAATTCTTGAAAGTTCTCTAACTGTCTGAAAGTGTCAAGACTTTCTGTCTTTAAGTGTCGACACTTATAGACCAAGTGTCGACACAAGTTGTGTAAGTGTCGACACAAGTCTACAAGATGTCGACACAACTCCTTGTGTTGTAGATTCTATATCTCGATACAGTTTCTTCTGCATGTGTCGACACTGAAATTGAGTGTCGACACAAGTACTTGATCTTCTATCTTTTGCTGAATTCTTCTAAGTGTCGACACATCTCCTTTGTGTCGACACATCTTCATGTGTTGAATCTGTTAAGTGTCGACACTGCTTCTTGGTGTCGACACATAGTCTTCTATGTTGATACTTGCTGAGTGTCGACACAGCTCCTTGTGTCGACAATTGATTCTTCTGTTGAGACTTCAGCTGAGTGTCGACACATTCCCTTAGTGTCGACACTTGTACTTAGAATAATTTGATGATCTTGCTGTTCTTTACTAAGTGTCGACACAGCTCCATGTGTCGACACTTTCTTCAAGCGTTGAGTCTTCAGCTGAGTGTCGACACATTGTTCGGGGTGTCGATACTTACTTCAAGTGTTGAGTCTTCAGCTGAGTGTCGACACATTGTTCTGGGTGTCGACACTTACTTCAAGTGCTGACTCTTCTGTTGAGTGTCGACACATTGTTCTGAGTGTCGACACTTATACTTAGTCTCTGCTGACTTTTGCTGAGTGTCGACACAGCTCCAAGTGTCGACACTTTATGGTGTAGACACAGCTTCACTGGGTGTCGACACTGCTGTTAAGTGTCGACACTTTCTGTCTGCACTTTTCTTCATTGAGTGTCGACACAGCTCCTTGTGTCGACACTTTCTATCTGGTGTCGACTTTGCATCCCAGGTGTCGACACAATGACTCCAAGTGTCGACACTGCTTGTCTGGGTGTCGACACAAGTCTTCTTAAGTGTCGACACTTTCCCTCTGGGTTTCGACACATGGACTTAGAAATTTTTGCTTCAGTCCTGCAAATACTTAACCTGCACAAGTAACTCAAAAACACATCAAATACATTTTGATGTATATCATTGAGTTGGGTGAGGCTTCTTCAAATCAGGTACATTTAACCAATGTACCCAACACAAGCCCTGCCTAGGCTTTTATTCTTGTAGGGGCCAGAAGGTAAACCTTTAACAAGGTTGTCTTTAGATAACCTAGATATATTCTTAAGATTTACATGTCCTAATCTTTTATGTTATAACTTATTTTGATTACTAGTGATATTGAGTAAACAAACATCAGTTTTTGCAGAAATAAAATCTACTAGATATATGTTGTCTTGTCTAAGTCCAATTAAAACAGTTTGGTTTTCATTATTAATAATAGAGCAAGAGGTAGAGTTAAAGTGTACCTGATAACCTTCATCACATAATTGACTTATGGATATTAGGTTATGTTTAAGTCCTTTTACATATGTTACTTTCTTGAAGGTAACTGATGCAATCTTCACTGCTCCATATCCTTTTGACTGGCCACTTTTTGAATCTCCAAAAATCACCTTTGGTCCTAGATTGGGCTTGTAATTGGATAGATTGCCCTTACTGCCTGTCATATGCTTGGAGCAACCACTGTCCAAGTACCAGGTTTGACTCACCCTTGGACAGTTCTTCACCTGTACCTGTAATGAAAAACAAAACTCAATTGTTCTTGACCCAGGTTACCTTGGGTCCTTTATTTGGTTGAAAGGAGAAACTGGATATAACTGATAATGCTGGTTGAGATTTGTAACCTAAGGGGTGATATCTCCTAGGTGGAATAATCCAATCAGCTACTGGATTGAATGTCTTATTAGTTGGCTTAAAATTTCTGTAAGAGAATTGATTTCTGTTTGGTCCTTCTGGGTTCGATGAATTCCTGTAAGTTCGTCGACCAGAGTTCGACGAATAGGGCTGAGATCGTCGATCTTTGCTCAAAGAATGACAATAGTCATTTCTTTCGCCCCAAGTTCGTCTACCGCTGCTCGACGAACCATACAGAGTTCGTCGATCGCAGTTAGACGAATTGTTATAACTAAAGTTTGCGTTCAGCGTTCGTCGATCTGGGTTTGACGAACTGGCCACATTTCGTCGATCTGAGTTCGACGAATGCTGCTGAACCTTATTTTTATTAACTGTTTTATGATTTCTGTTTCTCTTGTCTATAGGTTTTGGATTATTTTCTGACATTGGTTTGTCTATTAACTTTTCTTTTCCCTTTGCAGAAATAAACTTGATGGGGGTTGAAAGAATATTTTTCTTAATTATGGGGGGAAAACTTGATGATGCACCCAAGCCCAGTTCGCCATTTAATATGGCATTCATTGTGCTTGTAATGTCCATCAGCTTGATACTTCTCACATTGAGAGATTGCTCAAGTTGTTTGGCCTCATATAATTTAGATTTTAATTTAATTATTTGTTCATTAGCTAAGGTTAGTTAGTCTGTTAGCTTAATATTTTCTAAGTTAATAGATTCAAGATTTCCTAGTCTTTCTCTAAGAGTTTTTATTTCTTTTTCTGAGTTGATTAAGTCTAAGCACATTGTTTTGAATTCAGTTTTAAATAAATCAGAACTAAAGTCAAAACTAGAAATAACCTGATCTGCCTCTGAGTCTGAGGCAGCTTCATCTTCAGATTCTCCTCCTGATCAAGAATTGCTCCTGGAGACATCAATTGCCATTAGGCATACCTCCTTGGATCTGGCTTCTTCCTCTTCTTCACTTGAGCTGGAAGAGGATGATTCTTCTTCAGTGTCACTCCAAGTCTCAGCAACAAAGCCCTTGTCTTTCTTTTTGTATTTGCTGGAGGAGGGTCTGCTGCTGTGTTTTCTCCTGGAGTCCTTTTCTCTGCTCTTGTCCTTCTTCTAGTTTTCTGGACATTCTGAGATGTAGTGTCCAGGCTTTCTGCAACCAAAGCACACAACCTCCTTGGTTGGTGTCTTGTCAAATCTGGGCTTATCATCCTGCCTGGATGATTTCGATCTGAAATCCTTCCTAGCCATCTTATAGAAACTTTTTGCAAAGAGGCTCATGAGTTCTTCATTTGAAGTGGATGTCTCACTTTCCTCAAATGCTTTGAAGGCTATGCTGTGCTACTTTCTCATTGGAGTTGTAGCCTTATGTTCTGCTGCTTCTCTTGATTTGTCCAGCTGCTCATAGGATTTTAATTTGCCTTGTAGAGATTCAATTGATATCTCATTAAGGCTTCTGGCTTCCTTAATTGGCCAGATTCTGGAGTCCCAAGAGCTAGGGAAGCACATCAATATCTTGTCATTCACCTCTGTCACGGTGATGTCCTTATCCAGGTTTTTGAGCTCATTGATGATTGAACACAACTTGTTATACATGTCAGCTACTGATTCTGTCTCATCCTTTTTGAAGTTCTCATACAGGGAAATGAGATTGGATCTCCTGTCTTTTCTCTCATCTGCTGAGCCAGCTACCATTTGGTTAAGGGAGTCCCAAATGGCCTTGGCTGAGGTGCACTCAGCCACCTTCTGGAATATATCATCTGACATAGTCTGAGCCAAGATATTCATTTCCTTAGCATCTGCCATTTTTTCTTTCTTGTAAGCTTCATTGTTCTCTGGAGGATGAACTACAGTCATGTTTGTTGAGGTGCTTGTAGAAGTTATAGGTGATGGAGGTACTACTGTCAAGATAACAGAAAAAATATCCTCATCAATAGAATTCATGTATAACCTGATTCTTGCCTTCTAGATGGCAAACTTGTTAAGATTGCACACTAGAGGTCTGATGCTTGCATAATCTTTGTTTTGAGTCATGTCTGTGAAGAAATAAATCTAATAACAAAATCAAAATAAACAGATCTAACAAGAGGGATCTTTGTGGTTCAGGTGTTAGCATGTATAACCACTTAAGGTATGGTATTTTAACCAACCTGGCTCTGATACCAATTGAAAGTGCAGGTTAGATCTGAAATACTCTAGAGGGGGGGGGGGGGGGGTGAATAGAGTATTGTGCTCTCTACAAACTTTTTACAACTTTTGTTGTATTCCTAAGTGAACAAATAATTAAATAATAGAATAAACACAACAAACTATCAAATCACAGAACAACACTGCCAAAACAAAAAGAAGGGAAACCAAACGACACAAAAATTTTATAGTGGTTCCCCAACCTGGGTACATCCACTCTTCTACTACCCAGGTAGGAATCCACTCAGGTTTTTGATCAGGTGCCTGACACTAATGACCTTTTGTTCAGGTGCTCAAAAACCAAACCTCAAGTCTTTTGGAAGGAGACTTGCAACCAGGAATAATTTTGAAGGGAATTAAAACCTTGTACAGGAATTGGAAGAGAGGTGATGGTGTCTTCTCTTTCTCAAAACAACTGAGAAGACTGTGGATTGATGTTAGCAGATTTGCTCCCCCTGAGATCTTAAATGTGTCAAGAAAGCTGGAGCACTGCTTCAGGGTGATAGGTCTTCAAAGACCTAGAATGACTGGAACAGAATTTGCTTTAGGAACTTCTTTGACAGTTTGATATTTGTTGTCCTGTAGAGTTGAAGGAAAAAGACTCTTGATAGTATTTGAATGTTCTTCTTCTTCTTCTTGATGAAGTTGTTCTCTGATCAAGGCTGATTACAATAGAACTTTAGATTTCTATATGTTTGTTCTTCTGTGCAATCTGAGTGTGTCTGTGTGATTGCTTGTGTCTGAGTGTCTGTGTTGCTTCGGGTATCTCTTGCTGATTAATCTTTTTCTTTTCTGTATATTTCTCTCACTGAGGAACATTCGAAATTTGAATGTTGAGCAGTAATTGCAGTCGGCCTTGGAAGGAAACGGCAATCAATGATTTACCCAACCGTCCCATGGAAAAATGGCATGAAATAATCCATGATTAATTGCACGTTCTAACGGTAATATTCCGAGAGGATCTGCCATTAATTGTTCAGGAATCACTGCCAAAAATGGGACAGGAAACTGAAGAAGACCTAATCTGGAATCGTCGAACGAAGAACACAATTCGTCGAACTGAGTTTGAGTTCGTCGAGCTGAGCTTGATGAGTTCATCGAGCTGAGCTTGAGTTCATCGAGCTTAGCTTCAATTCGTTCGTCGACCAGACAATTGCAATTAGTCTTCTATGGAAATCTTATTAATTCTGCTTCAATCTTCGTCGAACTGACAATCTTCATTCGTCGAGCTGAGAACCAAAATCGTCGAGCGAAGAAAGATTGTGGACTTAGCCAAATATTCTGCATCTGCTATTATTCAGTGTTGACATAAGTTGGTGTCGACTGATTGATCTTGGTATCGACTCAATTCTTCTGGTGTCGACATGAGCTGGTGTTGACTGATATCCTGTGTGTCGACATAAGTCTTCTAGTGTCGACATAAATTGTCTGGTATCGACACATGCCCTAAGTGTCGACACAAATACTCTGAGTTCAGAATTCTTCGAGTAGAGTACTGGATTCGTCATCCTGAGAAGCTGACTTCGTCGACCTGAGAAGCTGAGAACTTGAGGTCCAAGTTCGTCGAGCTCAGAATCTAGTTTGTCGACCAAAGCTTGAAGATGGACATAGAAAACTTCTGAAGTTATCCTGACTTTGGCTTGATGTAGAAACTCAGTCTTCGTCGAACAGAGAACAAGGATCGTCGAGCTCATCACTAAGAAATGTCTCACGATCGTCGAGCGCAGAACTCCTTTCGTCGAGCTGAGTTCGACGAACGTCGAACTCACTATACTTAGTCTTGAAATCTTCAAAGTCTGGAGTCTCTGATGGTCTTGTTGAAAGCTGGTCCATCTGAAGTTGAACCTAAGGACTTGACCTAGACTCTAGGACGTAAAATTGACCCTGGATATAAATGATGGGTCACATCCTAAGCTTGTGAACCTAGCCCAAATCAACTAGAGATCCAACAAATTGTTCTTGACCCAGGTTACCTTGGGTCCTTTATTTGGTTGGAAAGAGAAACTGGATATAACTGATAATGCAGGTTGAGATTTATAACCTAAGGGTTGTATCTCCTAGGTGGGATAATTCAATCAGCTACTGGATTGAATGACTTATTAGCTGGTTTAGAGTTTCTGTAAGAGAAATAGTTTAAGTTTGGTCCTTCTGGGTTCGACGAATTGTTATAAGTTCGTCTACCAGAGTTCGACGAATAGGGCTGAGATCGTCGATCTCTGCTTAGAGAATGACAGTAGTCATTATCTGCGCCCCAAGTTCGTCGACCTCTGCTCGACAAACCATACATAGTTCATCGATCGCAGTTAGAAGAGTTGTTATAACTGAAGTTTGCGTTCAGTGTTCGTTGATCTGGGTTCGACGAACTGGCCACATTTCGTCGATCTGAGTTCGATGAATGCTGCTGAACCTTATTTTTATTGACTGTTTTCTGATTTCTATTTTTCTTGTCTATAGGTTTTGGATTGTTTACATACAATGGTTTGTTTGTTATCTTTTCTTTTCCTTTGGCAGAGTCAAATTTAATAGGGGTTGTAAGAATATTTTTCTTAATTATGGGGGGCAAACATGATAAAGCACCCAAGCCCAACTTGCCATTTAATCTGGCATTTATTATGCTTGTTATGTCCATCAGCTTGAGGCTTCTCCCATTGAGAGATTGCTCAAGTTGTTTGGCCTCACATAATTCAGATTTTAATTTAATTATTTGTTCATTAGCTAAGGTTTGTTGGTCTGTTAGCTTAATGTTTTCTGAGTTAACAGATTCAAGATTTCCTAGTCTTTCTCAAAGAGTTTTTATTTCTTTTTCTGAGTTGATTAAGTCTAAGCACATAGTTTTTAATTCAGTTTTAAATAAATCAGAATTAAAATAAAAACTAGAAATAACCTGATCTGCCTCTGAGTCTGAGGCTGCTTCATCTTCAGATTCTCCTTCTGATCCAGAACAGCTCCTTGAGGCATCAATTGCCATTAGGCAAACCTCCTTGGATCTGGCTTCTTCCTCTTCTTCACTTGAACTGGAAGAGGATGATTCTTCCTCTGTATCACTCCATGTCTCAGCAACAAAGCCCTTGTCTTTCTTTTTGTATTTGCTGGAAGAGGGTCTGCTGCTGTGTTTTCTCCTGGAGTCCTTTTCTCTACTCTTGTCCTTCTTTTGGTTTTCTGGACATTCTGAGATGTAGTGTCCAGACTTTCTGCAACCAAAGCACACAAGCTCCTTGGTTGGTGTCTTGTCAAATCTGGGCTTATCATCCTGCCTGGATGATTTCCTTCTGAAATCCTTCGTAGCCATCTTGTAGAATCTTTTTGCAAAGAGGCTCATGAGTTCTTCATTTGAGGTTGAGGTCTCACTTTCCTCAGATGCTTTGAAGGCTATGTTGTGATCCTTTCTTACTGGAGTTGTAGCCTTCTGTTCTCCTGCTTCTCTTGATTTGATCAGCTGCTCATAGGATTTTAATTTGCCTAGAAGAGATTCAGTTGATATCTCATTTAGCCTTCTGGCTTCTTTGACTGGCCAAATTCTGGAGTCCCAAGAGCTAAGGAAGCCATTAATATCTTGTCATTCACTTCTGTCAGGGTGATGTCGTTATCCAAGGTTTTAAGCTCATTGATGATTGAGTCAACCTATTATATATGTCAGCCACTGATTCTGTCTCATCCTTTTTGAAATTCTCATACAGGGATATGAGATTGGATCTCCTGTCTTTTCTTTCATCTGCTGAACCACCTACCATTTGGTTGAAGGAATCCCAAATGGACTTGGCTGAGGTGCACTCAGCCACCTTTTGAAATATGTCATCTGACATTATCTGAGCCAAGATGTTCATTGCTTTAGCATCTGCCATTTTGGCTTTCTTGTAAGCTTCATTGTTCTCTGGAGGAGGAACTGCAGTCATGTTTGTTGAGGTGCTTGTAGAAGCAGCAGGTGCGGGAGGTACTCCTGTCAAGATAACAGAAAAAATAACCTCTTCAATAGAATTCATGTATAACCTGATTCTTGCCTTCCAGATGGCAAACTTGTTAAGATTGCACACTGGAGGTCTGATGCTTGCATAATCTTTATTTTGAGCCATGTCTTTGAAGAAATAAATCTAATAACAAAATCAAAACAAACAGATCTAACAAGAGGTATCTTTGTGGTTCAGGTGTTAGCCTGTACAACCACTTAAGATGTAGTATTTTAGCCAACCTCACTTTGATACCAATTGAAAGTGCAGGTTAGATCTAAAATACTCTAGAGGGGGGGGGCTGAATAGAGTATTATGCTCACTACAAACATTTTTACAACTTTTGTTGTATTCCTAAGTGAACAAGTCAGCAAATAAAATAAATAAGCACAACAAACTATCAAATCACAAAACAACACAGCGAAAATAAAAGGAAAGGGCAACTAGACAACACAAGAAATTTTATAGTGGTTCCCCAACCTGTGTACATCCACTCTTCTACCACCCTGGTAGGAATCCACTCAGGTTTTTGATCAGGTGCCTGACACCAATGAGCTTTTGTTCAGGTTCTCAAAAACCAAAACCTCAAGTCTTTTAGTTGGAGACTTATAACCAGGAATAATTTTGAAGGGAATTAAAACACTGTACAGGAGTTGGAAATAAGGTGATTGTGTCTTCTCTTTCTCAAAACAACTGAGAAGACTGTGGATTGATGTTAGCAGATTTGCTCCCCCTGAGATCTTGAATGTATCAGGAAAACTGGAGCACTGCTTCAGGGTGATAGGTCTTCAAAGACCTAGAATGCCTGGACCAGAAATTGCTTCGGGAACTTCTTTGACAGATTGATATTTGTTATCTTTTGAAGTTGTCCTGTAAAGTTGAAGGAAGAAGACTCTTGATAGTATTTGAATGTTCTTCTTCTTGATGAAGTTGTTCTCTGGCCAAGGCTTATTGCAGTAGAACTTTTGATTTTGTGTATGATTGTTCTTCTGTGCAATCTGAGTGTGCCTGTCTGATTGTCTGTATTGCTGGCTGTAGTATTACTGATTAAGTCTTTTCTTTTCTGTATATTTTCTGACTGAGGAACATTCAAAATTTGAATGTTGAGTAGTAATTACAGTCGGCCTGGGAAAGAGGCAGCAATCAATAATTTCCCTAACTATCCCATGGAAAAATGGCATGTAATAGTCCATAGTCAATGCGCGTTCTAACGGTAACATTCCGAGAAGATCTGACATTAATAACTCCAGAATCATCGCCAAGAAATGGGACGGGAAAACTGAAGAAGACCTAGTCTGGAATCATCGAACGAAGAACACAATTCGTCGAGCTGAGTTTGAGTTCGTCGAGCTGAGCTTGAGTTCGTCGAGCTGAGCTTGAGAGAGTTCGTTGAGCTGAGCTTGAGTTCGTCGAGCTGAGCTTGAGAGAGTTTGTCGACAAGACAATCTTCATTTGTCGAACGGACAGTCTTCAATCGTTGAGATGAGATCCAAATTCGTCGAGCTGAGAACAGTTCTGGACTTAGTCAAAATATTCTGGGTAACTGATATTTTGTGTCGACATAAGTTGGTGTCGACTGAATGATCTTTGTGTCGACACAAATCTTCTGGTGTCTACATAAGCTGGTGTCGACACATGCCCTAAGTGTCTATACAAATCCTCTGAATTCAGAAATCATCGAGTAGAGTATTGCATTCGTCGACCTGAGAAGTTGAGAACTTTGTTAAATTTTCTCAACGTGGTCAGCAAGATAGCCCAAACGCCAAATTAATATCTTCGGAACTACCCAGTTCGCACGTTGAACTAGCGGAAACTGATGAACTGTAAATATACATATTTTTGTGCACATTAATTTAGTCATTTTCATTTATTTTTGTCGTTTTTACTTATTTTTGTTCAATAAAATGCTCCTATTCTTGTAAATTTTCTTCTAACTTGTTTTATTTTATTTTGCAGAAAAATTTCAAAATCTGCCAAAATTTGGGAGGTACACGCCCGTGAACTGGGGCGTGACTGCCGCGAACTCAGCCCGAAGTCAACTTTCCTGTCCAATCGCCGGCCGCCTTCATGAATAGTATTGTCACGCCCCCCTACACGCCCGTGACCGAGGGCGTGTACTTAGATTTTTTTGCCTATAAATTGCCCAGTTCTGTAAGGTCCAAGGGTTCAGATTTTTGGGCCAATTTAGTGTCTTTTTGTGGGCTGCATCCGTGATTTCTAAAGCTATGTAAGGAGATTTCTCCCTTTTTTATTTCATGTCTTGTTTTGCTTTAGCTTTAGCCCTTGTAATAGCTTGTAATAGTTCCTAAAAATCAATAAAATGTTAGATTTTCTCTTCATATTTAGCTTTGGAATGAACACTTGTGCCCACTTCCCTTCTCCTTTTTATCCTTGGTTTTATCTTTATTCTTCATTTAGTTCTTCTTTTATGAAATGTGTGTGTGTGTGTATGAGTGTAACTTATTTACTTTACATGTTTTTTAACTTGTTTTCATGCTTAGGGATGATAGGTTTTCCTCTTTTTCACCTTGTCTTTTTTTTGAAAGTAATAGGATTTCATTCTTATGAATTCATAAATGAGGTTTGAAAAGTGATTTTGTTCTTTTTTTTACTTAGTTTTTCTTTTAGGATTGTAAAACATCTTTTGTTCTTTTCATTTTCTCTTCACCTTTTTTATCACTTTTATAAATTCTTGAGAATGAAAAAGTTTTAATTTTAATTTTTGAGCACCTTTGATTTTGACTTTATTTTGTAAAACTTTTTGCTCATTCTCTTTTTGTTTGTTCTTTTTATGTGTTTTGGGTAAGTTTTAGGAGTAGAAATCTTGTTATTTTCATTTTTAGGTAACTTTAATTTTTCTTTGTTATTAGTGTGTGTGAGTGTATGAGAATAAATTTTCTTTTGTTCTTCTTAAATTTTCATGTTGTGTGTGTGAGTGTAGGTGTATAACTTTTATGCTTTGATTCAAATTATGTAGAGTGTGTGAGTGTAGGTGTTAGCTTCATTGCTTTCTTAAAATTCATATGGAGTGTGTGTGTTTGTGTGCATTTATTTCCGCCTACTCGTTAAGAGTTAAAAGGCGCACCGTTTTCATTTCCAGTCCTACTCGTTCGAGTAGGACTTGTAATTTTCTTTCTTTATTTTTCCGCCTACTCACTTGAGTTAAATGGCCGGACTTTATTTCCCGCCTACTCGTTTGAGTAGGATTTGTAATTTTTATTTCTTCATTTTTCCGCCTACTCACTTGAGTTAAATGGCCGGACTTTATCTCCCTGTAATCGCATTTATTTTCTCTTACTCATTTGAGTAGGACTCGCTTTCATTTCAGTCCTACTCGTTTGAGTAGGACTTGCAAATTTTCAGCTTTTATTTACCGCCCCCACTCGTTTGAGTGGGACTCGCAAATTTGAAATATATAAATTTCTTTTATGTGCAACTTAGTTCCCTTTTTAATTTATAATTTGGAGTGTGCGTGAGTTCTTGTTTTAGCTAATTTTTCAGTTTTTTAAATGTTGTTATTTTTTCTTGTGTCCCCTTCTTATAATCGTTTAGTGTTTAATTTCGAACTCGCGCCTCACTAAATTATATGCCGTCCCCATACCGATGTGTGGCTAATCGCTATTAGCCTCGGAATCGAAGAGCATTGGGACATTTAAAATGATTTATAATAATTGAAGCTCTTTATTTTCATTTTAATTTAAGCACTTTAGGTTTACCCGGGTTTACGACGCGTAGGACCACATATCGATGTGTGGGCCCTATTTCCGTATTCCATATGCTAGCTAGCCGAGAGGCCGTGCATATGGACCGATCACCCCTGCGTAAATAGAGTTGCGTGCATACCCTCGAGAGTGGACAAGCGTAATTCTACCGGATTGGGTTCCCCACCCAATAGCGGGGTTCTTAGCGTAAAGCGGGCGTTAAGAGGAATCCTTCGTCGGACTAACGTTCGGTCGAATAGTCTTAACGTTTAGGTGAGCGATATCCCTATAGCTAGGTGAGCTCACATTTGTGGAACCTCCACGGCCGAGTTGCCTTATCATTAATTTAAAAACTAAGTCTTTTTATTATTAAAAATTGTTTTAGTCTTAATCCGATTCGATGCCGAGCGTTAACCCTTCATCGAATATTTTCTAAATCGTTTTTTTGCTCCTTTGCTTTTCCGTCTTTTATTAAGTAAAAAAATCCACCTTACTTTCAGTAAAATAATAGTCCTCCCGGAGGAGTAAGAATAGTCAACATGACCCCGAGAACAATATGATCTCGGTATTCCCCTGAATATCGAGTACTACTTGTGATAGGTGCACTTGCCTACCCAAGCGAGCTCGCGGCGATCGACTCACCGAACCAACCATAGTAAGAGTTTGTTCGCGGGATCATCAAGTTTTTGGCGCCATTGCCGGGGAGTTTCTTTTCGAGTTGCTATTTCGAATTCCGGAGTCTATTAATTTTACTTATTTTCTATAAAAAAAACAAAAACTAAAAACTTTATTTTACAAAAAAAAAGAAGTTTATTTTGTTTTATTTTTGTTTGGGTGTATGACCCGAGGACAACCCTCAGAGTCTGAAGATTTTGACTTCGACCCTGAGATCGAACGCTCTCTTGCGCGTATTCGATCTCAACGCCGAAATCCTTCTTTAGATCCCGAGGAATCTATCGGAGAACCTACTGTTGTACTTATGGCTGCGCCTAACCCTCCCCCGGCGGCCGAGCGTACTATGTCCTATTACGCCCGGCCTAACCTGGATGATTCTGGGTCGAGTATTGTTCGCCCTGCGGTGGCGAATAATAATTTCGAAATAAAGTCAAGTGTCATTCAAATGGTCCAAAACGTCGTGCAGTTCGATGGACTTCCGGATGAGGACCCGAATGTCCACTTGTCCAATTTCTTGGAGATATGCGACACCTTCAAGATTAATGGCGTCACTGATGACGCCATTTGTTTGCGCTTATTTCCTTTTTCCCTTAAGTCCAAAGCCAAGGCGTGGTTGAATGCCCTCCCGCGAGGATGTATCACCACGTGGGCTGAGTTGACGGAACGGTTCCTAACGAAGTACTTTCCGCCCGCAAAAACTGCAAAGTTGCGGGCGGACATTTCTTCGTTTGTGCAGAACGATCCTGAGTCTCTATACGAGACTTGGGAACGGTTTAAGGAATTCCTCCGTCGTTGCCCGCACCACGCGCTGCCAACGTGGTTGCAAGTTCAAATTTTTTATAATGGGCTAAATTTTCAGATGCGTCAAATGATTGACGCGGCTGCCGGGGGTACTCTGAACAACAAAACCCCCGAGGCCGCCCAGGCTTTATTCGAAGAGATGGCTATGAACGCCTATCATTGGAACGTCCCGCGGGGACGGCCCAAGCCGGCGGCTGGTCTTTTTGAAGTGGATGCCACTGCTCTCTTGACCCTTCAAGTTGAAAGGTTAACAAAGCAGGTGGCGGAGATGTCTGCTGCCTCCTCCACTCCGCCTTGTTTTATTCCCCCTAATGTCTGCGTAGCTGAAGAGTTCGTGGACTTCATGGGAAATTCGGGTCGTCCTCCCTTCAACCCCAACAACAACCCATATAGTAATAATTATAATCCGGGTTGGAGGAATCACCCAAACTTCTCGTGGAGCAACCCGAATAATGCTCAGCGTCCCCCTATTTCTTATGCGCCCGGATTTCTTCCTCCTCCTCCTCCTCTTCCGAAACCCTCCCCGATGGAGGAAAATTTTTCGAAGTATATTGCGTCCAACGAGTCAAATATCCGGAACATCACCGGATCGCTAAAAACACTCGAACAACAGGTTGGACAGCTGGCGAGGATGATGTCCGAGCGCGCGCTCGGGGCACTGCCGGGAAACACGGAGCCCAATCCGCGGGAGAACACCAACGCTATAACACTCCGTAGCGGAAAGGAGGTGGTCGATCCAAAACGGACCGACCCTCAGGGTTTCTGATCGGCCTTCCCGTACGCGTTTCAGGGAAGCTTCTACCCCCTTCCCTTTCTTTTCTTTGTATATATTGTCTTTCCTTTCTGTTCCGCATACTTACGATACAACATTGGGGACAATGTTGGACTTAAGTATGAGGGTATTTTCGTGCTTTACTTTCTGCACTTCATTTTTTTTCTGCATTTCAAAAATACAAAAAAATACATATAACACCAAAACAAAAACAAAAAATTTAAAAAAACATCTTAAAACGAAAAAAATCCAAAAAAATTTTTAAATGAGAAATCCAAAAAAATTTTTGTTCTCTTTCTTTCTTTTTTTTTTCCAAAAAACTAAAAAACAACAAAAAAAATTTATATTTAGTTTCACTTTGTAAATATTTTTCATTTTTTGTACATACTTTTTTTTTTCTCTCCCCCTTCCTCATTCTTGTACAAACCTTTTTATTCCCTTATTTTTGTACATATTATGAAAATTCTATAAAAAAAATATTAAATACAAAAAAAATAATAGGTCAAAACAAAATTCAAAAAAATTGAGAAAAACAAAATACAAAAAAAAAATAATAATAAATGAAAAACAAAAAATGATGATAAAAAACTATAAAAATAATAAAAAAATGTTTTGAAACAAATAAATCAAATATTCCATCCTTAACTTTCTTGCTATCCAAAAATTCCGTTTTGAGTTTATTTATATGTGAATTTGATTAATTCTTTGTTCACTACCCGTTTGTTAATTATTGATTGAAAAATTTAAATACCCGGGGTTAAGTTTTAAAGAATTCTTTATGCTTTGTTAAAAATAGCGAACTCGTTTTAGGCACTACTTCTAATTTTTCATTGATAGCAGCACGTATATTATGTTAGGAAATAACGACTATAAAATTCTATTATACTTACTTTTAGCTTTCTGAAACATTGGAACGTACAAATTATTAAGGTTGCTCTCAAAAATTTTTAGGATTACAATCTAGTTTTCCTTTCTCCCCTTACTTTTTCATGACCTACTTGGCATGAAAAATTCTATCCTTAAAAGATCCTATGTCAATGGGAATAAGATTTCGTTCCGTAAACATAGGCACCCAATAATTTAAAAAGATTATATATGGAGTAAGAGGATAAAATTCATTACTCCTACAAATATACATTGGGTTAATTTTATTATTATGAAGTTGAAAAACAAAAATCATATTAGGAAAATAAGATTTCGTTTTCCTAATAATCCAAAAGAAAAAAAAATTGGAGGTTCGAGAAAAAATTACCTCACCTCAAATATCAAAACCCTCTTCATAAACCCACTACCCCCTTAGCCAATTACACGATTCTAGAATTAATTCAAAAATCTTTTTGAGAGCATAATTAGTAAATTGTATTATTTTCAGTAGCACTCGTATAAGCTAGAGTTCTTATAATTCCAAACTATTTTCGTTAATCTAACCATTTCAAATGTTGCCTTCTATTTTGATTACATCAAGAAGTCTTTTGGCCAAAACTTTTGCGCTATTTAAATCATCTACATAATTTTAGGACTTAACTCTTACACTCCATATATTTATTTCGATCTCTCTTATAATTGATTAAGCGATAGCCAAAACTTAGAGTTTTTTTATTCCTTATAGATTCACCTTAAACTTTTGCTCTGGAATAGCAAAAGCCTAAGTATGGGGGTATTTGATGAACTGTTAATATACGTATTTTTGTGCACATTAATTTAGTCATTTTCATTTATTTTCGTCGTTTTTACTTATTTTTGTTCAATAAAATGCTCCTATTCTTGTAAATTTTCTTCTAACTTGTTTTATTTTATTTTGCAGAAAAATTTCAAAATCTGCCAAAATTTGGGAGGTACACGCCCGTGACCTGGGGCGTGACTGCCGCGAACTCAGCCCGAAGTCAACTTTCCTGTCCAATCGTCGGCCGCCTTCATGAATAGTACTGTCACGCCCCCCCTACACGTCCGTGACCGAGGGCGTGTACTTAGATTTTTTTGCCTATAAATTGCCCAGTTCTGTAAGGTCCAAGGGTTCAGATTTTTGGGCCAATTTAGTGTCTTTTTGTGGGCTGCATCCGTGATTTCTAAAGCTATGTAAGGAGATTTCTCCCTTTTTTATTTCATGTCTTGTTTTGCTTTAGCTTTAGCCCTTGTAATAGCTTGTAATAGTTCCTAAAAATTAATAAAATGTTAGATTTTCTCTTCATATTTAGCTTTGGAATGAACACTTGTGCCCACTTTCCTTCTCCTTTTTATCCTTGGTTTTATCTTTGTTCTTCATTTAGTTCTTCTTTTATGAAATGTGTGTGTGTGTGTATGAGTGTAACTTATTTACTTTACATGTTTTTTAACTTGTTTTCATGCTTAGGGATGATAGGTTTTCCTCTTTTTCACCTTGTCTTTTTTTTGAAAGTAATAGGATTTCATTCTTATGAATTCATAAATGAGGTTTGAAAAGTGATTTTGTTCTTTTTTTTACTTAGTTTTTCTTTTAGGATTGTAAAACATCTTTTGTTCTTTTCATTTTCTCTTCACCTTTTTTATCACTTTTATAAATTCTTAAGAATGAAAAAGTTTTAATTTTAATTTTTGAGCACCTTTGATTTTGACTTTATTTTGTAAAACTTTTTGCTCATTCTCTTTTTGTTTGTTCTTTTTATGTGTTTTGGGTAAGTTTTAGGAGTAGAAATCTTGTTATTTTCATTTTTAGGTAACTTTAATTTTTCTTTGTTATTAGTGTGTGTGAGTGTATGAGAATAAATTTTCTTTTGTTCTTCTTAAATTTTCATGTTGTGTGTGTGAGTGTAGGTGTATAACTTTTATGCTTTGATTCAAATTATGTAGAGTGTGTGAGTGTAGGTGTTAGCTTCATTGCTTTCTTAAAATTCATATGGAGTGTGTGTGTTCGTGTGCATTTATTTCCGCCTACTCGTTAAGAGTTAAATGGCGCACCGTTTTCATTTCCAGTCCTACTCGTTCGAGTAGGACTTGTAATTTTCTTTCTTTATTTTTCCGCCTACTCACTTGAGTTAAATGGCCGGACTTTATTTCCCGCCTACTCGTTTGAGTAGGATTTGTAATTTTTATTTCTTCATTTTCCGCCTACTCACTTGAGTTAAATGACCGGACTTTATCTCCCTGTAATCGCATTTATTTTCTCCTACTCATTTGAGTAGGACTCGCTTTCATTTCAGTCCTACTCGTTTGAGTAGGACTTGCAAATTTTCAGCTTTTATTTACCGCCCCCACTCGTTTGAGTGGGACTCGAAAATTTGAAATATATAAATTTCTTTTATGTGCAACTTAGTTCCCTTTTTAATTTATAATTTGGAGTGTGCGTGAGTTCTTGTTTTAGCTAATTTTTCAGTTTTCTAAATGTTGTTATTTTTCTTGTGTCCCCTTCTTATAATCGTTTAGTCTTTAATTTCGAACTCGCGCCTCACTAAATTATAAGCCGTCCCCATACCGATGTGTGGCTAATCGCTATTAGCCTCGGCATCGAAGAGCATTGGGACATTTAAAATGATTTATAATAATTGAAGCTCTTTATTTTCATTTTAATTTAAGCACTTTAGGTTTACCCCGGGTTTACGACGCGTAGGACCACATATCGATGTGTGGGCCCTATTTTCGTAGTCCATATGCTAGCTAGCCGAGAGGCCGTGCATATGGACCGATCACCCCTGCGTAAATAGAGTTGCGTGCATACCCTCGAGAGAGGACAAGCGTAATTCTACCGGATTGGGTTCCCCACCCAATAGCGGGGTTCTTAGCGTAAAGCGGGCGTTAAGAGGAATCCTTCGTCGGACTAACGTTCGGTCGAATAGTCTTAACGTTTAGGTGAGCGATATCCCTATAGCTAGGTGAGCTCACATTTGTGGAACCTCCACGGCCGAGTTGCCTTATTATTAATTTGAAAACTAAGTCTTTTTATTATTAAAAATTGTTTTAGTCTTAATCCGATTCGATGCCGAGCGTTAACCCTTCATCGAATATTTTCTAAATCGTTTTTTCGCTCCTTTGCTTTTCCGTCTTTTATTAAGTAAAAAAATCCACCTTACTTTCAGTAAAATAATAGTCCTCCCGGAGGAGTAAGAATAGTCAACACGACCCCGAGAACAATACGACCTCGGTATTCCCCGAATATCGAGTATTACTTGCGATAGGTGCACTTGCCTACCCAAGCGAGCCCGCGGCGATCGACTCACCGAACCAACCACAGTAAGAGTCTGTTCGCGGGATCATCAGAAACCAAGGACTAGAGGTACAAAGGTAAATCCCAACAAACAATGGAAGCACAAGCAGGTCTATTATTCATTCACTTCTTTACAATGCGAGGCATAGCGAGACATGATTTCGCTAGTATCATAGCTGTAAACAGAAGCACCAAAAAACAAGCCGGGCGGACAGCACCGAGTCCGCCGAGACCGCGAGGTCGCCGAGGTCACCGAGTCCGCTGAGCTCGCCCAAGCTATGCTGCAATTCGCCGAATAGACACGGAGTCCGCCGAAGCCGCGAGGCCGCGCGGACACACCGTTATTCGCCTCCTGCTGAACTTGAACTGAGGAACACCCCTACCCGCCTGAAGCCGGCGGACAGGTTATTGAAGCTAGCAAAGTTGAAACAGAACTGACAAGCCGCAGAGCGACCTCCTGCTGAGTCCGCAGAGACTGCACACTTCCAAGTACTTGACCGAAGTCACAGCCAAACTCCTGGCTCCTTGAAGCTACCCGCGCGACCTGCACATAGCAAACCGTCAGCCTGAAACAATCTGCGCGGACTGACAAACACAGACCGCAGCTCCTTGCACACCCCAACTTACTGTTCACTCTAGTTACTGTAGATGTGCCAGGGGGGGTCCTAATTATAGGCAAAGTGAGGAGTGTGGTCACCGCCCAAGAGATAGCGACACCACCCCAGCCCGCGCGATAGCAAAAACACCGTCCGCCAAGTCCGCATGGACTTAGCCGGATACCAAGGGAAACTGCCAGGAGCAAGGCAACCATTGGCGGACTTTCTCCAGTCCGCCCAAGCTTATGCGGACAAGGCATCAGCCCGCAAAGCTTCAACGACTGCAAGACAGCAACCCCCTTCAATGGCAGTCCGCACCAACCCGAGGCAGTCCGCAAGACTCACACCTCAATCCGCCCAAGTCCACGACCAAAGGAAGACAACAACAGTCCGCCCGGTCACAGCGGACTTGGCGGATACCGCGGACACCATGGCCTTGGCACAAAGTGTGACCAAGTCCAAAACCATAAGGGCCAATGCGAGCATGGCGGACCCAAATTCCCGTCCGCCAAATACCCCTAGCACAGACCGCCATTAGTCCGCGAGCTCCTCGCACTTCTGTCCAAAACATCAGCCAACCCCGGACTCCAAACCCAGTCCGCCAAATGAACACCACAACAAATCTCCTGCTGTGCCACCAGAGCTCAACAAGGCCTCAGCCAAGCTCAAAGCCCAGTCCGCAACAGCCAATACCACGGACACATCAGTCCGTCAGCTTCCCGCGGACAAGAGCCAACCCGCCTATCAGCACAAGCTTGCACCCGCGGCCACTGAGCAATGCACCAGTCCGCAAGCCTCCATCCGCTCAGGCCGCTCCTTGGCAAAGCCAATCAGCAAACACCCTATCCGCAGAAACCAGGCCGCATAGTCCGCGGACTACATGCAACAAGCCGCTCAGAAGACAGCCGCTTTCCACTAGACCTTCCACCAGGCCGCACTTCTCAGTCCGCCCAGTCCGCCTAGTCCGCCAATGCTGTCCGCCCAGGCCGCCCGGCCTGTCCCTCGCCCACTTCCACTTCACAAATTTCAACACTCCCCTTGAAGTGGGAAGTGGTGACCAAGCCCAGCAAGCTGCGCAAGCGTTCAAAGGGCCCCTTCGACAGTGGCTTCGTGAAGATGTCAGCAAGATTATCTTCACTCCGAACATGCCTGACCAGCAGAGACCCCTCCAACACCTTCTCCCTGATGAAGTGGTGATCAATCTCTATATGCTTGGTCCTGGCGTGACATACTGGATTGTTTACCAGTTTGAGAGCACTCTCATTATCACCCCGAGTAAAGTAGGCCCTTGTACTTCTTCATGAACATCCTCTATAAGCCTCCTCAACCAAACGGCTTCCCGAGCAGCTATGGCCGAAGCCTTATACTCCGCCTCCGTGGTTGAAACCGACACCGAGTCCTGCTTCTTGCTACACCACGAGATGCTAGCTGAACCGCAAGTGAACACATAACCTGAAGTAGACCTTCGATCATCCGAATCACCGCCATAGTCAGCATCCGTGTACCCGAGTAATGCAACACTGCGTCCCTTCTATAGAGGAGTCCCATGTCAGAAGAAGCCTTGACATACTTCAGAATTCCCTTCGCCGCCACTAGATGAGATTGCCTTGGTTCAGCCATATACCGACTTACTCGGCCAACAGCATAAGCAATATCCGGCCTTGTAATCGTCAGGTAAATCAAGCTCCCAACAAGAGCCCTGAACACCAGGGATCATGAAGAACCCTTCCCTCATCTCGTCGAAGCTTCAGCCCAGATTCCAGTGGAGTAGAGCACTTCTTCCCTTCGCCCATGCCAAACCGCTTCACAATACGATCAGCATACCCTTTCTGGCTAATGAGAAACCCGCACTCCTTCCTCTCCACTTCCAGACCAAGAAAGTGATGCAACTCTCCCAAGTCTTTCATCTCGAAGCGTATAGCAAGCTCAGCCCTGAGCCTTGCTACTTCCCCCTCCGAGTTCCCTGTGATGATCATGTCATCCACATACAGCAGGACCAAGACTCGAAGCTCTCCTTCTTCTTGACGAACAAGCTTGAATCCGAGTTAGAAGCAAGGTATCCACAGAATTGCAAGTACTCTGCAATCTTCCCATACCACGCTCTAGGAGCTTGCTTCAACCCATAGAGAGTCTTTCTGAGTATGCAGACATAGTCCGGATGCTTCTCAGAGACAAAACCAAGCGGCTGATCCATAAAGATGTCCTTGTCAATCTCTCCGTAAAGAAAGGCATTCTTCACATCGAGTTGCCACAACCTCCATCCCTTGCTAGCAGCCAAGGCGATCACCACTCTTACAGAAGTCATCTTCGCAACTGGACTGAATGTCTCCTCATAGTCTTCTCCATACTGCTGTGAGAATCCTCTAGCGACCAGGCGAGCCTTGAACCGATCAATGCTCCCATCAACCTTCTTCTTCAACTTATACACCCACTTGCAAGTAACCGGAGTAATGCCATCAACCTTGGGCACAAGGTCCCAGGTTTCATTCTTCTTCAGAGCATCAATCTCTTCCTTCATGGCATCATCACACTCCTTTACTCCAGTGGCCTCGTTGAAGTTTGCAGGCTCTCGCTCATCCAAAGGACCTGTAAAGAAGCCAGGAGACAAAGCTCACTGCATTCCCATCACAGTACCGAGCCGGTGGCTTAACCACCCTCTTCGATCTCCGAAGAACCGGCTCCTTGCTCATGAATTCCGTTGCTTCTTCGGGCTCCACTCCTACCTGGGGCAAGCATTGAGCAGTGCTCGCCCTGCTTCCTGAGCCAGAAGGCTCAGCCTCGGAGTTCGAAGCAACAGGAGCTGCTGGTGAAACAGCAAGCTCCTCTTCCAAGCCTTCAGCAGCCACCACTGGTGCTCCATCAACCTTGCTACTTCCGGTTAGCTCCACCGAGCCACCTCCATATGACGTCAGCTCGTCAAAGACAACGTCTCTTGACACCACGAACTTCTTCGTCACAGGGTCCATGCACTTCCATCCCTTCTTCCGCTCATCATAGCCAACAAAGACAAGTTTCCTTGCCTTCGCATCCAGCTTTGTCCGTGAGGCATCCGGGACATGCACGTAGCAAGTTGAACCGAACACCCTAAGGTGTCCCACACTCGGCTTCTCCTTCAGCAACAGCTCAATGGGAGTCTTCATGTTGATAGGGCTGAGTGGCATCCAGTTGATAATATAAGCAGCACAAGACATTCCCTCCGCCCAAAAGGACCTTGGGATATCTTTCGCATGAAGCCAGCATTTGCAGGTTTCCGTCAAATGACGGATCTTCCGCTCCGCTACCCATTTTGTTGTGGAGTGTGAGCATAAGTAAGCTCCCGTTGGATCTCGTGCTTCCTGTAGAAGTTAGAAAACTCGGAGGAGACAAACTCCCCCCCATTATCAGTTCTAAACTTCATAATCCGCAGGCCAAGCCGGCCTTCTACCAACTCCTTGAACTCCACGAACAAACGGAAGGCTTCCTACTTCTCCTTTAAGAAGTACACCCAAGTATACCTTGAGTAGTCATCAACCAAGACAAGCATGTATCTGCTTCCACTAAGGCTGGCAGTAACCGTTGGTCCCATCAGGTCGCCATGAATACACTCCAGTGGCTTCTTGCTCCTTGTTTGTGATTTATCAAACGGAAGGCGATGTGCCTTACCGTATTGACAGCCCGCACAAACATGCCCATCACCAAAGGAGGACAACTTCGGCAACCCCCTCACCAAACTTCTACTCGCCATTGCCTTTAGCTTGTCCATGCCAACATGCCCCAGCCTCTCATGCCAGATAGCAGCGCTATCATTGGCCCTCATTCTATCAACATAGGCATTGGTGGAAAGAACAAACAAGTTCTTCACCCTCCTCCCAACATGAGCAACATCAGCCTTCACCGCTGATACGTTGCGAAGGAACCTCACGTCTGTTGGCCCAAACAGAACGTGATACCCAGCGTCCACCGTATTGGTCACCGAGAAGAGGTTTTTCTTCATGCCCGGCACGTGATACACACTCCTTAACGTGAGTGGCCCCTGATCACTACCCAAAGACACGACTCCCTCTTTCTCTACTGCATAAATAGTATTATCAGCAGTGATAATAGCTTCATTACCTGAGTAAGCCTGCATGGAGGTGAACTTGGATTTGTCTCCGGTGAGGTGATGACCACACCCGGAGTCCACAATCCACTCGCTGTTGAAGTCCTCAGCAGACAGGGCCCGGACAGAAGTGGTCGTCATAAAAGCTCTGCCCCATTCTGCTTCTTCACTTCTTGAGCAAGCTTCCTCCTTTCCCGCAGCATGCCCAGGCTGCAGTTTGACCTTGCAGTCCCTCTTGAAGTGCCCACGCTGATGACACCGGTAGCACTTCAGATTCTTCTTCCAGTCCTTAGGAGCATTGCTCCTCTCCGGCGGATATGAAGTTGAAGTCTCCTTCTCAACAGCGGCCTGCACCTTCTTCTTCTTCTTCCCGTCCCATCCTTTCTTCTTGCCTGAGAAGAGAGCTTCGCTGCCTTCCTGATTCAGGTTCACTCCAGCCATCTGCCTTGCTAAGCTCTCCTGCGAGGCAAGCAGATTCTCCAGCTCCAGCAACGACGGCTGAGTAGCCCACCCTTGAACAGACGTAACAAAGGCCACATACTCCTTCCGCAAGCCATGGATAATGTGCCTTTTCATCTTTGCCTCAGAGATAGGCTCATCAGGATCCAGTGCTGACAGCTCAGCACACAAGCTCTTCATCTTTAAGAAGTACTTGGAGATGGAATGGTCTCCCTGAGTTGCCCTGGCCAACTCATTCTCCAGGAACTGAAGCCGCGCCACATTCTTCCTATTGAACAACTCATCAATGGTTGTCCAAATATCAGCAGCCGACTCACATCCAATGATGTGATCAAACAGTTCCGGAGACACAGCTCTCTTCAGAACGAACTCCGCCTTAGCATTTGTTCTTCTCCAGAGCCTCACCTGCTCAGCAGTACCGAAAGCAGCAGTGACTTCCTGCCTGTCGTCACCACCGACGACTTCCCACAGCTCCTCGCCAAGAAGATAACTCTTCATGCACGACTTCCACTTCTTGAAGTTAGTCGGCGTTAAGAGTTCAATGCCCAGACCTCTTGCAAAACTCCCTTCCATTGCAACACCTGTTGGCAACCTTTCAGCAGCTCCGAGCAACAACACAGGTTGATCACCACTCAAACACTGAGTAACAACACTGGCTGACTCCCACTCACGCAGCTGAACCTCAGAAACCTCGCTCTGATACCATGTTAAATTTTCTCAACGTGGTCAGCAAGATAGCCCAAACACCAAATTAATATCTTCGGAACTACCCAGTTCGCACGTTGAACCAGCAGAAACCAAGGACTAGAGGTACAAAGGTAAATCCCAACAAACAATGGAAGCACAAGCAGGTCAATTATTCATTCACTTCTTTACAATGCGAGGCATACATAGCGAGACATGATTTCGCTAGTATCACAGCTGTAAAAAGAAGCACCAAAAAACAAGTCGGGCGGACAGCACCCGAGTCCGCCGAGACCGCGAGGTCGCCGAGTCCGCTGAGCTCGCCCAAGCTATGCTGCAATCCGCCGAATAGACACGGAGTCCGCCGAAGCCGCGAGGCCGCGCGGACACACCGTTATTCGCCTCCTGCTGAACTTGAACTGAGGAACACCCCTACCCGCCTGAAGCCGGCGGACAGGTTATTGAAGCTAGCAAAGTTGAAACAGAACTGACAAGCCGCAGAGCGACCTCCTGCTGAGTCCGCAGAGACTGCACACTTCCAAGTACTTGACCGAAGTCACAGCCAAACTCCTGGCTCCTTGAAGCTACCCGCGCGACCTGCACACAGCAAACCGTCAGCCTGAAACAATCCGCGCGGACTGACAAACACAGACCGTAGCTCCTTGCACACCCCAACTTACTGTTCAATCAAGTTACTGTAGATGTACCAGGGGGGTCCTATTTATAGGCAAAGTGAGGAGTGTGGTCACCGCCCAAGAGATAGCGACACCACCCCAGCCCGCGCGATAGCAAAAAACACCGTCCGCCAAGTCCGCATGGACTTAGCCGGATACCAAGGGAAACCGCCAGGAGCAAGGCAACCATTGGCGGACTTTCTCCAGTCCGCCCAAGCTTATGCGGACAAGGCATCAGCCCGCAAAGCTTCAACCACTGCAAGACAGCAACCCCCTTCAATGGCAGTCCGCACCAACCCGAGGCAGTCCGCAAGACTCACACCTAAATCCGCCACAAGTCCACGACCAAAGGAAGACAGCAACAATCCGCCCGGTCACAGCGGACTTGGCGGATACCGCGGACACCATGGCCTTGGCACAAAGTGTGACCAAGTCCAAAACCATAAAGGGCCAATGCGAGCATGGCGGACCCAAATTCCCGTCCGCCAAACACCCCTAGCACAGACCGCCATTAGTCCGCGAGCTCCTCGCACTTCTGTCCAAAATAGCAGCCAACCCCGGACTCCAAACCCAGTCCGCCAAACGAACTCCACAGCAAATCGCCTGCTGTGCCACCAGAGCTCGACAAGGCCTCAGCCAAGCTCAAAGCCCAGTCCGCAACAGCCAATACCGCGGACACATCAGTCCGCAAGCTTCCCGCGGACAAGAGCCAACCCGCCTATCAGCACAAGCTTGCACCCGCGGCCACTAAGCAATGCACCAGTCCGCAAGCCTCCATCCGCTCAGGCCGCTCCTTGGCAAAGCCAATCAGCAAACACCCTATCCGCAGAAACCAGGCCGCATAGTCCGCGGACTACATGCAACAAGCCGCTCAGAAGACAGCCGGCTTTCCACTAGACCTTCCACCAGGCCGCACATCTCAGTCCGCCCAGTCCGCCTAGTCCGCCAATGCTGTCCGCCCAGGCCGCCCGGCCTGTCCCGTCACCTACTTCCACTTCACAAATTTCAACAAACTTGAGGTCCAAGTTCGTCGAGCTCAGAATCTAGTTCGTCGACCAAAGCTTGAAGCTGGACTTTGAAAAATTCTGAGTTATCCTGACTTTGGCTTGATGTAGAAACTCTGTCTTCGTCAAACAGAGAACTAAGATCGTCGAGCTCAGCACAATGAAATGTCTCAAGATCGTCGAGCACAGAACTCCTTTCGTCGAGCTGAGTTCGACGAACGTCGAACTCACTTTACTTAGTCTTGAAATATTCTAAGTCTGGAGTCTCTGATGGTCTTGTTGATAGCTGGTCCATCTGAAGTTGAATCTAAGGACTTGACATAGACTCTAGGACACAAAATTAACCCTGGCTATACATGATGGGTCACATCCTAAGCTAGTGGACCTAGCCCAAATCAACTAGAGATCCAACATTTTTTTTATTACTTTTTTTAGGGGGGTATAACAAACTTGAGTATTATGATAGCAAAATTATAATCAATTGTAACCATTTCTATCACAGCAATTATAAAATGGAAGAACATCCACCCCCAGACAGAAAATTTGCAATGTCATCATTGCAATGTAAAGTGCTGAAAGAGTAATTTCACTAATACAAAAAATTTCTATCATGAAAATAGAAGATCACATGAAGGAAACTAGAGCTGACATGAAATCATATATAATATCTGAAATATACTGATATAAATTAATAATACAATACACAGATACATGTCAAAAGTAAGGCTGCTGGTCGGTCTAGTCGTCGGGGAAGTGTGGCTGGCCAGGAGCTGCAGGTACGCAAGGAGCAATCCCCAGGTGGTCCCTGATCTGAATGAGATGGTCCCCTGTCTGCGTCTACGCATCCTCAATACGTTGGAAGCGTGGCGAGAGCTTGTTCTCGAAGAAATGTCGGAGCTCCCGTGAATACTGCGAACGAGCTGGTGGGGGAGCAGTAGAAGACTCTCCCTGATCATAAGTAGAACAGGACGGAGGCACCAGCGGCTCATCGAGGTCCGGATCTATGTCGTTGTCAGCATCGTCCTGTACGTGTCGTACACGCCTTGCAAGATAATAAATAATGCCTGCCCGGCCCTGACGGGCGGTGACGAGGCAGAGGGATCGAAGACTGGCCATCGTAATCGGCACGCTCTTCGTGACCACCGTCATCGGGGGGAGGGATGAGAAAATGCTCATGTTCTTCACCAGCCGTGTAATGTAGGGTGCTACGCAAATAGACCCTATTCGGGAGTTATCGGCCTGGTGAAGGATGTACTGGGCGAGCATGAAACCGAGGTGGAGGGATAACGAGACGACTTGCTATTAAGGTATAGCACATCCCGCCGACTAAGAATGCCGGAGATTTCGCCCCAGCCGCTCAAGGTATGGCTCAGTAAATGATAAATGTAGTGGAGGGCGGGAGAATCCAACTTGGAGGCCTTAGATCTCTTGTCCTCATAGGGGCTAGTGTCAAAAGAAAGCCGGGACGAGATATTGCCGGCAAGGTCATGAGAGGGGAGGTTGAAATGGAGCTCTGGGTAGGCGGCACTAAGAGGAAAGATTCCTCATACACCCTTAGGTATTGGGTGAACTGTAGAAGAGTAAGTGTATAAAAAGTGCCCCCTACTCAAAAGGAAATGACCCCCTCATGCGCATGAGCAGAATCAGTGAGATTAGACCTAAGATTTAAACAAAATGAGGACATGAACTCGAGTGTGAGTTCCTTAAAGCCTAACTCCTCTATCGCAAAGAACTACTCCCAACCCGTTACAGATAATAACTCACTGACATCCCCCGCTAAATTTATTTCTTCGAGGACACTACAATCAATAATTCGGATGTCTTGAAATTTCTTCGATTAGAGGCGGTTGTAGCGGGCGACGTGTGCAGGATCTGTGAACTGCGATCATAATAGGGGAAAATTGGGCGTGATCATAATAGGAGAATTAATTAACCTTTCTTTTAATAGCTCAAAGACATGTAGGCACTCTCATTCAAAAATGAAAGGTGTGTCTTTTTCTAATAGCTTGGTAAGTGGTTTAGCTATTTTAGAGAAGTTCTTAATAAACCTTCTATAAAATCCTGCATGTCCTAAGAAACTTCTCACTGCCTTAACGGAGGATGGTGGTGGTAACTTTTCTATGATCTCAATTTTCGCTCTATCTACTTGGATTCCTTGGCTTGAGATTTTATGGCTAAGTACTAAACCTTCTTTGACCATGAAATGACACTTCTCCCAACTAAGTGCTAGGTTCGTTTCCTCACACCTCTTAAGAACTTTTTCTAAATTATTCAAACAAAAATCAAACAAATCGCCAAAAACAGAAAACATCATCCATAAACTCTTCCATGATATCTTCAACATATTCGTTAAAGATGGCTAGCATGCACCTTTGAAAAGTGGCAGGTGCATTACATAGCCCGAATGACATACATCTATAGGCAAATGTACCAAATGGGCAGGTGAATGTTGTTTTTCTCCCGGTCTTCTGGTGCTATAGGGATTTGAAAGTATCTAGAAAGTCTATCTAGGAAACAATAACAAGAATGTCCTGAAAAACGTTCTAATATTTTGTCAATGAAAGGGAAAGGGAAATGGTCCATCCTAGTGGCATCGTTTAACTTCCTATAGTCAATACAGACACGACAACCTGTTACCGTTCGCATTGGAATTAACTCATTCTTATCGTTAGCTACCACTGTTAGGCCACCCCTCTTAGGAATGACTTGTACAGGACTAACCCATGAACTATCCGAAATAGGATATATAATACCAGCATCTAATAACTTGATAATCTCCGCCTTAACTACCTCTTTCATATTCAGGTTTAGCCTACGTTGCGGTTGAATAGAAGATTTATAGTTTTCTTCCAAAAGGATTTTGTGAGTGCAAAAACTAGGATTAATACCCTTTATATCAGATATTTGCAATGCTATTGCACCTTTTCATTTCTTCAACACAGTTATTAATTTTTATTTTCAGTATTAGAAAGAGTAGAAGAGATAATAACTGGATAAGAAGAATTAGTTCCTAAGAATGCATACTCAAGATGATCCGGTAATTTTTTAGTTCTACTATTGGTGGATTCTTAGTATTATTCTTAAGAGCTTTATGATCTCCTTGAGTAATCAAACTATATTCAGTCGTTCTATTCATCACAACACTATTATCTAGAAAAAATAAATGTTCAACAATATTTTTTTTTCTTCTTCAAGATAACAGTTAGTAATGCAAATTTCTAAAGGATCTCTATAATAAAAATTGGAATGCATAGAAGTCATAAAATTATCAACACCATAAGAAAAATAGCAATAATCATCATTATATAAAGATTGTTTCATAGTATTGCCAATTTGAAAAGTAACTTCATTTTGCCCTACTCGCAAAACTAATTTACCATCAAAAACATCAATAAGCGCACTAGAAGTGGCTAAAAATGGACGACCTAATATGAGTGGTACTTAAATATTTTCATCCATATCTAGAATAACAAAATCACCAGGAAATATAAACTTATCAACCTTAACCAATACATCCTCCACTATTCCTCTAGGATACTTAACCGATCGATCTGCTAGTTGAATACTCATTCTAGTTGGGCTAAGGTCTCCTAGACCTAGTTTCAAATATAGTTTATAAGGCATTATTTTTATACTAGCTCCTAAATCCGCTAAAGCTTTATTTAATGTAAATCTCTGATTAAACATGGAATTGAAAATGAACCGGGATCCTTAAATTTTTGTGGAAATTTGCAAAATATTAGAACATCCTTCACTAAGTGTTACTAAAGATAATTCCACTATTTTCCTTTTATTAGAAATTAAATCCTTCAGAAATTTAGCATTCTTAGGCATTTGAATAATTTCAGAAAAAGGTAAATTGACATGTAATTATTTAAACATAGATAAAAATTTACCATACTGTGCATCCATGCGCTCCTTGTTAATCTTTGCTATGTATGGTACTGTTGGTTGATACTCCATCGGCTGCACGTTCATCTCGCTCTGTCCTTCACCGCTAGACTCCATTTGGGGTGCTTCCTTTGTAATCCTTGGGTCATGTCACTCCTTTCCGCTCCTCCATTGAATGGCTTTTGCATGCTCCCTAGGATTTGCCTCAGTATTTCCCGGAAGTGTTGTCACAACCCGCATTTTCACCGCAAATAAGGACTTATCAGAGTAAGGGAAAATGCACGACATGATGCCACATCAGTTGGGGATAACTGCGGACGCTCAGGCAGACACCTACTTAATCATGAAGAAAGATTCTTGAAGTTATTTAAAAGGATAAATCAGTTTAAGTGTAGTAGTTATCCGTATCCATCGGCTTAGTGGCTCATCTAGTCCACGAATCAAAATATAATTATATGCTGCGGAAAAATACTTATTTAGATTGACTCCAACATCCTACATGAGTATAAACATCCCCAAAGGACGACTCATGCTGTGTAAGACTCTAAATTTATAATAGTAGTAAGGATAGCTTTTACGGTCGCTAAATGTAACAAGTTAGAATTTTTAAATTATGCAGTGCATGAAGTAGTAATAATAGATTTTATAGTTGAAAATACCTAACATGCATTCCTAGCATAAATCCTCCTAGAGAGCAAGTAGTCCACATCCGCATGTAGAGAAATAAGCAGCTACCAAGTATCTAAAAATAACAATTCTGTGGGCGCCAATAAACTGACACGAACTCACTGACAGAAAAGTAAGTCTGAACTAGTAATTAAATAAACCATAAACTACCTTCCTGAGATGAGGTAACAACCACGGCCAACACTGCCGCTGAGAAACTCCAAAACTAGCTCTGTTATCTGCTACTGCTCTAAACCTGAGACATTCCAAAGACAAAACACCTCAGCAAGAAGGGACAAATGGTGACAGAAAATTAATGAGCCAAAATAAACAAAGGCAAAAGGGGTACCAAACCAAGACCAAAAGCACAGAAGTAGAGTATAAAAAGAAAATTGGGAATCAACAGGGAAAGAACTCTTACGTGATTCATCACGTTCAACAAGAGTACACTGGACGCACGAGGCCATGAGGTGATTACATGAATAATTCATAAGGAAGAAATACAAAACATTTATTAGGCACCTATGGTCAACTCTACCCCAAAAAAAACACGGACGAGGTGGTCACTCGTAGACATACCCTCAAGAATATAAAATCCGTCTAACTGCGAGGGAGTCTCACACTCTCCACCACACACCGCAGACGCCCAAAAACCTAGTAGACTTCCACAAGGTACTAAAAAAGACAACAAACATTGCGGAGGTGGTTTCGTCCACTAACTCCCGCAATTAAGAAACCCAAAGAAACGACAACACATATAACTCGAGATTTGGCTCGTCAGATTCTACTTGATACTTCTAGTTTCAAGACATGGTTGATCAACCCTAAGGAACGATTTACAATCCTAGATAACTCTAATCCATTCAATAACGAAATCTAAGGCATTTAAAGCCATCAATAAGACACTTCAAGAACGATCAAACATATTCGGACAAAATCGAGTTCACCATGACAAAACGTTGCAACATCATGTGATCATTGAGAAGGTTAATCATAACAATAATTTGGAAGAATAAGTGTAGAAACTTTAAAGGAACATGAAAACATAGCCGTTACCATCAAATCGGACAAGGAGAAACGAGGGGAAACGACCACTTACCTTGGTTTTACCGGAAAAGTCCTCCGAATCACTCTATGTCGTAGATCGGGGCAAAAAGGATACGGGAGGAGTTGAAATCTGTAGAAGAACGGCCGAAAAAAGGTTAGGGATGAAAAACCCTAACAAGAATTCTCAAGAAATGGGGAAGATATTACCACGATGTCGTAGCTCTCGGCGAGAGCTTTCTAGAACTATGTTCGGTTGAAGGTTTTGAGCACCGGAGCACCGTCGGCGGCCACCTGAAGGTTTACGAAATAGAAACTCTCTATCTCTCACTCCCTGCTCTGGTTCGGGAGAAAAATATCGGAGAAGATGAAGTTCGGTTCTGAAACCTAAGTTTAATATATATATATATATATATATATATATATATATATATATATATATATATATATATATATATATATATATATATATATATATATATATATATATATATATATATATATATAGTTTTGTCAAAAACGGGTTATTACGAGCGGTTTCGCGGCAACCAAAATTAGAGGTCTAGGAAGACTCCAAATAGAAACGTTTCAACATGAAATTGTAGATCTCGTCGCGGCAAACACATTTCATGTTGACCATTTTTCCATATGATGCCGTTTTCACCCTCAAAATGGCGCCCGAACGTAAACGACAGGCAACTACTCGAGATGAATAAAGCTGCTAGAGAATGAAGGCAAAGTACTCGAGAGGAACTTAAACTACTCAAGTAAAATCAGTAGAACTCAATAGAATTCAATATTACTCGAGAAAAACAACAATTATACTCGAGATAAGACAATAGTACTCTGGTAGATCAAAGGTACTCGAATAGAAATCACTAATACGACTTATTTACGAGCAGTTTTGGGAAAATCGAAAATAGACGATGATTGCTTCGAATCAAAAAGTGCCCACCATCCAAGTTGTAGATATCGTCGAGACGAACAAATTTCATGTTGACCATTTTTCCATATGATGCCGTTTTGACCCTCAAAACGGCATCTGAACATAAACAACAATGGACTACTCGAGTAACAGAATTGACATACTCGAGTAACAGAATGACCTACTCGAGTAACAGAATGACCTACTGGAGTAACAGAATGACCTACTCGAGTAACAGAATGACCTACTCGAGTAACAGAATGACCTACTCGAGTAACAGAATGATCTACTCGAGTAACAGAATGACCTACTCGAGTAACAGAGTGACCTACTCAAGTAACCGAATGACCTACTCGAGTAACAAAATGACCTACTCGAGTAACAGAATGACCTACTCGAGTAACAGAATGACCTACTCGAGTACAGAATGACCTAATCGAGTAACAAGATGACCTACTCGAGTAACAGAATGACCTACTCGAGTACCAGAAAGACCTACTCGAGTAACAGAATGACCTACTCGAGTAACAGAATGACCTACTCGAGTACCAGAATGACCTACTCGAGTACATAAAGAAATCACTCGAGTATAATTGCAGGAAACAATAATTATTTTGCAAATATACTCTTTTGATTAAACTATATGAATGAATAGTAAAAGAAATTTTTGAATAGTACTATAACATTAAAATAATCATATTTATATATTTTTATTTATTATTATTTTTTGAATAAAGAAACACGAGTTCAAAACGGAGGCCCGAACGCTCGCCAAATCAAACAAAAATCGCACCATAGGTGAACACTAATGCTACGAACACAACGCTGAAGTCAAAACCAAAATCCGACGAGCCATTCTCGAGATATAAATCTTCAAATTATTGGACGAACATAAACAATCCAAAACTTCAATCGCGCGTCGAGACTCCAAAAATGCTCGATTGCGACGAAACTTGACGAACAAGTTCAAAATTACTTAGCTTAAATTCCAAAAGAAAAATTTTCCCATTACAACAAGAATTCAGCGGACTCGACCGCACGGACGCGAAAATGCCTTAACAGCATATCGCCGCCAACTCGACGTTAAAAGTAACATCATGACGTCAT
Organism: Platanthera guangdongensis; assembly: GCA_039583875.1. Classification (NCBI taxonomy): domain Eukaryota; kingdom Viridiplantae; phylum Streptophyta; class Magnoliopsida; order Asparagales; family Orchidaceae; genus Platanthera; species Platanthera guangdongensis. The sequence goes on along the minus strand of CM077149.1, from coordinate 36,468,201 downwards.
AAATATGACGATGCCCATTCAAATAAAATCTTCAAAAAACATCGGGGGCATTATAGTCACTCCCCCTAAAAAGAAGTTTCGTCCCGAAACTTAACACAACTCTAAAACCAAACCAAAACAATAAAATCAAACATTACTTAAATTATAACGACATACCTGAAACAAAGAGAGGAGGAAAGGGTGAGATTCCCTCATCGCCGATTCCAATTCTCACGTCGCTCTCTCGACATCTTGATTTCTCCAAAGAATCTTGAACAGAGGGATGCTCTTTCTTCGCAACACATGCTCTTGAGAATCCAAGAGAAGCATCAGGCGAAGAGGTCCGCATAAAGAATATAAATGCGGGACGTCGGGCCCCCCTTCGAATAGAGAGCATCAGGCTCTTAGCGCCGAGATCCTCCAGAATCGCCCCTTCTCCGCGAACATGGCCGACCAGCACAAACACTTCCAAGAACTCCTGGTTGTTTGTTATCTTCTCCATCTTCCCGATTCCTATGATATGATCTGCCAGCAGATCTTGGGTGAGGCAGAATCTCCTACATTGGATGCCACTGTGGCTCGCATTGCTGCTGTTACTTTGCTGCTCCAACGGCCTCTATTGACCTCCCCCCTTCCCAGGACTCCTATGCTCACCAGGCTCAGCGGGGGGCCCGAGTGGCCGTAACCACACAGGCGGGCGTAGTTCGTCCAGGTTCGTCTGCTCTCACTGTGGTCGTACTGGACATTCTGTTGACCGCTGCTGGCAGAAACATACTCATCTTCGCCCTTCCGGTGATACTCCTTCCTCGACCTCCGCCTCCTCTCGGCCGTCTGCCTCTGTGGCCATGACTTCAGGTAGTGCCCACATCGTTACCCAGGTTAAATGGCTGGTTGACTCGGGTGCTACAAATCATATGACTGGCAACACTCATTGCTTCTCTCTCCTTGAAACACATGACCGGCTGCCCCCGGTTCGTGTGGCGTATGGTTCACCGTCCCCGGTTCTTGGGACGGGCATGGTTCAAGTCACCCCGTCACTTCGCTTGGTGGACACTCTCTATGTCCCGAAGTTCCCGTGTAATTTATTATCTGTTACTACTTTATGCCGGCAACTTCAGTGCTCCGTCTTATTCAAGCCCACTTCTTGTTCTTTTCAGGACCCGAGGACCCAGCGGACGATTGCTACTGTGACTGAGAGAGGCGGTCTCTATTTCCTCGACAATGTTTCTGCTTTGTCCGCCTATTCCTCCTCCTCTACAGATCTGCTTCAATGGCATCTTCGCCTTGGACATCCTCCTCCTCGGATTCTTTGACAGCTTCTGCCCCACTTACCTCCGACCAATTCTCCGCTCAACTGTGATGCGTGTCAACTTGGCAAACATCATCGCTCCTCCTTCCCGCCGAAGCAAGGTCGTGGCTCCTCTTGCCCGTTTGATCTCATTCATTCTGATGTTTGGGGTCCTGCTCCTACCCTCACCGTTGGTCGGGGTAGTTCCTACTTTGTAACTTTTATAGATGATTTTTATAGATTTACCTGGGTGTATCTGTTAAAAGATCGCTCTGAACTCTTTTCTATCTGGCACTCTTTCTATTTTATGATTAAAACTCAATTTGGCATTTCTATTAAAGTTTTTCGCTCTGATAATGCTAAGGAATATCTTAGTCATGAGTTCTCTTCTTTCTTTCGGCAACATGGTATTCTTCATCAAACCACCTGTGTTTACACCTCCCAGCAGAATGGGGTGGCGGAGCGTAAAAACCGTCACCTCCTTGATGTCGCTCGCACTCTCATGACGCAGATGCAAGTGCCCCGCTCCTACTGGGGATACATTGTGCTCCTCGCCTGCTATCTCATCAATCGTCTTCCCTCCACGGTTCTCCACGGCCAACCCCCTTCTCCATTCTATACCCACTCAAGGAACCTTTTCCTCTCCCTCCCCGTGTCTTTGGGTGTACGACCTTTGTTCATGCTCCGTCCGCTACCCGCGACAAGCTTTCCCCCCGTTCCACCAAGTGTATCTTTTGGGGTACTCTAACACTCAAAAAGGCTATTGTTGTTTTGACCCCATTCTGCGCAAACAATTTGTCTCCGCAGATGTGACATTCTTCGAGAATGCATCCTACTTCTCTCTTGACTCCCCTCTTCCTCCTGATGTCTCTACTTCTCCACCGCCTCTCTCCGTTCCTTCCATGCCTATCGACGTCTCTCCTCTTCCCTCATCTCCTCCTCCGTCTCCATCTCTGTCCATCTCACCTCCTACTCCTCCTCCCTCTTCTCCGCAGCCGTCTCTCTAGTCGCGGGCCAGCCTTCTCCGCCACGGATGCTCCGGTCGTTGAGGCATCCGACGACCTGGATCTTCCCATTGCTCTTCGCAAAGGGTTGCGGGCATGTACTCAACACCCGCTTGCGACAGTTGTTTCCTATGAGCAACTTTCTCCTTCTCACAGGTGTTTTGCCTTGGCTATCTCCGCTGCTACCACTCCCCACACTACCAGGAGGCTCCTGCTATTCCTCATTGGAAATCTACCATGGATGAAGATATGGCTACTCTTACTGAACGGGGTACCTGGACCCTTGTTCCTCCACCAGTGGGTACTAATGTGGTTGGCAGTCGCTGGGTATTTGTTCTGAAATTTCGGCCCGACGGCACTATGGATCGCTACAAGGCCCGGCTGGTGGCCAAAAGTCTTCACTTAGACTTACGACATTGATTTCTTTGATACATTCTCTCCGGCTGCTCGCCTCAGCACCATCCGGGTTCTCTCTCTATGGCTGTTAACCGGGATTGGGCTATTTCCCAGCTTGATGTCAAGAATGCCTTTCTCTATGGAGATCTTCAGGAGGACGACTACATGGAGCAAACTCCTGGGTATGTTGCTCAGTGGGAGACACGAGTATGCCGGTTGAAGAAGGCCATTTATGGCCTAAAGCAGAGCCCTCGGGCGTGGTTCGACAAGTTCAGTGGCATTGTGGCTACCATCGGCTTTGCAAGGAGTTCGGCCAATAAATCCTTATTTATTCGCAAAACGGCCTCGGGACTGGTGGTTTTGGCAGTGTATGTGGATGATATTCTTCTTACTGGAGATGACAAAGTTGGGGTGGACTTGATGAAGAAACACCTCAATCAACACCTGGTCATGAAGGATATGGGCTCCCCGAAATACTTTTTGGGGATAGAAATCTGTCGGAAGTTTGACTCGTTGGTTCTCTCCCAATGGAAGTATGCCCTTGATCTTCTACAAGAGACAGCATTGATAGGTGCCGAACTAGCCCGATTTCCCATGGCTATTGGAGAAGACAAAACGTGGACGGATGACTCGCCTCTTCTATCTGATGTCACAAGATACATACGTTTGGTGGGCAAACTCATCTATCTCACGGTGACCAGACCCGACATCTCCTATGCTGTAGGAAAGGTCAGTCAATTTATGCAAGCTCACAGGGAGTGCCATCTTCAGTCTACCTTGAAGATTTTAGAGTATGTCAAAGCAGCACCGGGCAAAGGGCTAATCTTTCAGAAGAATGGTCATCTGAGGGTTGAAGCCTACTCAGATTCAAGCTATGTGGATGATAAAGGCGATCGTAAATCCACATCAGGTTTTTGTACTTTTGTTGAAGGAAATCTTATGACTTGGAAGAGCAAGAAATGGTCTGTTGTCTCCAGATCCAGTGCAGAAGCCGAATACTGGAGTATGGCGTCAACCACATGTTAGTTGAAGAGGTTGCGGGGTCTCATGCTTCACCTAAGAGAGGTCTATGAATATCCTCTTCCTATGTTCTGTGACAACAAGGCCTCTATATACATATCCAAAAATCCGGTCTTCCATGAGAGAACAAAGCATATAGAGGTTGACTGCCACTTCATTCGGTAGGAGGTTTTGAAGAAACAGATTTGTACTCCGTTTGTCACCTCTGACAAAGAATTGGCAGATATCTTCACAAACCCGGCCTCTACTTCCTTCTTCCACATTTGTGACAAGCTGGGCATGATTGATATCTATGCTCCAGCTTGAGGGGGAGTGTTGAAGTATTAGACTGGGCGGCCTAGCGGTCTTGTCTGGCGGGTTGTGCGCGGCTGACTGCGCGGTCTAGCGGTTCCTTTCCAGCAGGTTCATATTCAGACTGTTGCTATTTGTTGTCTGAGCGGTCTGGCGGTCTCACTCAGAAGCCTGGAGACCGGGCGGTCTATCGGTCTCCTATTGCGGCATGTTCTCTTCCTGCTGGAGTTACCGAGGGGTTAGCCCATCTGTCTAACCGCGCGGCCTGTGCGGTCTCTTTAATTTCTAGCCGCTCAGCCCTATACATTTTTAGTCCCACATTGTTTGTTTGTACTCTCTCATATCTCCTCCATTCTATAAAAGGGAGGTCATAACTTTGTAAATGATATCTTTTTTGAATAATAAAATATCAATTATTCAAATTTCTGTATGTTTTTTGAGCTGCGTGTTCGCTACTTTCACATATGTCATAAGTCTTTCTGATTACTAGTTAAATTCAGTAAACAGATATCAATTGTGGGAGAAAGAAAATTTACTATGTAAATGTTTCCTTGTCTACTTCCAATTAAAACAGTTTGGTTATTTTTATCAATGATAGAGCAAGTAGATGGGTTAAAGTATACCTGATAACCATCATCACATAATTGACTTATGGAGATGAGGTTATGCTTCAGTCCACTTACATATGTCACCTTTCTGAATGTGACAGCTCCTATTCTTAGTTCTGCAAATCATTCTGACTGGCCACATTTGGAGTCAACAAAGATAACCTTTGGCCACAGTTTGGACTTGTAGTTGAGTAAGATGTCCTTGCTGTCAGTCATATTCTTGGAGCAGCCACTGTCCAGGTACCAAGTTTCATTTACCCCTGGACAATTGTTCCCCTGCAATTCAAACAGTTAATGATTTTTGACCCAGGTTACCTTGGGCCCTTTGTATGGCTGATAAGAGAATCTAGAAATAATAGAAAATTCTTGCTGGGATTTATATCCTAAGGGGTGATATCTCCTAGGTGGTATGATCCAGCCAGCTAGGAGGTTAAATGGTTTCTTAGAGCTATTTAAGTTTCTGTTGGAGTTGTAGTTTTGGTGAAATCTTCCTGGGTTCGACTAATTTATGTACGTTCGTTGATCAGAGTTCGACAAATTGGGTTGAGATCGTCGATCTCTACCTAGAGAATGAACACATTCATTCTCTGTACCCCACGCTCGTTGAGCTCTGCTCGACGAATCATACAAGATTCGTCGATCACAGTTAGACGAATAATGATAACTATAGTTGGCATTTAGAGTTCGTCGATCGGGGTTCGATGAACTGGCCCCTTTTCGTCGATCTGAGGTTGACGAAAATTGCTTAACTTTGTTTTTATTGGGTGTTTTCTGTTTATCAATTTTGTCCTTAGTTTTAATTTGTTCAAGAATTTTATTTACCCTATATACTTGATCAGTTCTTTCCTTTCTCAGAAATAAAATTTATGTGTTGTGACAGGTGGTTTTTCTGAATAATAGGTGGTTCACTAGATGATGCGCCTAATCCTAACTTACTTCCATTAAATCTAGCATTAGATATTTTGGTGATTGCTACCAGTTGTTTACTTCTTCCATTTAGGGATTCTTCTAGCTATTTTGTTTTACTTAATTCATCTTTCAGAAGAGTGATTTGTTCACTAAACATGTCTATTTCATTTTTTAATTTAGTGTTTTCTAAAACTAAACTATCATAGTTAACTTATTTATCTCTGAGAAATTTGATTTCTTTCTCAGAGTTGATTAAATCTAAACACATGATTTTATAATCTGATTTAAAAGATTCTGAACTATAATCAAACCATGATAATACCTGATCAGCTTCTGATTCAGAAGCTTCCTCATTTTCTGAATCTCCTTCTTCTGAGTTGCTTCTTGAGGCATCAATTGCCATGAGACAAACTTCTTTTGCTCTTTCTTCTTCCTCATCTTCACTGGAGCTTGAGGATGTTGACTATTCTTCTGTCTCACTCCAGGTCTCAGCCAAAACCCTGTTTCCTTCCTCTTGTGTTTGCTGGAAGAGGGTTTGCTGGTGTAATGTCTCCTAGAATCCTTTTGCTTTTCTCTTCTCTTCTCTTTCTTCTGGTTCTCTGGACACTCAGAGAGAAAGTACCCAGGCTTTCTACATCCATAGCACACCACTTCCTTTGTTGTTGTCTTATAATACTTTGGCTTGCCATCTTTTCTTGATGACTTTCTTCTGAAGTCCTTTCTAGCAATCTTGAAAAATCTCTTAGCCAAGAAACTTATATGTTCTTCATTTGATGTTAAAGATTCTGCTTCTTCTAAGGCTTTGAAGGCTATGCTCTGTTCTCTTCTAGCTGCTGTAGGTGTTCTTTGTTCAGCAGCCTCCCTTGTCTTTATTAACTACTCATAAGACTTTAGTTTACCCAATAGAGATTCAGTTGAAATCTCATTTAGGCATCTGGCCTCCTTGATGGGCCAAATTCTTATGTCCCATGAGCTTGGGAAGCACATCAGAATTTTGTCATTCACTTCAGTGAGAGTGATGACCTTGTCCAGAGTTTTTAGCTCATTAATAATTGAGCTTAATCTATTATACATCTCTGAAACTGTCTCAGCTTCCTGTTTCTTGAAATTCTCATATTGGGGTATGAGATTTGATCTCTTATCCTTCCTTTCATCAACTGATCCATCAACCATTTGGTTTAGGGAATCCCAAATGGCTTTTGCTGATGTGCACTCAGCAACCTTCTAGAAAATTTCATCAGACATTGTTTGTGCCAATATGTTCATGGCTTTTGCATCAGCCATCTTGGATTTCCTCTAAGCATCATTATAATTTGGAGGAGGTATTGCAGTCATATTTGTAGAAGTGCTTGGTGGAGCTGCAGTTGGTTGAGGTACTCCTGTTAAGATGGAAGCAAAGATATCGTCATCAATAGAATTCAAATATAGTTTGATTCTTGCCTTCTAGATTCCAAACTTTTGTAAGTTGCAAACTAGAGGTCTGGTGCTTGGATAATCTTTATTCTGTGCCATGGCTGTGTTTCTACTTTAAAAGTTAAATTTGAATGAAGGTGATGTGTAGATCTAACAAGGGATCCTTTGGTTCAATATTTAACTTGTGCAACCAAAGGAACCTGCTCCGATACCAATTGAAAGTGAGGGTTAGGTCTACAATACTCTAGCGGGGGAGTGAATAGAGTTTATTTAAAATTTGTTAGGTCCCTATAAAGGTGTTGTTACAGCTTTTGCTGTAAACTGAAAAGGTGCAGTAATTAGGAAACTGGAAAATAGAAAATAGTAAACCTAATCACAGCCACACAGCAAGAACAAAAAGCGAAACATAGGCAACCAGACGACACAAGAAATTTATAGAGGTTCCCCAAATCTGGGTAGTCCACTCTTCTACCACATTGGTAGGAATCCACTCAGATTTTTGATCAGGTGCCTGATACCAATGGGTTTTGATCAGGTCCCCAAAAACTAACTCAAGTCTTTTGGTTAGGAGACTTGCAACCAGAAATCACTTTTGAAGGGAGATGACAACCCTTTATACAGGAGGTGGTGAGAGAGTGATTTTGTCTTCTCTTTCTCAATAAACTGAGAAGACTTAAGTGGATTGATGTTTAGCAAAAGCTCCCCCTGAAATATTAAATGGTTCAGGAAGATTTGGAAGCTTTGTTGTAGGGTGATAGGTCTTCAATCAGAGTTCTTGACAAGCAGTGATGTAGGGACTTCTTGACAGATTTTATATCTGTTGTCCTTGGAAGTCCTGGAGAGAATATGGAAGAAGAAGACTCTTGATATTGTATGATTGTTCTTCTTCTTCTGAGTGAAGATCTCTGCATGTCACTGTAAGCTTCAGTATGATTTTTTTTGTGAAGCTTTTCTGCTACTGTATGAATTCTTGCAGTCAGTCTGTATGTGTCTGTATGTGTCTGTATTTTTCTGATTGAGTTTCGATCTTTTAATCTTCTCTGTCTTTTCAAAAAATTGAATCTTCTATAATTTATGCTAACGACCTGAGAATAATCGGCATTGATGTATTTCCCCAACTGTCTTATGGAAAATCAGCAAGTAAAAATCTTGAGGAAGACCGTGATTAATGCTACCTCTAACGGATACATTCAGAGAATATAGAGCATTAATTACTCAGGAATTTCCACATTAGAATGGGGACAGAAGGCCGGAAGTGCCTAAGTCTTGAATCGTCGAACAGTTGGCAGATTTCGTCGAACTAAATTACCGATTCGTCGAGCTGAGATTTTGTATTCGTCAACCAGACAACTTCTGTTCGTCGAACTGAGTTTCAAGATCGTCGAGCTGAAAACTTGACTACTGTCTGTTGCCAATTCTCTGTCTGAAGTTCGTCGAGCTGACACTTGCATTCGTCGACTAGAGTTCAACAACAATTCTGGACTTACTCAAGTATTTTGTGTTGACTGATATTCTGTGTGTCGACATGAATCTTCTGGTGTCGACACAGTTGGGGTCGACTGATTAGTCTTGGTGTCAACACAAATCTTCTGGTGTCGACATAAGTGCGTGTCGAATGATTATTCTTGGTGTCGACACAAGTTTTCTGGTGTCGACATAGTTGGTGTCGACACAAGCCCTAAGTGTCGACACAAATCTTTGGTTCCCGAATTCGTCGAGTAGAGTACTGAGTTCGTCAACCTGAGAAGTTGACTTCGGCAACCTGAGATCTTCTAACAGAAGGTTGTTGTGAACTCGAGATCCAAGTTCGTCGAGCTCAGAATCTTGTTCGTCGACCAAAGTCTGAAGTTGGACTTAGAATAATCTGGAGTTATCCTTACTTTAGTATGTTGAAGTATCCCAGTTTTCGTCGACCAGAGAATGAAGATCGTCGAGCTCAGCTCAGAGAAATATCTCAAGATTGTCGAGCTGAGAACGTCTTTCGTCGACCTGAGTTCGACGAACGTCGAACTCATTTTTCTTTGTCTTGAAATATTCTAAGTCTTGAGTCTCTGATAGTCTTGTTGATAGCTGGTCCATCTGATGTTGACTCTATGGACTTGGCCTAGACTCTAGGACACAACTATGACACTGGTTTTACATGTTGGGTCACATCCTAAGTTAGTGAACCTAGCCCAAATCAACTAGGGATCCAACAATATTCAATGATTATGCTATGTAATACAATTATGCCATGATGTGAACATGCAAGTGAAACTCACCCACTCGACTCTTGTGTACACAAACCTTTAGTTCCCTCTTTCTAGAGCCGAACCTCCCAGGATACCTCCGTAGTGGCAAACGGAAGCGGTGGGTTGTGCATCGCCCACCTCTAAACCGGTAATTACACTACCAGTCAGACCTATCGTACGCATCAACATTGGTGCACAGATTGAAGTGCCTGCGTACGTTGCCGGCTGGCGCACCGTACTTTATTTGGTCAAGTGCTAAACCACACTCGCCGAGTCAACGTGTTGGCGTCGGTGCATCGACCCTCCAACACCGAAGACCCACCACCTTTTCCTTTATGCAAATGCAACCTTATGTATCAGCTACCAAGCCAAAGCTCCCCGGACCATCCCGTCTGTCATAAACAACAACCGAGCCAAAGCTCTCTGGGCCAACCTGCCCATCACAAACCATTACCGAGCCAAAGCTCACCGAGCTAACCTGCCCTTTTACCAAACCACTGGGCTTACTGTACGAGTGACCCAACCTATCTCCCCGAGTCATCGAGGTGTGAGAAAGGGAACCCTAAACTTACTAGCTACACTTAAATGTTGTGTTTGATCTAACCCTAGTGCAATTGACATTTCATTCCTACGGGAAAGACAATCTTTCGTCGATCCCGTGGCACCGCCTAACTCTAGCAAATCCATCCCTCTACTCATCCTACTACCAATAATGAACTTATTTTTATCTATCCAAACCAGCAGACCACTAATCCCAATGCATGCATCAAATTATACTCCAACATAATTTCTGCAATTTTTTTCTATATGCAGACCACTTAAGCTATATGACCCGTAAAATGAGAGGTACAATAAATAATCATCCAGTACTCCTATAATAATTATTAGTGGGCCATGATGAGCTTTGTGGACTAAATCCAGAATTTCATAATTTTCCTATTTATCTGATAATTTATTTAATTAATTTAGTAGCCAAAAATCCCAAGTTTGAACATGAAGTACCAATTTCTGATAAGATAATATTCCACCAAATTTTTGTTAAATACAATATGAATATATAACTCAAAATCCAAAGCATTAAAATTTTCCAGTAAGGTTTAACCCCTTAATTTTAATTTCAAATATATCCCATAATAATTCATTTTAAGAGAATTTACAGTATTAATAGTTCTAAAAATTTAGAGAAACTTCATGAATGATTGTAAGGGCATATAAGTGCTCTAGATCAAGTTTCACAATTTATCATTGAATAATAAAGTCTATATTTGATTTTCTCATAATATTCCAAGTTTAGTGATTAATGAACAAAGTATAGCAATTATCCATCTAAAAATTCCAAATAAATTCCCATATGAGCATACTGAATAGGAACACTAATTCTCAAGTTTCATAATTTTTCAACAAGTATTTAGCTCTGTAAGAATTATTTAGCAAGATCCCAAATATTTGAGGTTGTGAAGTAGGTACCCTAATTATGTATCCAAAAATTCCATTAAAATTCACATATGATTAATATGGTCTAAACCTCACTCTGCCAAATTTTGATGATTGTTTTAAGAGTCTTGCTAAACTATTCTAGCTCCAAAATATTTATGCCCTAGGCTAGGGTTAGGGTTTTGTGTGCCCTACAATTCCCAAAATCCCTTATTATTTTTTACAAGGGGGTTTAATCTATCCTAGCACCCTCCCTACAAAATTCCAAGATCATTCAAGGTGTCGTGACCTCATACCCTCCACAAGGCACAAAAGCCCTTCCTTAGGGTATGACCTTAGATCTTAGGGCAAACCAATTGCAATCTATCCCATCTTTAATGATAAGGTGAAATAAGCCATACCAAGCCAATGACATCAATGCCAACCTCTGTTGAGATGATTTGGCCACTCAAAACCCAAAATACACTTTTGACCAAAATACCCCTTTTAGGGCAAAGTTAGGGTTTGCATGATTTCTGTTTCAAACCACCTCCAAATGTGATGCAATTGTAACCAAATATTTAAATTGTCCGGAAGCACCTCTCACCAAAATTTGGGTGGGTTTGGAGGTCATTTGGCCCTTAAATTAATTAACCCTAGATAAATTAAATATTTTCCAAAACTATAGAAAAATTGTCCACAAAAATTCCCATCTTTTAGCTAAAATTTCAATTAATTTGGACCAAGTATGAAGTGTGGGCACTCAATTTAATGTCTTCCTAGCTCTAGGTGTAGGTCCCACCAAAACGAGTGCCCTGCTCAAACCAGGCACCCATACTTTTTCAATCCAATTTTGTATTAAAGTAGACTCAGTGGGCTACAATTTTCATGTTGATGACTTTTTATGAAACAACCTCTATGTATTATTAAAAATTAGAAACATTAAATACAAAAAAGTGTGACATAATTTAAATATCAGAATTATATTTCCTATAGTATATTATCATATATAGCACGAATTTTGAGGCAAAAGTCGACGGCATCCCTTCATCTTCCACCTCTAGCCGACGACTCTGATTCATCCCGCCTGTAGCTTCTTCCAGCCACTGCCGCCGGCGATCCGACCACTTCCCCGGCCGGCCACCGCCACCACCACCTCCGTTGAGGTGGTGGCTGTCGCCAGGAGGCGGCTTGGCCGCCGGAGGGCCATTTTCCGGCGAACCCGAGAAGTGAAATTTGCCGAAAAACCAGGGGAAATTTCAAATTGGAACGGGCTCAATTGAGCTCGAACCTTGGCCCTAAAGATTGCTTAGAACTATCCATGGAAGAAGGAGTGGAGGAGGACCTTGCTGGGCGGCTGTAGACCTTGCCGATCATCGGGAAGCCATTTTGGTGGTGGTGGTGGTGGTCGGATTTCTGCAACTGCACTATGAAACACCTTGGCTCCTTCAGGTAAGTGGTGGGACTGACTCCTTGGAGTCCAGTGAATGTTTTAAGAAGAAGAAAAGAGGGAGTTAGGTGGCTATAGGCTGCTTGCCATTTTTGGTCTCTAGTCAAACAATGTCGGCCATAGTAGGTAGGGGGTGAAACCTGGTTCAAACCAGTCAAGGATTGGCTAGTTGAATTGGGGCTGCCTTCCCTGTCCTAAAACAATGAATGGGAGGTTGGGGAAGAGGAAGGAGGAGCCCAAAGTCTTCCTCCATTTCTTTCTTTCACTTTCTCTCTCCTTCATAGGTGGATTTTATCTCTCTCCTACACACCAAGCTGAAAATTTGCTCCTACCTAACCCAATGGCATCCCACATGCTCATTTCACCCATCAAAGCAATGTTGGCCCAAGTGAATTGTGCTTGAGCTTGAGTTAGCCCATTTGGGCTAACTTGACCTAAACTTTGACCATGGTTGACCTTGGTCAATTTGGTCTTGAGGTTTCCCCTAATGGGTCCTTTGTGACCCATTGGCCTCCCCTAAGTCTTAGGTAGGGTTATCTTGGCCCTTTGGAGGTCACTTGACCCTTAGGCAGGACACTTTGACCACTTTAGGGGTAGAGTTCACTTTGGTCAACTTAGCCTTTTTGGTTGGCCCCAGTGGGTCCTCGGTGACCCATTGGCCTCTCACTAGGGTTAGGAAGGAATGTGTGGGGTCCTCTTGGCTAAGGGAACTTCAATTGTCCCTTGTGCAGGTTAGTTTGACCCATTTAGGGTAAGAGTTGACTTTGGTCAAATTAATCCTTTGGACTGCCCTCCATGGGTCCTTAGTGACCCATTGATCCCACTTTATGTCTAAAAAGTCCTTTGGTATGGTTAGTTGGGCTTTACCATGGCACACTGCCCTTAGTTAGGGCACCTTGCCTAATTTAGGCTTATGGTGGTTCTAGGTCAACTTGGGCACCCTGGGTTGACTTCAATGGACCCTTAGGGCTCTAATGGACCCTACAATGGGTTTATGAGACCATGGTGGGGTCTTGGAATCTTGGTGAAGCCCTAAGGTCGAACCCTAGGTTTTGTGATGAGGTTGTGCCATAGGTAGACCAAGGTGATTCTCACCTTGGCCTTCTATCACATGACACTTTTTAGCTTCCTAGGGTTTTGTCATGACCTAGTCATTGCCAAAACCACTCTTAGGGGTCTAGTTGGAAATGGGATGTTAAAAATCCCAATAAACAAAACAAAGATTTCGTCCCCGAAATCAAGGTTATGCTTACGAGAATTTTTATCGAAGAAAAGGAAACTTGTAACATCCCATAAGAAGTGAAAGATTAAATCTCAACGCCATGTTTGCTAAGTGGGGTTTAAAGGGAAACCTAAATCTATGAGCAATTTGCCCAACTGGCAAAGCCAAGATCCCAATAAACAAAAGATTAGCCTCTACTCTTCCTAGAGCATCCCTACTAGTTTAAAACAGGAAAGTAAATTGAATATCTGGAGAGGTTGTGAGGTATACCTGACTGAACAGCTCTGGATACTTTTGTCGCATCAGGTCCTGCGGTTCACAGGTATACTCCTCCTGGCTGTGGTTTCTCCACAGAACCTTGACTAACAGAACCTTCTTGCGATGCAAGGATCCGTACTCCTGTGTCATCGATCCGAACCTGCTCCAAGTGAACTGACCGATCTGACGCTACCAGTCTATCTGTGGTCGAAATCTGCTGCTTCGGGCGTAATAGAGCCCTCCTAAGCGAAGATATATGGAACATGTCGTGTAAACCTGGCAGTTCCGGTGGCAACTCCAGCCTGTAAGCTAGGGGTCCGATCCACTCCAGGATCCTGTAAGGGCCCATATACCTAGGGCTGAGCTTCTTCTTCTGACCGCACACCCGTGAAACTCCGTGCATGGGCCGAATCATCATGAAAACCCAGTCTCCCACCTGAAACTCTACCTGACAGTGCGGGAGTCGTAATACTTAGCCTGTCGGCTTTGCGCTTCCAGCAATCTGTCTCGTATCAGTCTCACCTGTGCCTCGATGTCTTCGATAAAATCCGATCCCAACTCCTTCGGATCCTCGTCCTGAATCCATGAAAGCGGAGTCTTACATCTCCTTCCATATAAGGCTTCATAAGAAGCCATCCCTATGCTGGAATGGTAGCTGTTGTTATAGGATAACTCGACAAGTGGTAAAAGTTTCTCCCAAGGTTCGTTTCGATCCAAAATGCATAGCCTTAGGAGGTCCTCCAATGTCCGGTTGGTGCGTTCCGTCTGCCCATCCTTCTGGGGATGAAATATTGTGCTGAAGGTCAGTCGCGTGCCTAAGTAAGCCTGCACGGAACTCCACTCCCTGGATGTGAACCGACCATCCCGATCTGACACGATCGTCCTGGGCACCCCGTGGTAATGAATGAACTGCTCTACGAATCTCCGCACTAGTACCCCAACCGAGTTATCTTTTCTTATCGGAATGAATCTCGCCACTTCGTCAGCCAATCGATGATGACCCAAATCGAATTGTTTCCTGTCCGTGATCGGGGAAGGACATAAACGAAATCCATCGCGATGTCCTCAAATTTCCACTCTGGAATCGGAAGTGGTTGTAGTAATCCTGCGGGGTTTCTGCACTCCACCTTCACCAGCTGGCAAGCCTCACAATGAGTCACGAAGTATGTGATGTCCTTCTTCATTCACGGCCAAAACATCGTCTTCTTCAAGTCTGTCGTCATCTTGGTGATCCCCGGGTGTATAAAATATCTGCTACAATGTGCTTCCGCCATGATGTCCTCCTGAATCTAACCTCCTGCAGGTATATAGACCCTGCATCTGAAATATAGCAGTCCATCTCTCAGTGAATAATCTCCCATCAAACACTCCTCCAAGGCTTGGAATATTGGCTCTGCCCATGCATCTGTCTTCTGTCCGTCCCGGATGCGGTCCCGAATATTATCTATGGCAACCATCGATGCTAGATACTCCATGTACAGCCCTGGATCATTCTAGGACACTAGGGATATATGCATATCTCTTAAATACCGGACTAGCTCTATGGACATCAGTTGTTGTCCCTTCCCTGAGGTATCTCCTCTCCGGCTCAGAGCATATGCCACCACATTCGCCTTCCCTGGATGGTAGTGCATGGTGTACTGGTAATCCGACAGGAACTCCACCCAACGCCTCTATCTGATGTTGAGTTCCTTCTATGTGTCCACATATTTCCAATTCTTGTGATCTGGGAAGATGTCACGGTGAATCCCGTAGAGGTAGTGTTGCCAAATCTTCAGAGCAAAGATCACTGCACCCATCTCCAGATCATGCACCAGATAGTTCTTCTCATGTATCTTCAGCTATCGGGAGGTGTAGGCTATTACGTGCCCGTTCTGCATCAGAACGGCACCCATCCCCTGGTAGGGGGCTTCCGTGTACACCTGGAATCCCTCCCTTCCCGACGGAAGAGCGATAATGGGAGCTGAGGTAAGCCGACCCTTCAACTCCACAAAGGCCGCCTCGCACTATGGCGTCGAAATGAAAGGGGATTCATTCTACGTCAGGGATGTTAGAGGGAGTGAAATCCGGGAGAATCCTTCGACGAACTTCCAGTAATATCCGGCAAGTCCCAGGAAGCTCCGTACATCCGTAGCTATCTTCAACGGTGGCCAATCCTGAACTGCCCAAATCTTGGCCGGGTATACTGCCAACCCAGCATCGCTGATGATATGACCTAAGAAGGTCACCTCCTTTAGCCAAAACTGGCATTTGCTGAACTTTGCATACAGTTGGTGTTCCCATAGACTCTCTAGTGTCAAAGTCAGGTGTCGGGTATGCTCCTCCTCCATCCTTGAGTAGATTAGGATGTCGTCAATAAATACGATGATGAATACATCCAAATACTCCTCGAATACTATGTTCATGAGGCTTGTAAATGCTGACGGCGCATTTGTGAGCCCGAAGGGCATCACTGTAAACTCAAACAGTCCATACCTACTACTGAAGGCGGTCTTCAGAATGTCCTCCTCATGAATCCGTAGCTGGTAATAACCTGACCTCAAGTCAAGTTTCGAGAAGAAATGCGATCCTTCCAGTTGATCGAACAACTCGTCAATACGTGGCAGCGGTATGTATTTCAGACCGTCAGTCTGTTCAGCGCTCAATAATTAGTACCCAAGCGGAGACTTCCGTCCTTCTCTTTGACGAATAGTACCGGGGCTCCCCACGGCGAAGAGCTGGTCCGACAAACCCTGCCTCTACTAGTTCCTGCAACTGACTTAGGAACTCTGTCAACTCTTTCGAGGCCATCCGGAAGGGGGCCCTAGATGCTGGCTTGGCCCCCAGCACAAGTTGTATCTGGAAGTCCTGCTCTCGGTGCGGAGGTAGTCCTGGCAGTTTCTCTAGAAAAATGTCAGCAAAATCTCGCACCACCGGGATGTCTGTCACAGACTCCTTGGCCTCCGCCATCTCAAATAGAATCTGATAAACCTCCTCTCCCTACAGATGGGCCTTAACGGCCTGTACTGAAGCTAAGAGTATACGAGAGGCAGGTCTTATACCTTCGATGACAATGACAGAGTCCCCGTGCCTCACGGTGATACTCTTTGCTTGGCAATAATCTGGGCATGGTTCCAGTGCAACCCTGTCATGCCCACGATCAGATCGAAGACTGGCATCCTTAGGATCGTTGCTGGTACTTCAAAAGACTTTCCGCTAATCTCCGCCTCCATGTTGCAGTGGGCAGAGGTGAATAGCTCCGATCCGTCAGGTAAACGCACCCTCCTCATCAAGCCTGTGATCCGCTCCACACCTTCCATCCCTTCCACGAAGGCTTCCGACATGAACGAATGTGAAGCACCCCTGTTGAATAGTGTATAGGCGGGTTTACCGCTGATGAAGACTATACCGGGGGTGATTAAATATCTTAGGATTCTATAATGAGTTCTCTTTCCTATTCATTATATCTAGTGCAGTTCTACAAATTTGACAACTTAGAAAGGGAATTCTATTTAAACAATTAAACATCTTGGCGTACCTGCTATGACCTGCTCTGGGTTCCGAGGCTGCGCCATGTCCAAAGCATACACTACTCCCTTTCTTGTCTATGATCCTCACCCTGGTATCCATGTCCCTCGTCCACGACCTCGGTCTCCAAGATAATGTGCTGGCTGGGCTGCCGGTGGTGCTGGTGGTGGTGCCCCCTCATGGGGCAGTTCCTCCTGATGTGCCCCACCTGATGACAATTGAAACATTCTGGCGGGGGATATGCCATTCCCCCGTGTCTCTGTCCCTCCATGTCTGAAGAGGTGGTGGATCCACCACCACTGGCTCCCTTGTCTCCTGTCTTGCCTCCTGACGAGTCTGATCCTCGACCCTCCTCCCGTCCGTGATACGGGCTGGTCTCTGATCATTCCTTGATCCTTGACCCTGATCTTCCGCTGGCTGTGTACACCTGGTAGGAGGCGTCCGTGTAAACCTGGAATACAACCCTTCCCGACGGAAGAGCGAGAATGCGAGCCGAGGTAAGCCGAACTTTCAACTCCACAAAGGCCGCCTCGCACTGTGGCATCCAAAATGAAAGGGGATTCCTTCTTCGTTAGGGATGTAAGTGGGAGTGCAATCCGGGAGAATCCTTCGACGAACTTCCGGTAATATCCGGCAAGTCCCAGGAAGCTCCGTACATCCGTGGTGTCTTCAACGGTGGTCAATCATGAACTGCCCGAATCTTGGTCGAGTCTACTGCCAACCCAGCACCGCTGATGATATGAACCTAAGAAGGCCACCTCCTTCAGCCAAAACTAGCATTTGCTGAACTTCGCATACAGCTGGTGTTCCCGTAGCCTCTTTAGAGTCAGAGTCAGGTGTCGGGTATGCTCCTCCTCCGTCCTTGAGTAGATGAGGATGTCGTCAATAAATACGATGATGAATACATGCAAATACTCCTCGAATACCCTATTCACGAGGCTTGTAAATGCTGACGGCGCATTTGTGAGACCGAAGGGCATCACTGTAAACTCAAACAGTCTGTACCTACTATAGAAGGCGATCTTCGGAATGTCCTCCTCTCGATTCCGTAGCTGGTAATAACCTGACCTCAAGTCAAGTTTCGATAAGAAATGCGCTCCTTCTAGTTGATCGAACAACTCGTTAATACGTGCCAGCGGGTATGTATTCCGGACCGTCAGTCTGTTCAGCGCTCGATATCAATACACAAGCGAAGACTTTCGTCCTTCTTTTTGACGAATAGTACCGGGCCTCCCCATGGTGAAGAGCTTGGCCGGACAAACCCTGCCTCTACTTATTCCTGCAACTGACTTCGAACTCTGTCAACTCTTTCGGGGCCATCCGGTAAGGGGACCTAGATGCCGGCTTGGCCCCCGGCACAAGCTGTATCTGTAAGTCCTGGTCTCGGTGCGGAGGTAGTCCTGGCAGTTTCTCTGGAAAGACGTCACCAAAATCTAGCACCACTCGGATGTCTATAACAGACTCCTTGGCCTCCGCCATCTCAAATAGAATCTGATAAACCTCCTCTCCCTGCAGATGGGCCTTAACGGCCTGTACTGAAGATAAGAGTATACGAGAGGCACGTCTTATACCTTCGATGACAATGACAGAGTCCCCGTGCCTCACGGTGATCGTCTTTGCTTTGTAATCAATCTGGGCATGGTTCCAGTGCAACCATGTCATGTCCAGGATCAGCTCGAAGACTGGCATCCTTAGGATCGTTGCCGGTACTTCGAATGACATTCCGCAAATCTTCGCCTCCATGTTTGCAGTGGGCAGAGGTGAATAGCTCTGATCCGTCGGGTAAACGCACCCTCCTCATCAGGCTTGTGAATCGCTCCACACATTCCAGCCCTTCCATAAAGGCTTCCGACACGAACGAATGCGAAGCACCCGTGTCGAACAGTGTATAGGCGAGCTTGCCGCTGATGAAGACTATACCTGGGGCGATTAAATGTCTTAGGAATCTATAACGAGTTCTCTTTCCTATTCATTCTATCTAGTGTAGTTCTACAAATTTGACAACTGAGAAAGGGAATTCTATTTAAACAATTAAACATCTTGGCGTACCTGCTATGACCTGCTCTCGGTTCCGAGGCTGCGCCAGGTCCAAAGCATACACCTACTCCTTTTCTTGTCTACGATCCCCCCATGGTATCCACGTCCTCGGCCATGTCCTCGGCCTCCAAGATATTGCGCTGGCTGGGCAGCCGGTGTTGCTTGTGAGGGTGCCCCCCTCATAGGGAAGTTCCTCCTAATGTACCCCACCTGATGACAATTGAAACATTCTGGCGGGGGATATGCCATTCCCCCTGTGCTCTGTCCCTCCCGTGTCTGAAGAGGTGGTGGAGCCACCGCCACTGGCTCCCTTGTCTCCTATCTTGCCTCCTGACGAGGCTGGTCCTCGACCCTCCTCCCGTCCGTGATACGGGCTCATCTCTGATCGTTCCTTTCTCCTCGACCCTGATCTTCCGCTAGCCGTTTCCGGCCCCGAGTAGCTTGCCAATCAGCCTCTATCCTTTTTTCCATCTCTAGTATCCGGGAAATGGGCCCGTCGGATACAAACAGTAGAGTCTCCATCAGCTCCTCTCGCAGGCCCTTGTAGAACCTTTTGGTATATCATGCCTCGTCTAACTGATAAGAGCCCGCAAACTGGGCTAGATGGTTGAAATCTCGGTGGTACTCCACCACTGTCTTGTTCCCCTGTCTCAACTGCAAAAATCTATCCTCCAGCACATCCTTGGCCGACTATGGAACAAAGTTTTCCAATAGTGTGGCCCTAAATTCTCCCCAAGCTATCTCAGTAACCTCCCTGTCAGCAAACGTCGTATCCAGCGAAGTCTTCCACCATCTCTTGGTATGGG
Organism: Platanthera guangdongensis; assembly: GCA_039583875.1. NCBI lineage: Eukaryota > Viridiplantae > Streptophyta > Magnoliopsida > Asparagales > Orchidaceae > Platanthera > Platanthera guangdongensis. Next base: position 36,448,369 of record CM077149.1, on the reverse strand, counting down.
ACTCCAAGCAAGAGATAACCAAGGGCACCCTCTCCTCCCAAGGGTACCGTATCCCTGTCAGCATCTCATATATAATGTCCAACCACTCCCCTGTCCGAACAGCCGACTCAGTCCCCAAGTAGGATGGGGGAGCACGTCCTCGGAAAATGCTCAACCAGTTGGCCCCCGGGTTTGGCTGCGGAGCCGGAACCTGTTGTGCCCTAAACACGTCCAGGATAGCTGTCAGAGTCTGTCCCATCTCTGACTGTAGGAATGGAGTGGGGATCGGGGGAGGTGGTTCAATGTCCGGAGTCTTCTGGACTCCGCCTTGTGGTGTAGGCTATACTGGGGGCTGCTTAATAAAAGTCAACAGTAAGTAATTGACTCTAACTTGATTAAAAGTGGACGATTTACATGTGATCCCCCATATGGGCAAACCACTGATTCTGCTGCTTAGTTTGTCCCCAAACTAAACTCGCGCGGTGGTGTCCCAGGGGTTGTGGACTGCTACTTTTTGATCGAAGTTTGTGTTGATACCACTTGTAAGACACCACTTTTTTTCTTTTTAAAACACTGGGGTCTTAGGCCCAGAACCACCGCTTTGCGGTGACATCTTTGCACTCGGGAAGGTCATCACTACAAAATGACGATCCTGCCAGCCAAATCGATCACAACTGTAGCAAAATAGTAAAACATGTCCACATAAATCATATATATATGTAAATAATCTCCACGAATGGAGTGTCCACAGACATACAACAATATAAGATCTTGGGCTCATGCCCAGTACATCATGTCCTCACTACAAATCTCTCAACACGGAAGTAAGATAATATAACTACTAGTGATCAGGACTCACAGTCCCTATCATTTGAACTCCGGTACTAGACTGGCCCATCTCTAGGCGTGCTACCTCCGGGGATGCTCCTCCATGCTGGGCTCCACGGTCCCCTAAAATGATGTGGTTCGAAAATCATTAGTCTAAAAGACTAAGTCCTATCATCCTCCGCCCCTTCCCCCATGGACCCTAGGCACTGAGCGGGGAGAAGGAAAGGAGATGACATGAAAGTGGAGAATAGCAAATATCAGATGGCGGCGGAACAAATCTACAAGTTCTACAGTATGTATGGCAGCAAAATAGGTATGAAAAACTGAATAAGAATGTAACCTTAACTTATATGAAAACACATAAGGTAAGGGATCTTTTGCAGGGCTCCTATCGTATAAAAAGTCCAATACCGATTTATACGATAGGGTGTCGATTTTCTAGCAAGCATAATATGTAATATCAAATAAAACCTTTAACTTATAAGCACGCTCGCACGAACTTATAAACTAAGGGGTCGTTTTGCAGGGCCTATTGTATAGAACATCCCATACCACTTATACAATAGGTGTCAGGTTATATGCAATGATTATGCTATGTAATACAATTATGCCATGATGTGAACATGCAAGTGCAACTCACCCACTCGACGTTGTGTACATAGACCTTTAGTTCCCCCTTTTTGGAGCCGAACCTCCCAGGATACCTCCGTAGTGGCAAACGGAAGCGGTGGGTTGGGCCTCGCCCACCTCTAAACCGGTAATTACACTACCAGTCAGACCCATCGTACACCTCAATGCTGGTACACAGAGCGGAGTGCCTGCATACTCTTGCCGGTTGGCGCACCGGACTTTATTTGGCCAAGTGCTAAACTACACTCGCCGAGTCAACGTGTTGACGTCGGTGCATCGACCCACCAACACCGAAGACCCACCACCTTTTCCTTTATGCACATGCAAGCTTATGTATCAGCTACCGAGCCAAAGCTCCCGGATCATCCCGTCCGTCATAAACAACAACCGAGCTAAAGCTCGTCAGGCCAACCTGCCCATCACAAACCATTACCGAGCCAAAGCTCGCCGGGCTAACCTACCCTTTTACCAAACCACTGGGCTTACTGACCGAGTGACCAAACCTATCTCCCTGAGTCATCGAGGTGTGAGAAAGGGAACCCTAGACTTACTAGCTACCCTTAAATGTTTTGTTGGATCTAATCCTAGTGCAATTGACACTTCCTTCCTACGGGAAAGACAATCTTTCGTCGATCCTGGGGCACCGCCTAACTCTAGCCAATCCATCCCTCTACTCATCCTACTAACAATAATGAACTTATTTTTATCTATCCAAACCAGCAGACCACTAATCCCAAGGCATGCATCAAATTATACTCCAACATAATTTCTGCAATTTGTTTCTATATGTAGACCACTTAAGCTTATGACCCGTAAAAAAGAAGGTACAACAAATAGTCATCCAGTACTCCTATAATAATTATTGGAGTGCCATTATGAGATTTGTGGACTAAATCCAAAATTTCACAATTTTCCTATTTATCTGATAATTTATTTAATTAATTTAGTAGCCAAAAATCCCAAGTTTTAACATGAAGTACCAATTTCCTATAAGATAATATTACACCAAATTTTGGTTAAATAAAATATGAATATATAACTCAAAATCCAAAGCCTCAAAATTTTCCAGAATGGTTTAACCCCTTAATTGTAATTTCAAATATATCCCATAATAATTCATTTTAAGAGAATTTACAGCATTAAGAGTTCTAAAATTCAGAGAAAATTCATGGATGATTGTAAGGGCATATAAGTCCTCTATATCAAGTTTCACAATTTATCATTGAATAATAAAGTCTATATTTGATTTTCACATAATATTCCAAGTTAAGGGGTTAATGAACAATGTATAACAATTATCCATCTAAAACTTCCAAATAAATTCCCATATGAGCATACTGAACTAGGAACACTAATTCGCAAGTTTCATAATTTTGCAACAAGTATAGAGCTCTATAAGAATTATTTAGCAAGTTTCCAAATATTTAAGGTTGTGAAGTAGGTACCTCCCTCTGCCAAATTTTCATGTTTGTTTTAAGAGTTTTGCTATCCTATTCTAGCTCCACAATATTTATGCCCTAGGATAGGGTTAGGGTTTTGTGGGCCCTACCCTTCCCAAAATCCCTTATTATTTTTACCAGGGAGTTTTATCTATCCTAGCACCTTCCCAACAAAATTCCAAGATCATTCAAGGTAAAACCAATTCCAATCTATTCCATCCTCCTAATGATAAGGTGAAATAAGCCATACCAAGCCATTGGCCCCAATCCCAACCTCTGTTGAGGTGATTTGACCACTCAAAACCAAAAATACGCTTTTGACCAAAATACCCCTTTTAGGGAAAAGTTAGGTTTTACATGATTTCTGTTCAAACCACCTCCAAATGTGATGAACTTTTAACCAGATATTTAAAATGATCCTAAGCACCTCTAACCAAAATTTGGGTGGGTTTGGAGGTAATTTGGCCGTTAAATTAATTAACCTTAGATAAATTAAATATTTTCCAAAACTATAGAAAATTTATCCCCAAAAATATCCATATTTGGGCAGCGCCTAGATAGGGTCTAGGGGGAATCCATGTCAAAATTTCAATTAATTTGGACCAAGGATGAAGTGTGGGCACTTAGTTTAATGTCTGTCTAGCCCTAGGTGTAGGTCCCACCAAAATGAGTGCCCTGATCAAACCAGACACCCAAATTTGTTCAAACCAATTTTGTATTAACGTAGACTCACTGGGCTACAATTTTCATGTTGATGACCTTTTATGAAACAACAACTATGTATTTTTAAAAATTAGAAAAATTAAATACAAAAAGTGTGACATAATTTTAATATCAGAATTATATTTCCTATAGTATATTATCATATATATCACGAATCTTGACGCAACAGTAGACAACATCCCTTCATCTTCCACCTCTAGCCGACGACTCCGATTCATCCCGCCTGGAGCTTCTTCCAGCTACTGCTGCCGGCGATACGACCACCTCCCCGGACGGCCACCGCCACCACCACCTCCGTTGAGGTGGTGGCTGTCGCAAGGCGGCGGCTTGGCCGCCGGAGTGCCATTTTTCAGTGAACCCGAGAAGTGAAATTTGTAGAAAACCAGGGGAAATTTCGAATTAGAACGGGCTCAATTGAGCCCGAACCTTGGCCCTAACGATTGTTAAGAACTATCCATGGAAGAATGAGTGGAGGAGGAACTTTCTGTGCGGCTGTAGCCTTGCCGATCGCTGGGAAGCCATTTTGGTGGTGGTGGTGGTCGGATTTCTGCAACTGCACTATGAAACACCTTGGCTCCTTCAGGTAAGTGGTGGGACTGACTCCTTGGAGTCCAGTGAAGGTTTTAAGAAGAAGAAAAGAGGGGGTTAGGTGGCTCTAGGCTGCTTGCCATTTTTGGTCTCTTGTCAACAATGTCAGCAATGGTATGTAGGGGGTGAAACCTGGTTCAAACCAGTCAAGGATTGGCTGGTTGAATTGGGGCTGCCTTCCTTGTCCTAAAGCAATGAATGGGAGGTTGGGGAAGAGGAAGGAGGAGCCCAAAGTCTTCCTCCATTTCTTTCTTTCACTTTCTCTCTCCTTCATAGGTGTCTTTTTCTCTCTCCTACACACCAAGCTGAAAATTGGCTCCTACCTAACCCAATGGCAGCCCACATGCTCATTTCACCCATCAAAGCAAGGTTAGCACAAGTGAATTGGGCTTGAGCTTGAGTTAGCCCATTTGGGCTAACTTGACCTAAACTTTGACCATGGTTGACCTTGGTCAATTTGGTCTTGAGGTTGCGCCTAATGGATCCTTGGTGACCCATTGGCCTACCCTAAGGCCTGGGTAGGGTTGTCTTGGACCTTTGGAGGTCACTTGACCCTTAGGCAGGGCACTTTGACCACTTTAGGGATAGAGTTGACTTTGGTCAACTTAGCCTTTTTGGTTGGCGCCAGAGGGTCCTTGGTGTCCCACTGGCCTCGCACTAGGGTTAGGGAGGTATGTGTGGGGTCCTCTTGGCTAAGGGAACTTCAATTGGCCCTTGTGCAGGTTAGTTTGACCCATTTAGGGTAAAAGTTTACTTTGTCAACTTAACCCTTTGGACTGCCCTCCATGGGTCCTTAGTGACCCATTGATCCCACTTTAGGTCTAGAAAGTCCTTGGTAGGGTTAGTTGGGCTTTACCATGGCACACTGCCCTTAGTTAGGGCCCCTTGACCAATTTAGGCCTATGGTGGTTCTATTTCAACTATGGCACCCTAGGTTGACTTCAATGGACCCTTAGGGCTCTAATGGACCCTACAATGAGTTAATGAGACCATGGTGGGGTCTTGGAGTCTTGGTGAAGCCCTAAGGTCAAACCCTAGGTTTTGTGATGAGGTTGTGCCATAGGCAGACCAAGATGATTCTCACCTTGGCCTTCTATCACTTGGCCCTTCTTAGCTTCCTAGGGTTTTGTCATGACCTAGTCATGGCAAAAACCACTCTTAGGGGTCTAGTTGGAAATAGGATGTTACAAAATCACATAAACATGATTGTATACATATGTTTTACAAAATAAGCACACTTCATCAAATACAAGAGATTAAGCTACACTATCAATAACAAGAGAAGAAAAGTGTGCGAAATCGACCGGATCCGAAGTCTTGTGGAGGATATAGGGAAGAATTTGCTAGGTTGTTAATCTGTGTCCTAGCTCGGTCCTCAACTACGTCCATGGTAGATGAGGCTGTCACTCACTCCCAATGGACCCGTCTTCTTCGTGTCACGAGCCGGTGGAGGATGGCACAACTTCTCATGCTTTGTGGAGAAAGCTAGATAAAATCCCCTTTTGAAGCTCTTGGATGAAGGAGGAGGCCGAGAGGAAGCTCCGACATGAATTTGGCGTTGAATGCTTGCCCGGATCTTCTCCCCCTTGGTGGAAAGGTGGATTTCACAATAAAAATGCGGAGGAGTTGGCGTAGCAGAATTCTCCAAAAAACCTGGAAATTCTGCGCTTAAATAAAAAAAGATCAGAAAATTGGTCACGGACGGTCTGTCGCACGACCGTGCGTGAAACGTGCGATATTTGCGCGCAGATAATGATCGAGGAAGAAGAAGCGTTGACCCGTGCATTTTCCTTTGCGCACGGTCGATTAAACCCCTGCATGAAGGAAATCGCACGTGTATCAACAGAAAGATGGAAACCAGGAAATTACAGTGGAACCGTGTGTTTTACTCAAGCACGGGCGCTTCCGCCAGTGCGTGTACAAATCACATGATTAACCAAAAAATGCAAAAATTAGAAGCTACAGGAAAACTGTGCGTTTCATTCATGCACGATTCCGAAGAAACCGTGCGTTAACCATGCGTTAAGATCGTCGAGCTCAGTTCGTCGAGCTCAGCTCGACGTTTCTCTTGCACAAACAAAACACACTATCACAAAGGACCGTGTGCTAAGAAAACGCACTACCGTGCATTTTCCTCAAACCTGAATTCCACACTTGGGGAAAACGCATCACCTGCATGCAAATGAATAAAACTAAAGAGATCCCTCCAACATCACAGAAATGCAATGAAAATAGCCGGAAAGGGACAAGAGGAGCACCACGTGTTTACCCCAAACAAAAGAATGCGCAATTGCACACCACAACGTGCCAAAAAGTGCACTTCATGTGGAAATAAAGCTAGAATAAATAGGAATGATATATAACTAAAAGTGAAGTGCAAATGCGTGAAAACTAGCCTTAATGAGTCCAAATAACCCTATTTAAACCGGACTCATCAAGTTCGTCAACCTGAATTCGATGAATTGAGATGAGTTCGTCGAACTGCACTCAGAGAATGATAGAAATCATTTTCTGAGCCCCAAAATCATCGACCTCTGGTCGACAAACCATATTGGTTGCGTCGATTGTAGTTCAACAAATTATTATAATATAGATCTGTGTTCGGAGTTCGTCGACTTGAGTTCGACGAACTGTACATATTTTCATGATCGGAGTTCGACGAAAACTGCTGAACATTATTCTGGTTATTATTTTTCTTATTCTTTCTTCTTTTCTTATTCTTGTGTGTAATTTTAGTTTGATTGAGATTGTTATCTTCTACTTTCACCTTATCCTTTTCAGGAACAAATTTTATTGGGGTGGTTAATAAGTTTTTTTGAATGAGTGGGGGTAGTCTTAATGAAGCACCAAAGCCCAACTTGCCATTAAGTCTGGCATTCACTGTGCTAGTGATGTCCATCAACTTGATGCTTCTCCCATTCAGGAATTCTTCAAGTTTCCTTCCCTCAGTCAGTTCAGATCTTAAAGACATAATTTGTTCATTTGCTAGGGTTAGTTCATCTTTTAATTTAGTATTTTCAGAAATCAAATTTTCTTGATTAGTCAGTCTTTTCCTAAGTATTTTGATTTCTTTTTCAGAGTTAATTAAGTCAATACACATAGTTTTAAATTCAATTTTGAAACTATCAGAACTATAATCAAAAGATGATAGTACCTGATCAACGTCTGATTCTGAAGCCTCTTCATTATCAGATACTTTTTAATCATCTGATGGGCTGCGAGAGGCGTTGATGGCCATAAGGCAGACTTCCCTGGCCTTTGCCTCTTCTTCCTCTTCACTAGAATTGGAAGATGTGGATTCATCTTCTGTGTCACTCCAGGTATCAGCAACAAAGCCCTTCTCCTTTCTTTTCTATTTGCTAGAGGAAGGCCTGCTGTATTTTTGTCTTCTTGAGTCCTCTTTTCTTCTTTCTTTCTTCTGATTCTTTGGACACTCTGAAATAAAGTGTCCAGGTTTCCTGCACTCAAAACACAGTACTTCTTTAGTGAGAGTTTTATCATACCTGGGCTTATCATCCTGCCTGGATGATTTTCTCCTGAAGTCTTTTCTTGCCATTTTGTAGAATCTCTTGGCAAAGAGACTCATTAGTTCTTCATTAACTATTAAAGATTCTGTCTCTTCAGCAGCTTTGAATGCTATATTTTGCTCCTTTCTAGATGGTGGAGGAGTCCTTTGTTCTGCAGCTTCTCTAGACTTTATTAGTTGCTCATAGGATTTGAGCTTTCCCAATAGAGATTCTGTGGAAATCTCATTTAAACTCCTGGCCTCCTTGATTGGCTATATCCTGGAATCCCATGAGCTTGGGAAGCACATGAGGATCTTATCATTCACTTCAGTAAGAGTGATGTCCTTGTCTAAAGTCTTCAGCTCATTGATTATTGAGCTCAATTTGTTGTAAATGTCAGCAACAGATTCTGACTCATCCTTCTTGAAGTTTTCATATTGGGAGATGTGAGTTGATCTTTTATCATTCATCTCATCAGCAGAATCAACTACCATCTGGTTAATAGAGTCCCAAATAGCCTTGGCTAATGTGCACTCAGCCACCTTCTGGAAGATGTCATCAGATATAGTCTGAGCCAGGATATTAATGGCCTTTGCATCAGCAATCTTGGCCTTCTTTTGAGCATCTATCCACTTAGGTGGTGGAACAACATGTGTTCTTGATGTTGAAGTAGATGTAGTTGGTTGAGGAGATCCTGTCAAAATAGAATTGTAGATGTCCTCATCAATGGAATTCATATAACGTATAATTCTTGCCTTCCAGGTGGCAAACTTATTTAAGTTGCACACTAGAGGTCTAGTGCTTGCATAATCCTTGTTATGTGCCATGCTGTGACAATAACCCTAAGAGAAATAAAATCTTAGATCTAACACAAGATTTGTAGGTTCAAGGGTTAGCTTGTACAACCAAAGGATCACTGCTCTGATACTAATTGAAAGTGAGGATTAGAACTGATATACTCTAGAGGCAGGTTGAATAGAGTATCTTGAAAACTTTTTGATGTTTATCAGATTTTCAGAGTAAAGCAAATAATAAATACTAATGTTAACACAAAGCAAAAAGAGCAACCTAAGATTAATCTAACACAGTCACAGCAAAATAAAACTAACACAGGCACAACAAGAACAAAAAGAAAGAGGGCTACCAGACAACACAAGAACTTTTAAAGTGGTTCCCCAACCTGGGTACATACACTCTTCTACCACCCTTGTAGGAATCCACTAATAGGTTTTGATCAGGTGACTGTCATCAATGAGCTCTTGATCAGGTGCTCAAAAATCAACCCAAGTCTTTTGATCAAGAGACTTGCAAACAGGAATAACTTTTGAAGGGAGTTAAAGAACCCTTTGTACAGTGAGTGGGTGAGAGATTTATGGTGTCTTCTCTTTCTCAAAACAACTGAGAAGACAAGTGAATCTAGATGCTGTCAAAACTCCCCCTGAGATATTGAATTTTTCAGGAAGATTGGTGCTTTGCTTCAGGGTGTAGGTCTTCTATCTCCAGCCTTGATTTGAACAGATTCAGGAACTTCTTGACTGATAGAAGCTTGTTGTCCTTGAAGAATCCTGGAGTGAAGGTTGGAGAAGACTCTTGATTTGAAATGAATGTTCCTCTTCTTCTACAGCAATGTCAAGGTGAAGATAAGATTGTCTTTTGCACAAAGAAGAATTAGAATATAATTTTTGTTGATCTTCTCTGTGTTCCTTGTATTTTTTGTCTGGACTGTCTTGTTCACTTGTGTATCTGTTGTTCTTTAAGAAGAAAAGAAAAATCCCTTTTATATGATCAGTCGAATTTCTCCTTTGAATTTTTGAATTTCTTCTTCATTAATTATTGACGGCCTGGAGAATGAAATATGGCTGGATAGAATATCTGCATTAATGGATTTCCCAACTATCCTATTGAAAAGAAGCATGTAATAATCCTGATGAATACCATAATCAATGCTCCTTTTAATGGTTATTTTCAGCGAATATTAAGCATTGATTATTCAGGAATTATTGCAATAGAATAAGGACAAAAGAAGGAAAAATCCAAGTTTAGATATGCACAGAATTCGTCGAGCAAAGAATAGATTTCGTCGACCTAAGTCTAGATATTGTCGACCAGAGAAATCATGTTCGTCGACCAGATAATTCATGTTCGTTGACTTGAGCACCAAGTTCGTCGATCTGAGAGCAGCTAACTGCTTTTTGATAAAACTTGCCAATTCTGTGCTCTAAGTTTGTCGAGCTGATAACATAACTTTGTTGACTGGAGTTCAAAGAAAGGATTTTGGACTTAATGTGTTGAAATTAGGCTTCCAGAAATCGTCGACCTAAGCTCGAATATCGTCGAGCTCAACTCAGAGAATTTACACTGAGTTCATCGAGTGGAGCATGACTTTTGTCAAGCTGAGTTCGACGAACGTCGAGCTGAGTTTGACGAATGTCGAACTCACTTTCCTGAACTTGATTTTCTTTTAAATCTTGAGTCTTCTACTGTCTTCTGTTGGCTAGTCCATGTGTGGTTGTTTCTAAGGACATAGCCTAAACTCTAGGATACAGACATGACCCTGGTTATACATGGTGGGTCAATACTCCTAGTTAGTGAACCTAGCTCAAATCAAATTAGGGATCCAACAACAAGGTTTACAACAAAATAACTTGATCTCTGTGACACTGGAGATCGACGACGATGAAACTAACAATTTTTTTATTTTATATACCGAGCCTCAAACAGGACCAGCTGTCTCTCTCTCTTCTTCCCAAGATGATAGATGAGCATACTCTTCCGCTTCCTCCTAGGAATGGCCTTAGAGCCCACTAGATCTCACAGATCTAGATATCCTACCTGGATGATTTCTATAGATTCCTCCAAGAAATTTGAAGGCCTCCCATGAAGATTTTCCTCACAAACATACAGATTAGAAAAAGAGAAAATAAAAAATAGAAAAATAAAAGAGTTTGAAATTATTGCTCCCTCAAAAAAATCCTCCGTAGAATGGAGCGCGATTGAGACTACTAAATTTTGTTCTTCGTGCACTCAATTAGCTGATGATGGACATTGGAGAGTTCGCTCTTCAGAGTTCTTCAATCACAAATGAGAGGGAGAAATTTTCCTTTTCCTTACACAGAGACGGTTGTTCGCTCCAATAGAGGCGGTAGACAAACCCTAGAGATGCAATTCTCCTTCTTGTCTCCTCAGAAAAAGAAACACATGCTTTTATACTTATCTTTAAAAAAACTACCTAAAAGTATCTTGTGTCTACCTAAATCACCTAGAGGGGTGAATAGGTGATGTCTGTGTCTTTTCGTGAATAAAAACAACTTACAAAAATTGAAGCACACATAACACAAAGATTTATAGTGGTTCCCCAGGTTGGGTACATTCACAGTCCCGACTCGCCTATCTATCATGAAGGGCTAGATTTAGCTACTTCACCTTTCTCAGATTACAACAAATCTTAAACCTAGGATCCTTAACTCCTCTAACTCGGAGACAATGCTCCTACCACTCGGAGAACAACCTCTCCTACAACTCGATCCACAGACGGATCTACAACTCCATTAAAATACAGATCTAATACTCTGAGGGAAACCTCCAACAAATGTAACAAGATATTTATACAAAAATATTACAAATAAACCCTATTCGGATCTAAAGTCTTTAGTCATTCGTTCTTCGAAACGTTGATGATGAAAAACATTAAGAACATGGAAATATTAAAATCTTTGAAGACTTGAATATGAATCCATGGAACGACTAGATTTGAATGGATAGGAATCTTCAGAAAGCAACGATCCAGTCGATTCGGTGGAGTAAAATCGGATCATGCAACACACTTGCGTCGATCGAGAGTTGTCATGCAAATTGTATGGAAGCTGGCGAGATTTCTTGATCGGGAAAGTCTTGGAAAAAGTTTGATTAGCATGATTAGGTTTTGAGGTTAACTCACCCTAAATATATATACATATATATAGATCTTCAATTTCAACGATTATAAAAGTTAATGCACGCAAAAAAACTCGCAGGTCACACTGTACATGGCTGTTGGTAAGAGCGAACTAAATTTTGAAATTGGGACGAAGAAATAACCCTAATTAATATTCGTCGAATATAATTGAGTATCGTTGAGGATACTCGCCGAACAGTATTGAAATTCGACAAATTTTACTTGGAGAAATTCATCCCAATTGAATCTTAATGCCCAACGCCACACAGATGAGTAACTCGATGAATTCGACGAATATCTTTAAATATACTCGATGAATTCGACGAGTATCAGCTAGAATACTCGACCCATTCTGTGCCTAACCAAGTGATATTGGACGAATCCTACTTAGAAAATCCAGAGAAGTAAAGTCAAAATGACTCGACGAATTCGGCGAGTATCGACATGTATGATCGACAAATTTGGCGAGTATCCATAGACACATTCGACGAATTCGATGAGTATACACGATGATACTCGACGATTTTTACTTGACCAATTTTCCAACGTACAAAAATTTTATGGTAGGTACAAATTATGAATTTGACCAGTGCTATTAAGTATATATGACGAATTTGACGAGTATTAACGAGTAAACTCGACGAATTCCCCAAATATGTCTTACGATACTCAACAAATTTTACTTATGTAAAATTCCTCTTCTTCTAAATTCCATTCTTTGACCTTCCATGATCCTTCTCATGCACATTGGATAGAAGTACACCCCAATAGAGAAATTACATGTGCGTCAACACATTGGCCTACATAATGAAGGATTACATTGTATAGTTCCATGTTTCATGACCCACTGTAACCTGACATTGGGTTATACTTTGCAATACAGTCCTGCAAGAACCTAACTAAAACACAACATAAAATATAAACTCAATTAATCTTAGCTTAATGAGACCCTTCTTCAAATCAGGGTTATTGTTGATACAATACCCAACAATCTCTCCCTATTTGAAGAAGTCAGAACACTACATTCTAAGGTGAATTGCACATATTATAATAATAAATCAAAGAAAGAACAAGACATTTATAGTATAAATTATGAAATAATGATGCATTCCCAGGCAAAACATTAAATTATATATATATGAATGAGTTTTATATAGGGGTAAATACTACCTACATATCAATAGAAAAGCAAAATCAAGTCTATTTCCCCTTGCTTATCAGACTCTATTTGACAAAATAATCTTTCAGCTTAGGATAATATCTTGGCGGAGCTGGATTTGTATTTGGATGATCAAAGTTTTACTTTCCGAAATGTAGTCTTCTTTTAGTGCAAGCAACCTCATACTTATGCCATTCTTCTGAACTGTAGTAATCCCACCTGTTCTCATTAGCCAGATCCACGATCTTGAAAGTGTCCAAAAGAAAACTATTTGAGCTTGAGCTCCACACCTCATCCATTTCTCTATTAGGTTCCGATCTGACAGCTGACGGGCCTTCACCATATCTTCTCCTCTTTTGTGTTAGTTGAGGTATGTCTTCAACTACATGAACTTCTGGATGTGCAGCAGCAGCAATACTATCTATTCCAACCTGAGAAAAATGCAGATTATTTGTCCAGTATTGAGAATAATTCTAAGAAGGTTCTGGAATGCTAGTTTGAGGCTTACTATACCCACTAAACAACTCATTGTGCAGCCAACTGAAGTTATCATTAGTGTATGTATTGACCCCCTTGAAGTTTATCACTATAGAAGCTTCAACGGCCATCACCTTAGCTTTCAGCTCATCCTCCACCTTTTTGACTTCTTTTGTACGGCATTGGCTATGGTACTTAAATAATAAACCATTTGGTTGTCAAAGTAATCCATGCCTGCATTCTAAGTAGTAATAACTATTTTTGCATTTTTCTCAACATTCTGAACCACCCCCAAGTTACTTTTAGGGTGGCCATGTTATGAACAAGTGCTTTGTGACCGTGCAAAAACTAGGAATCCAACCTTGCATTTAATTTGTCAAAACGCACCTTGATAGCTGCAAGGCCGTTGTTCCAATCTTTCTTAGTTTCTTTAACCTTCTTCATCACTTTCCTTAAAGAATGGTCAAAATGAGCGTGTTGTTTTGCCATCATGCCTTCTATTATTTTCAGAATAGATACCTCTATGCTGGTAGATAGTATATCTTCAGCCTAAATACTGGTAGGGGTGGGGATCTGCACTTCCCATGGAGTCACTACAAGACTATTCCATGGGAGTAACAGTAGCTTTTGAAAGGAGTTTAGGAGCAGTAACTTCTAGGACAGGAGGGTACAACTCAGCATCTCCTTCCTCATCAGACAAGTCAATAAAATCTACCTCCTCTATTGGAGGTCAACATGGGATTGCAACAATCCTTCTCTTAAGATTTCTCATGAATATTTCTAACTCTGTTTGTATGGAGATAGAAGGATGGATCTGATCCCCCTCGAACTGTACCGGTATTACATCTGGGAGAGTTGTAAGTAGATTCTGTGGAACAGTGAGCACAGAGGAATCATTTACATTATTAGTAGCCCCAAGCTCATCCTCATTAATCTCATAATCAACAACATCTAGCGCAGTGTCATCTACTCGCTCATGAACCTCATCAGCAGTATTATCCAAAACATCAGCAGCAAGCAAAAAATCATCAACAACAACATCAGAAGAGACTGGAATTTCCTCAACAACATTCTTACCTCAGCCATATTTTCATCCTCAGCCACTTCGGGCAGTAACTCATCAACAGTAGCATGAGCAATCTCAGCAACCTCTGTAAGAATATCACCCATCTCTGGAACTGTAATCTCTACAGCTAGATCTAAAAATAGAATCTTTGCATCTGATGTAACACACAAGGGAACTATTTCAGTGGCCACTTGTGAATTGACTATCTCCCCCTCAACTACTACACTCAATCTATCAGGAGTTTCCCCATGTAACATCCCATTTCCAACTAGACCCCTAAGAGTGGTTTTGGCCATGACTAGGTCATGACAAAACCCGAGGAAGCCAGAAATGGGCCAAGAGATAGGGGACATAATGTGGAAGATCATCATGGTCTGCAAATAGTAGAACTCTAAGCATGGTTTAGGATGACCATGTGCCACACCCTAACCCAAGACCCTACCACAATGCCCCTAATACCTTGGAGGACCATTAGAGCCAAAAGGACCCATTAGGGTCAACCCAAGAGGCTTAGTTGACCAAGGTCAACCCTAGCCCTAAATGGGTCAAACTAGCCTACTTAGGGTCAATTGACCTACTCCTAGCCTAGAGGACCCCACCTATGCCCTCCTACCCTAAAGTGAGGTCAATGGGCCACTAAGGACACATTGGGGTCAGCCCTAGAGGCCAGGTTGACCTAAGTCAACTCAAGCCCCTAATCTGGTCAAAGTACCCTTATTAAGGGTATGTGACCTCCAAAGTGCAGGGTAACCCTACATAACCCTACCTAGACCCTAGGGAAGCCATGGGTCACCCAGGACCCATAGTGTCAACCCAATTGGTCATGTTGACCCAAGTCAACTCTAGCCCTAAAATGGTCAAAGTGCCCTTACCAAGGGACATGTGACCCCCAAGATGCCCAACCAACCCTACGCAAGTCTTCCTAGACCTCAAGGGAGTCCAATGGGTCACCAAGGACCCATTTGGGTTAACTCAAATGGTCATGTTGACCAAGGTCAACTCTATTCTAGTGTTAGGTCAAATTAGCCTAAATGGGCTAACCCAAGCTCAAACCCATTTCCCCCACTTGGGCTAACCTCATTTTATTATTAATATGAGTTAGTGGGCTGCCAATAGGCTGGAGGAGAGATTAAAATTCGGCCATGGTGAGTAGGAGAGAGAAAGCTCCATTTTTCTCTTTAATGGAGGAGAGAGAAAGTGAGAAAAGAGGCCATTCATGGCCAAGGGAGATCAAGGGCCTCTCCAATTGATTCCAAAGGCTGAATACATTCTCCCTCATCAGTTTTAAGGAGTTTAATAGCCATGGCCAGCCATTCAAGGTGGCTGAAATCAATTCCTCCAATAGGGAAGAGAGAGAAAGAAGAAAGAGAAGGTCATTCATGGTGGGGAAGGTGAATCACCCCTCCATTATTCACCAATTAATTAGTATTCATCTCCCCTATCTGTTTTGAGGAGTTTCCAAATGAATTGGGACAAAGGGGAGGTGAATTTCCATGGGTTTTCTCCAAAACCGAAATTCCAATTCATGACCATTAATGGATTTGATGCCATGACCCTCCCTCTCCTCCAACCCATTTGATGCTTTTAAAAGCTTCCCTGGGCCAAGAGGTATCGTTTCCACCCTTCACCTAAAGAAACCGGGCGGTTTGGTAGTGAAGTTGCAAGCTTCGGAAAGCTCCACCACCGGCCATGGCGCACCGCCACCACACTCGACGACAAGCTCGGTTAAAGGTCCTCCTCTACTCCTTCTTCCGTGGGTAGATCTTAGGAATCGTTTAGGACAAGAATCGGACTCAATTGAGCCGATCCAAGTTTTCATTTTCATGGTTTTTCCAAAAAAAAATGGTGGTCGGGTTCGCCGGAAACCACCCCTCCGGCGGCCGTGCCGCCGCCCGGCGATAGCCCCCACCTCAACGAAGGTGGTGGCGGTGGTGGCCGGCTAGGGAGGTGGCCGTGGGCCGGGAAATGCACTTGGAATAAGCTCCAGGTTCAGCCAATCATGGCCCTTGGCTGGAGGAAGAAGATGACCAGGAGCCCCACGATTTGCTTTAAGATTCGTGCAGCATCATTTCTTTTATTTAATTTTGATTTCTGAATTTTTTGTCCTGTTTTCTGGGCTGTTTTGCATTAATTATTAAAAATACTTAGGCCCACCTGGTGGGAAAACGGTCAATATGAAAGTTGTAGCGCTATGGGTCTACTGTAATACAAAATTTATGTGGACCAATTTGGCCCTGTGGTTGGACCAGGGCACCCATTTTGGTGGGACCTGTACCTAGGCTGAACTGAGATTCAAATGGATGCCCACCCTTCATCCCTTGTCCAAATTGGCTGAAATTTGTACAGAGGATCATTCTTATCTATACCTAGGGCCTGTCCAAAAATGGGAATTTTGGAGAAACTATTTCAATAGTGTTTACAAAAATTTAATAATCCATAAATAAATTAAATAGGTGTCCTAAACATCTCCAAACCCTCCCAAATTTTGGTGAGTGGTCCCTGGGTTCATTTTAGGTACCTGTATAAACTTTCATTTGATTTGGATGTGTTTTGAATAGGTTTTGACTCAACCCTAACTATACCTTAAAAAGGACATTTTGGTCAAAAGGTGAACTTTTGATTTTGAGTGACCAAATCACCTCAACAGAGGCTGAATTTGGGCCACTGACTTTCTATGGCACTTATCACCTCCCCATGGAATATGGGATAGAGAGGTATAGATTTGCCCTAAGTTCCTAGGTCAAACCCTAAGGAGGGACCCTTTGGCCTTTTGAAGGGCATGAGTCCTAAACACCTTAGATGAACACCAAATTTTGCAAGGAGGTTCCTAGGATATATAAAACCCTCTGGTAAAAAAATATTAGCAAATTGTGAAAATGGTAGTGCCCCCAAAACCCTAACCCTAGCTTAGGTCCTAAAACTTGTAGTGTAGGGTTAGGTTAGCTAAACATCTTGAAACTTCACCAAATTTGGGTAGTGAGGGGATTAGGGTGTTTTGAACATCTGATAATTTACTTGAGGAATTTTGATCAATATTTGTAGTACTTCATTTGTTAATTACCAAAAGGCCCAAAATGATGTTTGATTTTATTATGGATGTTATATGCTTTAAAATATGATGAAACTTGGTGAGAGGTTATTATTATAGTTCTAGTTGATCACCTCTGAATTTTATCACAATTTTCAATTAACTTTATTTGGTACTTCCTTCATTAATTTCAGAAAGGGGCTTTGGTAAGGAAAATTCATTATGGTGATATATCTGTTTAAAAATCATGAGGCTTAGGTTTTGAGGTATTTAGGCCAAAAAGTACTTGTATGAATTTATTTATAATTTTTAGAGGTCTGTTTTCAGAACTTTCTTTACAAGGCCATATTTTGAGAATAGGATAATTAATTAATTTGGGCAATAATTCTTTCAAACAAATTATGAAAGTTTACATAGAGGTTTTATATGCCCTTACCATCATCCTGGAATTTTCTCTGAATTGTTGGAAGTATTTTCATTGTACATCCCTTTTTTATGAATTATTTTGGAATAAATTAGAATACTATTTAAGGGCTAAAATCTTGCTGGAAAATTTGGAACTTCTGGATTTTTAGATGATTACCCATCTTGCATTTATCATAATTTTAGTGGAGCTTTATATTGCTTAAATCTTGTACTTCCTGTTCAACCTTGGAACTTTTGGCTTTTAAATAAATAAATAAATTAGTATTTAAATCATAAAATTAGGAAATTGTGGATTCAGTCTGCATATGTGTAACGCCCCGAATTTTGTGTGCGAGTCAGTCGCGGAAAAGAGTTTTTGGTGCCTGTAGGGGTACACGGCCTAGGACACGGGCGTGTCCAAGGCCGTGTCTGGCTGGTGATTTTTGGCCGTTTTCAACCCGAGAAGGACACGGCCAGAAACACGGCCGGATGACACGGGCGTGTCATCCGACACGGGCGTGTGCCAACCCGTGTCCAGACCCGTGTCCTGAGGGGTCGTGTCCGTTGCCGTGGCGGTTATGCGTGACACGCCCTCGAACACGGGCGTGTCGAGGAACCCGACACGGGCGTGTCAGGTCAGACACGGGCGTGTCTTGGCCCGTGTGCGTTTCTCAGTTCGACGATCGTGCCTGGATCGAGGCACACGGCCTTGGACACGGCCGTGTGCCAAGCCGTGTGCGGCCCAGGTCAGGGGAATTTTGTGCAGATCCGAGCCATTCGTTTTCTTTAATTAGGATCCAATGGCCCAGATGAGATCCTGCTCTGTTAAGGCCGAGAATAGGGAGTTATTCCCTCATTTTTCTCTCCAAAGTTCTCCCCTTCCAAAGTGAGAGAGAAGAGGAAGAAGAAGGAGGTTTCCGGCCGCCGGCGGAGCATCGGAGCGCCGTTTCGAAATCGGAGAGCGGGTCCGTGGAGGGAAGGTCATTGCGAAGAGTTCTAACCGCGTAGTTTTTCCATGGCGCCAAAACGGACTACAAGGGTAACGATTCTCAACTCGAGCGCTTGAATCTCTTTCTTTCTGCATAGGGAATCCCGCTCCCGCGAGTATGCGGTGAGTGCGTGGTGTTCCTTGGGGTTGACGGGAATAGTCCCCTTGTGTTGCATGTAGAGCCCGGAATCGTAAGTACGGGCATAGGCATTGTGTGTGAAGCCTACCCGGACGTGTTTTGTCTGGATCGGTGATGTTGCATTTGATATGGTTTTGCCGGAGAAGACTCCGTGCTTTGGATTTTTCGGGTTTCCTCGCGGTAGGTTGCAGCAGGGATCCTTGAAGGTTAGCTTCAAGGCGCACCCGGAAAATTGAGCGGAAACGTGTTCTGCTAACTTGGCGGTCTGGGAACCGGCCTTGATCATAACTGGGTTATGAGATTGTTTTGGAAAATTTGGGATCCGAGAGAAGCTTGGCCCGCGCAAAGTTCCTTAAATTGGACATGCGGCGTGAGCAACGGGCAAGTGGAATTGGACCTAGGCTATGTGGTTCGGTGCGAGAGACCCGAAGACGGGGACTGGCCGTTGGCATAGTCGGAGCCTTAGACGGTGGTCAGAAAGGCTAAATGCTCACATGTTGTTGCCATCCTGGGGGTGGTGGTGGATGCACTGATGGGTCAGGGTCCACCATGAATGTGCCCTGAGTGCACGGGGTGTTTGGCCGTGCGAGCCTACACCTGTGGCGAATTATAATTGCGATATATATACTGTTGGGCTAATGTTTTGCAGGGAAAGAGCACCGCCGTCCCGAGTAAGGGGCGGGGTCGTTATAATTTGGTCGGCTTTTAGCTGACCGTTGCTTTATTTTCCACCGTGCGGTGGTATGTGCTTGCAGGTGCTGCGGAGCCGGGCGCCAAATAGCGGGCTGGAGCCCATGTTGCTGTGCTGGCCCTAGAAGGCCGTAGAATAGTTTTATTTATATATTTCATGTGTGGCCGGCCTGCGAGCCGATGTATGTAAAACACTATTCATGAAGTGAACATTTGTAAGGCCTTAAGGCCATGTACCCGTTTCTGTGTATTTGAGTTTTCATTCCTATTGTTGTAGCTGTGGACATTCATATTGATGGATTTATTTTTGGGTTCTTTCAACTTTAAAAATCTTCCGCTAGAATGCTCTGTGATTAGGACGAGTAGTCTTAATTAGATGGTTTGATTTGTTCATTTAGTAACCCTTCCGACTGTCTGTGGTATATGGCGTCGGGTTCCAGCTGGACCTTCTGTTATATGCCATGCGACGGATGGGGGTGTTACAATTTGGTATCAGACTTCTGGTTACGGTCAAGCTTAAATGAATTCGTGGGCGAATTCTTTTAAGGGGTGGTGAGCACATGTGTGCGTCATCGTTATAACATTAAAAAGAACCCATGAATGTCCACTTAGGAATGAAAATACACTTGTTTTGTGGAACCTGAGTGTTCCAATGATTGCTTTTAGCAATTTGTTTGTCATCTAATCGTGTGTCTTTGCTATTATAGGCAGCTAGGAGCGGTGCTGGTCAGTCAGAGCGTCCGCAATCAGCGGAAAGTAGTGCACCAAGGGACGTGCCTGCTACACCTCCTTCAGCGGAAACCATTAGGATGGTGGCTGAAGCCGTGTTCGCAATGATAAATGCCCAACCTGCGGGGCAAATGCATCGCGCACCTCCTGCGGATGAGCAAGAACCGGTTAGGGCGGCAGAGCCGAGAGTGGTGGAACGCGCAGCAGTTGAGTTAGTAGAGCCGAGGAGAACTACGGAGAGGCAGCTAAAGCATGTGATGGGCTTTAATCCTCCGAGGTTTAATGGGGTTGGAACACCAACTCAAGCTGAGGACTGGCTCTCTTCCATAAAGAGGGTGTTGACGGCCACAATGACTGAGGAGTGGCAGAAGACCATCATAGCGACTTTTCTTTTGGAAGGTGAGGCGAGGCTGTGGTGGACGAGTTGGAGTTTCATCTTCTAGTGGGAAGGCAACTTGCGGATGTGCCGATAGAAGAATTTTCAAGATTGTTCCTAGCCAGATTTGTACCTTCTGCTCAGAGGTTGGAGATGGAGAATCAATTTCTTGGGTTGACTCAGGGATCCAGAAGCGTGGACGAATATCTGCATGAGTTCACACGGTTGGGTCGTTATGCTGGTGCTATGTTTTCAGAAGAAGAGAGGAAGACCAACCGATTCTATGAGGGTCTTCGTGGCGATTTACAGTTACTCCTTGCTGGGCCTAAGGCGCAGGGCTTCCTAGCCTTGGTCAATTCGGCCCGATCGTTGGAAAAGGTTGCGAAGAAAGTTCAAGAGAAGAGGGACCCAGGAGAAAGGAAGACCGAGTTCAAGGTGCCAAGTCACAAGACAGGTTTCCGCAGATGGAACAAGAAGTGGAGGACTTCAAACTCAGCCCCTTCGGCTGATACATCGGGGGCAACTACAAGTCGAGTCCCCGGAGCTTGCTACAACTGCGGGAAGATGGGGCATTTTGCTCGGGAGTGTTGGAGCGGACGTCCAAAGTCCGAGAGGAGACCTGGAGCGACTTATGAGGAGAAAGGGAAGGCGGTGGAGTCAACCGCATCCCATCATGCTCCAGCCCAGCCTAGAGTCTACAACCTTGGTCTACAGGAGGCCATTAAGCAAGCAGACGTGGTGACAGGTATGAATTAAATTACAGTGGTTTAACTTTTATAGTTGTTACCTTCGTATTTGTTAGCTTACGTTTGTTAATGCTAGGCTTTGTGTTAATCTTTGGGTTTCCGGCGAGAGCCCTTTTTGATACGGGGGCATCACATTCCTTTTTGTCTGAAAAGTTTATATCGCGCATCGGAGTTCCGTTCTCGATGGCAGAAAACAAGTTGGATGTGTTGTTGCCTAATGGGTGCTCAATGCGTGCGGATAGGATTTGTGTTGTGAAGATTCAGATTGGAGACTGGGAGTTTGATTTGCGGGCGTTGGTTCTACCATTAGTGGAGTTCGATGTAATCTTCGGTATGGATTGGCTCTCGGAGCAGAGTGCATGCATTGATTGCAACCGTAAAGAAGTCAAGTTGGGTCTGGACACTGATCGGGAGACTACTTTTGCGGGCATGAAGGGGTCAAGGAAAGTTCTGATATCGGCCCTTCAGGCGTTTAAGGCAGTTCGGTCTGGGGCAGAACTGTATGTCACTCTAGTGCAGACTTCGACGCCTAAACCTAGTGTGGGCAACATCCCAGTTGTGTCCGAGTATCCTGATGTGTTTCCAGATGATCTCCCAGGAGCCCCTCCTCAGCGGGAGATAGACTTTACTATAGAGCTGGTACCGGGTGCCAAACCGGTGTCACGCTCCCCCTATCGGATAGCCCCGAGAGAAATGGCAGAGTTGAAGGTGCAACTGCAGGAGTTGCTAGAGCAAGGTTATGTGCGTCCAAGTTCGTCGCCTTGGAGCGCACCAGTTCTCTTTGTTAAGAAGAAAGATGGGAGCTTGCGGCTTTGTATCGATTATCGGGAATTGAACAAACTTACGGAGAAGAACAAATATCCAATACCGAGGATTGACGATCTATTTGATCAGTTGGTTGGGTCAACTGTATATTCGAAGTTAGATTTGAAGTCCGGTTATTATCAGTTGAGGATAATGGAGAGCGACATCCCAAAGACAGCATTCAGTACGCGGTTTGGGCATTACGAGTTCACGGTTATGCCGTTTGGGTTGACGAATGCGCCATCCGTGTTTATGGATCTGATGAATAGGACGTTCAGAGAATACTTGGATCAGTTTGTGATAGTATTCATCGATGATATCCTGGTGTATTCGCGGGGCGAGGAGGATCATTACAAGCATTTACACATGGTGTTGGAGACATTGAGGAAAAGTCAGTTGTATGCAAAGTTCTCCAAGTGTGAGTTCTGGTTATCCTCGATAGCGTTCCTTGGTCATGTTGTCAGTGGAGAAGGAATAGCTGTGGATCCGGCGAAGATAGTGGCGATACGAGAGTGGCCTACTTTGACTACAGTGGCAGAGGTCCGGAGTTTTCTGGGGCTTGCTGGCTACTACAGGCGCTTCGCAGAGAACTTCTCGCGGATAGCACTACCACTCACGACGTTGACAAGAAAGGATCAAAAGTTTGTGTGGTCTCCGGAGTGCGAACAGGCTTTTGAAGAATTGAAGAGGCGGTTGACTACGGCGCCCATTTTATGTTCGCCAAGTGGAACCGAAGGGTTCGAGATCTATAGTGATGCTTCAGGCAGTGGTTTGGGCTGTGTTCTGCTACAGCATGGGAGAGTGATAGCTTATGGTTCACGACAATTGAAGGTTCACGAGAGGAATTATCCGGTCCACGACTTAGAGTTAGCGGCCGTGATTTTTGCTCTAAAGCTTTGGAGGCACTATCTGTACGGTGTGAAGGTAGATATTTACACCGATCATAAGAGTTTGAAGTACTTATTGGACCAAAAAGATCTGAACATGAGGCAGAGGAGGTGGATGGAGTTCTTAGGGGACTACACCTTCAAGATACACTATGTGCCTGGGAAGGGAAATGTAGTGGCGGATGCGTTGAGTCGTAAGATTCCCGCACAAGCCAACTGGTTATAAGTGCATGATAAGAGATTGGTCCAAGAGTTGGAGGCATTGGAGATATCTTGCGTTGACAAGCAGTCTAGTGCCGACGCGAAACTGTTTTGGACAGAGGTGCAGTGTGACCTAGCGGATAGAGTTCGGCGGGCTTTGGTTCAGGATAGCAGCATGAAGCAAATCCTAGATGGATCTTTGGATGGGTCATATTCCCAGTTTGTGGTTGAAGATGGGTTGCTAAGGAAGGACGGTCGTCTATGCGTTCCTAGTGCGGATAATATTCGGGAGGAGTTGATGTATGAGGCTCATCATACCAAATACTCAATCCACCCGGGAAGCACGAAGATGTATAGAGACATGAAGAAATTATTCTGGTGGCCGGGTTTGAAGAAGGATGTGGCGCTTTATGTGGCCAAGTGCCGTACTTGTGCATTAGTGAAGGCGGAATGCCAGAAGCCCGGAGGTTTCTTGAAATCACTTCCTATCCCAGAATGGAAGTTTGACGACATATCTATGGATTTTGTGCACGGTTTGCCGAAGTCGCAGAAAGGAAATGACGCCATTTGGGTGGTCGTTGATAGATTGACAAAGGTGTCTCACTTTATCCCAGTGAGAAAGGAGGATCCAGTGGAAAGGTTAGCCAAACTCTACGTGGATAATATTGTACGACTGCATGGTGTGCCTCGCAGTATTGTTAGTGATCGTGATGGAGGCTTCACGTCAAATGACTGGAGGTTGGTGCATGGTCTGTTGGGTACTAAGCTAAAGTTCAGCACAGCCTTTCACCCGCAGACAGATGGCCAAACCGAGAGAGTCAACAGAACTATGGAGGACATGCTTCGCATGTGCGTCCTAGATTTCGGGAAGCATTGGGAGGATCACCTGTACATGGTGGAGTTTGCGTACAACAATAGCTTTCAGGCAAGCATTGGAATGGCGCCTTTTGAAGCTTTGTATGGGAGGAAGTGCCGTACGCCGTTGTCTTGGTTGGAGGCAGGCGAATCAAAGTTGTATAAACGTCAAGCGGTGGAAGATGCCACTTCAATGATACGGACAATTCAGGAAAGGCTGAAGATTGCTCAGGATAGACAGTCAAAGTATTACAATGCCAAACATAGAAATGTGGAATTCAACGTTGGCGACATGGTATATTTGAAGATCAAGCCGTTCAAGGGTGTATCGCGGGTTCGACGCTTGAAGAAGCTGAGTCCGAGATACCTTGGACCATTTGAAATCCTGGAGCGTGTTGGCGAGGCGGCGTATAGATTAAAGCTGTCGACGGAGTTGAGTGGGCTGCATGATGTATTCCACGTATCGGTGTTGCGTAAGGCAGTTCAAGAGGCTTCGCAGATCATTGCAGACGATCAGGTACCGGTTGATTATGAGTTAACAACAAGGGTCAGACCAGTACGAATTGAAGATGTTGCAGTCAAACGACTCCGCAACAAGGAGGTCAGAATGGTTAAAGTCCGTTGGGATAATTGCGGACGTGAGGAGCTTTCTTGGGAGCGAGAGCAAGCTATGTTGGAGGAATACCCCGAGTTATTCCACTCAGGTATCATTTAACTTTTGTGTACCTTTGTTTAATTTCGGGACGAAATTCCTTAAGTGGGGGAGATTTGTAACGCCCCGAATTTTGTGTGCGAGTCGGTCGCGAAAAAGAGTTTTTGGTGCCTGTAGGGGTACACGGCCTAGGACACGGGCGTGTCCAAGGCCGTGTCTGGCTGGTGATTTTTGGCCGTTTTCAACCCGAGAAGGACACGGCCAGAAACACGGCCGGATGACACGGGCGTGTCATCCGACACGGGCGTGTGCCAACCCGTGTCCAGACCCGTGTCCTGAGGGGTCGTGTCCGTTGCCGTGGCGGTTATGCGTGACACGCCCTCGAACACGGGCGTGTCGAGGAACCCGACACGGGCGTGTCAGGTCAGACACGGGCGTGTCTTGGACCGTGTGCGTTTCTCAGTTCGACGATCGTGCCTGGATCGAGGCACACGGCCTTGGACACGGCCGTGTGTCGAGCCGTGTGCGGCCCAGGTCAGGGGAATTTTGTGCAGATCCGAGCCATTCGTTTTCTTTAATTAGGATCCAATGGCCCAGATGAGATCCTGCTCTGTTAAGGCCGAGAATAGGGAGTTATTCCCTCATTTTTCTCTCCAAAGTTCTCCCCTTCCAAAGTGAGAGAGAAGAGGAAGAAGAAGGAGGTTTCCGGCCGCCGGCGGAGCATCGGAGCGCCGTTTCGAAATCGGAGAGCGGGTCCGTGGAGGGAAGGTCATTGCGAA
Organism: Platanthera guangdongensis; assembly: GCA_039583875.1. Lineage (NCBI taxonomy): Eukaryota > Viridiplantae > Streptophyta > Magnoliopsida > Asparagales > Orchidaceae > Platanthera > Platanthera guangdongensis. The sequence goes on along the minus strand of CM077149.1, from coordinate 36,422,761 downwards.
GAGTTCTAACCGCGTAGTTTTTCCATGGCGCCAAAACGGACTACAAGGGTAACGATTCTCAACTCGAGCGCTTGAATCTCTTTCTTTCTGCATAGGGAATCCCGCTCCCGCGAGTATGCGGTGAGTGCGTGGTGTTCCTTGGGGTTGACGGGAATAGTCCCCCTTGTGTTGCATGTAGAGCCCGGAATCGTAAGTACGGGCATAGGCATTGTGTGTGAAGCCTACCCGGACGTGTTTTGTCTGGATCGGTGATGTTGCATTTGATATGGTTTTGCCGGAGAAGACTCCGTGCTTTGGATTTTTCGGGTTTCCTCGCGGTAGATTGCAGCAGGGATCCTTGAAGGTTAGCTTCAAGGCGCACCCGGAAAATTGAGCGGAAACGTGTTCTGCTAACTTGGCGGTCTGGGAACCGGCCTTGATCATAACTGGGTTATGAGATTGTTTTGGAAAATTTGGGATCCGAGAGAAGCTTGGCCCGCGCAAAGTTCCTTAAATTGGACATGCGGCGTGAGCAACGGGCAAGTGGAATTGGACCTAGGCTATGTGGTTCGGTGCGAGAGACCCGAAGACGGGGACTGGCCGTTGGCATAGTCGGAGCCTTAGACGGTGGTCAGAAAGGCTAAATGCTCACATGTTGTTGCCATCCTGGGGGTGGTGGTGGATGCACTGATGGGTCAGGGTCCACCATGAATGTGCCCTGAGTGCACGGGGTGTTTGGCCGTGCGAGCCTACACCTGTGGCGAATTATAATTGTGATATATATACTGTTGGGCTAATGTTTTGCAGGGAAAGAGCACCGCCGTCCCGAGTAAGGGGCGGGGTCGTTATAATTTGGTCGGCTTTTAGCTGACCGTTGCTTTATTTTCCACCGTGCGGTGGTATGTGCTTGCAGGTGCTGCGGAGCCGGGCGCCAAATAGCGGGCTGGAGCCCATGTTGCTGTGCTGGCCCTAGAAGGCCGTAGAATAGTTTTATTTATATATTTCATGTGTGGCCGGCCTGCGAGCCGATGTATGTAAAACACTATTCATGAAGTGAACATTTGTAAGGCCTTAAGGCCATGTACCCGTTTCTGTGTATTTGAGTTTTCATTCCTATTGTTGTAGCTGTGGACATTCATATTGATGGATTTATTTTTGGGTTCTTTCAACTTTAAAAATCTTCCGCTAGAATGCTCTGTGATTAGGACGAGTAGTCTTAATTAGATGGTTTGATTTGTTCATTTAGTAACCCTTCCGACTGTCTGTGGTATGCAACTCAATTGGTGATGAGAGTTTAAAGAACTCCATAGTTAAGCATGCTCGGGCTGGAGTAGTACTGGGATGGGTGACCTCCTGGGAAGTCCCCGTAGTGCGGGCTTGACTATCGAGTTTACCTCATCAAAGGGAGGCTGTGGCCACCAACAACCCGCCTGTGGAGGGAGAGGGGTTGGGGTGCTTGGGCTGCAGCCCGGTAGGGTCGCCTAGAGCGGAGCCGTGACGCTGTCACGTTGGATCGGCTAGGGGCCTTACAATAAAAAAGTGCACTTTTTATTGTAACGTCCCCTTTGCCGTCCGTGGATCAACACCACTAGGCCTCCGGCGGACCGTTACCGGACTGCATCCCAAGCACCCCAACCCCTCTCCAGCCCACTGGCGGGTTGTTGGTGGCCACAGCCTCCCTTTGATGAGGTAAACTCGATAGTCAAGCCCGCACTACGGTGACTTCCCAGGAGGTCACCCATCCCAGTACTACTCCAGCCCGAGCACGCTTAACTATGGAGTTCTTTCAACTCTCATCACCAATTGAGCTGCAGCTCAATTGGTGATGAGAGTTGAAAGAACTCCATAGTTAAGCGTGCTCGGGCTGGAGTAGTACTGGGATGGGTGACCTCCTGGGAAGTCCCCGTAGTGCGGGCTTGACTATCGAGTTTACCTCATCAAAGGGAGGCTGTGGCCACCAACAACCCGCCAGTGGGCTGGAGAGGGGTTGGGGTGCTTGGGCTGCAGTCCGGTAACGGTCCGCCGGAGGCCTAGTGGTGTTGATCCACGGACGGCAAAGGGGACGTTACAATATGCCCATATGGACTTCTAATAATTTTTACATGAGCATTGGATGATCATATGACATACTTCCCTTTTTACGGGTCATATAGCTTAAGTGGGCTGCATTTAGTAAAACTGCAGAAAATCAGTTGGGACATGAATTAGGGCACATGTGATGAGTATTGATTGGTTTGCTGGAAGGATAAATAGATTTAGGTGCATCTTGGAAGATAAGTGAGTAGGGTGTTATTTTGTCTGGGGTTTAGAGGCGCTCGGGTCCGACGAAAGATCGTCCTCCCCGAGGTGAGTGGAGTCAAATCACCCTAGGATTAGCTTATCGGAACATGAGAAAATAATGGGTAAGGGAATCAACCAATAATAAATAAGTACCTTGCGAAAGGGAACGCTGGGCGTAATCCCAACACAGTTCCTAGTGCCCCTTGAGAGCCATTCACAGGGAATACCGGGGGCAGTCCTGGGTTAACGTAAACTGTTTTAACAAGCTGAAAAGAGTAACTTAGTAATTAGGGTTGCACATTTCACAAACACTGAGGGCACCGGATGTTAGCTGGGAGCTTCGGCTCGGATGGTTAAAAGGCGGACTTTGGGTCCGGGGAGCTTCGGCTCGGTTCTTGATTACGCTGATTTGCATGTGCATAACAGGAAGGAAATTAACGTGGTGGGTCTTCGGTATCGGAGGGTCGATGCACCGACGCCAATACGTTGACTCGGCAAGTGTGGTTAGCACTTCGCCAACAGAAGTCCGGTGCGCCAGCCGACAAGAGTACGCAGGAGTCAGCTTAGTGCACCAAGCGTTGAGGCGTACGATAGGTCTGACCGGTAGTGCTTTACCGGTTTAGAGGTGGGCGAGGCCCAACCCACCGCTTCCGTCTGCCACTACGGAGGTATCCTGGGAGGTTACGGCTCCAAAAAGGGGGAACTAAAGGTCTGTGTGCACAGAGTCGGGTGTGTGTATTGCACTTGCATGTCCATCATACCCACTTGCATGTCATAGCATAATCGTTTCCTTTAACCTTGACACCTAAAGTATAAGTGGAATGGGACGCTTATACTCTAGGACCTGCAAAACGACCCCTTGGTCTATAAGCTTGTGTGGGCAAGTTTATAAATTAAGGTTAAATTTGGATATATATATTTACTGCTGTTTGATAACTGACACCCCATCGTATAAATTGGTATGAGACTTTTTATACGATGGGAGCCTTGCAGAAGACCCCTTGGCTTATGTGTTTTTCACATAAGTGAAGGTTATATTTCCTATTTCAGCTTATGTCTATAGAATTGCTAGTATAGGTCCGCTGTCATCTGCTTTTTGATTATTCTCCACCATTAAGTCCTCCCCTTTCATCCTCTCCGCTCGGTGCTTAGGAGCCGTGGGGGAAGGGGCGGGGGATGATAGGACTTAGTCTTTTAGACTAACGGTTTTCGAATCGCATCATTTAGGGGATCGTGGAGACCAGCATGGAGGAGCAGCCCCAGAGACCGGTGCGCTTGGAGGTGGGGCAGTCTAGCTCCGGAGTTCATACAGCCGGGACCGTGAGTCTCGACCTTGAGTAGTTTTCTACTTTTGTTTCTGCATGAGAGATCTTGTAGTGAGGTTATGATGTACCGGGCATAAGCCCGTTTTTGCTACTATGATGTTATTTTCTGTGGACACTCCCTTCGTGGAGTTATATTTATTATGTCATGTGATTCTCTGTGGACAGATAGTTTCCATTTTACTTCATTATGCTACTTTTCTGTGATCGAATTGGCCGGCAGAATCGGCGCTTTGTGGTGATGACCCTTTAGGGCGTGAAGGAGTCACCGCAAAACGGCGGTTCTGGGCCTAAGACCCCGGTGTCGAAAAAGAAAAAAAAACGGGGGGTCTTACACCCCAGGGGTGGAAGCAGCAATCCTGACCTCAGGTACTTCCTCTTCCTCTACCTTTGGCACATCTCAAACTCCCTCTGGCTGTTGGATCCTCCTATCCCCCTTGAGAAGATGGAAGTATCGATCTTTTTCATGTGGTGGATAATCACACCATTGGACATGTCAAATGTATCTCTGTCCATATGATTTAAGAACAAACTAATAATCATTCCAAAGTTAGGGGTGCGGAGTCTATCTTTGAACCGAGCAAACAAGATAGCACCCTAATCCTCTCTCTTCTTGTAGATGATCGCCACTAGGATCTTTAACATTTCTGAAGAGAGGTAGTCATGAGAACAGGTGTTGCAGAGCAACACTTTACCAATGATGTCAGGCATCAGCTTTCCTTCCTTGTTCATCCCTTTTATATTAATGGCTCGGTGCCTCTAGGTAGTCCGCATAATAGTAGAGCTCTTGTGAAGTCCTTCTCTTCTAGGTGATCGACTTCATCACAAGCTGGAAGACTCAAAATCTGTGTTAGGGGAGAAGCCTTCACCTTAATTTTTAATTGGCGAACTTTGATTTTGATAACAATATCTTCCCTGTGAGGCTTGGCGTTCTGAAAGAACTCAAGAACTTCTTTGTCCAAAACCATGCAGGGATGCTCTATCATAAAAGAAAGGCCTACTATTTCCAACATGAGAATCACATTCCTGAACTCGTCTGAAACAGAGGCAAACCCTGTTCGAACTAGTTCACCACCAACTAGCAACCTGTTGATGGCTTAGAGAGTTGGCACTAGAGGACTGTCAGCTATATAATCGGATAGCTTTCTTTGGATGAATAGTCAATAACAAGTTGTCAGAATCAAATTTCTTGAAGAATTGTCGAGGAGCGGAGTCAACATGACGGGGAGAAGATATTGAATGGTGTGTGGTATCCGAATAGACGGGAAGAATATGATGAGCAATCACGAAATCCAAAAAGTCGGGATGAAGAGTTCGGCAGAATCAGAAAGTATCTTTCAATGAAAGTTGACTGTTTGCCCCTAAACTATTTATATATATATACAGTTAAAGTTTTGAGAGGGAAAATGACACGTACCTGAAAAACCATGACTCTTCGGATCCAATTATAAGAAAAATATTTTGACCTAAGTGAAATTCGACGAGTTTCGTCGAAAGCGGAGCCAGATTCGTCGAATGTCATCGTGAATACTGGATGTATTTCAACGATTTGGTGAAATTCGATGATTAATACTATATGAATTCTCCTTAGACAAATTTTTCTGCTATGAAATACTTCCATAGTGACTTCTTGTCTTCTTAACCATCATCACAAGTCTTTGTTCAACATACCCAGTTTCGTTTTGAAAAACCAGAACTTGGCCACGTCTAGGGGCTTTGTGAATTTGTCTGCGACCTGCTTATCTGTCGAGACGTAACTGAGGGTTATATCCCTCTTCTCCACATGCTCTCGTATGAAGTAATATCTGACTTCGATGTTCTTTGTCTAGCTCTAAAAGACCGTATTGTTAGCGATCGCTATAGCACAAGAGGAGTAGCAGAACACTTGAATCTCTTTAAACTTCAGGTCGTAGTCCTCAAGCTGATTCGTGATCCGAAGAAGTTGTGCGCAACAAGTACCGGCAGAGATGTACTCTAACTCATAGTGGAGGTTGCCACACAATTCTACTTCCTGTTGCTCCATGAAATAAGCCTTCTTCTGAGGAATTGGCACGTACCGGAAGTGCTTTTCCTATCATCCCTCCAACCTGCAAAACATATATCTGAAAAACCAATTAACTCGGCATCATTACTTCTTGGGTACCTTAAACCAAGATTTGGTGTACACTTAAGGTATCCTAAAATTCTCTTTGTAGTGACGTAATGAGATTTCCTGGTGTTCACCTGAAATGTAGTGCACACGCATGTCGAGAACATTATGTTAGGTTTACTGGCAGTAATATCGATCAAAGATCCAATTATGCTTCTGTACTTATATTCATCAAAAGGTTTCCCTTTCTCATCCTTGTACAGAGATATAGTTGAACCAATTGGAGTCCTCATCGAGGTTGTGTTCTTCTTTCCGAATGCCTTAAGCAACTTCTTGGTGAACTTCGTTTAAGAGCTGAAAATTCCATCATCAGTTTATTCACATAAAGTCCTAATAAATACTTCACCTCTCACATACTACTCATTTAAAACTTCCCTTGCATAAGTTTAGAAAACTTCTTGCAAAGGTTGTCTTCCATAGAGCCAAAAATAATATCATCGGCATAGATTTACACTAGCAAAATCTTGACATTTACTTCCCTAAGAAATAATGTCTTATCTATTTTTCCTCTTGTGAACTTGTTCTCAAGAAGAAATCTAGAGAGCATCTCGTACCGATCTCATAGAGCTTGTTTTAAACCATAATGAGCATTATTGAGAAAATAAACATAGTTACGTAAAACTCGGGGCTTGTGCTACATATATTCATCTTTAAGATCTCCGTTGGGAAATGCCGACTTCATGTGTTGATGTGCAAAAATGGACGGAACCAGCAGATAATGGGTATTCTGTCTCACGAGTGAGGTGGAGAGATTGTGGGGTTGGAGTAAAGGTTGATGAGGATGGGTAAAGTGCCTCTGCACACTCGAGAGTGGAGCACACGTTCGATCAACGGTTGCAGGGATAATGGGAGGTTGATGAGAAACTATCGTGTAGAAGGTTACTTTGACGGTTAGGATCAGTGGTAGTTGCCGAGAGAGGAGAGGAGTTGAGAAGAAGGTCGGTCGATGACAGCAGCAACAACAGACTTCGCCCGCAGCGGTTTAAATTCCACTATTGCGACGAGAATTCCTTTAATTATGAATCAGTGTTACATCTTGAGTTAAGTACTTTACATTAGAATACGAAGGGTAGAAGGGGAATTTGGCGGCTAAGGAAAGAATTTGCTAGTGGCCACGCGGTTTGACCAGAGAGCCCGGCAGACCGCACGGACAGCTGATCCTATAGTTCACTACAAGCTGGGCAGACTGTGCGATCAGGTCGAGAAGAATGAATCGAGCGGCTCCCCAAAATCAAGCCGCCCATCCACTTGATGAAGGGAATAATAATCAAAACAACAACCATAACAAAGAGTGAGCCCCACGTGCACCGTATGAGTTTGACATTACTAGAGCCGTTCGGGTCAAACTCCCATCATATGATGGAATGGGTGAACCCCAAGTCGTCCTGAACTGGGTGATGGAAATAGAATGCTACTTTGAGTGGCAAAATTTGACGAACGCGGATAAGATCCGTGTGGCGCGAATTAAGTTGCTAGGTAGAGCCAAGATTTTTTGGTTAAATGAGGAACGTCGTCTGAGGAATGACAATGGTGACTTACTTATTGGTTGGGCAGGCATGAAGGCCATGCTGACAGACCAGTACGTCCCTTCATACCATCGAACGCAGATTTTTGATGATTTGACCACCCTTAAGCAAGGGAGTCGGTCGGTATCAGAATACATAAGTCTTCTTAAGCACATGATGATTAGGTGCGGTGTAGGAGAGATGAATGATATCACCATTTCTATGTTTCGTAAGGGGTTAAACCCCGACATCCATGGCAAGCTCTTGCGTTATGGTTACACCGACCTAAACACTACTTTCAATGCTACAATAGATATCGAAAAGCACAACATTTTTAAGAATAAGTCTCATTCGTATCAAAAGGGAAAGTCCATCTTAGGACCGCCTCCCACCTCTACCTATTAGGATAAGGGAAAGTTCCAGTCCACAGACTCGAACTCCATAGTAGTGACTTCCAAGAATATTAAAAACCCAATGGGTGAGAGATCTCCTGTAGGAAGAGTAAACAAAATGAATGCTACTTGCTTCACTTGTGGGATTCAGGGTCACTATGCTAGTGAATGTCCTACTAATCCCAAGGCCTTAGCCCTGTTAGATTCCACATATGAGTCAGATGACCATATATATGAGGCTGGAGACAATAGCGAGTCGAAAGGAGTGTCTAGTAAAATGGAGGACGAATCTCATATGATGGTCATGCAGTGTATTCTGGTAACTCCAGGATCGTTAGATGACTGGAATAGGACGAATATTTTTTCGTTGTATTTTAAGAGTGGAGAGAAATGGTATAGGTTGATCATATATAATGGTAGCTGTATGAATGTCATTTCTGAAACTGCGGTGACCTGAATGTCTTTAGTTACTGAGCCGCACCCTTACCCTTATAAGGTGGCAAGGGTAGATAAGTCATCCCTCCCAGTGTCAAAGTGTTGTTTGGTACCCCTTACCATCAAAGCTTATTCTAAAAAGATTTGGTGCAATGTCATCCCTATGGATGCTTGTCACATTTTGTTAGGTCGTCTATGGTGAAAGGGAAACTAGATCTGATATACTCTAGAGGGGGGTGAATATAGTATATGGTGCTTTTAAAACACAAAGAAAAACTTTTGCAAAGCTTTACAACAATTGTTGTAATGAGTGTGAGCAGGGAAGCAAAAATAAAACTAATCACAAAACTAAGCTATGCAGAGACTAAGCACAAGAGAATCTAGGCCAGAAACAAAAAGAAAACAAGCAGAACCAGATGACACAAGGAATTATAGTGGTTCCCCAAACTTGGGTACATCCACTCTTCTACCACCCTAGGTAGGAATCCACTGCAGGATGAGTTGATCAGGTGTCCTGTGCACCAATGAGCGTTTGATAAGGTGCTCAAAAACCAAATCAGATTTTTTGATCAGGTGTCTTGCCACCAATGAGCTTTTGACAAGGTGCTCAAAAACCAGATTCAAACTTTTGAAGGGAGTTTGAAAAACCCTTTACAGAGTGGGGGTGAGAGAGTTATGACAGTCTTCTCTTTCTCAATCAACTGAGAAGACTAAGTGGATTGATGTCAAAGCTCCCCCTGAGTCCTTGATCTTCAGGAAGATGAGCTTTGCTGAGGGTGATAGGCCTTCAAAGATAGATCTCCAGCACAAGATGATTTCAGCAAGCTGAAATATTGAGAGTCTGGAGTCTTGAAATGATGTTGGCCTTGAACACTTTGAGAGCTGAAGAGATCTGAAGATTTTTGAAAGCTTGATCTCTCTGATGAGTGTTCTTCAGAATTCTTGTTGACAGAAATTTTGAAAAGAGTTTCTGTATACTGAGTTGTGTGTCCTATTCTTGTCAATCTCTATCTTGATTCAAAAACATTCTATCTTTTATTCTCTGTGCTAGAATAGAATATCACTCTGTCAAAGATAGCCGTTGGTCTGCATTGATTACAGCCTTAATTGCATAATTTCTTCTGAAGGAAAGTCCACTAAATTATTCCTTAAAAAATCCCTTGAAACTTGGTCCAGAAGTAAATGAAAACGGCTAGCAGATCTTCTGAATTAAATGCAGAATAACTTCTAACTGATTTGAATTTGAATTCTGAAAGATAACTGAAAACGTCGAACTGAGCTCTGCTATCGTCGAGCTGAGCTCAGCGAACTGGAAAATTCAAGCAGCAAAATAATCGTCGATCTGAGCTCAAAGATCGTCGAACTGAGCTCAGAGATAAAGATCCAGTGCAGAGTCAAAATCGTCGACCTGAGCTCAGCGATCGTCGAATGGAGTTCGACGATATTGTGAAGTTGAGCTAAGCGATCGTCGAGTGGAGCTCGACGATCTGTCGAAGTTGAGCTAGACGATCGTCGACCGGAGTTCGACGAATCGTCGTGCTGAGCTCGACGATCAGACTTGGTCTACAGAAAAACTTGATCTTCAGGGCAGCTTCCAATCCTAGACTTCTAACCCTTAGACTCAATTCTAATTGACCTATTAAGCTATACAGAAGGTCAAACACAGATTCCTAGAGACATAGTGATCCTGACCCAAATTAGTAATAGGGTGTTCCAACATATGGCTTTATGATCATGATGTTACCCACTTTGGTGGAGGTAATACTTATGAATTTAAATTTAATGGTAAGACCATAATTTTAAAACCCACTCCTCCTATGGATCCTTCGGTCCTCTCTAAGGATACGATTGTCCCGGTCAAAAAGAAAGCGTTAAGTCTGATATGTAAGAAGAAATTTGCCCGTAATACCTTTATGGATGGTGTCATATATGCGTTAGTTTGTTTGCAAGCTCAGGAAGATGTGACGGCATTTGAGAGTTTACCACCGATATTGAGAAAGCTCTTAGATGAGTTTAAGGATGTGTTTCCGGACGAGCTACCATTCGAGTTACCCCCCATGTGGGACATCCAACATGCGATAGATTTCATCCTGGGTTCTTCTTTGCCAAACCTTCCTCACTATGGGTTAAATCCTTCCGCACACTTAGAATTGCAAACCCAAATTCCAGATTTATTGCAATAGGGGTTCATTCATCATAGCAAGAGTCCATGTGACGTACCCGCCTTACTTGCTCCCAATAAAGACGGCTCTTGGAGGATGTTTGTGGATAGTAGAGCCATTAATAAAATTACTGTTAAATATCGCTATGCCATCCCTCGCTTGGATGATTTATTGGACATGTTAGCAGGTGCCACGATTTTCTCGAAATTGGATCTTAGGAGTGGCTACCATCAGATTAGAATAAGGGAAGGTGATGAGTGGAAGATTGCTTTTAAATCTAAGGAAGGGCTCTACGAGTGGTTAGTTATGCCATTTGGGATTTTCAATGCCCCGAGCACGTTTTCTAGGATGATGACACACGTCTTCCAACCTTATATGGGAAAATTCATAGTAGTGTACTTTGATGATATTCTTGTTTTTAGTAATTCTACGAGCGATCATGAGTCAAATTTGAAGATTATCCTTACCATGTTAAGGTTGGAAAAATTATTCGTTAATTAAAAAGTGTACTTTTTATGTGTCGTCTGTAGAGTTCCTTGGCTATATCGTGAGTTCGGAGGGAATACATGTAGACCCTAAGAAGGTCCAGGCCATTAACGACTAGCCGGAGCCCGCAAATATTCGGGATTTTCGGAGTTTTCAAGGTCTAGCTACGTTTTATCGCCAATTTATTAGAGACTTTAGTAGTATCATGGTCGCCATTATAGAATGCATGAAAAAGGGTGATTTTACTTGGACGAAATCGGCCGCTAAAGCGTTTCAAATAATTAAATCACGCATGTCGGAAGCTCCCCTTTTGAGATTACCAGATTTTACTAATGTTTTGAGTTATCTTGTGACGCGTCTGGAGTTGGTATTGGTCGTGTATTGAGTCAGGACGGTGATGAGTCTGATTTATATCGGGTTTTTAGAACTCATCTGGGCTTATTTTCTTGCATGTGCACTACTTTTTAAATTGGAAAAGTTATATTTTTGTTTAGGGCTTCACTTCACCAATAGTGCATTGTTTTGGGCCCATGGGTGTGCAATTGTGCATTCTTTTGTCGGGGGTATGCACATGGTGCTCCTCGTTATCTTTCTGTTTAGTTTTGTTTGCATTTCGGTACTGGAAGCATGTGCTCCATCCTTGTTTTATTGTGGTGCAGGTAGTCGGGATGTCCCGAATTCTATTTCCAGTTTCTGTGTAAAACGCATGGTCATGCGCATTTCTTCGCGCACGATTCTAGTCCAATCGTGTGTTTTACACATCCTTCTATTGAATTTTCTCAAAGTGGTCAGCAAGGTAGCCCAAACGCCAAATTAATATCTTCGGAACTACCCAGTTCACACTCTGAACCAGCGGAAAACCAAGGACCAAGGTTTAACACCAACAAACAATGAAAGCACAAAAAGATCTTTTATACATTCACTTCTTTACAAGGCAAGGTATACGTAGCGAGACATGATTTCTCTAGTACACAAGCTATCAGAGAAAGTTAAACAAAAATAAGCCGGGTGGACAGCAACGGAGTCCGCCAAGTACGCCGAAGCCGCCCGAGCTATGCTGTAATACACCGAATAGACACGGAGGCTGACGAAGCAACGAGGCCACGCAGACACACCGTTATTCGCCTCCTGCTGATGAACTGAGGAACAGACCGCCTACCCTCCTGAGACCGGCGGACAGGTTATTGAAGCTGGCAAAGTTGAAACAGAGCTGACAAGCCGCAGAGCGACCTGCTGAATCCGCAGAGACCGCACACTTCGAAGTACTTGACCGAAGTCAAAGCCAAACTCCTGGCTCCTTAAAGCTACCTGCGCGACCTGCACACAGCAAACCGTCAGCTATGAATCAATCCGCGCGGACATAAAATTGAGACTGCAGCTCCTCGCCCAACCCAACTTACTGTTCACTCAAGTTACTGTAGATGTGTCAGGGGGGTCCTATTTATAGGCGAGGTGAGGAGTGTGGTCACCGCCCTATAGATAGCGACACCGCCCTAGCCCGCGCGATAGCAAAATACCGTCCACTAAGTCCCCAAGGACTTAGCCGGATACTAAGGAATAAACCGCCAGGAGCAAGGCAACTTTGGCGAACCCTCTTCAGTCCGCCTAAGCTATGCGGACAAGGCATCAGCCCGCAAAGCCTACAACCACTGTAGGATAGCAACCCCCTTCAATGGCTGTCCGTACAATCCCGAGACAGTCCACATAGAACAAGACAAGCCTCCATCCGCCACAAGTCCACGACCAAAGGCAGAGTTAGCAACAGTCCGCCCGGTCAACAGCGGACTTGGCGGATACTACGGACACCCTGGTCTTGGCACAGAGTGTACCCAAATACAGAACCATCAAAGGCCAAATGCGAGCATGGCGGACATAGCTCCGTCCGCCAAACATCCAAGCACACAGACCTCCAGCAGTCCGCAAGCTACTCGCACACCTGCCCCGAGCAACGGCCACCTCCCTGACTCCATACACCAGTCCTCCAAAGACCTCCTCAGCAAGGTACCTGCTGTACCACTAGAGCTCGACAAGGCCACCGCCAAGCTCAAAGACCAATCCGCAACATCACAACCGCGGACACGCCAGTCCGCATGCTTCCGCAGACATGAGCCAAACCGGCAATGCACAAGCTTGTAACGCGGCCACTGAGAAATGTACCAGTATGCAAGCCTCTATCCGCTCAGACCGCTCCTTGGCTAAATCAATCAGCCAACAGCCTATCCGCAGATACCAGACCGCACAGTCCGCGGACTACATGCATACAACCCGCTTAGAACAGCCAGCTTCCACTAGACTTATCACTAGGCCGCAGTCCTCCCAGTCCGCCGATGCTGTCCGCCCAGGCCGCCCGACCTGTCCCATCAACCACTTCCACTTCACAATTTTCAACACTCCCCATTGAAGTGAGAAGTGGAGATCAAGCCCAGCAAGCTGCGCAAGCGCCCAAAGGGCCCCTTCGATTGTGGCTTCGTGAAGATGTCAGCAAGATTGTCTTCACTCCGAACATGCCCGACCAACAGAGATCCCTCCAACACCTTCTCCCTGATGAAGTGGTGATCGATCTCAATGTGCTTGGTCCTGGCGTGACACACTGGATTGTTTACTAGCTTGAGAGCACTCTCATTGTCACCCCGGAGTAAAGTTGGCCCTTGCACTTCTTCATGAACATCCTCTATAAGCCTCCTCAACCAAATGGCTTCCCGAGCAGCCAAGGTCGAAGCCTTATTCTCTGCCTCCGTAGTTGAGACTGACACCGAGTCCTGCTTATTGCTACACCACGAGATGCTAGCTGAACCGCAAGTGAACACATAACCTGAAGTTGACCTCCGATCATCCGAATCACCGCCATAGTCAGCATCCGTGTACCCAAGCAAGGCAAAATCCGAGTGCCTTCTATAGAGAAGTCCCATATCAGAAGTTGACTTGACAAACTTCAATATATGCTTTGTCGCCACTAGATGAGATTGCCTTGGTTCAGCCATATACCGACTTACTCAGCCAACAACATAAGCAATGTCTGGCCTTGTAATCGTTAGATAAATCAAGCTCCCAACAAGTGCCCTGAACACCAAGGGATCATGAAGAACCCTTCCCTCATCTCGTTGAAGCTTCTGCCCATGTTCTAGTGGAGTAGAGCACTTCTTCCCTTTGCCCATGCCGAACCGCTTCACAATACGATCTGCATACCCTTTTTGGCTAATGAGAATCCCGCACTCCTTCCTCTCCACCTCAAGACCGATAAAGTGATGAAGCTCTCCCAAGTCTTTCATCTCGAAGCGTATAGCAAGCTCAGCCCTGAGCCTTGCTACTTCCCCCTCCGAATTCCCTGTGATGATCATGTCATCCACATACAGCAGGACCAAGACTTGTAGCTCCCCCTTCTTCTTGACGAACAAGTTGGAATACGAGTTGGAAGCAAGGTATCCACAGAATTGCAGGTACTCTACAATCTTCCCATACCAAGCTCTAGGAGCTTGCTTCAACCCATAGAGAGCTTTCCTGAGTTTGCAGACATAGTCTGGATGATCTTCAGAAATAAATCCAAGTGGCTGATCCATGAAGATGTCCTTGTCAATCTCTCCGTACAGAAATGCATTCTTCACATCGAGTTGCCACATTCTCCATCCCTTGCTAGTAGCCAAGGCCATCACCACTATAACTGAAGTCATCTTTGCAACCGGACGAAACGTCTCCTCATAGTCTTCTCCATACTGCTGTGAGAATCCTCTAGCGACCAGGCGAGCCTTGAACCTATCAATGCTCCCATCAGCCTTCTTCTTCAACTTATACACCCACTTGCAAGTAACCGGAGTAATGCCATCAACCTTGGGAACAAGGTCCCAGATTTCATTCTTCTTCAGAGCATCAATCTCTTCCTTCATGGCATCTTCCCACTCCTTAACTCCAGCAGCCTCGTTGAAGGTTGCAGGCTCTCGCTCATCTAGAGGACCTGAAAAGAAACAGGAGACAAAGCTCTCTGCATTCCCATCACAGTACCGAGCCGGTGGCTTAACAACCCTCTTCGATCTCTGAAGGGTCGGATCCTTGCTCACTGCTTCCGTTACTACTTCGGGCACAACTCCTACTTGGGGCAAGCTTTGAGCAGTGCTCCCCCTGCTTCCTGAGCCGGAAGGCTCAGCCTCGGAGTTAGAAGCAACATGAGCTGCTGGTGAAACAGCAAGCTCCTCTTCCAAGCCTTCAGCAGCCACCACCGGTGCTTCATCAACCTTGTTACTTCCGGTTAGCTCAACCGAGCCACCTCCATATGACGTCAGCTCATCAAAGACAACGTCTCTTGACACCATGAACTTCTTCGTCGCAGGATCCATGCATTTCCATCTCTTCTTCCGCTCATCGTAGCCAACAAATACAAGCTTCCTTGCCTTCGCATCCAGCTTAGTCCGTGAAGAATCCGGGACATGCACATAGCAAGTTGAACCGAACTCCCTAAGGTGTCCCACACTCGGCTTGTCCTTCAGCAACAGCTCAAAAGGAGTCTTCATGTTGATAGGGCTGAGTGGCATCCTGTTGATGACATAAGCAGCACAAGACATCCCCTCCGCCGAAAAGGACCTTGGGATATCTTTCGCATGAAGCCAGCATTTGCAGGTCTCCATCAGATGACGGATCTTCCGCTCCGCTACCCCATTTTGTTGTGGAGTGTGAGCACAAGTAAGCTCTCGTTGGATCCCGTGATTCCTACAGAAGTTAGAAAACTCGGAGGAGATGAACTCACCACCATTGTCCGTTCTAAGCTACTTGATCCGCAAGCCAAGACGGACTTCTACCAACTCCTTGAACTCCACAAACAAATGGAAGGTTTCTGACTTCTCCTTTAATAAGTACACCCAAGTATACCTTGAGTAGTCATCAATCAAGACAAGCATGTATCTGCTTCCACCAAGGCTGGCAGTGACCGTTGGTCCCATCAAGTCGCCATGTATGCACTCCAATGGTAGATTGCTCCTTGTTTGTGACTTATCAAACAGAAGGCGATGTGCTTTACCATATTGACACCCCGCGTAAACATGCTCGTCACCAAAGGAGGACAACTTAGGCAACCCCTTCACCAAACTTCTACTAGCCATCGCCTTCAGCTTGTCCATGCCTACATGCCCCAGCCTCTCATGCCAGATAGGAGCGCTATCGTTGGCCCTCATACGATCGACATAAGAATTAGTGGCAAGAACAAACAAGTTCTTCACCCTTCTTCCTACATGAGCTACATCAGCGTTAACCGCTGATACATTGCGAATGAACCTCACGTCTGTTGGCCCAAACAGAACGTGATACCCAGCGTCCACCGCATTGGTCACCGAGAAGAGGTTTTTCTTCATGCCCGGTACGTGATACACACTCCTTAACGTGAGTGGCCCCTGATCACTACCCAAAGACACAACCCCCTCTTTCTCTACTGCATAAATAGTATTATCAGCAGTGATAATAGCTTCATTACCTGAGTATGCTTGCATGGAGGTGAACTTCGACTTGTCTCCGGTCAGGTGATGACCACACCCGGAGTCCACGATCCACTCACTGTTGAAGTCCTCAGCAGACAAGGCACGGACACAAGTGCCCGTCATGAAAGCTCCGCCCCATTCTGCTTCTTCACTTCTCGAGCAAGCTTCCTCCTTTCCCGCAGCATGCCCAGGCTGCAGTTTGACCTTGCAGTCCCGCTTAAAGTGCCCTTGCTGATGACACTGGTAGCACTTCAAGTTCTTCTTCCAGTCCTTAGGAGCATTGCTCCTCTCCAGCTGATAAGACGTTGAAGGCTCCTTTTCACCAACGACCTGCTTCTTCTTCTTCTTCTTCTTCCCTTCACATCCTTTCTTCTTGCCTGAGAAGAGAGCTTCACTGCCTTCCTGATTGATATTCACTCTAGCCATCTGCCTTGCCAAGCTCTCCTGTGATGCCAACAGGTTCTCCAGCTCTAGCAAAGATGGCTGAGTAGCCCAGCCCTAAACAGATGTCACAAAGACCACATACTCCTTCCGCAAGCCGCAGATAATGTGCCGTTTCATCTTAGCCTTAGAGATAGGCTCATTAGGATCAAGTGCCGATAGCTCAGCACACAAGCTCTTCATCTTTAAGAAGTACTTCGAGATGGAAAGGTCTCCCTGAGGTGCCCTGGCCAACTCATTCTCCAGGAATTGAAGTCACGCCACATTCTTCCTATTGAACAACTCATCAATGGTTGTCGAAATATCAGCAGCCGACTCACACCCAATGATGTGATCAAACAGTTCCGGAGACACGACCCTCTTGAGAATAAACTCTACCTTAGCATTTGTTTTTCTCCAGAGCCGTACTTGATCAGCAGTACCAAACGCAGCTGTAACTTCCTGCCTGTCGTCACCACCGACGACTTCCCATAGCTCCTCACCCAGAAGATAACTCTTCATGCACGACTTCCACTTCTTGAAGTTAGTCAGCGTTAAGAGTTCAATGCCCAGACCTCTTGCATATCTCCCTTCCATTGCAACACCTGTTGGCAACCATTCAGAAGCTCCGAGCAACAACACAGGTTGATCACCACTCAAGTACTGAGTAACAACAATGGTTGACTACCGCTCACGCAATCGAACCTGGCTCTGATACCATGTTGAATTTTCTCAAAGTGGTCAGCAAGGTAGCCCAAACGCCAAATTAATATATTCAGAACTACCAAGTTCACACTCTGAACCAGCGGAAAACCAAGGACCAAGGTTTAACACCAATAAACAATGGAAGCACAAGAAGATCTTTTATACATTCACTTCTTTATAGGGCGAGGTATATGTAGCGAGACATGATTTCGCTAGCACATAAGCTATCACAAAAAGTTACACAAAAACAAGTCGGGCAGACAGCACCGGAGTCCGCCGAGACCGCCGAGGTCGCCAAGTCCGCCGAAGCCGCCCGAGCTATGCTGCAATCCACCGAATAGACACGGAGGCCGCCGAAGCTGCGAGGCCGCGCGGACACACCGTTATTGGCCTCCTGCTGATGAACTGAGGAACAAACCACCTACCCGCCTGAGACCGGCGGACAGGTTATTGAAGCTGGCAAAGTTGAAACAGAATTGACAAGCCGCAGAGCGACCTGCTGAATCCGCAGAGACCGCACACTTTCAAGTACTTGACCGAATTCAAAGCCAAACTCCTGGCTCCTTGAAGATACCCGCTTGACCTACACACAACAAACCGTCAGCTCTGAATCAATCCGCGCGGACAGAAAACTGAGATAGCAGCTACTCGCCCAACCCAACTTACTGTTCACTCAAGTTACTGTAGAAGTGCCAGGGGGGTCCTATTTATAGGCGAGGTGAGGAGTGTGGTCACCGCCCTAGAGATAGCGACACTGCCCTAGCCCGTGCGATAGCAAAACACCATCCGCCGAGTCCGCAAGGACTTAGCCGGATACCAAGGAATAAACCGCCAGGAGCAAGGCAACTTTGGCGAACCCTCTTCAGTCCGCCTAAGCTATGTGTACAAGGCATCAACCTGCAAAGCCTACAACCATTGCAGGACAGCAACGCCCTTCAATGGTTGTCCGCACAATCCCGAGGTAGTCCGCATAGAACAAGACAAGCCTCCATCCGCCACAAGTCCACGAACAAAGGCAGAGTTAGCAACAGTCCGCCCGGTCAACAACGGACTTGGCGGATATTGCGGACACCCTGGTCTTCGCACAGAGTGTGCCCAAGTCCAGAACTATCAAAGGCCAAATGAGAGCATGGCGGACATAGCTCCGTCCGCCAAACATCCAAGCACACAGACCGCCAGCAGTCCGCAAGCTACTCGCACACCTACCCCAAGCAACGGCCACCTCCCGGACTCTATATACCAGTACGCTAAAGACCTCCTCAGCAAGGTACCTGCTGTACCACCAGAGCTCGACAAGGTCACAGCC
Source organism: Platanthera guangdongensis (assembly GCA_039583875.1). NCBI lineage: Eukaryota > Viridiplantae > Streptophyta > Magnoliopsida > Asparagales > Orchidaceae > Platanthera > Platanthera guangdongensis. The sequence continues at coordinate 36,404,161 of CM077149.1, read as the reverse complement.
AAGCTCTAAGCCCAGTCTGCAACAGCACAAACACGGACATGCCAGTCCGCAAGCTTCTGTGGACATGAGCCAAACCGCCAATGCACAAGCTTGCAACGCGGCCACTGAGCAATGCACCAGTCCGCAAGCCTCTATCCTCTCAGACCGCTCCTTAGCTAAATCAATCAGCCAACGCCCTATCCGCAGATACCAGGCCGCACAGTCCGCGGACTACATGCATACAACCCGCTCAGAACAGCCGACTTCCACTAGACTTATCACTAGGCCGCAATCCACCCAGTCCGGCCAGTTCGCCGATGTTGTCTGCCCAGGCCGCCCGGCCTATCCGATCAACCACTTCCACCTCATAATTTTCAACACCTTCCTGGCGAACCTGTTTCTACCCATGCGATTTTTTCCCACAAGGTTTTGGCCAAACCGTGCGAGAAGGAAATGCACGGTCTGCATAATTTTCTCTGAGTTTCCGCTTTCTATGGTTAATCGTGCATGTTCCTTCACGCACGGGTGGAATCGCCCATGCGAGAGTAAAATACATGGTTTTCCGGTGCCATCTCTGCTTTCCTATGCTCTGAATTTACCCATGCGATTTCCTTCATGCACGGGCGGAAGCACCCGTGCACAAGTAAAAAGTATGGGTCAACGCATCTTTCTCGCAGGCCATTTTCTGCGCGCCAATATCGCACGGTTCACGCACGGTCTTGGGCAAGAACGTGCGTGGCCAGTTTTCTGACTTTTTCTATTTAAGCGCATATTTTCAGCCATTTCAAAAGAAACTCGATTCCAGCCATTTCCTCCGCGTTTTTAGGGCGAAATCCGCCGTTCCACCAAGCGGAGAAGATCCGGGAAAGCATTCAACGCCAAATACAAGCCAGAGCTTCCTCTCGGCCTCCTCCTTCATCCTTGAGCTTCAAGAAGGGTTTTATCTAGCTTTCCCACCAAGCTAGAGAAGTTGTGCCATCCTCCACCGAATCATGACACGAAGAAGACGGGTCCATTGGGAGTGAGTGATAGCCTTCTCTACCCCGGATGCAGTTGAGGACCGATCCAGGATGCGGAATGACAACCCGACGAATCCTACCGTGAATCCTAAGCAAGAGTTTGGATTAGGTCGATTTCACACACTTTTCTTCTCTTGTTGTTGATAGTATAGTTGATCTCTTATATTTGATGAAGTATGCTTATTGTAATATACGTTTATGTGTAATTTTGTCTATATGATTGTATGTTTTCGTTATTTGCTTGAGGTGCGCCCTTATTTTCCATCCGCCATCCATCTATTCTTGCCTCACTAGCGATTGTTCGTGGCATGCATAGCGAAGAGGTGCTTATGACCCTCATATTCCTCGGTTCGTTTGGTTCTTATGCTTGCCTACTCGTCCATCCGCCTAGCGATTCGGTGCATAGCGGCCCATGTAGTCTTCAATCCCGCCTGGCGAAGCATCTTATAGCGGCATTGCATAGGAGTAGTTGTTAGTGTTTTGCTTTATTTTATCGCAACCATCAAAACCCCCTTAGTTAACTCCGACCTAAGGACTTCAATCTCAAGTCCTCCTCGATATTAACTCCCCCTTACTGTGTTCCTTGAAGAAATCGATACTTGGGAAAGCCACCCATTTTATATTACTTGTGTGACCGGTACACTTGTCGTTCAACACATCAAGTTTTTTGTGCCATTGCCGGGGAACAAAGTCGTGTGAGTTTTTGGAGAGGGAGATAGTAGATCGAAGCCCTTTCCATTTGTGCATTGCATTGTTCTTTTTTGTTTTAGTTGTTAGAATTTTTATTTTGCTTTTTTCTTTTGCCCTTTTCTGATTTTGTGATTTAGATAGCAGATTCGTGCTATTTGTATTCTAGCTGTGTAGCTCTTTTTCGACAATTATTTTTGTTCGCGATGTATTCGGTTGTCGAGTGTTGTCTTTATGATGCTTTGCACCGATGCATCAATGCCATGGCTGATTTGAAAGCCGAACATTGCATTAGATGTATTTTATGTCAAGGTATAGGCCACATGGTGGAGGATTGCCCTCGCCTGTGCGACACTTCCCCCTCTGAGGGTGTGCGCACAACAGCCTCCCGTTCACGAAAGACTGTTGTGGACAGGCCTACCAGGGTGTTGCTGGCCCATACACTGACATCGCTCAACTTGCTCGCCCTTTACCTATTGAGAATACGGAAGAATCTCTCGCTGCATACAGATCCTTTATGGGACCCTCGCTCGCTCTTTACAAGCTTCCTTTGAGTGATGACGATCACTGTTGTGGTAGCCAGCAAAAAGAGGATCAGGAATTCATGGACGCTCCTGTATGGGACATAGAGATTATTCCTGTTGACGGGATGGCATCTGCGACTGAGTTTGCTATGGGGCCTGGTCATTTAGTGCTTGATTTTGAGAGTAGTTCCGTCCCTCCGTAATTTTTGCTTGAGTTTGCTTCTCCTTTTTCTTGTGAGTCGGCTGGTGATGTCGTACTTTTGGATGATTCGGTGCCTGAGGCTGCACCTAAGTGGGATGAGGATTCTTCTATCTCTGACGGAGAATGTGGATCTTCAGAGCACTTTTACGCACCCCAGTGGGATGAGGAATATCCTCTTTCCGATGTGGAGGTTTGCACTTCCTTATTGGATGAGGTCATTCCCCTTACCACCGCGAACCTCAAGCTCTCGGATTCTCCACGATACGACTCGTATGATACCGACGATGATCGCTGCTCGGATCTCGCTGAGAGTGATACCGGGATCACTCTCCCTTTTCCTGATTATTTTAGTTCTTCTTCTCTTTTATTACTTGATCCCCCTTCTCTATCTGAGCCTGTGCAGGCTGAGTCTCCACGGGTACGTTGGGATGACGATGAGCCTGGTGTTCGTGTCGTTGCCATCGCTTCCTACAAATCTGTGGTTGACAATGCCTTGCTAGGCGATGATATGTTTTGTGATAAGATGGGCGAGGACCAACGCTCATCCTCTTCTTATTTTCTATTTCCTCTACCTATGTTGGGCATGTATTATTATTTAGGTAGAAGGGTAACTATTTTATTTCTGTATAGGTACCCGTTATCGCGACGGATTATGGAACAGTTGCCTGCGCATTTTTCTTTTTATAGACCCATTAGCTAGTACTTTTCGTTTTTTGAATAAGTCGTGCTGGGTGGACAATAACCCCTGTACTTATCTTTCATTTACTGCATTTTTATTTTTTATGCCTATCTTAGTTTAGTATTTTTTGTATATTGTATATTTTCTTTCATTTTTGCGGAGCTCACCCCTGCAGGTATTCATTGCAAATCGCATTGGCAGGGTTGTGATTCTTCGTATGGCGGAGCTGCTTCTATTTTTCAAGCGTTTTCTGGTATGCTCACTGGCTGAGAAATTGGGCAACCTCTTCCCTTGTCTCCATTTGATTTAAATTTCTATATCATATGTTGTATAGCTTAGTTTATGTCTGGGGGAGGGCCAGCATTTGTTACCTTCTACACACGCACATTTCATGTGCATACTAGAAGCTTTTATTGTTTATATTTTGATTAGTTTATCGCATCGCACACCACTGCACCCACATGAGCGTGTTTAGAGGTTAACGTGCTGCGAGTTAAACACATTTCTTTTGTATGATTTCGGAAAATTTTTGTGCTGGCATAGGATTGTGAGATGGAGTAAAATGTTGACCTTGTTGTGCTCCTACTCGAGTGCTCTCCTCTCGTGTAGAAATTGGAGTAGATTTAATTTTTCTGTATGCTTATAGTTTTATATTTTTCTAATTGTGTAAATACTTTTTATTCTACTGAAAAATTGGTGAATCCAGTGTGAATCCGACGGTAGCTAAGGGATGTGTGTAGACGGCCGTTAGGTTCGTATTGCTCGAGTCGGGAGGAAGGATAGTCTTTTTCGTTGGCTAAGAACTTGCCCCAAGCTATTCTTGAAGAATACGTAATGGTTAGTCATGCATGAGTGTGATTTAGGACATCATTTTGCCACGGTTGAGCTTTGTAACATTCCTAACGCCTTATCCTCGCTAGCCACGTTGTGCCTACCCTTCTTTGGATTCACCTCCACCTTTATTTCACCAAAGCCTCAAAGCCGATCCTAGTCGCATACCCAAGTCGAGTTTTAGTGTTTCATATTTCTATGTTGGTGTGTGGATGTGCTGATATTCTTTGTGAGTATATGGATGTGCTCCAAAGTTTTTATTTTCTGAAATTGTGAAAATAAACAGATGATTTGAAAAAGAAAAAGAAAAGTAAAAAATTATGTTAATTTAAAAAAAAAGTTTAATTGAAAATTTTATTTGAGATGAGATCATATTTGGAGTAGGCGGTGCACACACCCATAATTGGAAAAATTAAGTCTGGGGGTGTGGTGCACCCGTGTGTATTTTGCTTAGCAGAGGGATTCTTTTTATGATAGCTCATTTGGGTTAGCTAAGTAGCCTTCCTGTTTATCTTTGTTTATCTCACCGTAACCCAAGCCTCATCTCTTCACCTATAGTCCTACAGATTCATATGTGAACCAAACTAGTGTCGTGGAGAGAGTGTAAACGGGCAGGCATATGGTCACTGACATTGGTGGATTCCTTTGGAGGTTAGCCCGATCCCCGATCTTTGGCAATGCTTGCCTAGCGATTAGTCTACATTCTTCCGACGCATGACTGGAAGATTCACCGTGATTCCATTTTTGAGTAATAATAAAATTTTGATACGCATTGTGAAAAGTGTAAATTATTTTGCATACTTAGAAATTTCCTCTATTTATATTTTTACGCATACGAGCATGCAACTTCGCATGGTAGTCCATATCACAATTTCTATGTTAGCTAAGTCATTTCTCCTATCTGTATAGATTTTGTTTGCTCGGGACGTGCAAACAAGTAAGTTTGGGGGTGTGATGAGTTTGACTTATATAGGGTTTTTAGGACTCACCTGGGCTTATTTTCTTGCATGTGCACTACTTTATCAATTGGAAAAACTATATTTTTGTTTAGGGCTTCACTTCACCAATAGTGCATTGTTTTGGGCCCGTGGGTGTGCAATTGGGCATTCTTTTATCGGGGGTATGCACATAGTGCTTCTCGTTATCTTTCAATTTAGTTTTGTTTCCATTTTGGTGCTGGAAGCTTATGCTCTAGCCTGGTTTTATTATTGTGCAGGTAGTCGGGATGTCCCGAATTCCATTTCCAGTTTCTGTGTAAAATACACGGTAGTGCGCATTTCTTCACGCACGGTTCCAGTCCAATCGTGTGTTTTCACAGCTTTCCTGGGGCATCTGTTTCTACCCGTGCGATTTGTTCCCGCATAGTTTCGGCCTAACCGTGCGAGAAGGAAATGCACGGTATGCATATTTTTCTCTGCGTTTCTACGTTCTGTGGTTAATTGTGCGTGTTCCTTCACGCACGGGCAGAATCACCCGTGCGAGAGTAAAACGCACGGTTTTCCTGTGCCATCTCTGCTTTCCTATGTTCTGTGTTTACCCGTGTGATTTCCTTCACGCACGGGCGGAAGCACCCGTGTGCTAGTAAAATGCACGGGTCAATGCATCTTTCTCGTAGGCCATTTTTTGCGCTCCAATATCACACGGTTCACGCACGGTTGTGCGCTAAACCGTGCGTGACCAATTTTCTGACTTTTTCTATTTAAGCGCAGATTTTTAGCCATTGTAAAAAACTCGATTCCAACCATTTCCTCCGTGTTTTTAGGGCGAAATCCAATGTTCCACCAAGGGGAGAAGATCCGGGCACACATTCAACGCCAAATGCAAGGCGGAGCTTCCTCTCGGCCTCCTCCTTCATCCTTGAGCTTTAAGAAGGGTTTTATCTAACTTTCTCCACCAAGCTACAGAAGTTGTGTCATCCTCCACCGGCTCATGACACGAAGAAGGCGGGTCCATTGGGAGTGAGTGACAACCTCCTCTACCCCGGACGCAGTTGAGGACCGAGCTAGGACGCAGAATGACAACCCAACGAATCCAACCATGAATCCTCAACAAGACTTCGAATTCGGTCTATTTCGCACACTTTTCTTCTCTTGTTGTTGATAGTATAGTTGATCTCTTATATTTGATGAAGAATGCTTATTGTAATATACGTTTATGTGTAATCATGTATATGTGATTGTATGTTTTTGTTATTTGCTTAAGGTGCGCCCTTATTTTCCATCTGTCATCCATCTGTTCTTGCCGCACTAGCTATTGTTAGTGGCGTGCGTAGCGAAGAGGTGCTTACGGCCCTCATATTCCTCTGTTCGTTTGGTTCTTACGCTTGCCTACTCATCCATCTGCCTCGCGATTTGGTGCATAGCGGCCCGTGTAGTCTTCCATCCCTCCTGGCGAAGCATCGCATAGATGCGTTGCATAGGAGTAGTTGTTAATGTTTTGCTTTATTTTATATCAACCATCAAAACCACCTAAGTTAACTCCGACCTAAGGACTTCAATCTCAAGTCCTTCTTGATATTAACTCCCCCCTTACTGTGTTCCTTGAAGAGATCGATACTTGGGAAAGCCACCCATTTTATATTACCTATGCAACCGGTACACTTGCCGCTCAACACATCAGACGGTCACCCTATTGGATACTTCAGTGAGAAACTCTCGAGACCAAAATTGAATTATTCTAATTATGATCGAGAGTTTTATGCGATTATTATATGACTCCAACATTTGCAGCATTACTTACTTCCTAAAGATTTGTTATTTTATCTGATCTTGAAGCCTTGCGATTTATTAACTCCCAAACTAAAGTGAGCCCAAGACATGCCAAATGGGTCTCCTATCATCAGGAGTACATATTTATCATAAAACACCTTAAGGAACTCTCAATAGCATAGCCGACGCTCTTAGTCATGTATCTTTATTATTGTGTACGCTAGAAGTAAAGGTGATTGTGTTCGATAGAATTAAGGATGAGTATGTCCATTGTCCAGATTTTAAGGAAATCTACCTATCCACTCAAGACAACCCGCCCTTGACAATTTCGTCCTTTTATATCCATGACGGTTATCTATTCAATCATTCAAAGCTATGTATTCCACGTTCGTCCCTACTTCACTTCATCGTGTGGGAATTGCATAGCATTGGGTTCGGTGGACATTTTGGCCGTGACAAGACCATCGCTCTAGTCGAAGACAAGTTTTATTGGCCCGTTCTTAAGTCAACGGATAATAAAATCTTGGGAAGTTATCGAGCATGCCAATTAGCCAAGGGCAACAAAACTAATGCAGAACTTTATACGCCTCTTCTGATTCCTTCCATTCCCTGGGAAGACATTAGTATGGATTTTATCCTAGGCCTGCCTGTCACATTTAGACATCATGATTCTATTCTGGTAGTAGTAGATCGGTTTTCCAAAATGTCTTATTATATTGCATGTAATAAAACCAACGTGCGTCACATGATGCTAAATTTTATTTTAAGGAAGTAGTTGGACATCGGGGCGTTCCAAAATCGATAGTGACCGATAGAGATGTGAAATTTACTAGTTATTTTTGGAAGACCTTGTGGAGGATTATGTGCGCAAAACTTTTGTTTTCTTTGGCCTACCGTCCACAGACGGATGGGCAAACAGAAGTGGTAAACAGAAGTTTATGTAGTTTGCTACAATGCCTTGTGGGAGACCACAAGGGTACGTGGGACCTTATCCTTCCTCATGCTTAGCTCGATTATCTACTCTCTGTTCTGTAAGTGTTGTTCTGGTTAACCTCTACACCATAATTGTTAAGAGAGCATATCTATTTATAGGCTTCATCCAAGGTAACCGGCTGTTCCGGTTTCTAACCGTCTTCTGAAACCTCTGACAGATATGACAGTAATGTCAGTAATGACAGCTGTCAAGTCTTCGCCTGTATTACTTCAGCCTTCATTTAACTTTGACTCAGAAGCAGAGAATGTCGACTGAATTCTTCATATGTGTCGACACACATAGTCCATGTGTCGACACAAGTCTTGTTGTTGTCGACACAGCTTCTGTGGAATATGTCGACACAAGTTCTATGTGTCGACACAAACACTCCTTATCTTGACAAAGTTGGTGTCGATAGAATTCTGGTGTGTGTCAACACAAGTTCTGTGTGTCGACACAGTCATTGTGGACAGAATTCTTGAATGCGTCGACAGCTTCTCTATGTATCGACACAGCTCCTGATAATGTTGACACAAGTTTGACCATTAATGTCGACACAGCGTTGTCGACAGATTTTCTATGTGTCGTCACAAATTCTGGATGTCAACACAATCTGGCACTTAGTGTCGACACAGCCATTCCCAAGTGTCGACACTTGTACGTAGAAAATTTTTCTTTCCATTTTCTTAACTTGCACATGATAACTCAAAACAACATCAAATACAACTTGATGCATATCATTGACTTAGGTGAGGCTTCTCCAAATCTGGTACACATTTTCCAATGTACCCAATAATCTCCCCTATTTGGAGAAGTCATAACCCTTAGTCAATGATATAAATCACTTATAATAAAATTAATAATATGATGTATAAAAACATTCATGATAGGGAATCATATAAACAACACATGTAAATAACATCATCACAGAATATGATATAACCATAACAAGCATGAATCATAGTTTTGTTTAAACTTCACAATAGTTTGTTGACAATAGATTACATGGAGTTTAAAACTAAAAATTACAATATTTTATAATCTAGTCAAATTATCCTAAGGCTGATCAGACTCCTTGATCACTATGCCTTTTCCAGACTGGATCCTTGCTTGTACTGGAGCTTCAGTATCTTCAGATGGCTTCTTGCCTTTTAGATCCTTCTTATTAAGTTCTTCAGCCTTGACTCTTTGCCTTTCAAAATAGTGAAAAGGCTTAGAAAAGTACTTACTAGGTTCTACTGCTGTAGCAGGTATTCTCCCAGCCTTATGACCCCTTCTGAACTGCTGAATAACATCTTGTCTTTGCAGATATTTATTCCACTCAACTTCAGAATACCACTTGCCTCTATCATGCATTTTGTCTTTGACAGCTTGCCAGGCAGTGAGTATTATATTCCTGGAGGTTGGACTCCATCTTTCAAAATCAGGCTTCAGTTCAGCCTGCTCTCTAAATCTTTTCTTTGAAAGTTGAACTTCTTGCTCTTTATTCAGTGCTGCCTCTGACATTTCAACTTTCTGAATTATAATATTCTTAGTAGCCTCTGGAGGGCTATACATCTGGTGAACTAGTTGTTGAATGTCCTCAAAGTTTGAAGGGGGATATATGATTTGAGCTACCTCCTGCTGACCCCCTTCATTTACTGACCTGAATTCCTGACTCATCTGTATTATCATCATCATATAGGGGTGGATATCCCAGAGATGCTCTAACAGCATTTGTTATCCATTTGTCATGCTCTAGCTAGCATTGACTATCAACCTCTCCCCCTTTATGACTTCTCTTTCAATATGATCCCTGAGATCATTCTTTTGGAACCTTATTTGATTAACCAGATAATTGGTTCCCTCTGTATAATAGGCTTTAAACTTTTGTAGTTGAGCAGATAAAAGTTTCTGAGAGGCTTGAATGGCTGATTGGAAAGTGGATAAATCTTCTTGAAATTTCTTATCAAACTCTGACTTTTCATTAGCCCTTTCCTCAGTGAATGTAGTTACTTTATTCTTTAATTCAGTAACAATCACATTATGTGATTCAGTAAGATTATCATTCATTCTAAGCTGATTTTCCAGAATATATCCTTGCTTTATTACTATATCATTAATTTGTGTCCTTGCCTCTTGTTGTTGTTTTGCCAGAAAAACTACAGTATTACCTCCTTTATGGAAGCAATCTGTCATCTCTCTCTTATTCTGGTTAACTTCAAATCTAATTGATTTTATATCTTGAGCCAAGAAGAACTGAAGATCCTTATGGCTTTCATCCATATATTTTTCCATGGCTGCTCTTTGCTCATCCATTTTAATTTGAAGAGCCACCAACAGTGAACCGAAATCAACTATTGGTGCTGAGGGTTGTGAGCTTGTCTGTAAAGCTTTCTTATAAGTCAAGCTTTTCTTCTTGTAAACCATCAGTTTTCTCTTCTTTGCTCTTTGTGCTTCTCCATCATCAGATTCTGAAGAACTTTCTAGATTCACAGTGTCCTTTGGACTTGTGGGTAGCTCCTTATTAGTTCTTGGCAACTCCCCCTGAGTCCCTGGCTCCTCCCCCTCAGTTCTTGGCACAACTTCCTCAGTTCTTTCTTCTTGTAAGTCAGGGAATAATTCCTCAAGAGTAAATTTTTGTTGCTGTTGAACTGGAGGAATATCTGTATTTCGAACATTTAATGGAATATCATCTAATGCAGATTTAGTATCCATAAATACATCCTGTGCAGGGACGTTGTTATGGGGTGTCTCAAGAATTGTTTGAGTGGTTGTTTCACTCTCTAAAGCAGCTTGATCTTTCTCAGGAGCACTTTCTGGAGGCAAGACTTCTTGTTGAACTGGGGAAAGTTCATTTGCTCCCCCTAGAGGAGGCACATCCTGAACTTGATCCAGTGGGATGGTGTTTTCTGGTATATACTCCCCTGCATTTGACTATCATCTACATTCTTTGGAGCAGATGATTTCCTTCTAGATTCTTGTTGGTCTTCATCTGAACTGAAGATTACTTGTTCTTCTGAATCACTAGAAGATTCAGGCTTCCTGGGTGTTGTCTTTTTCTCTTTCTATTGTGGTGGTTTCTGTGGTGTAGAACCATCCTTTATCGGAACTCTTTCCCACCTGGATAATATTTTCATATCCATCCTTCTCATGTTATTTATTCTAGATCCAGTGGTTTGGTTTAGCACTTCAGGAATATTTATTGCCAGATACAAACTCAAAATTCTACCTAGATTAGGTTTCTTCAGGCTTTCCTTGATCTTATCAAAAATTACTGCAGACTAGTTTGTCTTTATTTTGAAAATAATTCTGGTCATCAAGCTGAACATATAGGCTGAGATCCTATCATGTCCACCTGGTTTGCAGAGAATTACTTTGCCCATTATCTCTGAGAGAAACTTCCCTTGTGAGTTCATTCCTTTCCTTTGCATAACTGATTCAATTTTAGTGTTGGGATTCAGGCCACACCATTGAAGAGCTTCTTTGATCATTGAAGATGTAACTTCATCATCTTCCTGAGTCCTGGACAATTGAAGTGATTTCCTCAGATGCTTTTGGGTAATTTTCACCTTGCAGCCTTGAATTGATGACTTAATCTTCAATCCAGTTGAATCCAAGGATGCTTTTGTATAGAATTCAAGAATTTTTGTCTTCCAGATCTTTGTAGGTTCGGAGATTAGATATTCTAAACCATTATCTTGGATTAGGGTTATTACATCTCGAATCTCAGTCGCCGCATTGTCAAAGGCATTGCGAACAAACTCATATCCTTTGTTGATGTTGGTTTCCAACTTTGGCGCCATTGATGACAAGAAATTTGAGGAGAAGAGAGATGATGGTTTGTCGACTCAAGGTTTGGGTCTCGAAAATGTTGAGAGCTTAGTCGACAAAATTGTTCTGTGACCTATTTATAGATTTGTCAACACAGAAGGCCAAAATGCGGGATAATATATACTTAATGTGTTGACACTGTAGAGATTGTGTCGACACAGACTTCTACTGTCTCGACAAAGTCAGACAACACTATGTGTCGACACAGTTTGTGATGTGTCGACACAGACTTCTTAATAGTCGACTCTAATATATGTGTCGACGCAGACTTCTGTATGTGTCGACACAACTATCTAAATGATAAAACTTCTATGTGTCGACACCCCTTATCGTAAGTGTGGACACAAACTACTATTTATCGACACAAATTTCTTTTGTGTCGACATAAACTCCTATATGTCAACATTGATTTACTTAGTCAGAATTACTAAGTTACTCTAGGTTTAACATGCTTAAATAAATTTTGAAATAATGGAACTTAGTTTCATCTAGAGGTTTAGTAAACATGTCAGCAATTTGATTATGTGTGGTGACAAATTCCAAACAAATATCTTATTTTTCAACATGTTCTATAATAAAGTGAAATCTAATTTCTATATGCTTTGTTCTGCTATGTGATATAGGGTTTTTAGCAATAGAAATTGCACTTGTAGATTCACAAAATAATGGAGTTCTACTTACCTTGAGACTATAGTCTTCAAGTTGATGTTGAATCCATAGAAGCTGACCACAGCAGCTTCCTGCAGCAATATACTCAGACTCTACAGTGGAAAATGCCACACTAGTCTGCTTCTTACTGCTCCATGATACTAGTCTATCACCTAGAAACTGATATGTGCCAGTGGTACTCTTTCTATCTTCTTTGCAACCTGCAAAGTCTGCATCTGAAAAACCAGTCAGTAGAAAGTCTCTATTCGTAAGGTACCAAATACCAAGATTAGGTGTGCCCTTAAGATATCTCAATATTATTTTAACAGTAGTATAATGAGATTCTTTATGGCTTGCTTGGTACCTAGCGCAGACACATGTAGCATACATAATGTCTTGTCTACTAGAAGTTAAGTATAGGAGGGAGCCAATTATCCCTCTATACAAAGACTCATCTACAGGTTTTCCTGCATCATCTTTGCCTAAAGACATACTTATCCCCATTGGAGTTCTTATGGTGGTGGATGACTTCATACCATATTTCTTAATTAACTCCTTGGTGAACTTAGACTGTGATACAGACAAGCCCTCATCAGTCTATCTTACTTGGAGTCCCAAGAAGAATTTGAGGTCACCCATACTGCTCATCTCAAACTTCCCTTGCATAAGTTTTGCAAACATCCTACAAAGGTTGTTTTCAGTAGATCCAAAGATTATGTCATCAACATAATCTGTACTAGGATCATCTTGCCCTTTGACTCCCTAAGAAATAGAGTCTTTTCTATTTTCCCCCTTGAAATTTTATTTTCAATGAGGAAAGTAGACAATGTTTCATACCAAGCCCTAAGGGCTTGTTTCAAACCATAAAAAGCTTTCTTAAGTCTATAAACAAAATTAGGATAAAGTGTATCAACAAAACCTGAGGGCTGATGAACATAGACTTCTTCTTTCAAATTACCATTTAGGAAAGCTGACTTGACATCCATTTGGTATACTTTGAAACCTTGGAACGTAGCAAAGGAAAGGAATAGCCATATTGCTTCCAATCTTGTCACTGGAGCAAAAGTCTGATCAAAGTCAATGCCCTCTTCCCGTCTATAACCTTTTGCAACCAGTCTTGCTTTGTTCTTCACTATTATGCCATTTTCATCCAGTTTGTTCCTAAAGATCCACTTTGTCTCAATAATGTTATGATCCTTTGGTTTTGGAACCAGCTCCCATACTTTACACCTTTTGAATTGATTCAGCTCCTCTTGCATGACATCAATTTAGTTGGAATCTTTTATGGCTTCTTCAAATATTTTTGGTTCCAATTGTGATAGGAAACTTGAGCAAAGCACTATGTTCATGTGTTTGCTTCGGTTTTGCACACCATGTCTGGGATCAGCAATAATTTGGTGTATAGGATGATCCTTTAGATTCCTTATTGCTGGAGGCATTCTATCAGCAATTTGAACTTCTTCAATTTCTTCATTAGGCTGAACTTTATTATTTTCAATGTCATCTTGTCAACCTTATACTCCCCCTGGACAGCAACCATCATTTTTCACATCCTGCCTTACAGTTTGATCTTCATTAATGGTCAGCATGTCCAACCTTTCTTTTAAACCTGTTGAGCTACAAGGATTGGTAGACAACTCACTGTTAATTAGCTCAGATTCATCAAAACTACATGAACTGATTCTTCTACAACTTGTGTAGTCAAGTTGTAGACCCTATATGCCTTACTATTGTTGTTGTACCTAACAAATATCCCATCTTGGGATTTGGCAGCAAACTTAGTTAGGTGAGACTTGCTAGTGTTAAGCACATAACACCTGCTACCAAAGATCCTAAAGTAGGATATGTTTGGTTTTTTGCCCTTCATAATCTCATAGGGAGTCTTTTTATGGTTCATAGTTATAGATGGTCTATTGAGAACATGACAAGCAGTATTTACTGCCTCAGCCCATAAATAGTCTGGGAGTGAAGTGTCACTAAGTAGAGTTCTACCAGCCTCAATGAGAGTTCTATTCTTTCTTTCAGCAATTCTATTTTGCTGAGGTGTTCTAGGTCAGGAGAATTCCTGATGAATCCCTAGTTTTTCACAAAACCTTGTCATACACTCAGACTGAAATTCAGTTCCATGGTCACTTCTGATTTTGACCACTGAATTGTTAAATTCATTCTGAATTTGTTTAACAAAGTTATAAAAGACAGTAGGGGTTTCAGATTTCTGCCTCAAAAAGAAAACCCATGTAAATCTAGAATAGTCATCTACTACCACAAAAGTATAGACTTTCCTACCTAAACTATGAACTGGCATAGGACCAAATAGATCCATATGCAAGAGGTACAAACACCTCACAGAGTCTTTGGTATCATGACTATAAAAAAAGTATTTGGTCTGGTTGCCTTTATGACAAGCTGAACATATACCCTCTTTTATGAACTTAAATTGAGGACCATTCCTCACTAACTTTAAACTATAGAGCTGGCATATAGTCTTATAGTTCAAATGAGCTAGCCACTTGTGCCATTGGACACACTGAGATGCTTTCTCATCTGTAACTAAACATACAGGAGAGTTCATATTTTCATAATCAAAATTTAAACAATAAACATTCCCTTTTCTATAACCAGACAAGATCACCTTCTGATCACTTGTCTTTTTGATCTGACACCCATTCTTAATAAATGAAATGTCATAACAAAGATCACTCAACTGACTTATGTTTATTAAGTTATGTTACAAATCTTTTACATGAGTCACTTGAGTGATTATTATAGAACTGGAAGAAATATTACCAAACCCTTTTATGACACCTTTTTCTGATCCACCAAAGATCACTTTGGGTCCATTCTCTATGGGATTATAGTCCTTTAACATTCTCCTTGTTCCAGTCATATGCCCGGAATATCCACTGTCCAAGTACTATATAGTGGTATGGCAACTTGGACCCACCTACAGCAAATCAAATTAATTTACCTTAGAACCCCAACTTTTATTGGCTTCTAAGTTCATGTTAGATTGAAACTTAATATTCTTACCATCAGCCTTCCTCACAGGAAAGCTGACATTCTACCTGACACTGGTGTTATGCCAGCAATCCATGGCATAATGCCCTATCTTACAACAGCACCAACACTCATATTTATTATACCTCTTTTTAGGTACAGTTTTAAAAGCATTGCTGTCAGCTGTTCTTAACACTGTTGGTACAGTAGTCCTTTGCTTGAGTGCTGGAGCTACACCTTTATCATTCAGAATTTCAGGCTTACCATAACCATGTATAATATCATGATCATATCTATTAGTTGGATGTCACACCTTTTCGAAGGAAATGGGGGGTATGAAGGCTAGAGGTTGTACTGGGGAATTGCCTTTACTTTTGGAATTGGCAGGCCTTGCATTTCCCTCAAATCGCAATCCAGTCTTACCGTTTTTAGGAATGAAATCATTAATTAAAGGTAAAACTGATTTTGGCTTTGAGAACTTAGCCACCAGATCCTTTTTCTTCTGAAGTTTGACTTCCAAACTTTTGATTTGATCATTCTAGAATGTAATAGTACCCATCTGAATAACAGTTATGTTTTTCAGTTTGTCTACTTCATTCATCTTTAGATCCAACAATTTTTCTGAATCGAATGCAGCCTGCTTAAGATCAGTAATTTCCTTGGCCTGTGCTTTATTAAGGATTCTACTTTTCTTAAGTGCTTGCAACATGTCACCATATTCATCAATAAGTTGATGGACAACTCCTTCAGATTCAGATTCATCTACATTTCTTGATGCAGATGCTTCTGATTCTGAACCAGTATAGTAATCAGAATCTATTGAAGAAATGTTTACCTTACTAGGTCCAGGTTGATCCTAGCATTGATCTTCTTCTATCAAGGCCATCAGCCCTTTACAACATGGTTCTTCAATTTCATTTACTGTATCCAGCCACTTCAAGAATTCATCCTCTTCTACATCTTCTTCAGTTGCCAACAGTCCTATATATGCTTCAGCTTCAGCTTCAGCCTCAGATTCTGATGATGAAGAATCTGGGCAATTTTTTTGCTTCTTTGCAACAAGGGATTTCTCCATCTTCCCTTGTTCTTTAGTTTCTTCTTATCATTTGATTCTTTTCTTTTGTCAGGACAATCAGCTACCATATGTCCAGACCTGTTGTAGCAATAGCAAACAATCTTAGTTGAAGATAATTTACTAGGTTTAAAGCTATACCTGTCCTTCCTAGAGGATTTCTTTTTCTGATAGTAATCATCCTTGGATTTTGAGGATGATGGCTTGGATCTCCACTGTTTCTTCTTCAAAAATCTTTGAAATTATCTTGAGAAAGCTGTTAAGTCTTCATCAGAATTTGGACTATCTGATGTGTGACTGTCTGAACTATATGAAATAACTTTTGCAGCTTTCCTAGGAGGTGATGGAGACATCCTCCTATCCCTTCTTATGGCTTCAGTCTTGAAGGCCATTGACTTATCTCTGTAATCATTTTCATTACTTTTCTCCTCCTTATTTCTGACCATCAGCTGCATTTCATATGAAAGCATTTTGCCAAATAATGTTGGAGGTGAAATTTCTGCTAATCTGGCCACTTCCCTAATAACACATATCTTAGTGTCCCAGTCTTTAGTCAATGATCTTAGAAACTTATCATTTAACTCATATGTACTGATTACTCTTCCATATGACATCAGTTCATTCCCTATTCTGAAGAATTTCTTGTAACATTCAGTTATGCTGTCTATTTTATATTGTCTAAAACTTTCATAATCCTGATTCAGCATAGACTTTCTGTCTTCTCTCACCTCTTCTGAACCCTCCATGTAGACAATAAGAGTGTCCCACATTTCTTTGGAGGTCTTGCTATGGATCAAGTTTTGGAAAGTAGAATCATCTATGGCACTGACTATTATATTCTGTACTCTCTTATCCACAATAGCCAAGATGATTTCATCCTTTGTCATTTCAGAATATTCTTTTGGTGTTCTGAGATTTGCTGCAAGAACTGAGACTTTCATTAGAATGAATGGCCCTTCTTTGACTATCATGTAGATTCTTGGATCTGAAGCTTCCATAAACAATCTAACTCTTTCTTTCCATATGCCAAAAATTTCTTTCCTGCATATGGGTAACTTCATGGAACCAAACTCCTTATGATTCTCTATGGAACCCATTTTGCCTAATATATTTCTGCCTTGGAGATCTACTCAGACTGTTAGGTTTATTCTTTGAGTAACCTCCCTCTGATACCACTTGAAAGAATTGGTTCCAAGATGTTCTAAACACCTAGAGGGGGGGTGAATAGGTACAATTCTTTTTCTAACTTAGGCAGATAATTCTATCTAGTTCAGCAATGTATTCAGCAAAAAGTATAACACAACATTCACATACACAACATTCACAGATTGCACATCAGTTTTATAGTGGTTACCCAAATGATGGGTACATCCACTTTCCCCCTTCGCCTATCTAGGAGTGTACTAGATTTGGCCTAACTTCCTTCCTTCTTCTCAGATCCGCAGATATTACAGCTCAGAACCAAGAATGGTTCCTACAACTTAGAGTGAATTCACACTCCTACAACTCAGGCACAAGCCCTACCTCAGCCTCTATCATAGGCCTACAACTCAGAGTGACACCTCACTCCTACAACTCAGGCAACAACCCTACCTCAACCTCTATCATAGGCCTACAACTCAGGGAACAGATTCCCCTACCTCAGGCACAGAGCCCTACCTCAGCCTTTATAATTTAGGCTTACAACTCAGAGATGTAAATCTCCTACACACAGATTTAGTACAGATCCTACAAAATTATTGATGAAAAGTTGTTGATATCTTCAACTAGATGGAGAGAGAATTGGTTGAAAGCTTCTTTATCAGTTCTTGATAGAACTGACTTCTTAAGGATCAACCTGACTTAACTTTCTTCAAAGCTTCTTGAATCTGAACATAGTAGGGTTGATCTTCTTGATGTTGGAGTTGATCTTCAATCTTCCTCCTTCAGAAATTAATCTGAATTCTTTAGGCAAACTGTTCAGGATTTTCCTTCACTGGATGAGATCATCTCTCCTTGTTTTACTCTCTCTACAATCTATTGACTGTTTCTTTCTCTTCTTCTGTATTCTCAATCCTTCAGAGATTATAATTAATTAGCTTGATTATCTTCTCTCTGTTCTATAAGTGTTGTTCTTGTTGTTCTAATTAACCTCCACACCTCAATTGTTGAGAGAGTATATCTATTTATAGGCTTCATCCATGGTAACTGGCTGTTCCGGTTTCTAACCGTCTTCTGACACCTCTAACAGATGTGACAGCAATGTCAGTAATGACAGCTATCAAGTCTTCACCTGTATTACTTCAGCCTTCATTTAACTTTGACTCAGTAGCAGTGAATGTCGAATGAATTCTTCATATGTGTCGACACACATAGTCCATGTGTCGACACAAGTCTTGTTGTTGTCGACACAGCTTCTGTGGAATATGTCGACACAAATTCTGTGTGTCGACACAAACACTCCTTCTCTTGACAAAGTTGGTGTCGACATATTTCTGGTGTGTGTCGACACAAGTTCTGTGTGTCGACACAGTCATTGTCGACAGAATTCTGGAATGTGTCGACAGCTTCTCTGTGTGTCGACACATCTCGTGATAATGTCGACACAAGTCTGGCCCTTAGTGTCGACACAGCGTTGTCGACAGATTTTTTGTGTGTCGACACAAATTCTGGATGTCGACACAATCTTGCCCTTGGGGTCGACACAGCCATTCCCAAGTGCCGACACTTGTACTTAGAAAATTTTTCTTTCCATTTTTTTAACCTGCACATGATAACTCAAAACAACATCAAATACAACTTGATACATATCATTGAGTTAGGTGAGACTTCTCCAAATCTGCAACACATTTTCCAATGTACCCAACAACCGTGTTCACCGAGAATGTGCCTTGAGAGCACGGGGTGTGTGGCCGTGTGTGCCCACACCTGTGATGAAGTGTTTATTCACTATACTGCTTGGTTATGCTCACAAAGTGCAGGGAAGGAGCATCACCGCCCCGAGTATGGGGGCGTGGTCGTTATAATTTGGTCAGCATAGCTGACCGTTGCTTTTGTTTGCCACCGTCGCGGTGGATTATGCTTGCAGGTGCTGTGGAGCCAAGTGGTAAATAGTGGGCAAAAAGCCCTTGTTGCTGAGCCAGTCCTTGAAGTCCTAATATGAGTGTTTACTTATTTTATTCATGTGTGACCGGCTTGCATACTGAGGTTTGGAAAACAGTATAATTTGAGTAAATAATTATAAGGCCTTAAGGTCATTGTACTTGGGTATTGTACGTTCATTCCTATTGGGTTTTGTAGTGGACATTCATGCTTATGCTGGGTTCTTTGTTTTGCAACCTTTAAATTGCTTCCGCTAGAATGTACTCTGTGTAGGATGTTGATTCTTAGTTGGATGGTTTCCATTGAGTTACCTCTCGGTCTGTCTGTGGTATATGGCGTCGGGCCCCGGCCGGACCTACTGTTATATGCTATGTGACTGATAGGGGCTGTTACATGGCTCAAGGGTAAAAATGCTTCAAGTAATCACCACTCCAGGTGTGACTAAGGGTCTCGCCCTCACATTACGGAGGCAATACCCTCCTAATTTTAGTGCTTATTTTAAGATGTACATACCCTCCCAATTGGGGTTAAGTTTCCCCACGGTAGCTGATCTTCCTGTAGCATCCACCTTCTTCAGGACCAACTCCCCTTCAGCGAACTGTTTGACCCTGACGTGCATGTCAAAGTACTTAGCCATTCTTATTTTCACTTCTTCTTGTCAGATGGAGAAGAGGTCACGCAGCTCCTCCACCATGTCCAGGGAGAGCCGCAGCTCCTCATTCTTGGCTCTCCATTCCTTCCCTCCTTCCCGGGCCTCCGCCACCCGAGGTGTCTGGACTTCAAATTCTATGGGAGGCACTGCTTTGCAGCCATGTGAGAGCTTTAAGGTGGCCTCCCCTATGGCCGTGTTGTGAGTGGTTCTCAGGGCCCAGAGAACAGAAGAAAGCTGTTTGATGTAGCGTTGTACGCACGACATGAATATTTGCGAAATTGTGGTTCCCTCTTGACATTCCAACTAATTTGAGATTCACACAGAAGATTATTCCACCCCACACATTTGCAATATTTAGTGATCCAAGGCTAACGTCCGGGTAGCCAATCCGTTAGAGCCCGAACAACGGCTATAGGCTGAGGTTCGATCAAGCTAAAGGGACGACTATTGTGTCTGAACGAGCGGAGTTGTACCAAAGTGATCTACCAAAAAAATACGATTCGCAAGAAATGGTAGATCTCTCCCAACAAAAAGAAATGGGCCCCGACAAGCCTTCTCGAATTTAAACAAATCAGGTTAAACGCAAAATTCGTTCAAGAAAACCACGATGATTCCAATGCTATCAAAATTGCACGCCAATGTTTTCCACCACAAAAATTATCTAGAGGGAAAATATATCTCAAGGTTTGTAGAAATTTTGTTACCCCGCTCAGAGTTAGATCTAGGAGTTGATCTATGCCAAAAGTTGATCGCCCTTCAACGGTTCCACCGGAATCACGACGGATGGAGAGAAACTTGTCCGCCTTCCTTGCGTCACTCCGGGTTGGAGTTCCATAAGGCCTAGTCTTCTTGCTTTGGCCGGCCACTTGAGGGAGAGAGAGAAAAGGTGGTGAATCTTTTGGTGGCCGAATTTAGAGGGGGCAAGGGTGAGAGAGGGTCGGTTTATCTCGGTGGAGGAGTGGGGGTGGCCAGCGGCCAAGAAGGAGGAGAAGAGGGGGAGGGACGGCGGTTCCAAGGGTGGCCGAACCTAAGGGAGGGGAGGGCCTATTTCGGAAATAGAGAGGAGAAGGAAAGAGAGAGAGGGAGGAGGAGATTCCAAATCAAGGGAAATTTCAAATTTCAAATTTTATCATCAATTATCAATAATCAAATCCTACTACCACATGGCATATTTATAGGCTTACAAACAATAATGGCTATATGCAGCCCACAAAGCAAGAAAATTAATTATTGTCCAAACAAACAAATATTTAATAAACAAAAACATGATAATATTTAATTAATACTTATAATAGAATAGTTATATGTATTAATAAATTATTATGGCGCTGTGAGCGAAGGTTGTAACGACGATGGTGTTTATCAAAATGGTTGTTGCGGCGACGCGTATCTTTGATTGGAGAAGCACCATCGTCCGTAAGCGTGTCGGTACCATCTTCATCATGTTGAGGGCCATCGTCTCCATCAATCCTCCCCCGCTCGAAAGTACTCATCACTGATGAGTTGTCTTGAAGGTACTGTCGTAGAAGAGCATAATCCAAAAAGGCCACCTCCGCTTCCGGGAGACATGAATCATCAGAGGCTGGATGGTCACGCCAACGAATCAAGTAGCGACAAATGTCACCACTTGGAGAGGAGAGAACTTCGTCTCGAAGAATCTTGTCAGGCAAAAAGGTGGTCTTGGGGAACCTTGGAAAAGCATTAATCAAAGAAGGAGAAAAAGTTTCTGCATCAACATCCAACGTACCTCTAGTGGAGACCGGTGTAGAGAGCGATCGAGGAACAAGCTCACCCCCAAACCCATTAGAAATTTCAGTGGACCCAAACAAACAGGCAGACAATTCTGAAAGTGCAACAAGATCTGATATACTCTAGAGGGGGGTGAATAGAGTATATGGTGTTTAAGTACTTTTAAAAACTTTTACAACAATTGTTGTAATAAGTGTGAGCAGGGAAGCAAATATAAATCTAATCACAGAACTAAGCTATGCAAAAACTAAGCACAGACAAATCAAGGCCAGAAACAAAAAGTAAACAAGCAGAGCCAGAGGACACAAGGAAATATAGTGGTTCCCCAAACTTGGGTACATCCACTCTTCTACCACCCTAGGTAGGAATCCACTGCAGGATGAGTTGATCAGGTGTCCTGGGCACCAATGAGCTTTTGATAAGGTGCTCAAAAACCAAAGCAGATTTTTTGATCAGGTGTCTTGCAACCAATGAGCTTTTGACAAGGTGCTCAAAAACCAGATTCAAATTTTTGAAGGGAGTTTGAGAAACCCTTTACAAACTGGGGGTGAGAGAGTGATGGCAGTCTTCTCTTTCTCAAACAACTGAGAAGACTATGTGGATTGATGTCAAAGCTCCCCCTGAATCCTTGAAATCTTCAGGAAGAAAAGCTTTGCTGAGGGTGATAGGCCTTCAAAGGTAGAACTCCAGCAATAGATGGTTTCAGCAATGGCTGAAATGTTGAGTGTCTGGAGTCTTGAAATGATGTTGGCCTTGAACACTTTGAAAGATGAAGAGATTTTGAAAGCTTGATCTCTTTGATGAGTGTTCTTCAGAATTCTTTTTGACAGAAGATTTTGAAAGAGTCTCTATAATCTGTGTTGTGTGTTCTCTTCTTGTTAAAATTCTATTGATTCAAAAACATTCTGTCTTTTATTCTCTGTTCCAGAATAGAATATCATTCTCTGTCAAAGATAGCCGTTGGTCTGCATTAATTGCATCCTTAATTGCAAAAACTCTTCTGGAGGAAAGTCCACAGAATTATTCCTTGAAAGATCCCTTGAAACTTGGTCCAAAAATAAATGAAAACGGCTAGCACATCTCTGAATTAATTGCATAATAACTCCTGTCTGATTTGAATTTGAATTCTGGAAGTTAACTGAAATCGTCGAACTGAGCTCTGCTATCGTCGAGCTGAGCTCAGCGAACTGGAAAACTCAAGCAGCAAAATAATCGTCGATCTGAGCTCAAAGATCGTCGAACTGAGCTCAGAGATAAAGATCCAATGCAGAGTCAAAACCGTCGAACTGAGCTCACCGATCGTCGAATGGAGTTCGACGATATTGTGAAGTTGAGCTCAGCGATCGTCGAATGGAGCTCGATGATCTGTTGAAGTTGAGCTAGACGATCGTCGACCTGAGTTCGACGAATTGTCGTGCTGAGCTCGACGATCAGACTTAGTCTCCAGACAGAAAAACTTGGTCTTCAGGGCAGCTTCCAATCCTAGATTTCTAATCCTTAGACTCAATTCTAATTGACCTATTAAGCTATACAGGAGGTCAAACAAAGGTTCCTAGAGACATAGTGATCCTGACCCAAATTAGTAATAGGGTGTTCCAACAATCTCCCCCTATTTGGGTTAGGATAACTATTTACAGACTTTGGAAAATTCAAATAACAACATACAATCAGAGAAACATAAAAACAGCAGCTAGACTTTGCAGAAACATCACAGATATATATATATATATATATATATATATATATATATATATATATATATATGTATATGGCATCCAGATAGCAGTCAGAAAATCCAAAGATTGTCACCTTACAAAGTCACTTCTTCTCTTTGCCTTTAACCATCTTGATTTCTCTGTTAGGGTTTAGGGCTTCCTTGTTGGACCTGGTGTCATCTGCTGCACCTAAATAGGTTTGCTTTGAAGACCTGGGAACTACAGCAGCAAGATGCAATTCCATATATCTGTCTGCATCAAAGAATTTTCTGGAGGCATATTTCTCTAGTTCCTTCTGTCTCTGCTCTGACATTGTAGAAATATTTGAAGAATCCAAGCCTTGCTCTCTGGCCTTCTTGATCTGGTCTAGTGCAGCCAACTCCTTCATCCTAGCAGTCCAAGCAGATGGATTCTTTTCAGGGTCCTCAAATGGTATAGGTGGCTCATACCTGTTGGAAGAATTGTCTTGAGGAGGCCTGGCAGACACTGTCTCTTTGAGCTTGTAGGGGAAGGGACCAGAAGTAGTATCAGCAGGACTATGTCCTCCCCTGGAGTATGGGTGCTGCCTGGAATACCCTTTGAAATAAACTTGAAAATCTCTTTGATTACCCCTGTATCCTCCTCTCCTAGAATAAGAACCCCTAGACTGGCTTTCCCTTTAGTAGGATCTGGCATGGGGTTGATAGGGAGCCTGGTTTCTAGCTGGGGCTTGACTTGCAGAGCTGCCACCTGCACCTGCATCAGGAGGAGGTGGTGGAGGAGGATGAGGGTGCTGGAACTGGGGGGAGCCCTTCTCATACTTTCTCTTCTTCTTCATGGCTTTCAGCTGGTTTTTGGAATACTGCATCCAATGTTCAGTAATTTGGCAGTTATGCAGAATATAATAAGGAATATCATTATTATCCTTGACTTTTGCAGGAGGAACCCTTTTCATTTCCTTGCTCCTTGCCTTCCTCTTCCTGGCAATAGTGGCAGATGAATCATCAGAGTTTGTTTTGTATTCATCAGATTCAGAGCTCTGATCATCATATAAAGCATCTATTCTTTTCATCAAGTCTTTCTTCAGCTGAGCAGAGGCAGAAGAGGCAGAAGCTGAAATAGCAGCAGCAGGGACAGCAGCAGAGATAGCAGCAAATACAGCAGCAGATTCAGCAGCAGATACAGGAGGAGAAGCAGAACCAACAACAGCAACAGCAGGAGTGATGGCAGCAGCAACTTCAGTAACATCAACAAAATCTGCAGCAGGCTCAAAATCAGTGGCCTCTATCATCAGAAAATCCTTGGATATCTGCTTATCAGAGGCAGTTGGGATTTCAGCAGCAGTAAGAATATTTTCAGCAGCAGCAAAAACAGTCCTTTCTTCAACAGCAGCAGTAGCAGCAATTACTGAGAGTACAAAAGAATATATAATGCTGGGGTCACAGCCAGAGAAAGGCACCAGTGCCTTGGACAGGTCTTCTGAGGGCTGGACAGCA
Organism: Platanthera guangdongensis; assembly: GCA_039583875.1. Lineage (NCBI taxonomy): Eukaryota > Viridiplantae > Streptophyta > Magnoliopsida > Asparagales > Orchidaceae > Platanthera > Platanthera guangdongensis. The sequence continues at coordinate 36,379,357 of CM077149.1, read as the reverse complement.
TTACTCTTAGGCAAACAACTGAAAAAGGCAGTATCAAAGGCTGAGAGCAAGGACTTTAGTTCTAGTGCCAGAACTGGAGTAGGAGGCACAGCAGCAAGAGCAGAGGTAGCAGAAACAGAAACATCAGCAGCAGCAGCAGTATCATCAACAGCAGGAGCAGAGACAGCAGCAGCAACAACATGAAAGCTTGCTTCATATGACATCTCCCCCTGCCTAGATGCAGATACATCTGTATCAAGGCACACTGCTGGAGGTGCTGCCTGATGAAGGAGGGAGGAAAGCCTGGCAGAGAGAGCTGCCACTGACTGTTGTAGAGGAGCTAAGGAGGTCTCTAATAATAGAGAGAGCCTGGGGGCAATTAGCTCATACAACCTGTCAGCTAGGGCTGAGAGGTCTACTTGCTCAACCACAGGAGCAGAGGTAGATGGAATAGGGATAGCTGAGGATGCTGGAAGTGGAGGGCTGGAGAGTGGAGGGATGGATGGCTGAGGTGTGGGGATGGTGGATATGGAGGACAAGGGGATGGATATGGATGGAGTGAATGTTGGTTGGTCAATGATGTGGAGGAGGAGATCTTGAAAAGATGTGGAGGAGGAGGGTAACTCAGGAGGAGATGAGGGGGAATCATCCATGTAGGAGTCATCCAGAAGGGTGAAAGATGGTATGGATGGTGATGATGTGATATCTGGTGGGGGGTATGAAAATAATGGGTGGAAGTGGTCTGCAGGTGGAGGTAGAATTGGGTCTGGAGATGGAGTTGAGGTTGGAGATGGGCTGGATATGGTAATGGGGGATGAAGCTGGAATGGTGGATGGAAGAGGTAGGGTTGGAATTGGAGGAGGAGAAGAGGCAGCAACAGCAGCAGCCAGGTCTTCTGCAGGAGCAGAGACCTGTGGGAGAGTGACTCTGTGAGTCCTGGTGCCTGAAGGAGCACTAGAGGAGGGCCTGCTGGGCTTGCTTATTTGCCTGCCCACTTGCCAAAGAGGGCACAGGTAAGTCTCTTGGAGGCATTAATGTGAAATCCAGAGGAGACCAGCAAGGCAGGGCACTTGTTTTGCAGGAAGACTCCAAGAATCCTTCCAAAGTTAACAAAGCTTTTGTTGATTTTCTTCTTGATTAGGTCAAAGAAGACCTCTCCCCAGTTCAAACTTTTCTTATCTACCAGAGCTCCCATGAGACAGAGCTGATATCTGGAGATAGTATCATGAGCTGAGTGCTTTGCCAGCAGCACTTTTCCTACTACATCTGCCAGGAATCTGTATTCAACAGATAGATTCCTCTTGAAGAGCTTGCTAGGGTTTCCCCTGGATGACCCATCCTGGCAAGCATGGCAGAAAACTCCTCCCCAGATAACTCAGCAGTTTCTTCTCCATTCCTTAGTCCAAAAACCTCTGTTAAAACTGTGGGGGTCAAGGGTACCTGGTTTCCAGCAATGGAGCCAACTATAGTAGAGTTGTCCAGATTATGAGCAGTGTGAACCCATTCCTTGATTTCATCTGAGGCCAGCTTTATCCTGGTGGTCATGAGGGCAGACAAGTTCCGATCCTTGAATAAACTCAGAATGTCTTGGAATATTTGATCAGTAGTGTTGAACGATTCCAGATCAATATCGAATCGAGCATCGAACTTCATGGCGGCTAGAACTGCAACTGACACAGCCATTGTACCTGCAAGAATTCAACAACCAAAACGACCAAGCGTAGAACTGTTTGGAGGGAAGAAAGTTCTTGCAGAGAAATTGAAAGCGCAAGAGAGAACGACGGCGAAAAATGAGTTTTATATTAGGGTTCGACGCAGAATTGGAAAGATCGTTGAACTCAGTTCGACGATCGAGGCTTCTAAAGGAATCTGAAGAGACTCCAACATCGTCGATCTCCGTTCGACGATCTTGGAAAGCGTCGAGCTCCGTTCGACGATCGTTCAGTGAACATAATCGCCGAGCGCCGTTCGACGATCGTTGACCGGAAGAGATAGTTCATACTATCTGAGAGGCGCTGAACTCAGTTCGACGATTCTGGAAATCGTCGATCTCCGTTCGACGATCTTAGGGGAAATCGTCGAGCGAAGTTCAGAGATCAGAAAAATTCTAGACACTAAGAAAAATCAGATTTTTTGCCTAGTCTTGGTCAATTTTTAGCTTTAAAAATCTTGGAGATTATTTAAGACTTCCTCCATCTAACATTCCTAACTGATTTAGGAAGAAGGTGTGTTTCTTTTCATCCAAAGGCTTGGTGAAAATATCTCCCCTTTGTAAATCAGTTGGGATATATTGCAATTCAATTTTATTCTTTTCAACATTGTCCCTTAAGAAGTGATGCCTAATCTCTATGTGTTTTGTCCTACTATGGAGGACTGGATTTTGAGCTATGGAAATAGCACTTGTATTATCACAAAAGATTTTTGACTTCTCTAAGTTGTATCCATAGTCTAGGAGTTGGTTTTGGATCCACAAAATTTGTGAACAACAACTGCCTGCAGCCATATATTCAGCTTCAGCAGTTGAAGTTGACACAGATGTTTGTTTCTTACAAAACCAAGAGACAAGTCTGTCACCAAGAAACTGACAAGTTCCACTGGTGCTTTTCCTATCAACTCTGCATCCAGCATAATCAGCATCAGAGAATCCAGTTAAATCAAATGCTGAATCTTTTGGATACCAGAGACCTAGATTTGGACAACTTTTAACATACCTGAGAATCCTCTTTACTAATGTTAGGTGTGACTCTCTAGGGCTTACTTGGAACCTAGCACATATACATGTAGCAAACATTATGTCTGGTCTACTAGCTGTAAGATACAGTAAAGAGCCAATCATTGCTCTATATGTTGTCTGATCAACAGGTTTCCCATGTTCATCAGCATCCAATACAGCATTGGTAGGCATGGGTGTTTTCATACAAGATGCCTCAGACATACCAAATTTCTTAACCAGTTCATTAGCATATTTGGTTTGAGAAATAAAGATGCCTTCAGCATGTTGTTTGACTTGCAATCCTAGGAAGAAGGATAGCTCACCCATGCTACTCATCTCAAATTTAGAATGCATCAGGTTAGAAAACCTTCTGCACAATTTTGAGTCAGTAGAACCAAAAATGATATCGTCTACATAAATTTGCACTGGTAGGGTATGGGACTTATGGGTTCTAATAAAAAGTGTTTGGTCTACTCTACCACTTATAAAACCATTTTCCAAGAGAAAGCATGCTAGGGTCTCATACCATGCTCTAGGAGCTTGCTTGAGACCATATAATGCTTTGTTCAGTCTAAAAACATAATCAGGATAAGTTAGAGAGATAAAACCTGGAGGTTGTCTGACATAAACTTCCTCTTTGATGTCTCCATTTAAGAAAGCACTCTTGACATCCATCTGATAGACCTTGAAGCCTTTGTGAGCTGCATAAGCTAAAAATATCCTGATGGCTTCTAATCTTGCAACAGGTGCAAAGGTCTGGTCATAGTCAATTCCTTCTTCTTGAGAATATCCCTGGGCAACTAGCCTTGCCTTGTTCCTTGTAATTACTCCTTGATCATCCAGTTTATTTCTGAATACCCATTTTGATCCAACAATGGAATGATCCTTAGGCTTTGGCACTAGTTCCCATACTTTGTTCCTCTCAAATTGATGCAACTCCTCTTGCATTGCAATGATCCAGTGTGGATCTTGCTCTGCATCTTGAATGGACTGAGGTTCAATTTGAGAAAGGAAGCAGGTGTGCAACAGGTTTTGGTTGACCTGATTTCTGGTTTGCACACCAGCTGAGAGTTCTCCAATTATTTGGGAAATTGGATGGTCTTTTGATGTTACTAAATCAACAGGGGGTGTTGATTGTTCACCAACCTGTGTTGTTGTTTCCTCTTGTGGTACAACAACTGGCTCTTCAAGTTGAGCTTCAATGTGTTGAGCATTCCCTTCATCTTCATTGCTTTCATCTTCTTGAGCAACCTGTAGCTTGTTCATATCTTCAACTAGAGAGTGTTCCTGCAAAGGTTCTATGGTAGAAGAAATCTTCTCCTTGAAAGACATGTTAGTTTCATCAAATCAAATATGAACAGATTCCTCAATTTTCAAAGATGATTTATTATAGACCCTATAGGCCTTGCTGATCATGGAGTATCCCAGAAACACTCCTTCATCAGCTTTGGCTTGAAATTTTGCTAAGTATTTCTTGTCATTATTGTGAATATAGCAAATGCAACCAAAAATTCTAAAATAGTCAACTTTAGGTTTCTTCCCTTTGAGTAATTCATAGGGAGTCTTTCCCTTCAGTTTATGTATCAGACTTCTGTTCAGCACATAGATGGAGGTGTTCACTGCCTCTGCCCAAAAGGATAGAGGTAGATGAGCATCTGACAACAATGTAGTGGCAGATTCAATAAGGGTTCTATTTTTCCTTTCAGCTACCCCATTTTGTTGAGGAGTTCTAGGAGCTGAGAAAGTATGTCTGATCCCTTCACTCTGACAGAACTCTTGCATAAGAAGAGAATCAAACTCTGTCCCATGATCACTTCTGATCAGGGCAATGTGAGTATTGAACTCAATCTGTATACATTTGAGAAACTCTGTCAGACACTTAAAGTTATCAGACTTCTTCTTTAGAAAGAACATCCAAGTGAATCTAGAGAAGTCATCTACAATTACTAAAGTGTAGGATTTCCCTCCTAGGCTTTGTACTGTGATGGGTCCAAATAGATCCATGTGTAACAGATACAATATCCTAGGTGAATCACTCTTATTAAGTGACTTAAAACTGTTTTTAGTTTGCTTGCCTAATTGACAAGCCTTGCATAGTCCTTCCTTCTTGTAGGGGCCAGAAGGTAGTCCTCTAACAAGGTTGTCCTTGTATAGCCTAGCAATAGTTCTAAGGTTTAGGTGTCCTAGTCTCTTATGCCATAACACATTTGGTCTACAGACTGAATTAAACAAGCAGATATCTATATCAGTTGAAAGAAAGTCTACTAGGTAGATGTTACCTTTCCTTATACCTGTCAACACAGTTGTGTTGTCCTCTGACTTGATTTTGCATAAGGCTTTGCTGAAGGTCACCTGGTAGCCTTCATCATATAGCTGACTGATGATGATTAGGTTGTGCTTCATTCCTTCCACATATGCTACCTTCTTGAAGGTTACTGAACCAATCTGGACTGTACCATATCCTTTAGTCTGTCCAAAGTTGGAATCACCAAAGATAACTTTGGGTCCAAGCTTGGCTCTGAAGGATGTGAGGTTGTCCTTGTTCCCTGTCATGTGCTTAGAGCACCCACTATCCAAGTACCATTGTTGGTTAGATGTTGGATAGGTCTTCATCTGCACATAAAACAATTTACTTGTTTTTGACCCAGTTTACCTTGGGCCTAGGTTCATAACCTCTAAATTCAGAAATGAAAGACATCCCTGGCTGACTCTTATATCCTTCAGGATGATATCTCCTTGGAGGTAAAATCCATTCAGTATAAGGGTTAAAGGTTTGGGATGAAGAACCCTTAGGATTCAATTTTGATTTGCCTTTGAAAAAGTTTCCAGAGTTCTGACCTCTGTTCGACGATCTTGGAGCTGCGTTCGACGATCTTGGGTCAGATTGTCAAGCTCCGTTCGACGGTCGACTATGGCTGAGGTCAGGTATATGAGATCGTCGAGCTGCGTTCGACGACTTTGGCTGAGATCGTCGATCTGCGTTCGATGATTTTTCCTGAGATCGTCGAGCCGCGTTCGGCGATCGTCGATCTTCATTCGGCGATCGTCGATCTCCGTTCGACGATTTTTGCTGGGACTCAGTTTTCTGAGGCAGATCAGAATTTTTCCTGGCAACCTCTACAACTCCCTTTCCCTTGTTAGAAATAAACTTGATGGGAGTTGTTAGGACTATAGGTTGGCTGGATGAAGCACCCAAGCCCAGTGTACTGGTGAATCTAGAGTTCACTGTGCTTGTGATGTCCATCAGCTTGATGCTTCTCCCATTAAGGGATTCTTCAAGCTTCTTGGCCTCAGAGAGCTCACTTTTCAGTGTAGCTATCTGTTCCCTACAGTTCTCCAACTCCTGAGAGAGTTTGAGGTTTTCTGACTTTAAACCATTGTGTTCAGATAATTGATTTCTGAGAGAGATAATCTCTTTCTCAGACTTTAGCAGGTCTAAACACAGTGCTTTAAATTCAGATTTAAAATCTTCTGAAGTAAAATCAAAAGAACTAATTACCTGATCTTCTTCAGGTTGGGTTTCTGAGTCTGTCTCTGACTCTTCATCCTCTGAATTGGGCTGTGAGGCATTAATTGCCATCATGCAGAATTCCTTTTCTTCTGCATCATCCTCATCATCACTGGAGCTGGATGAGGCTTCTGATTCCTCTTCTGTCTCACTCCAGGATTCAGCAACAAACCCTTTTCTTGTATGCTTATTTTGCTTGAAGAGGGCTTGCCATTTCCATTCCTTTTGGAGTCTTTTTCCTTTCTTCTTTCTTTTCTGTCCCTTCTGTCCTTGGTCTTGTTCTCTGGACAGTCAGGAACTATGTGCCCTGGTTTCCTGCAACCAAAGCAGATAATGTCTTTATTGTTGCTAATGGACTTGTCATACCTTGGCTTGTCCTGCTCCTTGTATGATCTTCTTCTGAAGTCCTTTCTGGCCATCTTGTAGAATCTTTTGGCCAACAAGCTGAGTAGTTCATCATTGCCTGTGCTCTTATCTTCAGGCAGATCCTCAGTTGCCTTGAAGGCTATGGTTTTCTCTTTCCTTGTGGCTGGTGAAGCAGCCTTCTGTTCTTCCTCTCTATTCTTGATGAGTAGCTCATAAGATTTGAGCTTACCCAACAAGGCTTCAGTGGTGATCTCATTCAGGCTTCTGGCATCCTTAATTGGCCAGATTCTTGAGTCCCAAGTGCTGGGGAAGCACATTAGGATCTTGTCATTAAGTTCTGTCAGAGAAATCTCTTTGTCCAATGTCCTTAGTTCACTGACAATTAGACTCAATCTGTTGTACATGTCTCCCACTGACTCAGTCTCTCCCTTCTTGAAGTTCTCATATTGGGAGATGAGATGGGATCTTCTGCCCTTTCTCTCATCAGCTGAGCCTGAGACAATTTCTGAGAGCTTGTCCCAAATCTCCTTGGCTGAGTTGCATTCAGCTACCTTTTGGAATATGTCATCTGACATTGTCTGGGCTAGGATGTTCATAGCCTTGGCATCAGCTACTTTCCATTTTTTGATGTCAGCATCTGTTCCTGATGGAGGTGGAACAGCATTTGTGCTTGTGCTCTCTGGGGGTCTTGGACACACTGTCAAAACAGAATTGAAAATATCTTCGTCAATGGAATTCATGTAAAGTCTAATCCTTGCTTTCCAAAGTGCAAACTTGGAAAGATTGCACACTGGAGGTCTGGTGCTAGCATAATCTTTGTTTTGGGCCATGATTTGTGCAAACAAAAACTAATAATAAAATACAAAAGAAAAACAGATCTAGTTTGGAATCTTAGGGTTCAGGTGTTAGCCTGTACAACCAATCAGATATGGTATGTTTAACCAACCTGGCTCTGATACCAATTGAAAGTGCAACTAGATCTGATATACTCTAGAGGGGGGTGAATAGAGTATATGGTGTTTTAGTACTTTTAAAAACTTTTACAACAATTGTTGTAATAAGTGTGAGCAGGGAAGCAAATATAAATCTAATCACAGAACTAAGCTATGCAAAAACTAAGCACAGACAAATCAAGGCCAGAAACAAAAAGTAAACAAGCAGAGCCAGAGGACACAAGGAAATATAGTGGTTCCCCAAACTTGGGCACATCCACTCTTCTACCACCCTAGGTAGGAATCCACTGCAGGATGAGTTGATCAGGTGTCCTGGGCACCAATGAGCTTTTGATAAGATGCTCAAAAACCAAAGCAGATTTTTTGATCAGGTGTCTTGCCACCAATGAGCTTTTGACAAGGTGCTCAAAAATCAGATTCAAACTTTTGAAGGGAGTTTGAGAAACCCTTTACAAACTGGGGGTGAGAGAGTGATGGCAGTCTTCTCTTTCTCAAATAACTGAGAAGACTATGTGGATTGATGTCAAAGCTCCCCCTGAATCCTTGAAATCTTCAGGAAGAAAAGCTTTGCTGAGGGTGATAGGCCTTCAAAGGTAGAACTCCAGCAATAGATGGTTTCAGCAATGGCTAAAATGTTGAGTGTCTGGAGTCTTGAAATGATGTTGGCCTTGAACACTTTGAAAGATGAAGAGATTTTGAAAGCTTGATCTCTTTGATGAGTGTTCTTCAGAATTCTTTTTGACAGAAGATTTTGAAAGAGTCTCTATAATCTGTGTTGTGTGTTCTCTTCTTGTTAAAATTCTATTGATTCAAAAACATTCTGTCTTTTATTCTCTGTTCCATAATAGAATATCATTCTCTGTCAAAGATAGCCGTTGGTCTGCATTGATTGCATCCTTAGTTGCAAAAACTCTTCTGGAGGAAAGTCCACAGAATTATTCCTTGAAAGATCCCTTGAAACTTGGTCCAAAAATAAATGAAAACGGCTAGCAAATCTCTGAATTAATTGCATAATAACTCCTGTCTGATTTGATTTTGAATTCTGGAAGTTAACTGAAATCGTCGAACTGAGCTCTGCTATCGTCGAGCTGAGCTCAGCGAACTGGAAAACTCAAGCAGCAAAATAATCGTCGATCTGAGCTCAAAGATCGTCGAACTGAGCTCAGAGATAAAGATCCAATGCAGAGTCAAAACCATCGAACTGAGCTCACCGATCGTCGAATGGAGTTCGACGATATTGTGAAGTTGAGCTCAGCGATCGTCGAATGGAGCTCGACGATCTGTTGAAGTTGAGCTAGACGATCGTCGACCTGAGTTCGACGAATCGTCGTGCTGAGCTCGACGATCAGACTTAGTCTCCAGACAGAAAAACTTGGTCTTCAGGGCAGCTTCAAATCCTAGATTTCTAATCCTTAGACTCAATTCTAATTGACCTATTAAGCTATACAGGAGGTCAAACAAAGGTTCCTAGAGACATAGTGATCCTGACCCAAATTAGTAATAGGGTGTTCCAACAAATTCAAGTGGTGGAGAAACATAAGGCGTTAAATCTGAAACATTGAAAATAGGGGAAATTCCCCAATCAGTGGGTAACTCTAATAAAAATGTGTTTTCTGCAAACTTCTTTAAGAATCGAAATGGACCAGCTCGCCGATTCGCTAACTTTTTTATGGTGCCCGAAGGCAACCGTTCAGGGATGAAACACACCATAACTAAATCACCAATTTTTAAAGGAGACACCCTCTTATGTACGTTAGCATTAGATTGATAAGTCGCATATTGTGTGGCTAGTGTGTCTCTAATATGCTTATGCAAATGGTGGACATGCGAGGCAAACTCTTGTGCAAATTGACTTGACTTGTAGGATGGGGGTAACAGAATCAAGTCAAGTGGCACCGGCGCTTTATATCCGTGCACGATTTCATTTGGTGAAAGACCCGTGGACCTATTTTTTGAATTGTTATAAGCTAGCTGAGCATGGGGAGGGATTAGGTCCCACGTACTCTTGTGGTCACCCACAAGACAACGAAGCAAACTACCCAAACTTCTATTTACCACTTTTGTTTGTCCATCCGTCTAGGGATGGTAGGCCGAAGAAAATAAAAGTTTGATGCCATAATTTTCCAAAGGGTCTTCCAAAAATAGCTAGAAAATTTAACATCCCTATCGGTCACTATTGTCTTAGGAACGCCCCGATGACCAACTACCTCTTTAAAAAATAATTTTGCAACATGTGACGCATCGTTGGTTTTATTACACGCAATAAAATAAGCCATTTTGGAAAACCTATCTACCACTACCAGAATAGAATCATGACGCCTAAACGTGACGGGCAGACCTAGAATAAAATTCATACTAATGTCTTCCCAGGGAATGGAAGGAATCAGAAGAGGGGTATAAAGTCCCGCATTAGTTTTATTACCCTTAGCCAGTTGACACGCTCGACAAATACTCATGATTTTATGCACCGTTGACTTAAGACCAAGCCAATAAAACTTTTCCTCTACTACAGTGATGGTCTTATCGAGACCAAAATGTCCACCCAACCCGCCGCTATGCAATTCCCAAATGATGAAGTGGCGTAGGGAGGAACGTGGAATACATAACTTCGCATTATTAAATAAATAGTCGTCTCTAATATAATAGGACGAAATGGTCGTGGGTGAGTCGTCTTGAGCGGATAAATAGATTTCCTTGAAATCCGGGCAATGGACATACTCATCCTTAATTCTATCGAACCCAATCACCTTAACTTCTAGCGTTGATAGTAATAAGGATACAGGACTAAGAGCGTCGGCTACGCGGTTGAGAGTCCCCTTAAGGTGTTTGATTATGAATGTGTACTCCTGAAGATAGGAGACCCATTTGGCATGCCTTGGACTAACCTTAGTCTAGGAGTTAATGAATCTCAAAGCCTCATGATCGGACAAAATGACAAATTCCTTAGGAAGTAGATAATGTCGCCAATGTTGGATGCATCTAATGACCGCATAAAATTCTCTATCATAATTAGAATAATTCAATTTCGGCCCCGCGAGTTTCTCACTAAAGTATCCAATGGGGTGACCTTCTTGACCCAACACGCCACCAATACCAACTCCAGACGCATCACAAGATTACTCAAAAACCTTATAAAAATCCGGTAATCGCAAAAGTGGAGCTTCCAACATACGTGATTTAATTATTTGAAATGCTTGAGCGGCCGATTTCATCCAAGTGAATTCACCACTTTTCATGCACTCCGTAATGGGGGCCATGATACTACTAAAATCTCTAATAAAACGGCGAAAAAAAGTGGCTAGGCCGTCAAAACTCCGAACATCTCGAATATTGGCGGGCTCTGGCCAATCCTTAATGGCTTGGACCTTCTTGGGATCTACACGTATACCTTCTGAACAAACGATATAACCAAGGAATTCTACATACGGTACATGAGAAGTACACTTCTTAATATTAACGAATAATTTCTCTGACCTCAACACGATAAGGATAATCTTCAAATGTGACTCGTGATTGATCGTAGAGGTACTAAAAAGAAGAATATCATCGAAGTATACTACTATGAATTTTCCCATATACAGTTGGAAGACATGAGTCATCATTCTAGAAAATGTACTCGGGGTATTGGAATGCCCAAATGGCATTACTAACCACTCGTAGAGCCCTTCCTTAGATTTAAAAGCGGTCTTGCACTCGTCACCCTCCCTTATTCGGATCTGATGGTAGCCACTCCTAAGATCCAGTTTTGAAAACATCATGGCTCCAGCTAACATGTCCAATAAATCGTCCAAGCGAGGGATGGGAAACCTATATTTAACATTAATTTTATTTATGGCTCTACTATCCACACACATCCTCCAAGAGCCATCTTTCTTGGGAGCAAGTAAAGCGGGTACGACACACAGACTCTTGCTATGTCGGATGAACCCGTTTTGTAATAAATCGGAAATTTGGGTTTACAACTCTAAGTGTGTAGAGGGGTTTAACCGGTAATGTGGTAGGTTAGGCAACGAGGAGCCCGAGATGAAATCTATGGCATGTTGGATGTCCCGCATGGGGGGTAACTCGGACGGTAGCTCATCCGGATACACATCCTTAAACTCTTCTAGGAGTTTCCTCAATGACGGTTGTAAACTATCGAATGACGCGGCATCTTCCTTAACTTGCAGACAAACTAAAGCATACATGATACCATAAATAAATGTATTACGCTCGAATTATTTCTTACCTAGTAAACTTAACGCCTTCATTTCTACCGGGACAATCATATCCTTAGGGGGAACGATGGATCCTTAGGCGGAGTGGGTTTTAAAGTTATAGTCTTACCGTTAAATTTAAACTCATATGTGTTGGAGCATGCGTTCCGCGCTTCTTAGTTTGAGAATAACAAATCCCGGATGTATTTGATCTTGGTATGTGTTTTAAATGTGCAGGGATAACAGCATTTTTATGTACAAGAGAAAGGCTGAGCATGGCATTGATGAAAAGGAAAACCGCGCTCTCACTGGCGATAACGCTACCGCAGGCGATAGCATAATCACTTCCTGCTGACATCAGCCTTAATCCGCACGTTGTCGCGCACGAAGTCACGGTTCAGCGCTATCGCGGGGCGATACCGATATCGCTGAGCGATATCCCACGATCGTCACATTCTCCGCTCAGATCTGAAAATCAGCGCGACGTGTGCCACGTGTCAAGCAACGGAGAGTTATCACTATCGCGGGGCGTTACCTCTACCGCCGGCGATAGCATGAAGTGATATATACAGCCAAAAATTTCAGGGAAGAGTTGGATCGTGCAGATCTTTGTTTTCCCAGAGAATTTTCAGAGCCTTCATCTCCGTTTCCAGACGAACTCCCTTGGTCCGTTGAAATCTCAAGAGCGAAGGAGATACGACCGTGCGTTCAAGATTGGAGATCTTATCGTTGGTCCACAATCATCTTCAGAGCTCGTGACTTTGAGGGAGTTTTTAAGTTTTACTATTGTACTTTCATTTTCACACTTTATCTTTGTAATTGGGAAGGGAAAATCACCACCTTGTGTGTGGTGTCTAAGTCTGTGTGTGGCTTAGGGGCAAATCACCACCTTTTGTGTGGTGTCTAGGTCCGTGTGTGGCTTAGGAGTAAATCGCAGCGTTTTGTGCAGCGTCTAGATCATAGGTTTGATTTAAGGGGAAGCTAGTAGCCATATCTAGGGAGATATTGACTATAGCCTACCGGTTCTTGGGAGAAGGATCGGTGAAAAAGCTAAAAACTATTATCGTTGTAAGCCTTGATTTCAAGCTTTATTGGAATCATTTTACATATATATTTTGGAGAAATAAAATCTTGTTTTTCATTTCATTGATCTGTCTCAAACATAGTATCTAGTTTCATATTTTTTAAAAAGTTCAAAAAAATTTAAAGAGCCCTTATTCACCCCCCCCCCCCCCCCCGCTAAGGGCACCACAAGATCCTACAAGTGGTATCAGAGCCTGGTTATTCCTAATACGGTTTCACCACCAGGAATTATGGCGCAGCATGACCATGCTTTCTCTGAGGGGCAAGGAATTAGTAGACCTCCATTATTCACTGGATCTGACTATAATTACTGGAAAACTAGGATGGAGTGTTTTCTTATTTCTCTTGATATTGAAGTTTGGAATATGGTAGAGGCTAATTATGCTCATCCCACTTATACAGTAGGCGATGTATAAATGGAAAAACCAAAAGATAAATGGGATGATCAGGATAAGCTAAGGTGCAAAAATAATGCAAAAGCCATGAATGCATTATTTTGTGCATTAGATAGGACTGAATTTAATAGAACATGTGCTTGCAATAATGCTTATGAGATTTGGAATTTACTTGAAGTAACTCATGAAGGTACCTCGCAGGTGAAGGACTCGAAGCTGTTTCAACTGGAATCAGAATTTGAAAAGTTTAGGATGGAAGTGGATGAGGACGTAGACTCAATGTACACCAGATTCACCAAGATAGTGAATGACTCAAAAGTGCTTGGTAAAAATTTTTCAAATGGTGATTTGGTGAGAAAACTTCTTAGATCTCTCCCCCCTAAGTTTAATCCCAAAGTGACGGCTATTTCTGAATCTCATGATCTTAAATCTCTTAATATTGAAAGCCTGATTGGGAACTTGAAAACTCATGAAGTTGAATTCAAAATTCAACAACAAGAGTACATGGAGCCTAAGAAGAAGGGGTTGGCCCTAAGATCTAAGAAAGAGGAATGTAGTAATTCTGAGGAGGAAGAAGAAGATGAGGAAAGTCTATTTGTTAGAAAATTTAAAAAATTTATGAGAAATCCGGAGAGGAGAAATACTTTTAAAAAATATTTTAAGAAGGAGACGTTTAGAAAGAAAAAACAAAAGGATGACGACGATGAGGAGGAAGAGAGACCCCCACCGGAGTGCTATCATTGCAGGAAGTTAGGACACATTCGAAGCAAGTGTCCAAAGTACTTGAAAGAACTTAAAGAAAAGAAGCACAAAGGGAAGAAGAAGGTCCTGAAAGCTGAAACATGGGATGATACTACTTCTGAGGGTGCAAGCAGTTCAAGCTCAAGCGAGGAGGAGGAGGCCAATATGTGCCTAATGGGAAAAAGCATCACATCTGATGACGAGTGCAGTGTCCAAAGCGACACTGAGGTAACTCCTCCAACTTATGATGAATTATTTTCCGAATTTTTAAAGACTTGCAAATATCTTGAAAAATGCTTAAAAGATAATGATCTTCTTAAAACTGAAAATAAAGTTTTAATTAAAGAAAACAAAAAATTGTTAAATGAAAATAAGACTATTGGAAAAGAAAAAGTCTCTTGCCAAGAGTGTGATCACTTTATGGGAAGAATAAAAGAGCTTGAAGAATCACTTTCCAAATCTCATTCATAAATAAAAATTCTCACTAAAAAGAATGAGATTTTAGAGAGAGATCTGAAATCTTCTATTTCCAAAGTCCATGATGGAAAGAAAGATTTTGAACGTAGATGTGTAAATCTAGTATCCGAGAATAATGAAATGAGAAAGCAGATTCATGACTTAACACTAGCCATGAAAAAGTTTGGATTGGGCCAAAGATCACTGGATATGATCTTAGGTTACCAATGTCACGGATCTGGAAGATTTGGACTCGGATACACGAATGGTAACTATTGCCCGGTTATAGGTACTACCGCCGGCGATAGCGAGAAATCCAGAAAATCAAGTTTTAAAAATTATGATAATAATAAATTAACTGATACTTCATTTTCTTACAGTAAAAGTCCAGAGAAGTTATATTCTTCTTGTTATATTACATGTGCCAAATGTAATAGATTTGGTCACACCACGGACTCGTGCTGGAAGAAAGGAAAAAGTAAAATTAAGCAAATCTGGATGCCTAAGGCCTCTACCTATACTATGGGTGGAACCACTTGGGTAGCCAGATCTTTACTCACATCCTCTTTCTAGGTATGTTGGTAGGCTAAGGACAAAGAATACGTGTGGTACTTGGACTCAGGTTGTTCCAAGCACATGACGGGCAATAAAGAGAAGTTTCTTAGCCTGGAGATGAAGAAATGAGGAGTTGTTACATTTGGAGATAATGGAAAAGGAAAAATCATCGGCATCGGTGTTATGGATAAGAAAACTACAGGAAAAGAAGATACACCCCTTCCTTTGATGGAAAATGATGATGAAGAATATGAAAGGAATGAAGAAGGAAAAGAAGAAGAAGAAAGAGAAAAAACATGTCCCTCCAAGGGAATTGATATTTTCAAAGGATCATCCGAAGGAGCTTATTATTGGAGATCCACAAAAAGGGGTAAGTACTCGTTCTTCTTTACATGTTTTGTTTTCAAACCTTTGCTTTGTCTCTGAAATAGAACCAAAAGATATTTCCACCGCTTTAAATGATGAATTTTGGTTTTTAGCAATGAATGAAGAACTTAATCAATTTGAACGTAATAAGGTTTGGAATCTTGTAGAACGACCCAAAAATCATCCTGTAGTTGGAGTAAAGTGGAGTTTTAAAAATAAATTGGATAGTGATTCTAGAATTGTTAGAAATAAAGCCATATTAGTTGCAAAAGGTTATGCACAAATTGAAGGGTAGACTATGATGAAACTTTTGCACCCGTTGCTATATTAGAAGCAGTTAGGATATTTCTTGCATTTGCTTGCTTTAAAAGATTTAAATTATATCAAATGGATGTCAAAACTGCATTTTTTAACCGGGTATATAAAAGAAGAGGTTTATGTAGAACAACCCCCTGGCTTTATTAATGAAAAATATCCAAATTATGTTTATAAATTAGATAAAGCACTTTATGGGTTAAAATAAGCGCCTCGTGCTTGGTATGATCGTTTAACTCAATACTTATTAAAGAACGATTATAAAATGGGAAGTGCCGATTCTACACTCTTCATTAAGCAAATTGATCATGATTTAGTTATTTTGCAAATTTATGTTGATGATATAATTTTTGGATCCACTAATGAAGAGTTATACAATGAAGTAGTTCAAATTATGAAAAATGAATTTGAAATGAGCATGGTAGGAGAACTTTCATATTTTCTAGGTTTTCAAATTACGCAAAAACATGATGGTATTTTTATTTGTCAATCCAAGTATATTCATGATATGTTAAAAAGATTTGGATTTGAAAACCTTAAACATGCAAATACTCCTATGAGTGCTTCATTGAAATTGGGAAAAGATGAAAGTGGTATTTCAATTGACCAAACCCTTTATAGAAGTATGATTGGATCTTTATTATATTTAACTTCTTCTAGACCCGATATTATGTTCGCCGTTTGTTTATGTGCTAGGTTTCAAGCTAATCCAAAAGAATCACATTTAAAAGCGGTGAAACGTATTTTTAGATATCTTATAGGAACATCTAAACTAGGCTTATGGTATCCTCATAATGACTCTTTTATGTTACATGGATATTCTGATTCTGATTATGCGGGGTGTTCATGAGATCAAAAGAGCACAAGTGGCACTTGTCACTTTATCGGCCCAACACTTATTTCTTGGTCGAGTAGGAAACAGAATTCTGTTGCCCTCTCCACTACTGAGGCCGAATATATTGCACTTGGTAGTTGTTGTGCTCAAGCACTTTGGTTGACACAAACACTAGAAGAATTTGGCGCATACCAAAATAATGTTGAATTAAAATGTGATAGCAAAAGTGCTATCGATTTAACGAACAATCCCGTATTACATTCTAGATCCAAACACATAGATGTTCGTCATCATTTTATTAGGGATCACATAAAGAAAGGACATATTAAAATAAATTTTATTGGAACCGATTCTCAAATAGCAGATATTTTCACAAAACCACTTAATGATTCACGCTTTTCAAGGTTAAGATTAGAACTTCGAATCTTAGAATTATAAATCAAAATTAAGAACTGGCCAACACATAAAAATAACATAAAACATAACATAAAACTGGGCAGCACATAGGATAATACTGAAAAAGAGAATACAAACAACAGAACCACAAATTAATAGAGTCTTCACTATCGCCAGGCGACAGCACTGTCGCCGGCGATATCCCAAATTCAGTAAACCACAAAATATTACATCATTGATCATAAAAAGTCATTCATCCATGTTCTCTTCAGCAAGCACATTCACATCTTCACTGGAAGTCGGAGTTGGTTCTCTAGGCCTTCGCATCTGCCTTATTGAATGTCGTGGAGGATCCTCGACTGGACTCCCCCATTCTCATTCTTCTTCCGGAGTTGGCTTTAGTTTCAGCCCCTTTACCAGAAATTTCATGAATTTTCGAAAACCAGAATGGCTACGCCTTTGTTCCTCTTTCATCTCCTCCACAGTCTCTCTTAGATCCTCAATAGATTAATGCAACGAACCCCCTCTTTGGAGTGGTTGTCTTGATGACGAGGCAGCCCTAGGAGATGGACCTCTAGCTGGTTCTACGGTATGTATCGCCGGGATACAATCATCAATGTATAACTCTTGATCTATCCAATCATATTTTTGATATACGATCCTTTGAATAACACTTCCTAAAGGAAGTGTATTCAGTTTCCTCCTAATGGGATGCTTCATTTTATACGTATATCGTATAATGGATAACACAAAATATGCCACATCAAACTTGACTCTCTAAAACATAGTACGTCACTAAGCTCAATTGAGCCGTGATCTTCCTTGTGTCACCGGACTTCAACATAACCGTGTTTCTTAATATATCTTGAATCACAAATGCATCGCGAGAGAGTGATGAGACGTCTTGAATCAAACTCCTATTTTCCTTTCCATGAAGGACATGGTTCAATATACTCCAATCACGATCCTTACGGTAATTCTCCACTATATCAATTAAATGTTCCTCACAAGTGGCAAAACAATATTCTCGTCTTAAATCAGCATGAGTAATATCTATTTTAGCTCCTTGGATTCGAGACCTTACTCCTCCATTCAACCCCGTATATTTAGGGTCTTCCAAATTATTTTAAAAATCTCGTACAAAGATGGAGCTAAAAGTATTTGGTACAATGAGAGACATTATACCTGACTCCACAAGTAGTTCATAGATTTGTGGTGGCAGTGATTCATCCAAAAGTTTAGCAATACCAACTGACGCATTCTCAATTCCCGGGTATGTTTGATATGATGCATGTGGGTTGTGGCTGATGCTTTTTCTTGCACGGGATGATGATGCCATTTCCTGAAACCATTGTGACAACATCGTGATTAACTCAAAAAATTTAATTTAACCAGATTTTTTTTCTGTCGCCGGCGACAGTACTATCGTCGGGCGATAGTGTAAAAACATCCCCTATTTTGCAATTTTCGTGTAGATCTTCTTTAGTACATTCAGAAAAGCTACTAAATTAAATCCTCTAGTAAATTTAGAAAGATCTACCACCTATAACTCATTTTTGGTAAGGCTTTTGCATCAAAATGACATATGTTCTTCAAAAATTATTTCTTAACAGAATCTATGACCAAAATCAATTTTTTTCCCTAGATCTATCTCCTTTCATACTCTAGAGTGCAGATCTTTATTTTTTTTGAAGTAAAACACCACCATAAAGAGGGATCTAACCTTACCTTTTGGAGTTCTTGAGGGTTTCCGCTGAAGAAGACGATGCCGCTATCGCCGCGCGGTAGCGCTACCGCTGGCGATAGTGCATTTTTCAGCCACACTTTCCAAAAAATTCTGCCATTTTTTTTAAAACCTATTTCTAGTATAACCGTAAAGTTTTGGATGCTTATCAGAATATGATACCTAGTACCTGTGTGATTATTAGTTTATCAGTTGTTTGAACATTGTTTTTAACTTGTCGTGCTCTTGATATCTACCTGTATCGTTGATGACTGGAACTTGAATAGACTTGTCTCTGCATGCCTCTAAGTACGAGTAACATTTTATGCTTGATAATGTGATCACACTGACACGAGCTGATATTTACACATACTTAAGTTTCTTGTTACATGCTATTGGTTTGTTTCAAAGATTCGAATACATCGCTAACATTTTCATTTATGCCTCATTCAAATTGATTTTCCAAACTGATGGTCATTCTGAAAAACCCTTTTTTGTGTTTGCAATACAAGTGAATTCGGAGTCCTAAGTCAAAGTTTTTTAAAAAAATGAATGCAAAACAATTAAAAAAAACAATTACACATGACTAGGATACTCCAATCAAGCTCTACTCACCATCCTGATAAGTCTTAATGAGCATTGTGAGGTTGAGCACCTTGACAAGGATTGTAAAGTGTCTTGTGCAAACAAACTTGGCCATTTTTTTAAAAGAAAACTCTTTATGACATGAGGTTCTCTATGCAAAGATGTTAGCTTCTTGTATTCATATCTTGCAAACCTTCATGTAACATTATTTATTAAGGAATATGTATACTAAATCACTCTTCATATGTACACATCATTATCATTTATAAAATTTCTTCTCATGAGAATTGGACCGGTCATAGTCCTTCTCTTCCATTTCATCGATTTTCCTGTTTTCGATATCTTGACCTGACAATTTTCAATGTTTACATTCAACTCTTAAATTAATATTTTCATAGCGTACATTTTTTTGATAAACTTCCAAATCTTAAGGTAACACTATTCCATGGTTTTACTGTCTCTATCCTACTCCTCGTGCTTCTCCATTCTATTTATACTCTCTCAGCTTCTTTCAGCTTCCGCATTTCCACCTCGCTACATTATTTTCCCACCGTCTTTTGCTAATACCAAAAGGGGGAGATTAAGTATGAAATAAATTTATTAGTACATTTAGGGGGAGTAACTATTTCTTCTTTTACATAGGGGGACAATATAGGGGGAGCAACTAGTCTTTATTATATGAGGAGTTTATTATAACTATTTATGCATTTTGATTCATAATGATTATTTAAATTGTTTCACATTCTTCTGATCTCACGCAATTTCTTTCTTAGCGGATTTGTTATTATCAAAAGGGGGAGATTGTTGGAGCATGCATTCCGCGCTTCTTAGTTTGAGAATAACAAATCCCGAATGTATTTGATCTTGGTATGTGTTTTAAATGTGCAGGGATAACAGCATTTTTATGTACAAGAGAAAGGCTGAGCATGGCATTGATGAAAAGGAAAACCGCGCTATCACTGGCGATAACGCTACCGCGGGCGATAGCATAATCAGTTCCTGCTGACGTCAGCCTTAATCCGCATGTTGTCGCGGACGAAGTCACGGTTCAGCGCTATCGCGGGGCGATACCGATATCGCTAAGCGATATCCCACGATCGTCACGTTCTCTGCTCAGATCTGAAAATCAGCGCGACGTGTGCCACGTGTCAAGCAACGGAGAGTTATCACTATCGCGGGGCGTTACCGCTACCGCCAGCGATATCATGAAGTGATATATACGACCAAACATTTCAGGGAAGAGTTGGATCGTGCAGAGCTTTGTTTTCCCAGAGACTTTTCAGAGCCTTCATCTCCGTTTCCAGACGAACTCCCTTGGTCCATTGAAATCTCAAGAGCGAAGGAGATACGACCGTGCGTTCAAGATTGGAGATCTTCTCATTGGTCCACCATCATCTTCAGAGCTCGTGACTTTGAGGGAGTTTTTAAGTTTTACTATTGTACTTTCATTTTCACTCCTTATCTTTATAATTGGGAAGGGAAAATCACCACCTTGTGTGTGGTGTCTAAGTCCGTGTGTGGCTTAGGGCAAATCACCACCTTGTATGTGGTGTCTAGGTCCGTGTGTGGCTTAGGAGTAAATCACAACGTTTTGTGCAGCGTCTAGATCATAGGTTTGATTTAGGGGGAGGCTAGTAGCCATATCTAGGGAGATATTGACTATAGCCTACCGGTTCTTGGGAGAAGGATCGGTGAAAAAGCTAAAAACTATTATCGTTGTAAGCCTTGATTTCAAGCTTTATTGGAATCATTTTACATATATATTTTGGAGAAATAAAATCTTGTTTTTCATTTCATTGATCTTTCTCAAACATAGTATCTAGTTTCATATTTTATAAAAAGTTCAAAAAAAGTTTAAAGAGCCCTTATTCAACCCCCTCTAAGGGCACCACAAGATCCAACAATATGTGTTAGCTCGCCCAAAGTTGGTAACATCATGCTCATGTTACCATGGGAGTCCGAACAACACGTGGCAGACATCCATATGGATGACGTCACACCAGATCTTTTCAGAATAATCCTTGATGGTAAGTGGTACCAAACAACGCTTCGAGACCGGAAGGGATGTCTTATTTACCCAAACAACCTAAAAAAGATGAGGGTGTGGCTCGGTGGTTAATAACATCTGTGACACCATATTGTCGGACACTACATTCATACAACTACCACTATCGATTATCATCTTACACCATTTCTCTCCACTCTTAAAGTTTACTGAAAATATATTTGTCCTATTCCAATCACCTACTGTACGAGGAGTCGCTAGGATACACCACATCACCATCATATTAGTGTCGTCGTCTAAATCACTAGGCACTCCTTGCGACTCAGAATCTTCCCCGGCTTGATACACAAGCTCAGCGGACTCAGATGCAGTATCTAAAAGTGCTAAGGGTTTGGGCTTTGTTGGGCACTCGCTAGCGTAATGACCCTAAACACCGCATGCATAACAAGTAGCGTTTGTTTTTCTACTCTTTCCTACAGGCACTCTCTCACCCGTGGGGTTCCTAATGTTCCTAGCGGTGATGACAACAGAGTTCGAGTTGACAGAACGAAACTTGCCCTTATCCCTAGGTGTGAATGGAGGGGGTTGTCCTAAGATGGACTTGCCCTTATCCTTCTGAAAGGATCGACTCTTGGACTTGAAAACAATGTGCTTTTCAATATCTAATGCGGCGTTAAAAGTGGTGCTCAAATCAGTATGACCGTAACGCAGAAGTTTACCCTGAATGTCAGGGTTGAGCCCCGTACGAAATATAGATAGAGTGATCTCTGGCATCTCCTTAACGTCGCACCGAACCATCATATCCTTGAAAAGACTCATGTATTCAGAGACCGATCTATTCCCTTGCTTAAGGGTCGCTAACTCATCAAACATCTATATCCGATGATACGCAGGGACATACTGATCAGTCAACATGGCTTTCATGACGGTCCAACCAATTGGTGGTAAGCCACCATTCACCGCACCTAAATAACGCTCCTCATTCAACCAGAATATCTTAGCCCTACCCAAAAGATTCATTCTTGCAACTCTCACCTTATTCTCGTCAGTCAGACTATGCCACTTGAAATAACACTCCATCTCCATAACCCAGTCTAGAAAGACTTGGGGTTCTCCCAGTCCATCGTACGATGAGGGTTTGACTCACACCGCCCTAGTAATATCAAACTCAAAGGGTTCCCGATTATTGTGAAAAGTTGCACGTGGAACATAATCATTATGATGTTTATTATTCTTTTCGTCACGTGGAGGGACGGCTTGATTACGGATAGCGGCGATGTTTAAATTCACTTGGTGAAACATCTCCTTCATCTCCGTCATCTGTGCATTGGACTCCTGACGGAGATCGTCGATCGATGTGGAACTATGTCCCACATCCGGCTCGTCTGCCATTTGGGAGATAGACGGGGTATACTCCGTGCCTAATCTAGTGCACATGCAAACCAAAAATTTTGACTAAAAAATTTATAACAGTTGAGATTGTTCTCGCCTAATAACCAGGGTAAAAAATAGTTTTTTTTCTTGCTGGAAATAAATAAGAGAGCAATAAAAATTTTTTTGTTTTTTTTTGCTTGAAAAAAAAACTTTTTTTTGCGAGACCGTGTCGGCATTCTAGGATAATTTAGGATGTTGCCAATTAAGAAATCGACACAACCTAGCCCTCATACCAAATTGATGTAGCATTGTACGCGCGACACAAATTTTAGCGAAATTGTGGTTCCATCTCGACGTTCCAACTAATTTGCGATTCCCACAGAAGATTATTCCAGCCCACACGTTTGCAATATTTAGCGATCCAAGGCTAACGTACGGGTAGCCAATCCGTTAGAGACCGAACAACGGTTATAGGCCAAGGTTCGATTAAACTAAAAGGACGACTATTGCGTCCGAACGAGCAGAGTTGTACTAAAGTGATCTACCAAAAAAAT
The DNA here is from genome assembly GCA_039583875.1 of Platanthera guangdongensis. Taxonomy (NCBI): domain Eukaryota; kingdom Viridiplantae; phylum Streptophyta; class Magnoliopsida; order Asparagales; family Orchidaceae; genus Platanthera; species Platanthera guangdongensis. The sequence continues at coordinate 36,356,259 of CM077149.1, read as the reverse complement.
ACGATTCGCAAGAAATTGTAGATCTCTCCCAACAAAACGAAACGAGGCCCGCCAAGCCTTCTCGAATTTAAACAAATTAGGTTAAACGCAAAATTCGTTCAAGAAAACCACGATGATTCCAATGCTATCAAAATTGCACGCCAACATTTTCCACCACAGAAATTATCTAGAGGGAAAATAAATCTCAAGGTTTGTAGAAATTTCGTTACCCCACACGGAGTTAGATCGATCTAGGAGTTGATCTATGCCAAAAGTTGATCGCCCTTCAACGGTTCCACCGGAATCGCGGCGGATGGAGAGAAACTTGTCCGTCTTCCTTGCGTCACGCCGGGTTGGAGTTCCACAAGGCCTAGTCTTCTTGCTTTGGCCGGCCACTTGAGGGAGAGAGAGAAAAGGTGGTGAATCTTTTGGTGCCCGAATTTAGAGGGGGCAAGGGTGAGAGAGGGTCGGTTTATCTCGGTGGAGGAGTGGGGGTGGCCGGCGGCCAAGAGGGAGGAGAAGAGGGGGAGGGACTGCGGTTCCAAGGGTGGCCGAACCTAAGGCAGGGGAGGGCCTATTTCGACAATAGAGAGGAGAAGGAAAGAGAGAGGGAGGAGGAGATTCCAAATCAAGGGAAATTTCAAATTTCAATTATCAATAATCAAATCCTACTACCACATGGCCTATTTATAGGATTACAAACAATAATGGCTATATGCAGCCCACAAAGCAAGAAAAATAATTATTGTCCAAACAAACAAATATTTAATAAAAAAACATGATAATATTTAATTAATACTTATAATAGAATAGTTATATGTATTAATTAATTATTATGGCGCCGCGGGCGGAGGTTGTAACAGCGATGGCATTTATTAAAATGGTTGTTGCCGCGACGCGCGTCTTTGATTGGAGAAGCACCATCGTCCATAAGCGTGCTGGTACCATCGTCATCATGTTGGGGGCCATCGTCTTCATCGCCGCTCCACCCAGCTACCCTTTAAATTTTCAAATTTCTTCTTCAAGAGGTTTACAATGATCTTGTTCGCCGCCTCCACCAGCCCGTTGCTCCTGGGTGATGGACAGATGCGAACCTGAGATCAATCACAAGCTTCCTGCAAAAACTGATGAACTTGACGCGGACAAACTGAGTTACGATGTCCGTGACAATGGCCTAGAGTAACCCGTGTCGGCAGATGATCTCCCCCCAAACAAAAGTTCTGATAACCTGCAAGGTCACCTTGGCTTGCGCCTTCACCTACAACCACTTAGAAAAATAATCAATCATAACAAGCAAGAACCTCCTCTGCCTGTTGGCCTGGGGAAAAGGCCCTACCAAGTCCATTCTCCAGATGGCAAAGGGACAGGGGGCTGTAATGTTTCTGAGGCACTGAGCTGGTTGTAGTTGGAGGGGGGGAACAATTGGCACTTGTGGCACTTCTTCGTGAACTTTGCAGCATCGTGGCCAGGGTAGGCCAGAAGTAACCTTGCCTGACACTCCTTCCTTCTAGGGTCCGACTCCCGGAGTGACTCCCACTCTCCCTAGAGTGGACCTCTTACATGATCCTTTGAACCTCCCACTTAGCTACACAACGAGCTAACAACCCCGAGAGAGTCTTTCGATACAACTGCTTGTCATGGACTACATAGTATGTTGACTTGTACTTGAACTTCTTTTTGTCCATCCCCTCCAGATACTCTCTTGTGTAAAGGAATGTTGTGAAAGGGTCCATGAACGAAGGGTGTTGATCCGCCTCCATAAATTCCCACTCTTCGATGGAGGGGCAAAATAGGACAGTGATGATACCCCCCACCCGGGGACCATGCTTTGCCAGCTGATCGACCTGCTCGTTTTCCTCCCTCGGCACGTGTGGGATGGAGAAGGTCTGGAACATGCCAATGAACCCCTTCACCTTTGCTAAGTATAACTATAGGGTATGCACCCTTGCCTCAAACTACCCGTTGATCTAGGAAGCCACCACCATGGAATCAGTGAGGAAATCTACGTCAAATACTCCCAATTACCTTGTTAAATGCAGCCTTGCGATCACCGTCTTGTACTCGGCCTGATTGTTAGTAATATAAAAATGAACAACAATTATTTGCTCTATCATTGTTCCTTGGGGGTTTTCCAAGGTCACCCCCATCCCCAAGGAATACTTACCTGAGGCACCATCCACCATCACCCTCTAAGGAACTGGGCAGGTGAGTTCTACCTCCGCCACCTTGACCATGTAATCAGCTAGAAAAAAAGGCCCTTGCTTGGGCCTTGATTGAGAGGCTGGGGACAAAGGAGATATCGAACTCGCTTAGCTCCACAGACCACTTGGAAACCTACATGAATGCTCCACCCACTCGAAGATGTTGCAGAGGGGATGGTCAGTCACCACTAGGATGGAGTGTGCCTAAAAATAGGGTCAGATCCTCCGTGACAAGATGACCAGAGCGAAGGCCAGCTTTTCCAAGATGGGATATCAAAGCTCTACCTTCCTCAGGACCCGACTCACATAATAGATGAACAACTGTTTCTTCCACTCCTCCTGAACCAAGACGAAGCTCAAGGCCTCTGCTCCCAACCCAAGGTATAGGGACAGGTATTCCCTCGTTTTGGCCCTTGGAGAGCGGATCCTGGGTCAACTGCCTCTTCAAAGCTTGAAATGCCTCCTCGCACACCTTGGTCCACTCGAACTTCTGCCCCCCCCCCCCCCCCCCCCCCACCTCAATGTTCTGAAGAAGGGGGAGCACTTCTCTCCGGCCCGGGAGAGAAACCTGCTTAGCCCTGCCAGCTCCCCTGTCAACCACTGCACCTCTTTAGCTTTCCGAGGCGACCCCAGCTCCATGATTGCTTTGATCTTGTCGGGATTTGGTTCCACCATTATGGGGGTGAGGAGATGGCCCATGAACTTCCCCCTACTAGCCCCTAAAACATATTTCAGGTGGTTCAGCTGCATCTTGTACTTGCTTAAGGTGGTGAGGGTTTCCTCCAGGTCCTGGATGTGAGAGTCCATGCCTCGGCACTTGATCATAAGATCATCTACATACACCTCCAGGTTCCTCCCCTTCTATTCTCGAAAGACCCTGTCCATCATTTTTTGGTACGTCGCCCCTGCATTCTTCAGCCCAAAAGGGCATCATGTTGTAGAAGTAGCACACATCCCCTGTGTTGAATGATTTTATGTTGGGTGGGGGGGTGCGTCCTGATTTGGTGGTAACTTGAAAATGCATCTAAAAAGCACATTATAGAAAAACCTACGGCTGAGTCAACCAGCGCATTGATCTGAGGCAAGGGATAACAATCCTTAGGTCATGATTTATTAAGCAAAGAAAAATCAACACACATGCTCCACCTGCCGTCTCCCATTTTAACCATGAATACATTGGAGACCCAGCTAGGGTATTGTATTTCAGATACAAAGCCTGCCTTGAGGAGTTTTGCCACCTCCTCCCTGATGGGCTCGGCCAGCTTGTCCGCGACGGACCTCTTCTTTTGCTGGATGGGACGGGACTCCGGGTCCTGTTTTAGGCGGTGACAGGCAATGTCTGCATCGATCCATGGAATCTATGTCGCGCTCCATGTGAAGATGTCCACGTTTTTCTAGATGCACTCCAGCATACTGTCCTGGGCCTCTGGGGTCAGCCCTTAGCTGATGCGAACTTTTTCCAACCTGCCTCACTCAGTGAGAACTTCCATCTCCATGACCTCTTCCGCAGACTCCAGCTTAGACTGCTCCCCCCCATCCTCCAACATCCCTCTCTATAATGCCCCCGATTTTTCTGATATTATTATTTGGTTTATCTACGTCATAATTATGACGTCGGGGCATTACCCTTTTTCATTTTGTTGACGTCGCTACACCGTTTGTGCGTTTTCGCGTCTGTTGAGCCTGTTTAACTAGATTTTGGGATTCTGATGGGTTTTAATGTTTTCCTTGATATTGAGGATGAGGTTTTGAGGCCCTGGTCTTGTCCAGTTTTGTTACGTTCCGAGCATTTTGGAGTCTCGGCGCATGTTTGGACCCTTGTGGTGATTTCTTTTGCTTGTGAGAGCATTTGATGTTGTGTCTCAAGAATGATACATCAGATTCTAGGGTTATCGTCGCTGTTGAATTCGTTTAATTCGGCGCGTCTGGGCCTCTGTTTTGAACTCATATTTACTTGTTCAACTATTTGAATCTGACTATTTCTGTTGTTATTATGCAGGCTATATGCCTTGTTCTAATTCTTGGATAGCCCTTCTTTTGATTCTCTTGAAAGCCCACTGTAGGGTTAATTTTTTTTTCGTCAACCTTAGGCATTCGATGAAATTTCTGGGCACTGTGCGGAGCTCGACGAAGCATCGAGCAGAGCTATATGAAGCTTTGAGCTGAGGTCGACAAATATCGAGCGGTTCTGGGTTCTAGGTTAGACGAATTTCGTGCGCTGTTCATCGAATGGAATTTTTGTTCCTTTGCATTCGATGATTTTCGAACTGAGTTCGAATATCGGGCCTTGCATTTGACGAATTTCGAATAGGATTCGTCGAATGGGTTCTTGCCTTTGTGCTCGACGATCTTTGAGCAAATTTTTATTCTTCTTTTTGTTCTCGAGAAGCCCTTGCTTGTTCTCGAGAAATGCTTCTCTGTTCTCGGGAATTGCAGCCTTGTTCTCGAGAACTGCCTTTTTGTACTCGAGAAATCATCCTCTGTACTCGAGATACCCTTACCTTCTTCGTGAGAAGACCGGTTCAGCGTATTCCGATTTGTTTTTCTTAAGTACAGTTATCCAAATATTACCTTTAGTATATATACCTACTTCGTTTTCCTCCTTCATTTTAGACTGACTTTCCTATTCATCTCCCAAACCAGAGAGGCATGAGCGAGAGAGAAAGATTTTTCGTGATTCTTCTGGTGGCCACCAACGGTGCTCCGGTGCTTGAAACTTCCAACTGATCATAGATCCAGAAAGCTCTCAGCGAAAGCTTCGTCATCGTGGTAAAATCTTCCCCATTTCTTCAGATTTTCTGGCTAGGGTTTTCGGCCCTAACTCCTATTTTTGGCCATTCTTGTTAGATTTCGACTTCCCTCATCTTCTTTAGCCCCGATTTACGACAAGGAGTGATTTGGAGAATTTTTTCGGTAAAACCAAGGCAAGTGATGGTTTCCTCCTCTTCCTTTTTTACCCCGATTTGCAGGAATTTCTAACTTATTGTTATCATGATTAATAATCAATTTGCTGATTTTAGTGTTGTTGGATCTTCTGTCTAATCCTATTCATGATTTTCATGTTCTTGATTTTGCTATCAAGCCTCGTTAAATGTTATATTAAGAACAGGTACATTTTGCCTCTAATTGACGATCTGTTTGACCAACTGCGTGGTAGTGTCGTGTTCTCCAAGATAGATCTTCGTTCGGGCTATCACCAGTTGAGGATTCGGGAGTCAGATGTTTCGCGGACGGCGTTCCGCTCTCGTCATGGGCATTTCAAGTTTTTGGTTATGTCATTTGGTTTGACTAATGAGCCCTCAGCTTTTATGGATCTGATGAACAGAGTTTTCAAGGACTTTCTAGATAAGTTTGTGATTGTCTTTATAGATGATGTTTTGGTGTATTCTAAAGATGCGGAGGAGCATGATCGGCATTTGCGACTGGTCTTGGCGACTCTGAGAGACCATAAGCTATACGCCAAGCTGAGCAAATGCGAATTTTGGTTGCCTCAAGTTTCTTTTCTCGGCCACATGGTTAATAAGGAGGGAATATCGGTGGACCCAGAAAAGATTGATGTTGTTATGGAGTGGGCGAGGCCTGTTACTCCCAAAGAGATCAGAAGCTTCTTGGGCTTGGCTGGATATTATAGAATATTTGTAGAGGGATTCTCTACCTTGTCTGCGTCGTTGACCAGGTTGACGCAGAAGAATGCAGCCTTCATATTGGATGGCAAGTGTGAGGAGGCTTTTGAGGAACTAAAAAGAAGGTTATGTTCAGCTCCAATTTTGTCCTTGCCTGCTGAAGATAGTAAGTATGATATATATGTGGATGCGTCGCATGTCGGACTGGGCTGCGTATTGATGCAGGGCGGGAAGGTGATTGCGTACGGGTCGAGGCAACTAAAGACTCACGACAGGAATTACCATACGCATGACCTGGAGTTTGCAGCTGTGATCTATGCGTTGAAATTGTGGAGGCATTTGCTATATGGCACGCAGTGCAAGATTTTCACGGATCATAAGAGTTTAAAGTATGTCTTCACCCAGAAAGAATTGAATCTGTGCCAGCGGCGATGGTTGGAGTATGTGGCCGACTATGATGTTGAAATCCAGTACCATCCGGGAAAAGCGAATGTGGTGGTCGATGCCCTGAGTCGGAAGTCAGGTAAGATTTTCAATCTCTCTGCCGAGCGTCTAGTGGAAGAGTTCCTTTTGATGGACATTTCTGTGGGAAGCTTCGTTTCGTAGAGTAGCTTGACAGTGGCAGAACCTTCGTGGATTACGCTTACGAGACTGTATCAGAAGGATGATCCCGATCTTCTGCATTTGTATCTTCGAGCTGAAAAAGGTGAATTACCAGATTTCTCTATAGATGATGCGGGTACCTTGAAGTATCGTGGCAGGTTTTGCATTCTTGTAGTTGGAGGTATTCAAGATATGGTGTGCAGAGAAGCCCACGGATCTAGTGTTGCTAACCATCCAGGGTCTACCAAGATGTATCATGATTTAAAGCAGATTGCCTGGTGGTGTGGGATGAAGAGGGACATAGCCAGATTTGTTTCTGAGTGTTACACTTGCAGGCGTGTGAAAGCCGACCATGGGAGGCCTGGTGGCAAGCTGGCTCCCATAGAGATTCCGATGTGGAAGTGGGAGTGTATCTCGATGGATTTCATTGCAGGCTTACCGAGATCTCCTAAGGGGCATGATTCAGTTTGGGTGATCGTAGACAGATTGACAAAGTGTGCTAACTTCGTACCATTTAAGATCGATTATCCGAAGAGGAAGATAGCCGAGCTGTATTTGGATGAGGTTATCAGATTGCATGGTGTACCCATGAGTATCATATCGGATCGAGACTCCAGGTTCACATCTCGTTTTTGGAAGAGCCTTCAGGAGGGATTGGGTACAGATTTCAGATATTCCACGGCTTATCATCTGCAGACCAATGGTCAGACGGAGCGAGTAAATCAGATTGTGGAAGATATGATCTGATGCTATATTCTAGACCACGGAGGAGCATGGGATGAGCGCATGCGGCTTATGGAATTTGCGTATAACAACAGTTATCAAGAAAACTTGTAAATGGCTCCTTTTGAAGCTTTGTATGGGAGGCGCTGTAGGACTCCCTTGTTTTGGGCTGAGGTTGGCGAGAGACCTTTGTTGGGTCCAGAAGCACTCGAGGAGATGGAAACCGCTGTGAAGCTTATACGGGAAAAGCTTCGGATAGCCCAGGAGAGATATGAGAAGAACACCAATCGGCGTAGATCGGACTTGGAGTTTGTGGTGGGGGACTCAGTGTTCTTAAAGGTCTCCCCGTTGATCGGAGTCAAGCGGTTTGGCAAGAACAAGAAGTTGGACCCGAGGTACGTGGGGCCGTTTCCGATTGTTGAGCGGATTGGGATATCAGCTTATAGGCTGGCTTTGCCTGCAAATTTCCCTAGCGTGCATGATGTCTTCCACGTCAGTCAGCTGCGGAAATGTGTGATGAATGGCAGGCAGGTTTTGGATTCTGTGCCTCAGTTGGAGCCGAATCTTTCTTATGTGGAGGTGCCTGTCCGCATTCTGGATTCTCAGGTTCGTGCGTTGCGTAAGAAGTCTATTCCTATGGTTAAAGTTTTATGGAGGAATCGGTATGTAGAAAGCACGACTTGGGAATTGGAGTCCGCTATGAGGGAGGCTCATCCTCATCTGTTTCCCTGATCTTGTGCCTGGTATGTTCTATTTCATTTGTATATATATCCCTTTCCTGGCTCTTTCTCTCTCCTTCTTCATAGGAGTGTTGTGAGTAAAGTTTCGAGGCGAAACTTTCTTTTAGTGGGAGTGGCTGTAATGCCCTCGGTTTTTCTTTGTTTTGTTTAATCTTGGATTGGCGTTACGATGACGCATTTTCCGGCCCTTCGCCGTTGTAGAGCATGGTCCTAGCTCTTTAGGTTCCTTGTGTAGCTTGGTTGTAACCTGTTGGCGAGTTTCCCCAGCTAGCCGGAGTCTATTTTTGGTGTCTCGGTTGGGCCTCTTCGGGAAATGCTTGTGTTTTGCCTTCGGGAGGTGTTAGCCCGAGCGTGCAATCGTCAGATGTTGTTTTTGACCTCACCGTTTTTTTCGTAGCTTGGATCTTTAGCTACGGTGCGAGTTTTGGTCGAAGTCCGGGATCGATCGTTTTCGCGTCGTTTCGACGATTGTTTTTGATAGCTATAATGTTTGATGTGCTGTGCGTAGCCTGATGTGCCCGAGCTTGTAGGCTGGTGCCTTATCTTTTTGCTAAGGAGTTAGCAGGTTTCTTTTTTGTGTAAGTTTGGGTGACACGGCCTGGGTCACGGGCTTGACCCAGGGCATGTCGTGCTCGGGCAGAGCTCTTTTTTCTGTGGTCGACGATTTCTGGTCGACGAGTGTTTTTGGTAGGAACACGGCCTGTGACACGGGCATGTCACAGGGTGTGTCCCCCTTCGATTCGTCAAGCTGCGCTCGATGGTCGTCAGGCGGTGTTTTAGTGAGAACACGGCCGTGTCACGGGCGTATCGTATCGGACACGGGCGTGACATGGGGCGTGTCTCTCTGTTCGACGATCGGCGCTCCACGATCGTCGAGCGGTGTTTGAGTTGGTACACGGCCTGTGACACGGGCGTGTCACAGGGCGTGTCTCCTGTTTCGTCGAGCGGAGATCGACGTTCGCCGAGTGGGTAGGTGTGTGAGTACACGCCCCGTGATACGGGCGTGTCGGGTCGTGTCACAGGCGTGTCTGGGGCGTGTCCCGTGTTTCGTTGAGTGGAGATCGACGTTCGTCGAGTAAGTACACGCCCCGTAACGCGGGCGTCTCAGGCCGTGTCACGGGCGTTTCTTGGGCGTGTTCCGTACTTTTTCTCCTGAGAGCATCTTTTGTTGCCGTGAACCGTTTTTCCTCCTCATTTTCATCGTTCCCGGGTCTGGAGAGCTTCCAGCGAAAGGGTTTTGAGAGGAGGTGGTGGTTTTCTTTTGGCCGGTGCTTGCGGGAGGAAGCTCGTTTTTCTCGTGTGATAGCGGATTTGGCTTGCTCTCGTCTAGATCTTCCCTTCCATGTAAGTTTTTCTTGATTTAGGGTTGATTCTAGTAGTTGAGAATATCTGATTTCTTTTCTTTTCCTCAGTTTCAGTTTTGGTCTTCTAGGTGGCCGATCTTGCCGCTGGTGCCAAGCTTGGGTGGTAGTTGTTGTTTTTCCTGGAGGTAGAGGCAAGTGGCTCCCTTGCCCTTGCCAAATTATTTCTAACCCATGCTCTGTTTTCATTTCTTGTGCAATAACTCTGTTCTCTTTGTTTTCCTCCCTAGAGCAGTAGGTTCAGTTGTTAAATCAAGCTTTAAATCAAGTGCCTGATTCTTTATTTTTTTCTAGAATTTAAATCAATGTTCTCTCTTTTGTCTGAGGTTTGGTGTCCAGTGGGTAGCTAGAGTTAGGGTGAGGCGGCGGTTAGTTACAGTTTAGGTTTAGTTGCGGTAGCCCTGAGTAGTTAGGATGGAATGGAGGGTTGGGATTAAATTTCCAACTCTCTGTTTTCGCGCGTTGAGAGAGTTTAGGCTGCGGTTTTAACTAAAACTTACGTTTACCCTAAGTGGAAAACGCTGACAGGGTCGAGTGAGCCGAGTTCACTCAACGCCGTCACCCAGCGTAGGATTTGCGGCTAAGTATTTTTGGCATCACGTGAGTGGAGCTTACTCAATGTCGCGTCGTGTGGGCTCGAATTTTCTGTCTTGGGTTCGTGTGTTTCCTTAGGATTGTTAGTGTGACTTTTCCCTTTCTCTAGGGGGTGGTATTGGGTGTTCGACTAGTTTTGCTTGCCGACTCTTGGGTTGTGGCAGGTGGTGGAGTTTTGGTGGCCTCTAGAGGGCTGGATTTTGATGTGGAGAGCTGTGGCCACCGCCTTTTGCCCCGGTTTGGGTTGGTGTGTGTGGGACCCTGAAGCTGCCACTGTTTGACCCCTTAGCCCTTTTTGGATCTGATTTTGGTTATGTATTCAGATCCATGTTTTGACCACTGCCACTTACCCACGTGTTAGGACTGTTAGTCCCTTTCCTGTTTATGTTTTCTTTTTTTTCCTTTGGCATATATGTATATGTCTTGTTGCTGTTGCAGACTCTTTTGTAGGGCATATTGCTTTTATTGCTCGCACTTGGTGTGCTTTGCTGTGCTTTAGACAGTGTTCTTTTCTTACTGTCATGCCCTTTCTTTTGCTTATAGCAGTTTGTTGCCGGGTTGGTAAACCCTTCTTATTTGCTCATAAATCTAATGCTCTATTTACTCTTTTGATTATTTCCTTGCTGAGGTGTTCTTTTCTTGAATGCCTCAGGTCCAGGTTGTAGCCGGTTCAACGGCTAGTTCTTTTGGAGGGGCTTGTTGGTGGCCTCTTGGGTAGCTGAGATAGCTGATCCCCGATTTTGTGAGGTAGTTCTTTACCTTTCTGTATAGACATACATACTCACCAGTGGGTTCGTGTCAGGTTGTTGACGCCCACTGGTGGCTTCTTGTGGTGCTGGGTATGAACTTAAACTGCTATTTTTGCCTATTTGTGGTTGTTTACTTGCTTCTGGGAAGGATTTATGCTAGGTTGCATGTTAGATATTTTAAACCCTAAAAGCATTATTATAGGTACCTCATGCATAACATATTTATAAAACAAAGACACTATATTTTCTTAGCGTAAAAAGACTATCTTTCATATATATTATATTCACTTTAGAGTCGTGCATACCATGAGTCGTCCCTCGGGGACACTTATGCTCGTTTAGGGTGTCAACTTAATTGAACCAAAGTATTTTCTACTGCGTATAAATATACTTTTAATTGTGGACTAGCTGATCCACCGTGCCGAGGGATACGGCCATTCAACATAACTGATTTTCTTTCATATTTAATCAACGATTTTCCTTAAAATCTAAGGTCTGGAGTTTTGCCTGAGCGTGTGCAGTTATCCCCTGCACGACGTGGCATCACGACACGTATTTTCTCTTGCTCTGATACGATTTTATCGTTGAGAAAATGCGGGTTGTGACAGCTATCATTTGGGGAACCACTATAAAACTGATGTGCAATCTGTGAATGTTGTGTATGTGAATGCTATGTTATACTTTCTGCTGAATACATTGCTGAACTACATAGAATTATCTGCCTAAGTTAGAAAAAGAATTTGAACCTATTTACCCCCCCCCCCCCCCCCCCCCTCTAGGTGTTTAGAACATCTTGAAACCAATTCTTTCAATGGTCAAAGTTCGCTGACTCACCACCGTCCCTTGGACGGTAATATCTCGTGAGCATTTGATCTTTCTGGCCACTGCCTAAGACCCTCCATCTATGCCAACGACAAATGACATGTACCGTTAGGTCTCTCTAACCGAACACATAGATCGGGAACGGTTCCGCCTAACCCGTTGCTCACACCGCCCTGTCACCTTAAGAGATGGGCTCGGGTCAAACTTCCCCGAGTCCCAAACCGATCCCATACTTCACATAACCCAGTTATGTGCAAGCTGGCCCTCAGGCCACCATGTTGGCAGAATCACGCATCTTCCCAGTTTTCCGGGTGCACCTGGGGTTAGTCCCCAAGGCTCCCTGTTGCAATCTACCACGTAGAAAACCTGAAAAACAAACATTCGCACGGAGTCTTCTCCGGCCATTCATGCAATGCAACATCACTGATCCAGACCAACTTGTCGGGGTAGGCTTCACACATCATGCCTATGTCCGTTCTCGATTACGAATTCTACATGTACACAATGGGGACTATTCATGTCTACCCGAAGGAACAATTCAACTCACCACAAACTCGCAAGAGCGGGCTTCCTATGCAAAGGAAAAAAAGTACTTCACATGTCCTAGGATGAGAATCGTTACCCTAGCATTTTTCCTTGGCACCATGGAAATGTATGCAGATGAAAAGCAGCGCAATCTCCTCTCTTCCGTAGATCCGAAGTCCGCTTGTGATTTGGAGCTCCGAAGCTCCGGCGGTGATCAGATATAGCCTCCTTCTTCTTCCTTGCTCTCCCCTCTCTATAGTACTTTAGAAAGAGATTGAGTAAGAGAAATGAGGGCTTTGAAACCCTATTCCTGGGTATAATCCAGCAGGAACAACCCCCAGACGTCGGATCCCAAAATAAGGAAACGGACGGCCACGATCCGGACTTAAAATCCAAAATCTGGGCCGAACACGCCTTGTGACACGCCCGTGTCCAGGGTCGTGTTCCCCATTCACCGTCGAAACTGACGCATCCCGAAAAGTACATGGGTACGCTACACGCCCGTGTCAAACCTGACACGCCCGTGTCATACAGTACACAGTCGTGCACTGTGCCGTGTTACTCCATCGACACAAGACCGAAAATGCCCGAAAGGGACATGGGTACTCGACACGCCTGTGTCGTAATTTGACACGCCCGTGTCTACCTGACACGGCCCGTGTGCTGACCCCGTGTATCACCCCCGCCACAGCCCAGATTCATCCCGTGAAGGACAAGGCCCGGGACATGCCCGTGTCTCAGGCCGTGTTCGCTGCTCGATGATCGTCGACTCCAAAATTCGTCGACCTCTCGATCAGATCATCGACCCGAGCACGACATGCCCTGGGACACTCCCGTGTCTCAGGCCGTGTTCGCTGCTCGACGATCGTCGACTCCAAAATTCATCGACCTCTCGGCAAGATCGTCGACCCGAGCACGACACACCTTGGGACACGCCCTTATCCCAGCCCGTGTAACCCCTACCAAGTTCCAAACTTGGTCTGCAACGCTACCCATCGCTCTTTTGAGTTTCGGGGCGTTACAGCTCTCTCCCTCTTAAAAGAATTTCATCCCGAAATTACAGAAAAGGGAAAATAACACAAAACTAAAATGGTACCTGAGTGGAATAACTCCGGGTACTCCTCAAGCATGGTCTGCTCTCGTTCCCAAGAGAGATCTTCCCGACTGTAATTATCCTAACGGAACTTGACCATCGTAATCTCTTTGTTGCATAGCCGCTTGACTTCTGAATCCTCAATTCGTACGGGCTTGACTTTCGTCGTCAACCCATTATTGACCGGCACTTGATCGGCCGCAATCACCTGCGAAGGCTCTTGCACCATCTTCCGCAGCACCGATATATTGAATACATCGTGTACACCACTTAGCTCCATTGAAAGCCTCAATCGATAAGCTGCTTCACCAATCCGCTCCAGAACCTCAAACGGTCTAACGTACCTCGGGCTTAGCTTCTTCAATCGCCGCACCCGCGAGAAACCCTTGAACGGCTTAATCTTCAAGTACACCAAATCCCCAACAACGAACTCCATGTTCCTATGTTTGGTGTTATAGTACTTAGCCTGCCGGTCCTGAGCAATTAGCAACCTCTCTCGAATCGTTCGAACCAATGATGTAGAATCTTCCATCTCTTGGCGCTTGTACAACTTTGACTCACCCATTTCCAACCAAGACAATGGCGTGCGAGTTCTTCTACCATAAAGGGCCTCGAAGGGCGGCATTTATATGCTCGCCTGGTAGCTATTATTGTACGCAAATTCCAATAAGTATACTTGGTCTTCCCACTGCTTCCCAAAGTCCAGGACGCACATGTGAAGCATGTCTTCCATTGTCCTATTTACCCTCTCGGTCTGCCCATCCGTCTGCGGATGAAAGGCTGTGCTAAAACTCAGCTTTGTTCCCAACATCTGCTGCACCAACCTCCAATCATTGGACGTGAACCGCCCATCTCGGTCACTCACGATGCTGCGGGGCACACCGTGAAGCCATACTATGTTATCCACATACAACTTCGCTAGTTTCTCCACAGAATCGTCCTTCCTATGCGGAATAAAGTGCGACACCTTCGTCAGACGATCTATGACCACCCAAATAGCATCATTACCGTTCTGCGACCTTCGCAACCCGTGCACAAAGTCCATAGTAATGTCGTCGAACTTCCACTCTGGAATAGGCAAGGACTTCAAGAATCCTCCCGGCTTTTGGCACTCCACCTTCACTAAGGCGCATGTTTGACACTTTGCCACGTACAGTGCCACATCCTTCTTAAGTCCTGGATGCCAAAACAGTTTCTTCACATCTCGGTACATCTTCGTGCTCCCCAGGTGAATCGAGTACTTGGTGTGATGCACCTCGTACAACAATTTCACCCGCAAATTGCCCACATTTGGGATGCACAGATGACCGTCATTCCAAAGCAATCCATCCTCAATTACAAATTGGGAATTTGACCCATCCAAATCCTCCGTCATGAGTTGCTTCATGCGGCCATCCAAATCCAAAGCCTGCCGAATTCGATCAGCCAGGTCACACTGAACATCCGTCCAGTTCAATAGTGCTTCAGTACTTGACTGCTTGTCTACGCAAGAAATCTCCAATGCCTCCAACTCCCGAACCAACCGCTCGTCATGGACGACAGCCAATTTGCTTGAGCTGGGGCCCTGCGGCTCCACGCGTCCGCAACCGCATTGCCTTTACCAGGCACGAAGTGGATCTTGAACATGTAGTCCCCCAAGAACTCCATCCATCTACATTGTCGCATGTTCAGATCCTTTTGATCCAACAAGTATTTCAGGCTCTTGTGGTCGGTATAGATATCGACCTTCACCCCATACAAGTAGTGCCTCCACAGCTTCAAGGCAAAAATCACGACCGCTAACTCCAAGTCATGTACTAGATAATTCCTCTCGTACACTTTCAGCTGTCTCGAGCCGTACGCTATCACACTTCCATGCTGCTTCAGCACACAACCCAAGCCACTACCCGAAGCATCGCTATAGATTTCAAAATCTTCGGTCCCACTCGGCGAACTAAGAACCGGTGTCGTGGTCAACCGACACTTCAGCTCCTCAAAATCTCATGCGCAATCTGGCATCCAAACAAACTTCTGCACTTTCCTCGTCAAAGTCGTGAGGGGTAACACTATCCGCGAAAAGTTCTCCACGAAGCGCCTGTAATAGCTGGCAAGCCCTAGAAAACTTCGGACTTCCGCTACCGTAGACAGTACAGGCCACTCTCATATCGCAACAATCTTCACCGGATCCACCGAAATTCCCTCTCTACTGACTATGTGACCAAGGAGTGCCACTGAGGATAATCAAAACTCGCATTTGGAGAATTTGGCGCACAATTGATTCCTCCTCAGCGTCTCCAGCAACAAATGCAGATGCTTAAAGTGATCCTCCTCACTCTGAGGGTACACCAAAATGTCGTCGATGAAGACGATCACAAAGTGGTCTAGGTACTCCCTGAAAGTCCTGTTCATCAGATCTATGAATACCGACGGCGCATTCGTTATCCCAAACGGCATGACCGTAAACTCGTCATGCCCGTATCTTGTAATAAAAGCTATCTTAGGATATCACTCTCCTTATCCTCAGTTGATAATAACCGGACTTAAGATTCAATTTTGAGTACACTGTTGACCCAACTAACTGATCAAATAGATCATCAATCCTTGGGATCAGGTACTTGTTCTTTTTCGTTAGCTTGTTCAACTCCCGATAATCAATACAAAGTCTCAAGCTTCCGTCCTTCTTCTTTACAAAAAGGATCGGTGCACTCCAAGGCGATGAACTTGGACGCACATACCCCTGCTCCAACAACCTTGAAGTTGAACCTTCAGATCTGCCATCTCCTTAGGCACTAGCCGATACGGTGATCGTGACACAGGTTTCGCACCTAGTACTAGCTCGATGGTGAAATCAAACTCCCGTTGAGGTGTGGCTCCAGGAAGATCACCAGGGAACACGTTAGGGTACTCGGATACCACAGAAATACTATCCAACGTAGGCTTAGGTTTTGTAACCTCCACTAGCGTGAAAAACAGCTCTGCACTAGCACAAACCGCCTTCACCACTTGAAGAGCAGACATCAAAGTCTTGCTCGACCATTTCAAGCCCGTAAAGGTCGTCTCACAGCCTACCCCCAACTTAACCTCCTTGAGACCATAGTCAATATAAGCTTGCTGCTCCGAGAGCAAGTCCATGATAAATATCATGTCGAACTCCACCAGCGGTAGTAACGACGCTTGCAAATCGAACTCTTGGCTCCCAATACGAATCTTTACACCACAGATTCTATCCGCGCGCATCAAACAACCATTCCGCAACAATACATCTAGTTTGTCCTTCGCCATCAAAGAAGGTACTCCGATGCGCGATATGAATCCTTCGGACAAAAAAGAGTGTGAAGCTCCCGTATCAAAGAGTGCTCTCGCCAGATTTTCATAAATCAAAACAAATCCTAAACAAGCAGTGGTAAGGTAACACGCGCATAATAAGTATTTAAATTAACTTGCTAAAAATTTAAACCACACATGTCACCACATCCGCTTGCTTAATGGCCTCCTACTGGTCCAAGATTATAAACTCTAGTTTGAGCTGGAGCATAATGGGACGTGGTTGACTCCACCGCCTTGCCCTTCTCTTCATATGTTTCTCCCGGCTACCTTTCGGACTTGGGACGTCCGCTCCAGCAGTCCCGGGCAAAGTGTCCCGGCTTCCCACAAGTAAAGCATGCGCCCGGGGTCCGACCCGTAGTCGCCCCAAAAGCACCCAAAGAAGGGGTTGGACCCAAAGTCCTAGCCTTCTTAGAGCACCTACGGTACGCAGGCTTTGAGTTAGCCGGCACCTTGAACTCAGTCTTCTTATCAACAGAGCTTTTCTTTTCTTGCACATTCTTCAAGTCCTTCTTCAAAGACCGGGCCATATTGACCAGGTTCAAGAAGCCCTGCGTCATAGGCCCTGAGAGCAGTAGCCTCAAGTCATCTCTTAAACCTTCATAGAATCAGTTTGTCTTACGCTCCTCATCCGCGAACGTAGAGATAGCGTACCGACCCAAACAAGTAAACTCGTGGAAATACTCATCCACGATACTCTCTCCTTGTAACAATTTTAGGAACTCATTCTCCAATGCAATCTTCTGAGCCTACGGGAGGTACCTTGCCAAGAACAATCTCGAAAACTCTTCCATCGAGACATCCACGAGTTGCCTTCCTCTCAAGTGATGTAGCTCTAGACCTTCCCACCACAGCGTCGCATCCCCGTCTAACAGGAATGTAGCTATAGTGGTCATCTGCCACTCCTCTGTTTCCATTACTGTCAAGACTCTCTTCACTCGGGAGAGCCAGTAATCAGCTTGAGATGGGATTCCCAACCCGAGAAAACCGGAGGATTAAAGGTCATAACGTGTTTGAGCTGCCATTCAGTTTCTCTCCTAGGCACCAAAGGTTCCACCACTACTTGCTCCACTCTTCTCGGTTCATCCCTTTGAAGCGGTACCTGCTGCATCGTAGCAGCGGGCTGCTGTATTTGCCTTGCAGGCTGCACATTGATCATGGCAAACACTGCTTTGGCAACCAATCGTATGGTTTCAGCCAAGGGAGGTGTTGCAGGAGCATCATTTGGTGTGCTACTAGCCTCAGAAACTGGGCTTTCTGACGGCCCTGCACCGCTTCTGGTAACCTATAGTTGTACAACACGCAGGTTCCTCAAACACATGTATTTTCATTCCTAAGTGGACATTCATGGGTTCTTTTAATGTTATAACGATGACGCACACACATGTGCTCACCACCCCTTAAAAGAATTCATCAACGAATTCATTTAAGCCTGACCGAAACCGGTAGTTTGATAACAAATTGTAACACCCCCTATCCGTCACATAGCATATAACAGTAGATCCGGTCGTGGTCCGACGCAATATACCACAAACAGACCGGGAGGTAACTCAATGGAAACCATCCAACTAAGAGTCAACGTCCTACACAGAGTACATTCTAGCGGAAGTAATTTAAAGGTTGCAAAACAAAGAACCCAGCATAAGCATGAATGTCCACTGCAAAACCCAATAGGAATGAACTTACAATACATAAGTACAATGGCCTTAAGGCCTTACAATTGTTTACTCAAATTATAGTATTTTCCAAACCTCGGCACGAAGGCCGGTCACACATGAATAAAACAAGTAAACACTCGTATTAGGCCTTCGAGGGCCGGCTCAGTAACAATGGCTTTTTGCTCGCTATTTACCACTTGGCTCCGCAGCACATGCAAGCACAATCCACCACGATGATGGTAAACAAAAGCAACGGTCGGCTATGCTGACCAAATTATAACGACCCCGCCCCCATACTCGTGGAGGCGATGCTCTTTCCCTGCACTTTGTTAGCATAACCAAGCAGTATATTGAATAAACACTTCATCACAGTCGTGGGTACAAAAGGCCACACACCCCGTGCTCTCAGGGCACATTCTCGGTGAACATGGTCAAAGTCCGCTAATTCACCACCGTCCCTTGGACGACAATATCTCGTGAGCATTTGGTCTTTTTGGCCACTGCCTAAGACCCTCCATCTATGCCAATGGCAAGTGTCATGTACCGTTAGGTCTCTCTAACCGAACCACATAGATCAGGTATGGTTCCGCCTAACCCGTTGCTCACACCGCCCTGTCACCTTAAGACATGGGCGCGGGTCAAACTTCCCCGAGTCCCAAACCGATCAAACACTTCACATAACCCGGTTAGGTGCAAGCTGGCCATCAGACCACCATGTTGGCAGAATCACGCATCTGCCTAGTTTTCCGGGTGCACCTTGGGGTTAGTCCCCAAGGCTCCCTATTGCAATCTACCACGTACAAAACCCAAAAAACAAACATTCGCACGGAGTCTTCTCTGGCTATTCATGCAATGCAACATCACCGATCCAAACCAACTTGTCCGGGTAGGCTTCACACATCATTCCTATGTCCGTTCTCGATTACGGACTCTACATGTATAAAACGGGGACTATTCATGTCTAGCCGAAAGAATGCCTCAACTCACCACAAACTCGCGAGAGCGGGCTTCCTATGTAAAGGAAAAGAGGGCTTCACATGTCCTAGGATGAGAATCGTTACCCTAGCATTTTTCCTTAGCGCCATGGAAATGTATGCAGATGAAAAGCACCGCAATCTCCACGCCTCCGTAGATCCGAAGTCGGCTTGCGATTTGGAGCTCTGATGCTCCGGTGGTGACCGGATCAAGCCTCCTTCTTCTTGCTTGCTCTCCCCTCTCTCTAGAACATTAGAAAGAGATTGAGTAAGAGAAATGAGGGCTTTGAAACCCTATTCCTGGGTATAATCCAGCAGGAACAACCCCAGCCGTCGGATCCCAAAATAAGGAAACGGACGGCCACGATCCGGACTTGAAATCCAAAATCTGGGCCGAACACCGCCTGTGACACCCTCGTGTCCAGGGCCGTATTCCCCATTCGCCGTCAAAACCGATGCATCCTGAAAAGTATATGGGTACCCGACACGCCCGTGTCAAAACTAACACGCCCGTGTCTTACAGTACACGGTCGTGTACTATGCCGTGTTACTCCATCGATATAGGACCGAAAATGCCCGAAAGGGACATAGGTACTTGACACGCCCGTATCGCAATTTGACACGCCCGTATCTACTTGACATGGCCTGTGTGCTGACCTCGTGTATCAACCCCACCACGGCCCGGCTTCATCCCGTGAAGGACACATCCTAGGACATACCCATGTCTCTGGTCGTGTTCGCTGCTCGACGATCGTCGACTCCAAAATTTGTCGACCTCTCGACCAGATCGTCGACCCGAGCATAACACGCCCTGGGACACGTCCGTGTCCCTGGCCGTGTAACCCCTACCAAGTTCCATACTTGGTCTGTAATGCTACCTGTCTCTCTTTTGAGTTTCGGGGCGTTACAAGCCATGTAAGTGATGCCCCATCTCCTAATAAAGTTTCTTGATGTTCCAATTGTCTTCTGCAATAACTCATAGGAGAGGGTGAAGAGTTCACTTAGCATACCCCAAGCAGATCCCGCTGTCAGGCTCTCACTTAGCTGGTAAGGCTGGATTTCACTCGAGATAGTGTACTCGGATCCCGAGAAGATCCCGATGTCAGGCTATCACCGAGCTGGCAGGGCTGGATGTCACTCGAGAGAGTCTACCCGGACCCCAAGCAGATCCCGCTGTCAGGCTCTCACCTAGCTAGCAAGGTTGGTTGTCACTCGATAAAGTCTACCCGAGCCCCGAGCTGATCCCACTTCTGGGCTCTTACTGTTGAATTCTGTGAAGTGAAAGTGGGTGAATGGAAGGCGTGGGAAACCTATCCGCGCGGACTACGCGGACTGGGTTGGCGGACTGCTAGGTCGGCAGGGATGTTGCAGGCGGTGTGCTCTGTGGCGGCCTGGGCGGTCTGTTCGCGCGGACTGCGCGGACAGCAGCGGCGGTCTGACAGGCCAGTGTATGCTCAGCAGGCGGTTTACTCCCAGGAAGTAACCGGGCGGATAGGAATGTTATCCGCGGAGTCCGGCTTGAAGCGGACTGAAGAACTGGAGCTCGGCAGACCGGTTTGGCAGATGCCTTGGTCTTGCTCTAGTGAAGCGGCAAGTGGAAGCCGTGGAGACCGCCGGTCAGCGCGGACAGGAACTGGAGGTCGCCCGGTATGGCGGGCTAGATCCAGTGTCCGCCTGTAAGTGCGGACTGGCCCTTGCGGCCAAGGGGCTGGACTTGGTGGGAATTGAACCAAGTCCAGGATGGTTCAGTCCGGGGAGATCGCGCAGTGGAGCGCGGGCTGGTTTCTCAGTCCGCCAAGCGTAGTAGAAGTGCTGTTGCCTTGTGTGCTAGCTTGGGGATATGCGGACTGAAGAACTGCTTGTGCAGGAGCGTGCGGACTGGAGCCAGAGTCCGCTGAGTCCGGTTAAGCCTTATGAGGTTTTGGACTCGGGGATGCGGACTGAGGCAGTCAGCAGGAATGCGGGCTGGAGAAGTCTGCAGTGCATGCGGACTGGAGTCTGCGGTTAGCGGACTGGATCGACGTGTCCGCTAAGTCCGGAGGTGCCTTGGCAATGAGGTAATGGACTTGGGATATGCGGACGATAGCTGGGTATCCGCTGAGTCCGGCAGGTGCCTTGATGGCACGGTTGCGGGCTCGGGTTTTGCGGGCTGATGCCTTGTCCGCAGAATGGCGGATACGGCTGTTGTGGAGTCCGGCTGTGGTGGTCCTGGCTTGGTCTCTGGCGGCAAGGCGGACTGGATATTGGAGTCCGGCCTTGGAGAAGCTGGGGCGGACTGGCTATCTGCACAGGGCGGCGAACTGGCATGTGTGTCCGCGGGCTGGCGGACACATAAGTTCTTGCTGCGGGTTGTGGCGGTGATCCTATCGGGAAGGGCGGTGACCATACTCATCGTCGTGCCTATAAATAGGACCCATGTCACATCAGGGAACAACCAACCAATAGAGACCTAACCCGAAGTAAGTGAACAGTTTTGAGCTCGCGTAAGTTGCTGCGGTCTGGACCTTGTGTCCGCGCGGATAGAGTTGACCCGGTTGTGCTGTGCAGGTTGTGCGGATAGCGCTGGAAAGCCAGGACTTGGCTCTGATTGCGGTCAGGGACAGTGCGGACTCTGCGGTTAAGCAACAGGCGGTAAACAGCAGGTCGCGGATAGCGGCCAGGCGGTCTTCTCTTTGGCGACTTGGTTCGGGGTTCAGGAAGTCGCCGGTTTCTGGCGGACTGTTCCATTCGGTGGCGCAGCTTGTGCGGTCTGGCGGCGTGCAGACCGGCGGTGAAGAGCTAAGCATTGGAGTAAGGGTGAGTCCGCGCGGCTTGGGTTGCGGTCTGGCGACCTGGCAGACTGAGCGGACTCCACAGCAGTAGGTCGGCGGCTTGATTGTTTGAGTCCGCGCGACTTGTTTTTTGTTCTTGTCTTTGTAACTGTCTCTGCTCTCCCGGTGTTGGGTTTTGGTGAAGCATGTCTCGCCATGTATGTCTCGCCTTGTAAAGAAGTCGCTCTTGATCAATAAAGAAGCTTGTGCTGCATGTGTTGCTGGTTGTTACTGCTTTGTTGAGATAACCACTGTTAACTCCACGATCCGGGAAAACTTTCAACATATAAGTGGGCGTTTTCTCCTTCGGTTTGTTGAGTGTTCAGCAGGGTATCCAAGGGGGCGTCTGCAGTTTGTTGAATTTTAACATGGTATCAGAGTCAGGTTGTTGGAGTGGTCAAGCAGTGCTCAATGGAAGTAGTTGCTCTTCTGAAGAGGAAACCAGTGGTAGAACCATGGCAGTGGAGGATGCAAGTTGTCTTGGTATTGATCTTCTTACAGAGGCGAACTGTGAACGGTGGAAGTCCTGTATGAAGAGCTTTCTTCTTGGCGAGGACCTTTGGGAGGTTGTATGCGGAGCAGGAAGACAAGAGGATACTGCTGGCAATGCTGAGGCGATGAGAGCTTGGAAGGAGGCAAATGCGAAAGCGGAGTCTATTCTCAAGCAGGTGATCTCATCGGAGCTCTTGGACCACATCAGTGGATGTCGGTCAGCTGCGGAGGTTTGGACTTCCCTTGATGGGTTGTTCAGGAAGAAGGTGAAGGAGTTTGCTGCTGATGATGGTCCCTCTACTTCATATCAGGAAGAAAGGAGTGTTTCTCCTAGGCGTGATAGGAAGAGGAAGGAAGGACCACGGTGCTATAAATGCAAGCAACAAGGTCATCTTCGGAAGGAGTGCAAGGTTACCTTGCTCTCGGCGAACGTTGCTCAGGTAGGGAGGAAGGAGAAGAACGTAGTTGGGACTTCAACTAGTTCTGGATCTGATCGGCTGGATGCCAATGATAGTGCAGCTATCTGGCATGAAAGACTGGGGCATGTAGGGATGGACAAGCTGAAAGCAATGGCGGAAAGAAGACTCGTAAGAGGCTTGCCTAGATTGTCATCCTATGGCGATGGTCAGGGGTGTGCGGGATGTCAGGAAAGTGGAGCCTATCGCTTCATGGTCGACAAAGCACAAGCCAGGAGTATTGCACCATTGGCGGTTGTCCATTGTGCTCTGGTGGGACCGACCGTCACGGCCAGTCTTGGAGGCAGCAGGTTCATGCTAATATTGGTTGATGACTATTCTGGGTATACTTGGGTATACTTTATGAAGACGAAGTCCAGCATGGTACGCTTGTTTGTGGAGTTCAAGAAGCTTGTCGAAGGCCAGCTTGGCCGGAGGATCAAGGTGTTGAGGACAGGTTTCGGTGGTGAGGTTGACTCAACCGAGTTCTCACGCTTTTGCAGGAAGCAAGGGATCCGGATGGAGCTTTCTTGTGGACATACTTCACAACAGGGTAGTGTTGCAGCTCGGATGATCCGTTGGTTAACGGAGACCTGCAAGTGTTGGCTTCGGAGTAAAGGCGTTCCGAAGGCTCTTTGGGCGGAGGGAATAGCCTGTGCTACTCATGTCATCAACCGGATGCCTCTTAGTCCGATCATAATGAAGACTCCTTATGAGCTGATGTTCGGAGTGAAGCCCTCAGTAAAGCACCTTCGGGTGTTTGGATCTACCTGTTATTTACACTCTCCGGGTGCTCTCAAAACAAAGCTAGTCTTTGTTGGGTATGATGAGCAGAAAAGAAGATGGAGGTGTATGGATCCTGCGACGAAGAAACTCATAGTGTCGAGAGACATTGTTTTTGATGAGTTGACGCCGTATTGGGGTAGCTCTTATGTGGAGCTAGAGTTAAGCAGGTCAGATGATGGGCTGAAGGAGGCTGCTGCTAAGGAAGTGGAGTTGCCTGAGTCACCAGGTGCTCCAGGTTGTTCTAGCTCCGGGGCAAAGGCGTCAGAGTCGGGAAGAAGGGGGAGCGATGCTCCAGGACCTTCTGGCTCAAAGGCGGAGGCTTCCTGTTCAGGAAGCAAGGGGAGCGATGTTCCAGGCAGTTCATGTTCAAGAGGGGAGTCTTCTGGTTCAGGTAGCAGGGGGAGCGTTGCTCCAGGTGCTCTTGGTTCCAGTAAGGAGGCGTCTTGTTCAGGGAACAAAGGGAGCATTGTTCCGGGTTTGCCCGGGAACGGAGCTGGTTCAAAAGCAGCGGAGGTGGTTAGCCATGATCAGGTTCTTCGGAGATCGAAGAGGATCAGTAAGCCACCAGCTCGATATAGCGAAGGGAACACGGCGGACTTGGTCCCGTGTTTCCTTGTTAGCCCTCAGGTCGAGCAAGGGACTTCTGGCTGTGATGACCCCACTAGAATCAAGGAGGTGGTTGACACCAAGTCTGATGAGGTGACTTCTCTCAGAGGCAACGAGGCTTGGGCTTCTTGGTCCAAGGAAGTTGGTGATACTCCTATGATGCATGAGTGGAGGTTGAAGCTGAAGAAGGCAGAGGGAAGCATGGCTCCTTTTGGGAGATGCTGGAGGGCTCCCTCATGGTCCATGATATGCGGGGCGAGGACTATGTCTTGGACATCTCTTCGTAGATGCTATCGGAAGGACCAGGTGCAAGGTTACGGGAGCTGCTGGAGTTATTCACCACTTCTCACTTCAAGGGGGAGTGTTGAATTCTGTGAAGTGAAAGTGGGTGAATGGAAGGCGTGGGAAACCTATCCGCGCGGACTACGCGGACTGGGTTGGCGGACTGCTAGGTCGGCAGGGATGTTGCAGGCGGTGTGCTCTGTGGCGGCCTGGGCGGTCTGTTCGCGCGGACTGCACGGACAGCAGCGGCGGTCTGACAGGCCAGTGTATGCTCAGCAGGCGGTTTACTCCCAGGAAGTAACCGGGCGGATAGGAATGTTATCCGCGGAGTCCGGCTTGAAGCGGACTGAAGAACTGGAGCTCGGCAGACCGGTTTGGCAGATGCCTTGGTCTTGCTCTAGTGAAGCGGCAAGTGGAAGCCGTGGAGACCGCCGGTCAGCGCGGACAGGAACTGGAGGTCGCCCGGTATGGCGGGCTAGATCCAGTGTCGCCTGTAAGTGCGGACTGGCCCTTGCGGCCAAGGGGCTGGACTTGGTGGGAATTGAACAAAGTCCAGGATGGTTCAGTCCGGGGAGATCGCGCAGTGGAGCGCGGGCTGGTTTCTCAGTCCGCCAAGCGTAGTAGAAGTGTTGTTGCCTTGTGTGCTAGCTTGGGGATATGCGGACTGAAGAACTGCTTGTGCAGGAGCGTGCGGACTGGAGCCAGAGTCCGCTGAGTCCGGTTAAGCCTTATGAGGTTTTGGACTCGGGGATGCGGACTGAGGCAGTCAGCAGGAATGCGGGCTGGAGAAGTCTGCAGTGCATGCGGACTGGAGTCTGCGGTTAGCGGACTGGATCGACGTGTCCGCTAAGTCCGGAGGTGCCTTGGCAATGAGGTAATGGACTTGGGATATGCGGACGATAGCTGGGTATCCGCTGAGTCCGGCAGGTGCCTTGATGGCGCGGTTGCGGGCTCGGGTTTTGCGGGCTGATGCCTTGTCCGCAGAATGGCGGATACGGCTGTTGTGGAGTCCGGCTGTGGTGGTCCTGGCTTGGTCTCTGGCGGCAAGGCGGACTGGATATTGGAGTCCGGCCTTGGAGAAGCTGGGGCGGACTGGCTATCTGCACAGGGCGGCGAACTGGCATGTGTGTCCGCGGGCTGGCGGACACATAAGTTCTTGCTGCGGGTTGTGGCGGTGATCCTATCGGGAAGGGCGGTGACCATACTCATCGTCGTGCCTATAAATAGGACCCATGTCACATCAGGGAACAACCAACCAATAGAGACCTAACCCGAAGTAAGTGAACAGTTTTTGAGCTCGCGTAAGTTGCTGCGGTCTGGACCTTGTGTCCGCGCGGATAGAGTTGACCCGGTTGTGCTGTGCAGGTTGTGCGGATAGCGCTGGAAAACCAGGACTTGGCTCTGATTGCGGTCAGGGACAGTGCGGACTCTGCGGTTAAGCAACAGGCGGTAAACAGCAGGTCGCGGATAGCGGCCAGGCGGTCTTCTCTTTGGCGACTTGGTTCGGGGTTCAGGAAGTCGCCGGTTTCTGGCGGACTGTTCCATTTGGTGGCGCAGCTTGTGCGGTCTGGCGGCGTGCAGACCGGCGGTGAAGAGCTAAGCATTGGAGTAAGGGTGAGTCCGCGCGGCTTGGGTTGCGGTCTGGCGACCTGGCGGACTGAGCGGACTCCACAGCAGTAGGTCGGCGGCTTGATTGTTTGAGTCCGCGCGACTTGTTTTTTGTTCTTGTCTTTGTAACTGTCTCTGCTCTCCCGGTGTTGGGTTTTGGTGAAGCATGTCTCGCCATGTATGTCTCGCCTTGTAAAGAAGTTTGCTCTTGATCAATAAAGAAGCTTGTGCTGCATGTGTTGCTGGTTGTTACTGCTTTGTTGAGATAACCACTGTTAACTCCACGATCCGGGAAAACTTTCAACATATAAGTGGGCGTTTTCTCCTTCGGTTTGTTGAGTGTTCAGCAGGGTATCCAAGGGGCGTCTGCAGTTTGTTGAATTTTAACACTTACCTAGCTGGCAGGGCTGGATGTCACTCAAGAGAGTCTACTCAGACCATGAGCAGATCCCACTGTCAGGCTTTCACCTAGCTGACAGTGTTGGATGTCACTCGAGAGAGTCTACCCGGACCCCGAGCAGATCCCGCAGTTAGGCTCTCACCTAGCTGGCAGGGTTGGATGTCACTCAAGAGAGTCTACCAAGACCCCGAGTATGTCTCTCTATCAGGCTCTCACCTAACTGGTAAGGTTGGATGTCACTTGAGAGAGTCTACCCATTCCCCAAGCAGATCCTGCTGTCAGCCTCTCACCTAGCTGGCAGGGCTGGATGTCACTCGAGAGAGTATACCTAAACCCCGAGCAGATCCCAATATCAGGCTCTCACCTAGCTGGCAAGGCTGGATGTCACTCGAGAGAGTCTACCCGGACCTCGAGTAGATCCCGTTGTTAGTATCTCACCTAGCTGGCAGGTCTAGATGTCACACGAGAGATTCTACCCTGACCCGAGCAGATCCCGCTACCAAGCTTTCACCTAGCTGGCAGGGATTGAAGTCACTCAAGAAAGTCTACCCGATGGCACCCGAAAACTGGCCATAGAAGGAAATAGTAGGCAAGTTGATCAGTCACAGAAGGCGAGCTGAGGTCACTCTCGGCAACAAAGTCCGACCCCCTCCAAATGATACTTGGGAATTTTGGCTTTTTTCTAGAATAGGGGAGGAGTCCTCTCAGTCAAGTCAGGGTCTCGCGGGCACAGCACCACAAAGGGGTGGCGAGCCGAGTCCTCTCGGCATCTGTCGAAAGGGGCGAGCTTCGGTGGTGTAATCAATCCCCTTTAGGTTTTACTTGTAAAATTTTTAACAGTTTTAGTTTGACAATGGAGAGAAAGGTTGCTCGTGTGCGAGCTTGGTGGTTGCGAGCCCAGCACAGTGAATGGCCCACCTCCGATTCACCTAGAGTTTGCGTGCTCTCAAGGTCTGTTCACGGGCATGAATACTAACTCATACATTCTAACGGCGAGCTCTATCTTAGCGAGATCATCTAAGGAGCAAAGCCTGAGGGCGAGTACGTCGCAGTATGTAAGTTCAGGAAAAAAATATAAAACCATTTTTCATTATGTAAAATGTTGTTACAAAAAGGGGAGCTGACCTTCGCTTGGTTACAAAAAAAGTGGGGGAATTCCAGAGGAAAAATAAAAAGGGATACGAGCAGGCAAATTCGGCTTCTGCGAGTCCAGCCCTAGGGTCCTGAAGGGGGGTGACGGGTCTCCTTTGCGAGTCTCCGTAGTTTTAAGCTACGAGTCACCAAGAGGGATATTGACTCACGGTGTGGAGGCCCCGCTGTCATCCCGCTGGACGTCCGGGTAGGCGGAAAGGTCGACGATGTCTTTACCCTTCTTCTCAGGGGCGGGCAGAGTATAGGAGTCGGCCCCATGCTCCAGGGTAGATTTTAAATCATTAAAGATGTGTTCAGCCACCTTGGAAAATGGTTTTGCCCTCTTGGCGGGGTTGGATTCTTCCATGTCGCTTAGCGGGATGCTAAGGGGAACCTCGATCAAGCTAACAATGCGAGCAGAGGAAGCCTTGCAAACTCGGGCAAGCCTCTCTTAGATCTCTTTGGGTATAGACATCTCGATAAGGTTAGAGCGAAGCGAATGGCAAAAGTCGCCCAGGTACACAAACGCATATATATATCCGTAGGAGGATCCTACCCGGAGATTCTCTTTGGTTCCTGCCTCACTCGTCGAACACTTGGGGTTGGATGATTCTTTCCGAGCTTTGCCAAGCTCAAAAAGAGAGGTGATTGTGTACAACCTCGTATCCTACGAGTAGAGTCGCTAGGAACCAGACCGGCCGGATCGAGCAGTCCAAGTCCCGGGCAAGCACCTAGGGGGATAGAGCTCGGTAGCCCTCAGCTTGCTCGGGTAAGGTGGAATCATTAGGGAGTGAGTAGAGTTGGAGGACTCACACTCGCCCCAGCCGAGCTCATCGAGCAGCAGGTGAGTATGGCCTGCCTGGCCTGTAATCGCTAAAATCCAGGAGGAGGTGGGGAGTGCCAGCTCCATCGAGCACTTGCCCCCCTAGGCGAGAGGAGGCTTCAGAGGGCCACTCACCCAATAATCTGTGATGTTTTTTTTACCATTTTGCCCCCACTTGCCTGCCTATGGCTTTCCAGAACAGCGAAGTTACATTGTTGGTAGGCCAACCTGGACTACATGTAGCTGTTTGGAACAGCGGAGGTTAGCTATTTGCAGGTTGTTTTCAGAAATCTATAAATAGGACCCAAGGGGTGCCTCAGAAGGCATGCTTACTGGTGCCCAGGCCTTCTACCACTTTCTGAGATAGCCTTAGCTCGGCATTTTGTTGGATCCCTAGTTTGATTTGGGCTAGTTTCACTAAGTTAGGATCTTGTGACCCATCTTATATAGCTAGGGTCATAGTTGTGTTCTAGAGTCTAGGCCAAGTCCTTAGTTTCAACATCTCATGGACCAGCCATCATCAAATTGACAGAGTCTCAAGACTTAGAAAATTTCCAAAGACTCAGTAAAATGAGTTCGACGTTCGTCGAACTCAGGTCGATGATTGTCGTGCTCTGTTCGACGATCTCAGAGAAAATTCTCTGAGATGAGCTCGACGAACTTGATTCTCAGGTCGACGATCTTTGGACTCTATCTTCATCATTCCAAGTCCAGACTTTATTCTCTAGACTCCAGTGGACGAACTTAGTTCTCTGGTCGACGATTTCTGGTTTCTCTACTTCAACTTATTAATCCAGAAGCCTCTCAGTTTCCTAAGTCCAGAATCATCTCCAGTCGACAAATTCAAGATTCTCAGCTCGACGAAACAAAATCTCAGAATTACTTTGCTGAACTTCAGTCGACGAAACCAGTTATCAGCTCGACGAACTCCATACACCGAATTGTCAAAGTTTCTAATCAATGCAGTTCTACTCTCTGCTCGACGATCTTGGAACTCATCTCAAACGAACAGAAGCCATCTGGTCGACGAACACAGCTTCTCAGCTCGACGATTTCTATTTTCTGTTCGACGAATCCAGACTTAGTTATTTCCTTCATTCTGTCCCCTTCCTATGGCAATAATTCCTGAGTAATCAATGCTAAAATATTCTCTGAATATAACTGTTAGACAGAGCATTGATTATGGTCTTCTCCAGGATTATTGCTTGTCGTTTTTCCATGGGACAGTTGGGGAAATAAATCAATGTAGTTTATTTTGAAGGTCGTCGGCAATTAATGCAGAGGAATTTAAATTTCGAACGAGAATTTCTTGACAAAAAATATAAAAGAAATTTCCTCTTCTTTCCTGGATAGACATATACACATAGAAGAGATACAGAGATAGATAGACAACATAAATACACAGTTAGTTTGTCTACAACAAGGATTTCTATGTTGTTCTCTCTTGACAGAACTCTGATAAAAAGATAGAGAACTCTGATATAGAATAGTATCCCTAGACCAGAAGAACATTAGCTATCTGAAGAAGAAGAACACCAAATCAAGATCAAGAGTCTTCATTCTTCAACATTCCAGGACACTTCAAAGGACAACAACAAATCCATCTGTCAAGAAGTTCCTGAGTACTTTCTGGTCAAGGCTGATAAAGACTGAAGACCTATCACCATGAAGTAAAGCTCCAGTTTTTCCTGAACCATTATACATCTCAGGGGAAGCTCTTTGTTAATATCATTTCCACTTAAGTCTTCTCAGTTGTATATTGAGAAGAGAAGACAATATCATCTCTCATCCCCCCACTGTGTAAAGGTTTATAACTCCCTTCAAAATTTATTCCTGGTTGCAAGTCATCTGACCAAAAGACTTGAGGTTTGGATTTTGAGCACCTGATCAAAAGCTCATTGGTGTCAGGCACCTGATCAAAAATATGAGTGGATTCCTACCAGGGTGGTAGAAGAGTGGATGTACCCAAGTTGGGGAACCACTATAATTTCTTGTGTTGTGTGGTTGCCCATTCTTTTTGTTCTTGCTGTGTTTGTGCATTTTAGGATTATTGTGTTTATGCTTTATTAGTTTTATTCTGCAGTTTTTATTTACAGCAAATGCTGTAAAGGATTTAAGAATACTTTATTCACCCCCCCCCATCTAGAGTATTTCAGATCTAACACCTCACTTTCAATTGGTATCAGAGCAGGATTCCCTTGGTTGTACAAGCTAACCCTTGAATCAAAGATCATGAGTTAGATCTGTCTTTTCATTCCTATTAGCTCTATTCTCACATAGCATGGCACAGAACAAAGATTATGCAAGCACCAGACCTCCAATATACAATCTGAATAAGTTTGCCATCTGCAAGGCAAGAATCAAATTGAACATGAACTCTATTGATGAGGATATCTTTAATTATATTATGACAGGTCCCCCTCAAGCCACTGCCTCTACATATACAGCAGCTTCAAGCACAAATGCAATTCCCCCACCTGAGTGGACTGAAGCCCAGAAGAAGGCTAAAATTGCTGATGCCAAGGCCATGACTATTCTGGCCCAAACAATATCTGATGATATTTTTCAAAAGGTGGCTAAATGCACATCAGCCAAGGCCATCTTAGACTCTCTAAATCAAATGGTGGCTGGATCTGCAGATGAAAGGAAGGACAGGAGATCCAATCTCATATCCCTATATGAGAATTTCAAGAAGGAGAAGCTGCGACAGTAGCTGATATGTACAACAGGTTAAGATCAATCATCAATGAGCTAAAAACCTTGGAAAAGGACATCAACCTCACAGAGGTGAATGATATGATCCTTATGTGCTTCCCAAGCTCATGGGATTTAAGGATCTGTCCCATCAAGGAGTCCAGAAGCCTAAATGAGATTTTCACTGAATCTCTTTTAGGAAAGCTTAAGTCCTATGAACAGTTGATCAATCCTAGAGAGGCAGCTGAGCAGCGAAAACCTCCTCCAGCAAGAAAAGACCACAGCATTGCTTTCAAGGCTGCTGAGGAGACAGAGAATCCAACCATGAATAAAGAACTGATGTCTCTGTTTGCCAATAGATTTTACAAGATGGCATGGAAAGACTTCAGGAGAAATTCATCCAGGCAGGATGACAAGCCAAGGTATGACAAAACACCAACTAAAGAAGTGGTGTGTTTTGGTTGCAGGAAACCTGGACACTTCATCTCTGAGTGTCCCAAGAATTAGAATAATGAGAAGAGAAGAGAGAAGGACACAAGAAGACATCACAACAGCAGGCCTTCCTCCAGTAAATAAAAGAAAAAGAAGAAAGGTTTTGTGGCTGAATCATGGAGTGAAACTGAGGATGAATCAACATCTTCCAGCTCCAGTGAAGATGAAGAAGAGGCAAGGGCCAATGAAGTCTGCCTAATGGCCATTGATGCCTCTAGGAGTCATTCAAAAGAAGAAGATTCTGACAATGAAGCAGTTTCAAATTCTGAAGTAGACAAGGTATTATCTTCTTTTGATTATAATTCTGAATCATTTAAATCTAAATTCAAAACCATGTGCATAGATCTAATTAACTCAGAAAGGAAATTAAGACTCTTAGGGAAAAACTAGGAAACCTAGAGACTGTTAACTCTGAAAATAATAGGTTGAAGGATGAATTAATCTGAGCTAATGAACAAATTATAATGTTAAAGACTGAGTTATGTGAGGCTAAACAACTTGAGGAGACTCTCAATGGGAGAAGCCTCAAGATGATGGACATTACAAGTACAGTTAATGTCAGATTGAATGGCATACTGAGCTTGGGTGCATCATCAGGTTTGCACCCCATTCTCAAGAAAAACATTTTGTCAACCCCCATAAAGTTTGTTTCAGCTAAGGGGAAAAAAATAATGAACAATAAACAAACCTTAGAAGTTGTTCCAAAATCAATAGGTCAAAATAATAGAAACCAGAAAACAAGTAAAAATAAAGTTCAGCAGATTTCGTCGAACTCAGATCGACGAAATGTGGTCAGTTCGTCGAACTCAACTCGACGAATGCTGAACGCAAATCTTAGCAATAATCATTCGTCTAACTGTGATCGACAAACTCTGTATGGTTCGTCAAGCAGAGGTCGATGAACTTGCGATACAAAAATGACTATGTTTATTCTCTGGGCAGAGATCGACGATCTCATTCCAATTCGTCGAACTCTGGTCGACGAACTCACAATAATTTGTCGAACCCAGAAAGACTTAATAAAAATTATAACTATAACAACAACTTCAACAAATCTAGGAAACCATTTAATCCATTAGCTGATTGGATCATACCACCTAGAAGATATCATCCACTAGGATA
Organism: Platanthera guangdongensis; assembly: GCA_039583875.1. Classification (NCBI taxonomy): domain Eukaryota; kingdom Viridiplantae; phylum Streptophyta; class Magnoliopsida; order Asparagales; family Orchidaceae; genus Platanthera; species Platanthera guangdongensis. The sequence goes on along the minus strand of CM077149.1, from coordinate 36,323,610 downwards.
CAAATCACAACCATTGTTTTCTGTAATATTTAGTTTTTCTTACCAGCAATATATAGGACCCAAGGTAACCTGGGTCAAGAACAACTAACTATTTTTACTACACGTAAAGGGTTGTCCAGGTGTGAATCAGCCTTGGTACCTGGACTGTGGTTGCTCCAAACATATGACTGGCAGCAAGGACAACCTAACCAACTACAAGTCCAAGCTGGGGCCAAAAGTAATTTTTGGTGATTCCAAGTGTGGCCTGTCTGAAGGCTATGGAGAAGTGAAGATTGGAACAGTCACCTTCAAGAAAGTGACCGATGTAAGTGGTCTCAAGCATAACCTCATCTCCATAAGTCAATTATGTGATGAAGGTTATCAGATACATTTCAACTCAACTTCTTACATTATTTCTAATAAAGAAAACCCAAAGGTTTTAATGAGAAATAGGCAAGGAAACATATACTTATTTGATTTTCTTTCTGCCAAATCAGACATTTGTTTGCTTAATATTGTTTGCAATCAAAATGAGTTGTGGTATAAAAGGCTAGGACATGTTAACATGAAAAACATTGCTAGGCTATAAAAATATAGTCTTGTAAGAGGCTTACCTTCTGGTCCCTACAAGAAGGAAGGCCTTTTCAGGGCTTGTCAACTAGGCAAGCAAACTAAATCTTGGTTTAAATCAGTAAATAAAAGTGATTCACCTAGGATTTTGTATTTTCTACACATGGATCTCTTTGGACCCATTGCTGTGCAAAGCCTAGGAAGGAAATCCTACACCTTAGTTATTGTAGATGACTTCTCAAGGTTCACTTGGGTGTCCTTTCTGAGATCTAAGTCAGAAACCTTTAAGGTTCTTACAGATTTTCTCTGGACCATATAGATTGAGTACTCTACTCATGTTACATTGATCAAAAGTGATCATGGTACAGAGTTTGAGTCTCTTCTTATGCATGAGTTCTGTGAGAAGGAAGGTATCAGGCACTTCTTCTCAGCTCCTAGAACTCCCCAACAAAATGGGGTAGCTGAAAGGAAAAATAGGACCCTAATTGAAGCTGCAGGTACATTACTTGCAGATGCTTACTTGCCACTAACCTTTTGGACAGAGGCTGTAAACACTGCAAATAATATCCTGAACAGAAGCCTAATACATAAACTAAAGAATAGGACTCCCTATGAATTACTTAATGGGAAGAAACCTAAAATCAACAACTTTAAAGTATTTGGATGTGTGTGTTATATACATAACAACAACAAGAAATACATTAGGAAGTTTGAAGCTAAGGATGAAGAGGGAATTTTTCTAGGATATTCCCAAGTAAGCAAAGCTTATAGAGTCTTTAGTAAATCATCCTTAAAAATTGAGGAATCCATCCATGTTACATTTGATGAAACTAACATGTCTTGCAAGGAGAAAGAGATTTCTACCAATAACACTTTTCAGGTACCTCACTTGTGTGACAGTTTGGATGGACTTAACCTCACCCAAGAGGTTCCAACACATCCTGCTCCACAAGTCAATGAAGAAAGTGAAGAAGAAAGCACTGAAGGAATTGAATTTCCCTCAACAACAAACTCAATTCCACAAGAGGAATTAATTCAAAATGCTGTTGTTGAACCAACTCCACCAAATGATCTTGTCACACTAAGGGATCACCCTAGATCTCAAGTGATTGGAGACATATCAGTTGGTGTACAGACAAGACATCAACTCAACTAAGATTTGATGCATGCCTGTTTTCTCTCTCAGGTTGAACCTCAATCCATAAAAGATGTTGAGCAGGATCCCCACTAGATCATTGCAATGCAAGAGGAACTCAACTAGTTTAAGAGACGTAGAGTTTGGGATTTGATTCCTAGACCCCAAGACTACCCAGCCATTTGAACTAAATGGGTATATAGAAATAAACAAGATGCCCAAGGTACAATAGTGAGGAACAAGGCTAGGCTTGTTGCTCAAGGATACATGCAGGAAGAAGGCATAGATTATGATCAAACTTTTGCACCAGTTGCAAGGTTAGAAGCCATCAGAATATTTTTGGCCTATGCTACCTACAAGAAATTCAAGGTGTACCAGATGGATGTGAAGAGTGCCTTTCTGAATGGAGTACTAAAAGAAGAGGTTTATATTGAACAACCTCCAAGTTTTATTTCTCCAACTCAACCTTATCATGTTTTTAAATTGCATAAAGCCCTCAATGGTCTAAAGCAAGCTCCAAGAGCTTTGTATGAGACCTTAGCTAGCTTTTTGATAGAGCATAAGTTCATTAGAGGCATAGTATATAAGACACTTTTCACTGGACATCATAAGGACCAAACATTGTTAGTACAAATATATATGGATGATATCATATTTTGGTCTAATGATTCCAAATTATGCAAGAGGTTCTCTGACCTCATGCATTCCAAATTTGAAATGAGTAGCATGGGTGATCTCTCCTACTTCCTTGGTATCCAAGTGAAGCAGCTCCCTGATGGCATCTTCATCTCCCAAGCTAAATATGAAAAAGAGCTTATCAAAAAGTTTGGGATGGCTGGTGCATCAGCAAAGAAAACACTTATGGCTACAAATGCTATAATAGGCTCTGATGCACATGGGAAACCTATTGACTAGATGTTATATAGGGGCATTGTTTGGTCTCTATTATATCTTACAGCTAGCAGACCTAATATCATGTTTGTCACATGTCTTTGTGCTAGGTTCCAAGTGAACCCTAAAGAATCTCATCTAATTTTCTTAAAACGAATTTTGATATATATAAAAAGTTGTCAAAGTCTAGTCCTATGGTATCCTACTGAATCAGAATTTGAGTTGACTGGATACTCAGATGCTGATTTTGCTAGATGCAAGGTGGACAGGAAAAGTACTTCAGGAAGCTGCCAGTTCCTGGGTGAAAGTGCAAGTTAGATCTGATATACTCTAGAGGGGGGGGGGGGTGAATAGAGTATGGTGCTTGCTCAAAACTTTTTACAATTGTTGTTTTATTCCTAAGTGAATAGGGAAGCAAATAATAAAAAGTAAATCTAAACACAGAACAATCACAAGGCAATCATAAAGCACAGCCAGAAACAAAAGAAAGATATGCAACTAGATGACATAAGGAGATATAGTGGTTCTGATGAGTCCACTTTATATACCTATTTTCGGACTCATCTGGGCTTGTTTTTCGTCTCTTGCACTTCACTTTTAGTTCATTATCATTTATATTTCATCCTGTCTTTATTTTCATAGGAAGTGCACATTTATGCCCGTGGTTGTGTTTTGTGTTATTCTTTTAGTCTGTACTCCTTTTTGTTATTGTCTGGAATGTCTGCACAGATTAGTGATGGTTTTTCCTTTCGATACAGGGGTCGTGTGCGTGTTCCGGGATGGTTGTGAAACAGGAATACTGCGCACGATCATGGGATCTAATGCGCACGACCACTGGTCGTGCGCCCCCGATCGTGCGCACTACTCTACGTTTTCTATAGAATGAGCCTGGGGTAAGCGCACGACCACTGGACATACTGCGCACGACCACCGGTCGTGCGCCACTGATCGTGTGCATTGATTCCTCATTTCTGGAGTCCTGTCTGGGTAATTGCACGATCATTGGACTTAGTGCGCACGACCACTGGTCGTGCGCCACTACTCGTGCGCATTATCCCAGTTCTTCTTCCTGATATTCCCTGCCAGTGCGCACGAGCATAGGACATAGCGCGCACGACCACTGGTCGTGCACCGGTGATCGTGCGCATTGTTCATTTCTGCTTTTGTATAAATAGTGCAGGTCTCGCCCTAATCAGAAGATCCGTAGATCGCCCATTTCCTCAGCTGTTTTCATCTCCGAGGAGGGATTCCGCCGTCCTCCTTCATCTTCCACCCTAGGGAGGTGCTCCGGGCAAGCTTTCACCGCCAAATCCGAGCGGGAGCTTCCTCCCGGCATTCTCCTTCATCCATGATCTTCAAGTAGGGTTTGACGCCATAGCCATCAAGTAAAGGAAAGCTAGCAAACTTCGTCCGCTATCGTGAGATGAAGAAGACGGGCCATTGGAAGTTGGTGACAGCCCTTCTCTACCCCGGACGCAGTTGAGGACCGAGCTTGGACGCGGAATGACAACCCGATGATTCCAACCGTGAATCCTCAGCAAGACTTCGGATTCGGTCGATCTCTTGACTTGTTCTTGCTTTCTTGTTGAATATTGGTGTTTAACTTTATTTATATTGATGAAGTATGCTTAGTTTGTAAACGTTGTGTACAATTATGTCTATGTGATTGTATGTTTTCGTTATATTTACTTGAGTTGCGCCTTATATTCCATCCACCATCCATCCACCCTTGCCGCACTAGCAGTTGCTAGTGGCGTGCGTAGCGAAGAGGTGCTTACGACCCTCATTCTGCCGTTCTAACCACCTCATCTGCTAGCCTTCTCGTCCATCCGCCTAGTGATTCGGTGCATAGCGGCCCGACTAGTCGTCCATCCCGCCTGGCGAAGCATCGCATAGCGGCGTTGCATAGGAGTAGTTGTTAGCCTTTTATTTTCTGTTTCCGCAACATCAAAACCTCCCCTTAGTTAGCTCCGACCTGAGGACTTCAATCTCAAGTCCTCCTCGAAATTAACTCCACCTTACTGTGTTCCTTGTGAGATCGATACTTGGGAAAACCCCCATTTTATATTACTTGTGCGACCGGTTCACTGCCGTGATCTATAGCATCAAGTTTTTGGTGCCGTTGCCGGGGAACACAGTCGTGTGAGTTTTTGGAGAGGGAGATGTGAGATTGCTTTCCTTTTCCTTTGTAAATCGCTTTTGTTTTGTTCTATTTCTGTTTTGCCTGCCTTTTTCTTGTTTCTTTAGGCAATTGTAGTAATATATTGTTGGATTTAGTAATTTGCACAATTTATTTTGAATCTGATGTTTCTACACCATGTGAGGATATTCGTATGCCCAATGTCGTTGGTGTGTGAAGTCTTCCCACGCTAGTCATGAATGCCCTACGAGAGATATTGAGCATAAGCCTCAGCGCACAATGCATGAGATGCTGTATTCGTACAGCCTTTCAAACAATGTGCCCCGAGCTTATGGTCAATCGTCCTCGCCACATACACCGTTCTCTTATTCCTCTCCGGCCCCACAAGGACCGCAGCGTAATGGGAGAAAGTGTTTGTATTGTCGTAGAACATATCATGTTCTGAAGGATTGTGCCGAGTACCTCCGTGTTATGGAAGAGGATGATGAGCCGGACATCCGGATCATCCCGACTCCTACCCTTGGTGGCACACCTTCATCATCTGGTTATGTGTCCCTGTCACCTTCATTTGTTGAAGGGAATGATATGGACACAACCACCAGATGTGTGACTGATCTAGGCTTCGACATGGCTGAGCCCATCTCTCCTGTGCATACATCTCCAAGCGTGGAGCCGATTCTTTGTGAGGAACCTGCGCTTGATTTTTATCCAAGCATAGTTCTTCCGCCTTTTGTGCATTCTACTTCAGTCGCCTCTGGCAACATTTTCGACGATGCAACACAAGTTGAGGCTTGTGATACATGTGTTGTTTCCACTCCCATGGAGGAGGACAACCTTCTTGGTGTCGAGGATTCTCCCTTGATACCAAAGGAGGAAGTCCAAGTCTTGGTGGAGGCCTCTATGGATCCAGCCGAGCCTTGTAGCATTGTCGAGATTACTGACGATATTTTTCTACCTCAGCCTTTGGGGAGTGACACTGGGATCACTCTCCCTATTTCTGATTATTTTAGTTCTTCTTCTCTTTTATTTCTTGATCCCCCTTCTTTATCTGAGCCTGTGCAGGATGAGTCTCCACAGGTACGTTGGGATGACGATGAGCTTTGTGCTCATGCCGTTGCCATCGCCTCCTGCGAGCCTGTGATGGACGATACCTTGCTGGGCAAGGATTCATTTTGTGGTGAGATAAGTGAGGACCAGGCCTCCTCCTCATCCTACTTCCTATTTCCTCTGCCTGCGAGGAGCAGGTATTATTATTTAGGTAGAGGGGTAACTGCTCTATCACTGTATCGGTACCCGTTACCGAAACGGATATTGGAACAGTTACCTGTGCATTTTTCTTTTCATAGGCCCATTAGCTAGAACCTTTTTGTAGCTGAATAAGTCATGCTGGGATGACAATAACCCTAGTACTTATCTTTTATTTCCTGCATTTTTATTTTCATGTCTATTTTATTTTAGCACTTCTTTTTGTATATTTTTCTTTTGTTTTTGCGGAGCTCACCCCTGCAGGTTTTCATAGCCAATCGCATTGGCGGGGTTCTGATTCTTCGCATGGCGGGTCTGCTTCAGGTTTCCACGCGCCTTCTGGTATGCTCACTGGCTGAGCATTGGGTAACCTCTTCTCTTAGCTCTTTCTGAATTTAATTTCTATATCATCTGCTGTATTGTTTAGTTTAAGTCTGGGGGAGAGATCTGTTACCTTTTGCACGTGCACATCTCATGTGCATACAGAAGCCTTTATTGTTTTATTTTGATTAGTTCATTTCATCACACACCACTGCACCCACTTGAGCGCGTGCTTAGCTGTTTGTGTGCTGCGAGTTAAACTCATTTCTTCGTTAGATTTGGGAAAATTATGGTGTTGACATAGGATTGTGAGACGGAGTAAAATGTTGGCCTTGTTGTGATCCTAGTCAACTGCTCTCGTCTCGTGTAGAAATTGGAGTAGATTTAATTTTTCTGTATGCTTTTAGTTTTATATTTTTCTAATTACGTAAATACTTTTTATTCTACTCAAAAGTTGGTGAATCCGGTGTGAATCCGACGGTAGCTTAGGGATGTGTGTAGACGGCCGTTAGTTTTGTATTGCTCGAGTTGGGAGGATGGATAGTCTTTCTCGTTGGCTAAGAACTTGCCCCAAGCTATTCTTGAAGCATGGGTATAGGTTAGTCATGCATGAGCGTGATGTAGGCCATCATTTTGGCCCGATTGAGCTTTGTACCGTTACTAACATCTTTTCCTCGCTAGCCCCTTTGTGCCTACCCCTCCTTTTGATTCAGCTCCACCATGATTTCACCAAAGCCTCATATCCAATCCTAGTCGCACACCCAAGTTGAGCTTCAGAGTTTTACATTTTAATGTTGGGATGTGATGTGGTGTTATTATTTGTGCAAATGTGGAAGTGCTCCCAAGTTTATATCTGCTGAATTGTGAAAATACAATGAAAAAGAAAAAAAAAAGAAAAAGAAAAATATTTGTAAAGAAAAAGAAAAGAAAAGAAAAAGTGAAAAGAAAAAGTTTAAATTGAAAATCTTTTTGGAAATGTGATTATTTTTGGAGTAGGCGGTGCACACACCCATATGTAAAAGTTAAGTTTGGGGGTGTGGTGTACCCGCGTGTATTTTGCTTAGTAGAGGGATTTCTTTTATATTAGCTCATGTGGGTTTGGTGCATAGCATTCTTATATATCTTTGTTTACCTCACCGAAACCCAAGCCCCATGTCTTCACCTATAGTCCTACTGATTCGTGTATGAACCAAACCAGTGTCGTGGAGAGAATGCGAAAGGGCAAGCATATGGTCACCGACATTGGTGGATTCCTTTGGAGGTTATCCGGAGCCCCGATCTTTGGCAATGCTCGCCTAGCGATTAGTCTACTTTCTCCCTACGCGTGATCGGATGATTCACCGTGATTCCATTTTTGAGTAATAATAAACTTTTGATACGCATTGTGAAAAGTATAAACTATTTTGTATACTTAGAAATTTCTTTTATTATATTTTTACGCGCGCGAGCATGCGACTTCGCATGGTACTTCGTATCGCAATTTCTTTGTTAACTAGTATTTTCCCCTATCTTCTTAGATTTTGTTTGCTCGGGACGCGCAAACAGTTAAGTCTGGGGGTGTGATGAGTACACTTTATATACCTATTTTCGGACTCATCTGGGCTTGTTTTTTGTCTCTTGCGCTTCACTTTTAGTTCATATCATTTATATTTCATCCTGTCTTTATTTCCATAGGAAGTGCACATTTATGCCCGTGGTTGTGTTTTGTGTTATTATTTTAGTCTGTACTCCTTTTTGTTATTGTCTGGAATGTCTGCACAGATTAGTGATGGTTTTTCCTTTCGATACAGGGGTCGTGTGCGTGTTCCGGGATGGTTGTGAAACAGGAATACTGCGCACGATCATGGGATCTAATGCGCACGGCAACTGGTCGTGCTCCCCCGATCGTGCGCACTACTCTACGTTTTCTATAGAATCAGACTGGGGTAAGCGCACGACCACTGGACATACTGCGCACGACCACCGGTCGTGCGCCACTGATCGTGTGCATTGATTCCTCATTTCTGGAGTCCTGTCTGGGTAATCGCACGATCATTGGACTTAGTGCGCACGACCACTGGTCGTGCGCCACTACTCGTGCGCATTATCCCAGTTCTTCTTCCTGATATTCCCTGCCAGTACGCACGAGCATAGGACATAGCGCGCACGACCATTGGTCGTGCGCCTGTGATCGTGCGCATTGTTCATTTCTGCTTTTGTATAAATAGTGCAGGTCTCGCCCTAATCAGAAGATCCGCAGATCGCCCATTTCCTCCGCCGTTTTCATCTCCGAGGAGGGATTCCGCCGTCCTCCTTCATCTTCCACCCTAGGGAGGTGCTCCGGGCAAGCTTTCACCGCCAAATCCGAGCTGGAGCTTCCTCTCGGCCTTCTCCTTCATCCATGAGCTTCAAGTAGGTTTTGACGCCATAGCCATCAAGTAAAGGAAAGCTAGCAAACTTCGTCCGCTATCGTGAGACGAAGAAGACGGGACATTGGAAGGTGGTGACAGCCCTTCTCTACCCCGGACGCAGTTGAGGACCGAGCTTGGATGCGGAATGACAACCCGATGATTCCAACCGTGAATCCTCATCAAGACTTCGGATTCGGTCGATCTCTTGACTTGTTCTTGCTTTCTAGTTGAATATTGGTGTTTAACTTTATTTATATTGATGAAGTATGCTTAGTTTGTAAACATTGTGTACAATTATGTCTATGTGATTGTATGTTTTCATTATATTTACTGGAGTTGCGCCTTATATTCCATCCACCATCCATCCACCCTTGCCGCACTAGCAGTTGCTAGTGGCGTGCGTAGCGAAGAGGTGCTTACGACCCTCATTCCGCCGTTCTAACCACCTCATCCGCTAGCCTTCTCGTCCATCCGCCTAGTGATTCGGTGCATAGCGGCCCGACTAGTCTTCCATCCCGCCTGGCGAAGCATCACATAGCGGCGTTGCATAGGAGTAGTTGTTAGCCTTTTATTTTCTGTTTCCGCAACATCAAAACCTCCCCTTAGTTAGCTCCGACCTGAGGACTTCAATCTCAAGTCCTCCTCGAAATTAACTCCACCTTACTGTGTTCCTTGTGAGATCGATACTTGGGAAAACCCCCATTTTATATTACTTGTGCGACCAGTTCACTGCCGTGATCTATAGCATCAAGTTCCCCAACAAATCTGGGTACATCCACTCGTCTACCACCCTAGGTAGGAATCCACTACAGGATGAGTTGATCAGGTGTCCTGGGCACCAATGAGCTTTTGATAAGCTGCTCAAAAACCAAACCAGATTTTTTGATCAGGTGTCTTGCCACCACTGAGTTTTGATAAGGTCTCAGAAACCAAACACAAACTTTTGAAGGGAGTTTGAAAAACCCTTTACATCAGAGAGAGAGAGAAAGGGATTAGATGATCTTCTCTGTCAACAGTCAGAGAGAAGATAGTGGATGTTGTTAAAGCTCCCCCTGAGATCTTGAGTTGTTCAGGAAGTGAAGCTTTACAGTAGGGTGATAGGCCTTCAAATGATTTGATCTCCAGCAATAGATGATTTCAGCAACAGCTGAAATGTGAGGTGTCTGGAATCTTGAATGATGATGGCCTTTGAACACTTGAACCGAGAGAGATCTGAAAATCTCAGTTAGTTGATCTCCTTTTGTGATGTGTTCTTGTATGACTTCTTGAGACTGAGAATGTCTGTAACTCTCTTTCTTTCTCTTGTGTAATTGTTGTTGTGAGAGCTGTAAATCTTGTTGTTGCAGAGAAATGTTGTTGCAGAAGTTGTAATTCTGTCTTTGTTGTAGAGAATGAATATATCTTTTATTCCTTTCATCTGAATAGAAATGATCCTCTGTCCAAGATAGCCGTTAGCATGTCCTTAATTACTTCCTTAACTGTATTTTGTCTTCTGGAGGAAAGTCCAATAAAACATTCCTTGAAAATTCCTTGAAACTTGCTCCAGATTAAATGAAAAACGGCTACAAGATCCTTGACATAAATGCTGAGAATAATTCTACAACTGTCTGAATTTGAATCTTAAAAAAACGTTGAACTCTTCAGAGAAATGTCGAACTGAGCTCCACTATCGTTGAACTGAGCTCAGAGATTGGACTTAGACAGAAACAGAGATCGTCGATCTGAGCTCAACTATCGTCGAACTGAGCTCAGAGATAGAGAATCTAACTGGAGTCAAGAACGTCGAACTGAGCTCGAATATCGTCGAATGGAATTCGACGACTTGTTGAAGTTGAGCTTAGAGATCGTCGAATGGAGTTCGACGATCCGTCGAAGTGAGCTCAGCAATCGTCGAATGGAGTTCGACGATTCGTCGTACTGAGCTCGACGAAATAGCTTAGTCTCCAAAACTAAAAAACCTGGTCTTGAGGGCAGCTTTCAAACCTAAATACTAACCCTTAGACTCAATTCTAATTGACCTTTAGATCTATACAATGAGGTCAAAACAGGTTTACTAAGAGACATAGTGATCCTTGCCCAAATCAGTAATAGGGTGTTCCAATAATCTCCCCCTATTTGGGTTAGGATTACTATTTACAGACTTGAGGAAACAAAAACATACAAAGCAGAAATGCAACAAACAAAACATAGCAGAATCACAGATATTATCTCAGATAGTTCAGAAATCAAAATGTACTATCACCTTATAGAATTATTCTTTTTTCTTGCTCTTTATAAGGATTATTTCTCTGTTTGGATTGAGAGCTTCCTTTTTAGATCTTCTATCATCAGCTGCACCTAGAAAGGTTTGTTGCTTTGGCCTGGGCACTACAGCTTCAGGGTGCAGCTTCATGTAGCTTTCTGAATCAAAAAACTTGCTGGATGAATATCTTTCAAGTTCTTTTTTCCTTTGTTCTGATAAAGTAGTTATATTGGAAGTGTCTTTTCCTAGTTCTATGGCTTTCTTGATCTGATCTAAAGCAGCTAATTCTTTCATCCTAGCTGTCCATGAAGTTGGATTGTTTTCTGGATCCTCAAAAGGAACTGGAGGCTCATATCTATTGGAGGGATTGTCTGGAGGAGCTTTGGAGGAGACTACTTCTTTAAGATTGTAAGGAAAGGGACCTGAAGTAGTATCAGTGGAAGCTTGTCCTTCCCTTGAATATGGATGTTGCCTAGAATGTCCTTTGGAATAAACTTGAAATTCTCTTTGGTTTCCTCTGTAATTTCCTCTCCTTGACTGATAGCCTCTAGATTGACTGCCTCTGTATTGGGATCTTCCTTGAGGTTGATAGGAGGATTGGCTTCTGGCAGAATATTGAGATGCAGAGCTTCCACTTACACCTGCACCTGGTGAAGGACGAGGAGGAGGAGGATTAAACTGGGATGATCCTTTATCATACTTTCTCTTTTTCTTCATAGCTTTTAGTTGATTTTTGGAGTATTGTATCCAATGTTCTGTGATAGGACAGTTATGCAGTATGTAGTAAGGAATATCATTTGTGTCTTTCACTTTTGCTGGAGGAACCCTTTTCATAGCCTTGCTTCTGGCCTTCCTTTTCCTTGCAATTGTAGCAGAGGAGTCATCTGAGTCAGTCCTATACTGATCACTTTCTGAGCTTTGATCATCATATAATGCATCAATCCTTTTGAGGTATTCTTTTTGTTGTTGAGATTGAGCAGGAGAAACATCAGAAATAGCAACAGTAGCAGCAGCAACAGCAGGAACAACACTTTCAGAAACAGAAGCTACAGCAGCAGATTCAAAAGGAGCATTAGCAGCAGTAACAGTAGGCTCAAAAATAAATGCCTCTGTCATATGGATATCCTCAATAACATTAATATCAAATCTAGCAGAATCATCAACATTAGCAGTAGGAGCAGCAGCAGTAAGATCAACAGAAACAGAAGGCTCAGCAGTATATAGGGAATTTATATAGGAGCTTATTAAGCTGGTGTCACAGCTGAAGATGGGCACAATGGCCTTAAAGAGATCCTAAGATTGTTGGACTATAGTGTGCTCTGGAAGATAGCTGAAATAAATAGAATCAAAAGCTGATAACAGTGACCTGAGGTCCATTGTGATAACTGCAACTGGATCTGTTGAGGCTTAGACTGAAGATACAGCAGCAGGAGGAGCAGCAAAAGGCAATCTATTAGCTTCATGAGGCATCTCCACCTGCCTAGATTCAGTCAGGACTGAATTAAGGCACCAAGATGAAGGGATTGCCTGAGGAGGAAGGAGAGAGGAGAGCCTGACAGACAGTTCTTAAACTGTTTTTATAAGTGGAGCCAAAGAGGTCTCCAGTAAGAGAGATAGCCTGGGAGCTATCATCTCATATAATCTGTATGCAAGGGCTGGAAGGTCTACATGCTCAAGAGGGGCTTGAGCAGAGGTAGGAATTGAAGGTGGAGCAGCAGGAGATGTTGGTGGAGAGCTTGTGGATGGTGGAAATGAAGGTTGAGAAATGGGAATTGTGGAAATGGAAGATAATGTAATGGAAATAGATGGTGTGAAGGATGGTTGTGCAACGATATCCTGAAGTAGTTGTTGATATGAGGTGGATGAAGATGGTGGTTCAATAGGGGATGAGGGAGAATCATCCATAAAGGAATCATCTATAAGATTGAAAGATGGAATGTGAGAGGATGTGTCAATATCTAGATGTGGGTATTGATGTAGAGGATGGAAGATTTCTTCTGAGAGTTGTGTAGTTGGAGAAGGAATTGAAGTTGGAGATGGGGTGGAAATGGTGATTGTGGAAGAAATTGTAATGGTGGATGTGACTGGTATATGTGAAACAAGAGGTGGAGGAGGATAAGAGGAAGCAGGCAAGTCTTCTGTAGGGGCAGAAACGTGAGGGGAAGTGACTGCAGCAGTCCTTGTGCCTGAAGTAGTAGATGCAGAGGGCCTGCTGGGCTTCACAATTTGCCTGTCCCATTTTCCAAATAGGGCACATGTGAGCCTCTTGGAGGCATTGATGTGCATTCCATTTGAAACTAGCAGAGTAGGGCATCTGTTCTGAAGAAACAGCCCTAATATTCTCCCAAAATTAACAAAATTTTTGTTGATTTTCTTCTTAATCAAATCAAAGAAGACTTCTCCCTAGTTCAGTTATTTATTATCCACAAGAGCACCCATCAAGCAGAGCTGATACCTGGAGATGGTATCATGGGCTGAGTGCTTGGCCAACAGTACCTTCCCAATAACATCAGCTAGGAATCTGTACTCCACAGATAGATTTTTCTTTAGCAACTTGCTAGGGTTTGCTTCTGAGTGACCCATCCTTTCAAGCATATTTGAAAACTTTTCTCCAGAAAGTTCAACAGACACTTCTCCAGATTTTAATTGAAAAATCTCTGTCAGGGCAGCAGGTGTTAGATATACCTGGGTTCCTGAGATTGTGCCAACCACTCTATTCTGATCTTGATTATGGGCAGTATATACCCATTCCTTAATCACATCTGCAACTAATTTTATCCTGGTAGTCATTATTATAACTAGCTGTTGTTCCTTGAAAAGGTTCAGAATGTCCTAGAAGATTTGATCACTGTTGTTGAACGAATCCATGTCGATGTCAAATCCCGCATCAAATTTCATTGCGGCCAGGATGGCGACTGAGACGGCCATTGATTCCTGAAAAAACGAACAACCAAACGACCAAGTGTAGAGAAGTTTGGAGGGAAAGAGAAAATTTGCAGAGAGAATGAAAGCGAAAAGGAGAACGACGGCCGAAAAATGAATTTTATATTAGGGTTCGACGCAGAAAAGGAAAGATCGTTGAACTCAGTTCGACGATCGGGGCTTCTAAAGGAAACTGAAAGGTCATCAACATCGTCGATCTCCGTTCGACAATATTGGAGATCGTCGAGCTCCGTTCGACGATAGTTCAGAAAACAAAATCGTCGAGCTCAGCACGACGATCGCTGACCTGAAAGAGATAGTTGAGCACTATCTGAGAAGCGCTGAACTCTGGTCGACGATTTCGGAAAGCGTCGATCTCCGTTTGACGATCTGGGGGAAAATCGTCGAGCGCAGTTCAGAGACCAGAAACACTCAATATACTAGAAAAATTTAAATGTTTGCCTAGTCTTGGTCATTTTTTAGAGTTGTAAAATCTTGGATATTATTTTAGACTTCCTCCATCTAACATTTCTAACTGATTCAGGAAGAAAGTGTGTTTCTTTTCATCCAAGGGTTTGGTGAAAATATCTCCCCTTTGCAAATCAGTTGGGATATATTGAAGTTCAATTTTATTTTTCTCAACATTATCCCTTAGAAAGTGATGCCTAATTTCTATGTGTTTTGTCCTACTATGGAGGACTGGATTTTGTGCTATGGAAATAACACTGGTATTATCACAAAATATTTTTGACTTCTCTAAGTTGTAGCCATAGTCTAGGAGTTGGTTTCGAATCCACAAGATTTGTGAACAACAACTACCTGCAGCCATATATTCAGCTTCAACAGTTGAAGTTGACACAGATGTTTATTTCTTGCAAAACTAGGAGACAAGTCTGTCACCAAGAAACTGACAAGTTCCACTGGTGCTTTTCCTGTCTATTCTACATCCAGCATAATCAGAATCAGAAAATCCAGTTAAGTCAAATGCTAAATCTTTTGGATACCAGAGACCTAGATTTGGACAACTTTTTACATACCTGAGAATTCTTTTTACTAAGGTTATGTGTGACTCTCTAGGGCTCACTTGGAATCTAGCACATATGCATGTAGCAAACATTATGTCAGGTCTACTAGCTGTAAGGTACAATAAAGAGTCAATCATTGCTCTATATGTTGTCTGATCAACAGGTTTTCCATGTTCATCAGCATCTAATACAGCATTAGTAGGCATAGGTGTTTTCATACATGATGCCTCAGACATACCAAATTTCTTAACCAATTCTTTTGCATACTTGGTTTGAGAAATGAATATGCCTTCAGCATGCTGTTTGACTTGCAATCCTAGAAAGAAGGATAGCTCACTGATGCAGGCTACGTCTCCTGACGATCTGCAACGGACAACGACACTTAATCGTTCTCTCACATTCCAATTCTTGGTCGCACAAATCAAATGGTTTAGTTCTTAATTGAGGTCTTTTAACACACGAGATTAATTTAACATGCATAATCCTTGTTTTCCAAACAATACCACAACATTCACAACACCTAAAATTATGACTTCTAACCGCTCCAATATTTGTCGTGTATAACTCAACGTCACAACCACAATCCGAGAAGAACTTGACTAAAAAGTACGATCCAAAATTAGTCTTGTTCGCTCCCAAAAATCTGAATATAACATTAAGGTTCGCCAATCCTTTAGAGACCTAATAAGGGCTATTTGACAATATTTGGATCAAGCGAAAAGGATCCACCCGATCCGGATTCGATTAATGAAATTGAAGAACATAAACGATAAAATCAGATTTTTAAAATGACGGATTCAAAAGCCGTGGATAAAAGTCGATGTCTCGCAACCTCCTACTAATTAACAAAAGAATCACACAAGAGTAGATATTTTCGTTACCCAATCCCAAGAAATAGACCTTCAAATCTTCCACTAGGATGAGTGGAGGAATCACACGACGAAGGTGGAAAGATCCACTTCCACGAAATTCCACAGAGCCTCACCTGAAGGAGAAGACGCACGCCGTTTTCTTCGGAGTCACCGGAGGAGATCCACGGAAGATGATATGTGAAATTTCCTTATGATTCTTCAAGAGGGAAGAGAGGGGATTAGAGAGAAGGGTGTTGGAACACCCTATTACTCATTTGGGTCAGGATCACTATGTCTCTAGGAACCTTTGCTTGACCTCCTGTATAGCTTAATGGGTCAATTAGAATTGAGTCTAAGGGTTAGAAATCTAGGTTTGGAAGCTGCCCTGAAGACCAAGTTTTTCTGTCTGGAGACCAAGTCTGATCGTTGAGCTCAGCACGACGATTCGTCGAACTCCGATCGACGATCGTCTAGCTCAACTTCGACAGATCGTCGAACTCCATTCGACGATCGCTGAGCTCAACTTCATAATATCGTCGAACTCCATTCGACGATCGGTGAGCTCAGGTCGACGATTTTGACTCAGCTTTGGAACTTTATCTCTGAGCTCAGTTCGACGATCTTTGAGCTCAGATCGACGATATTTTGCTGCTGTATATTTCCAGATCGCTGAGCTCAGTTCGACGATTTCAGATAACTTCCAGGATATTTCTTAATTCAAATTCAAATCAGTTAGGAGTTATTCTGCAATTAATTCAGAGATTTGCTAGCCGTTTTCATTTATTTCTGGACAAAGTTTCAAGGGATTTTTCAAGGAATAATTCTGTGGACTTTCCTCCAGAAGAGATTATGCAATTAAGGATGCAATTAATGCAGGCCAACGGCTATACTTGACAGAGAATGATATTCTATTCTGGACCAGAGAATAAAAGACAGAATGTTTTTTGAATCTCTAAGAAAACAAGAAGAGCACACACAATACAGATTACAGAGACACATTCAAAAATCTTCTGTCACAAAGAATTCTGAAGAACACTCATCCAAGGAGATCAAGCTTTCTCAAATCTTCAGATCTCTATAGTTTTCAAAGTGTTCAAGACCAATATATTTCAGACTCCAGACACTCAACATTTCAGCTATTGCTGAAATCATCTATTGCTGGAGTTCAACCTTTGAAGGCCTATCACCCTCAGCAAAGCTTTTCTTCCTGAAGATCTCAAGGATTCTGGGGGAGCTTTGACATCAATCCACATAGTCTTCTCAGTTGTTTGAGAAAGAGAAGACTTCCATCATTCTCTCACCGCCACTCTGTAAAGGGTTTCTCAAACTCCCTTCAAAAGTTTGAACTTGGTTTTTGAGCACCTTGTCAAAAGCTCATTGGTGGCAAGACACCTGATCAAAAAATCTGCTTTGGTTCTTGAGCACCTTATCAAAAGCTCATTGGTGCCCAGGACACCTGATCAACTCATCCTGCAGTGGATTCCTACCTACGGTGGTAGAAGAGTGGATGTACCCAAGTTTGGGGAACCACTATATTTCCTTGTGTCTTCTGGTTTTGCTTGCTTTCATTTTTGTTTCTGGCCTTGATTTTTCTGTGCTTAGTTTTTGTTAACTTAGTGATGTGATTAGATTTATTTTTGCTTCCCTGCTCACACATATTACAACAATTGTTGTAAAAACTTTTATAGCACCATATACTCTATTCACCCCCCTCTAGAGTATATCAGATCTAGTTGCACTTTCAATTGATATCAGAGGGAGGTTGGTTAAACATACCATACCTGATTGGTTGTACAGGCTAACACCTGAACCCAAAGATCCCAAACTAGATCTGTTCTGCTTTTGTAGTGTATTATTAGATTTTGTTTGCACAAATCATGGCCCAAAACAAAGATTATGCTAGCACCAGACCTCTAGTGTGCAATCTTTCCAAGTTTGCACTTTGGAAAGCAAGAATTAGGCTTTACATGAATTCTATTGACGAAGATATCTTTAACTCTGTTTTGACAGTGTGTCCAAGACCCCTAGAGAACACAAGCACAAATGCTGTGTCACCTCCATCAGGAACAGATGCTGACATCAAGAGATGGAAGGTAGCTGATTCTAAGGCTATGAACATTCTAGCCCAGACAATATCAGATGACATATTTCAAAAGGTAGCTGAATGTAATTCAGCCAAGGAAATTTGGGACAAGCTCTCAGAAATAGTCTCAGGCTCAGCTGATGAGAGAAAGGATAGAAGATCCCATCTCATCTCTCAATATGAGAACTTCAAGAAGGGAGAGACTGAGTCAGTGGGAGACATGTACAATAGGCTAAGTCTAATTGTTAGTGAACTCAGGACATTGGACAAAGAGATCTCTCTAACAGAACTTAATGACAAGATCCTAATGTGCTTCCCTAGCACTTGGGATTCAAGAATCTGGCCAATTAAGGATGCCAGAAGTCTAAATGAGATTACCACTGAAGCTCTATTGGGTAAGCTCAAATCTTATGAGCTACTCATCAAGAATAGAGAGGAAGAACAGAAGGCTGCCTCACCGGCCACAAGAAAAGAGAAGATCATAGCATTCAAGGCAACTGAGGATCTGCCTGAAGATAAAGCCACAGGCAATGATGAACTACTCAGCTTGTTGGCCAAAAGATTCTACAAGATGGCCAGGAAGGACTTCAGAAGAAGATCATACAAGGAGCAGGATAAGCCAAGGTATGACAAGTCCATTAGCAATAATAAAGATATTATTTGCTTTGGTTGCAGGAAACCAGGGCACATAGTTCCTGACTGTCCAGAGAACAAGAACAAGGATAGAAGGGACAGAAAAGAAAGAAGAAAGGAGAAAGACTCCAAAAGGAATGGCAATGGCAAACCTTCCTCAAGCAAAAATAAGCATACAAGAAAAGGGTTTGTTGCTGAATCCTGGAGTGAGACAGAAGAGGAGTCAGAAGCCTCATCCAGCTCCAGTGATGATGAGGATGATGCAGAAGAAAAGGAGTTCTGCATGATGGCAATTAATGCCTCACAGCACAATTCAGAGGAAGAAGAGTCAGAGTCAGACTCAGAGACTCAACCTGAAGAAGATCAGGTAATTAGCTCTTTTGATTTTAGTTCAGAAGATTTTAAATCTGAATTTAAAGCACTGTGTTTAGACCTGCTAAAGTCTGAGAAAGAGATTATCTCTCTCAGAAATCAATTATCTGAACACAATGCTCTAAAGTCAGAAAACCTCAAACTCTCTCAGGAGTTGGAGTGCTGTAGGGAACAGATAGCTTCACTGAAAAGTGAGCTCTCTGAGGCCAAGAAGCTTGAAGAATCCCTTAATGGGAGAAGCATCAAGCTGATGGACATCACAAGCACAGTGAACTCTAGATTTAACAGTACACTGGGCTTGGGTGCTTCATCCAGCCAACCTATAGTCCTAACAACTCCCATCAAATTCATTTCTGACAAGGGAAAGGGAGTTGTAGAGGTTGCTAGGAAAAATTCTGATCTGCCTCAGAAAATTAAGTCCCAGCAGAAATCGTCGAACGGAGATCGACAATCGTCGAACGGAGATCGACGATCTCCGAACGCAGCTCGACGATCTCAGGCACAATCATCGAACGCAGATCGACGATCTCAGCCAAAATCATCGAACGCAGGTCGACGATCTCAAATACCTAACCTCACCCATAGTCGACCGTCGAACGGAGCTCGACGATCTGACCCAAGATCGTCGAACGCAGCTCCAAGATCGTCGAACAGAGGTCAGAGTTCTGGAAAAATTTTCAAAGGCAAATCAAAATTGAATCCTAAGGGTCCTTCATCCCAAATCTTTAACCCTTATACTGAATGGATTTTACCTCCAAGGAGATATCATCCTGAAGGATATAAGAGTCAACCTGGGATGTCTTTCATTTCTGAATTTAAAGGTTATCAACCTAGGCCCAAGGTAAACTGGGTCAAAAATAAATGAATTGTCTTATGTGCAGGTGAAGACCTATCCAACATCTAACCAGCAATGGTATTTGGATTGTGGGTGCTCTAAGAACATGACAGGGAACAAGGACAACCTCACATCCTTCAGAGCCAAGCTTGGACCCAAAGTTATCTTTGGTGATTCAAACTTTGGACAGACTAAAGGATATGGTGCAGTGCAGATTGGATCAGTAACTTTCAAGAAGGTAGCATATGTAGAAGGACTGAAGCACAACCTAATCAGCATCAGTCAACTGTGTGATGAAGGCTACCAGGTGACCTTCAGCAAAGCCTTATGCAAAATCAAGTCAGAGGACAACACAACTGTGTTGACAGGTAAAAGAAAAGGTAACATCTATCTAGTAGACTTTCTTTCAACTGATGTAGATATCTGCTTGTTCAACTCTGTCTGTAGACCAAATATTTTATGGCATAAGAGATTAAGACACCTAAACCTTAGAACTATTGCTAGGCTATCCAAGGACAACCTTGTTAGAGGACTACCTTCTGGCCCCTACAAGAAGGAAGGACTCTGTAGGGCTTGTCAATTAGGCAAGCAAACTAAAAACAGCTTTAAGTCACTTAATAAGAGTGATTCACCTAGGATATTGTATCTGTTACACATGGATCTTTTTGGACCCATCACAGTACAAAGCCTAGGAGGGAAATCCTACACTTTAGTAGTTGTAGATGACTTCTCTAGATTCACTTGGGTGTTCTTTCTAAGGAAGAAGTCTGATAACTTTAAGTGTCTGACAGAGTTTCTCAAATGCATACAGATTAAGTTCAATACTCACATTGCCCTGATCAGAAGTGATCATGGGACAGAGTTTGATTCTCTTCTTATGCAAGAGTTCTGTCAGAGTGAAGGGATCAGGCATACTTTCTCAGCTCCTAGAACTCCTCAACAAAATGGGGTAGCTGAAAGGAAAAATAGAACCCTTATTGAATCTGCCACTACATTATTGTCAGATGCTCATCTACCTCTATCCTTCTGGGCTGAGGCAATGAACACCTCCAACTATGTGTTGAACAGAAGTCTGATACATAAACTAAAGGGAAAGACTCCCTATGAATTACTTAAAGGGAAGAAACCTAAAGTTGACTATTTTAGAGTCTTTGGTTGTATTTGCTACATTCACAATAATGACAAGAAATATTTAGCAAAATTTCAAGCCAAAGCTGATGAAGGAGTGTTTCTGGGATACTCCATGATCAGCAAGGCCTATAGGGTCTATAATAAATCATCTTTGAAAATTGAGGAATCTGTTCACATTTCTTTGATGAATCTAACATGCCTTTCAAGGAGAAGATTTCTTCTACCATAGAACCTTTGCAGGAACATTCTCTAGTTGAAGACTTGAACAGGTTACAGGTTACTCAAGAGGATGAAAGCAGTGAAGATGAAGCGAATGCTCAACATATTGAAGCACAACTTGAAGAGCCAGTTGTTGTACCACAAGAGGAAACAACAACACAGGCTGGTGAACAATCAACACCCCCTGTTGATTTAGTAACATCAAGAGACCATCCAATTTCCCAAATAATTGGAGAAATCTCAGCTGGTGTGCAAATCAGAAATCAGGTCAACCAAAACCTGTTGCACACCTGCTTCCTATCTCAAATTGAGCCTCAGTCCATTCAAGATGCAGAGCAAGATCCACACTGGATCATTGCAATGCAAGAGGAGTTGTATCAATTTGAAAGGAACAAAGTATGGGAACTAGTGCCAAAGCCTAAGGATCATTCCATTGTTGAAACAAAATGGGTATTCAGAAACAAACTGGATGATCAAGGAGTAATTATAAGGAACAAGGCAAGGCTAGTTGCTCAGGGATACTCTCAAGAAGAAGGAATCGACTACGATCAGACTTTTGCACCTGTTGCAAGATTAGAAGCCATCAGGATATTTCTAGCTTATGCAGCTCACAAAGGCTTCAAAGTATATCAGATGGATGTCAAAAGTGCTTTCTTAAATGGAGACATCAAAGAGGAAGTTTATGTCAGACAACCTCCAGGTTTTATCTCTCCAACTTATCCTGATTATGTTTTTAGACTGAACAAAGCATTATATGGTCTCAAGCAAGCTCCTAGAGCATGGTATGAGACCCTAACATGCTTTCTCTTGGAAAATGGTTTTATAAGGGGTAGAGTAGACCAAACTCTTTTCATTAGAACCCATAAGTCCCATACCCTACTAGTACAAATTTATGTAGATGATATCATTTTTGGTTCTACTG
Source organism: Platanthera guangdongensis (assembly GCA_039583875.1). NCBI lineage: Eukaryota > Viridiplantae > Streptophyta > Magnoliopsida > Asparagales > Orchidaceae > Platanthera > Platanthera guangdongensis. The sequence goes on along the minus strand of CM077149.1, from coordinate 36,301,704 downwards.
ACTCAAAATTGTGCAGAAGGTTTTCTAACCTGATGCATTCTAAATTTGAGATGAGTAGCATGGGTGAGCTATCCTTCTTCCTAGGATTGCAAGTCAAGCAACATGCTGAAGGCATCTTTATTTCTCAAACCAAAATATGCAAATGAATTGGTTAACAAATTTGGTATGTTTGAGGCATCTTGTATGAAAACACCCATGCCTACCAATGCTGTATTGGATGCTGATGAACATGGGAAACCTGTTGATCAGACAACATTTAGAGCAATGATTGGCTCTTTACTGTATCTTATAGCTAGTAGACCAGATATAATGTTTGCTACATATATATGTGCTAGGTTCCAAGTAAGCCCTAGAGAGTCACACCTAACTTTAGTAAAGAGGATTCTCAGGTATGTTAAAAGTTGTCCAAATCTAGGTCTCTGGTATCAAAAGATTCAGCATTTGAGTTAACTGGATTCTCTGATGCTGATTATGCTGGATGCAGAATTGACAGGAAAAGCACCAGTGGAACTTGTCAGTTCCTTGGTGACAGACTTGTCTCTTGGTTTTGTAAGAAACAAACATCTGTGTCAACTTCAACTGCTGAAGCTGAATATATGGCTGTAGGCAGTTGTTGTTCACAAATCTTGTGGATTCAAAACCAACTCCTAGACTATGGTTACAACTTAGAGAAGTCTAAAATCTTTTGTGATAACACAAGTGCTATTTCCATAGCTCAAAATCCAGTCCTCCATAGTAGGACAAAACACATAGAGATTAGGCATCATTTCTTAAGGGATAATGTTGATGAAAGATATGGTACCTAAACACCTAGAGGGGGGGTGAATAGGTGACCTAAACCTTTTTAAAACTTTGTTGGCAGCACAACAATTATTACAGCTAACAGCAATTACAGAAATCAAACAAGTAATCCACAGCACACCACAGCAGACACACTAATTTATAGTGGTTCCCCAATCTTTGGGTACATCCACTTTCCCCCTTCGCCTATCTAGCAGTGTACTAGATTCGGCCAAACTTCTCCACTAACTCAGAACCAAACTAGGTTCCTACCTCAGGCCCAAAGCCTTACACTCAGCCAAAAGGCCTACACTCAGCCACCCAGGCCTACACTCAGCCAATTAAGGCCTACACTCAGAGTTCTTCAACTCCTACACTCAGGCAACCAAGCCCTACCCTCAGCCTTTATAAAATAGGCTTACAATTCTCTCAGATCCAATGGATCCTACAAGTTAAAATAGAAAGTACAATATTTAACTCCACAACTCAGAAAATAGGAGAGGAGTTGAGAGATTCTTGAAGAGTTCTTGGAAGAACTCAGTTAGATCCAAACTGACTTAGCTTCCTTCAAAGCTTCTTGATTAGAACTGAATTAGTCTGAATCTTCTGCAGTTGTTCCTTGACCTCTGCTTCTTGAAATCCAGATGACTCTGAATTCTTCTTCTCAGCCTTAGTTCCAAAGACTGAATACTTGGTTGGAGCTCTCTCTCTCCAACTTCTTAGATCTGCTGATGCACAGCAAGATCTTCTTGTGTTGATACTCAATATACCACTTTTACAAAGATCTGAACTCTCTCTGTAAAAACTTTTTCAACCACTTCTATATTATCTCAACAAACCTTAATCACTTGATCAATCTTCATCTGTAAACTATGGGTGCCTATTTATAGGCTTCCTTCATGGAAACCGGCTGGTCCGGTTCATAATAGACTTCTGATATCACTGACAGTTGATGTAGACCGGCTGGATCGGCAGCTGTCTTGTCAACCAGTCACTTCTTGAAATTCCTCTAACTGTCAGATAGTGTCGAGACTTTCTGTTCTTAAGTGTCGACACTTATAGGCCAAGTGTCGACACATGTTGTGTAAGTGTCGACACAAGTCTACAAGGTGTCGACACAATTCCTTGTATGTCTCGACACAGTTTCTTCTGCATGTGTCGACACTAAAATTGAGTGTCGACACAAGTACTTGTACTTCTTCTTTAACTGTATTCTTCTAAATGTCGACACATCTCCTTTGTGTCGACACATCCTTCATGTGTAGAAACTGTCAAGTGTCGACACTGCTTCTTGGTGTCGACACAAGTCTTCAATCTTGTTTCTTCAGCTGAGTGTCGACACATTCCTTTAGTGTCGACACTTGTACTTAGAATATTTTGTAACTTTTCTGTTCTTTGCTAAGTGTCGACACAGCTCCTTGTGTCGACACTTTCTTCAAGTATAGAGTCTTCAACTAAGTGTCGACACATTGTGCTGAGTGTCGACACTTTCTTCAAGTGTTGACTCTTCTGGTTGTGTGTCGACACATTGTGCTGAGTGTCGACACTTACTTCAAATACTGAGTCTTTAGCTAAGTGTCGACACATTGTACTGGGTGTCGACACTTACTTCAAGTGCTGACTCTTCTGCATAGTGTCGACACATTGTGTTGAGTGTCGACACTTGTACTTAGATTCTGCAGACTTTTGCTGAGTGTCGACACTTCCTTCAAGTGTCGACACTTTCTGGTGTTGACTCAGCTCTTCTAGGTGTCGACACTTCTGCTAAGTGTCGACACAGCTTTTCTGCATTCTTCTTCACTGAGTGTCGACACAGCTCCAAGTGTCGACACTTTCTGACTGGTGTCGACTCTTCTTCCCAGGTGTCGACACAATGACTCCAAGTGTCGACACTGCTTGTCTGGGTGTCGACACAAGTCTTCTCAAATGTCGACACTTTTCCTCTGGGTGTCGACACATGGACTTAGAATTTTTAGCTTCAGTCCAGTGTATTCCTAACCTGCACAAGTAACTCAAACAAACATCAAATACACTATGATGCATATCATTGAGTTAGGTGAGGCTTCTTCAAATCAGGTACATTTGACCAATGTACCCAACAATCTCCCCTATTTGGAGAAGTCATAACCCTTAGTCAATGATATACATCACTCATAATTAAAAATTATAAAATGAAGTAAAACAGATATATGACAACAGAGTTAAACTTAAACATGTAATAAAGCACACATGTATACTCATTCAGCATTACAGAACAAACAAGAATTAGACACATTCATCAGAACAATCATGAAATTTGTTTAACAAAAATTGTTCATACATTTAATATATTTTCAATGATTTACACAAAATGTTTTGATGTAACAGATTACAACATTCTTCAGTTTAATCTTAGTCTAATTCTGCTCTGGTTCCTTAATGACTATGCCTTTTCCAGTTTGTACTTTAGCTTTCACAGCAGCAGCAGCAGCAGGCTCAGCTTCAGCAGGCTTCTTCCCTTTGGAGTCCTTCTTCTTCTGTTCTTCAGCCTTGATTTTTTGCCTTTCAAAATAATGATAGGGCTTAGGAAAGTACTTGCTAGGCTCCACAGCTATAGGAGGTAGCTTTCCTAACTTAGCCTTCCTTCTATGTTGGACAATGGCTTCCTGCCTACTTTCATGTTTCCTCCATTCTGCCTCTGAGAACCACTTGTTCCTCTCATGGGCATTGTCCTTGGCCGCTTTCCATGCAGTGAGAATGATGTTCCTAGAAGTAGGGCTCCACTGTTCAAAATCTGGTTTTTGTTCAGCAAGTTCCCTGAACTTCTTCTTTGATAGCCTAGTCTCTTCTTCTTTGTCCAAAGCCTCTTGCATAGCAGCTGTGATAGGTTGAACAACCTTTTCCAGAATAACATTGGGCTTGCCAGCAGTTGGACTATACATTGTGCTTACATCAGCATGAACCATTTCAAAATCTGGAGGTGGATAGATTACATCAGCCACTGCCTGTTGCTCACCTCCAAGATATGTTCCTTGAATACCAGATTCAGCTACATTGTCATCATCACACAGGGGAGGATAGCCCAGTGTAGCCCTGATGGAATTGGATATCCATTTTGCATGGTCAGAACTGGCTTTGACTAACACCCTCTCCCCCTTTATGACTTCTTGGGCCACATGATCTCTCACATCATCTTTCTGGAACCTGATTTGGCTGTCCAAATACCTTATGCCCTCTTTAAAGAAAGGTCTAAGCTTGGTAAGCTGTTCAGAAATGACCTTCTGGGAATCCTTGATGGCAGTCTTGACAGCAGTTAGTTCAGCTTGAAAGAGTTTATCAAAATCAGCTTTGGCAGCAGCAGAGGAGGTTGATGGTTCAGTAGACTTATTCTTGATTTCAGTGACTATGGCATTGTGAGATGCAGTCAAATTATCATTCATCCTGAGTTGATTCTCCAGCACATAGCCTTGCTTTAGTGCGATATCTTCTACTTTCTCTTTGATTGTTTCTTGATGTTTAGCCAGATAGACCACTGCATGAGCACCCTTTGTAAAACAATCAGTCATCTCCTTTTTATTAAGGTTCATTTCAAACCTTATTGACTTGATTTCCTGTCCCAGATCAGATTGTAGTGCCTTGTGCCCTTCATCAACATAAGTTTCTAAAGCTTTCCTTTGTTCATCCATCTTGATTTGCATTGCAAGCAGTAGAGCACTGTAATCAGTGGATGGAGCTTGTTGAACTAAGGAGTGTTGAGCAACAGTTTGTAGAGCCTTCTTATAGCTCTGGCTCCTTCTCTTGAATACAAAGAATTTCTTCTTCTTAGCTTGCTCAGCTTCATCATCCTCAGACTCTGATGTACTGTCTATATCCACCCTATCCTTAGGGCTGGATGGTTTTTCAGTGTGCACATCTTGTGCCTTCTCAGTATCTAGCCTTATAGGCTCTTCTTGAATATCCAAGTTCTCCCCCTCAGCAGCAGCATTCTTCTCTGTATCAGCAGCATTCTTTTCCATATCAAAATCATCTTGATCTAAATTCAGAAATAGATCTTCCATTGTGTATTCTGCTGGAGACTGTGCAGGAGATGTTCTGGTTTTATCAGCTACAACAGATGTGTCTTGGAGAACAACATCTGGTTCTTGAGTTGCTGGCTGATTTTGCTGATGGTCATCAGACAAATCAGAATTTATTATAGAAAAATTCAAAGTATTAAGGTCAACAAGTACCTCTTGAATGAGGAGGGTGGCTTGCTCACTCTCCAGTGTAGATGGTTCTGCTACACCTGGAAGCTCCCCCTGGATGTCAGCTGGCTCCTGAGGAGCAGGGGACTTTTCTGCAGCCTTATCCATTGGACTATCAGGAGTGAAGACCACATGTTCTTCACTGCCTGAGCTGCTGGAGGACTCTTGAGGCACAGCAGCAGTCTTCCTCTTCTTCCTGGGAGGAGAGTCTTTCTTAGAAGCTTGTTTCTCAGGGGTGGTCAATTCCTTTGACACCAGCACCCTTTCCCATCTAGAGAATATCCTTGAGTCCATTCTCCTCATGTGATTGATTTTTGTTCCTGCAGCAGAGCTCATTACCTCTGGAATTGATCCAGCCAGGTAGAGACTTAGTATCCTGCCCAGATTGGGCTTCTTCAGACTTTCTTTTACTTTCTCAAAGACAATCATAGACCAGTCTGTTTTGATGGTTGAAGATGATTCTGGTCATGATACTGAACATAGAGGCTGACACCCTGTCATGCCCTCCTGGTTTGCTTAGAAGAACCTTGCCTACAACTTCAGACAGGAATTTGCCTTGATTGTTCATCCTCTTCCTGTGGAAAACTGATCCTATTTTCATCTTAGGATCAAGACCGCACCAGTCCAAAGCTTCTTTGGTCTTTGATGTTGTGACTTCCTCTTCTTCCTGAACTTTAGGTAGCTGAAGTACCTTTCGCAGACTTTTGGGTGATACTTTGACCTTGGTGCCATGCACCCTTGACTTAATTCTGTAGCCTGAGTCATCTACAGACGCTCCAGTAAGAAATTCAAGCACTTCTTTCTTCCATATCTTGGTTGGCTCTGAAACCAAGTATTCCAGTCCTGAATCGCTGACTAGGGTTATCACTGAGTTGATTTCCTGATCACCGTCGTCGAATGCGCCTCGCACGAGCTCATAGCCTTCGTTAACGTTCTCTTCCAGCTTGGGAGCCATTAGGGTGTTGAGAAATAGTCTTTAGAGAAGAGAAATGTCGACACAGGAGTTTAGTCTCGAAACTCTGAAAGCGTGTCGACAAACACAAACAGAACCCTATTTATACCTTTCTTGTTTGAAGACGAACAGGCGGGATGAATTTCTAAAGATGTGTCGACACTGTCAATAAGTGTCGACACTGACTTATAATGTCTCGACACACATGTGTCGACACAAGTTTAGTCAACAGATTTTATGTGTCGACACTTGGTTAAGTGTCGACACCACTATACTCGACATGTAGTCGAGACTTTACTTAGAAAAATTCTGAGTAAAACTTAAGTGTCGACACTTTATTGGATGTGTCGACACCTACTCGACATGTGTCGACACTAACATTCTGAAGTGTCGACACTAACTTCCTAGATGTGTCGACACCATTTTCCTGAAGTGTCGACACTTACTATTCTGTGTCGACATAGACTTGTCTATGTGTCGACACTTTTTACTTAGCCAATTTTTGTTCTGTATACTTAGTCTAAGTTTATCATACCTAGTTCAATTTTGAACCTATTAAACTTAGCTTCTTCTAAGGGCTTAGTAAACATATCAGCTATCTGATTATCTGTTTTAACATATTCAAGTGCAATATCATTTCTTTCTACATGCTCCCTAAGAAAGTGATATTTAATCTCAATATGTTTAGTTCTACTATGTGATACAGGGTTATTAGCTATGGAAATAGCACTTGTAGAATCACAATAAAGTGGAGTTCTACTTACCTGACATCCATAGTCTTCTAGCTGATGTTGAATCCACAGAAGTTGAGCACAGCAACTTCCTGCAGCTACATATTCTGACTCAGCTGTGGAGATGGCCACACTGGTTTGCTTCTTACTACTCCATGAAATGAGTCTTCCACCTAGGAATTGACAGGATCCAGTTGTGCTCTTTCTATCTTCTTTGCATCCTGCAAAGTCTGCATCTGAATAGCCTGTTAGATCAAAATCTCCATTCCTAGGGTACCAGAGGCCTAGATAGGGTGTGCCCTTTAGATATCTCAAGATTCTCTTGACTGCAGTCAAGTGAGATTCTTTGGGGCAGGCTTGATACCTGGCACAAACACATGTAGCATACATAATGTCAGGCCTACTTGCAGTCAAGTATAGTAGAGAGCCAACTATCCCTCTATACAAGGTTTCATCTACAGGTTTCCCTGCATCATCCTTGCTTAGAGACATACTTGACCCCATAGGAGTCTTCATGGTACTGGATGAATCCATACCATATTTCCTTATGAGTTCCAGGGTGAACTTTGACTGACATATGGACAAGCCACTTTCAGTCTGTTTAACTTGGAGACCCAAGAAAAACTTCAGTTCTCCCATACTACTCATTTCAAATTGACTCTGCATAAGCTTTGCAAACTTTTTGCAAAGGCTACTTTCAGTAGACCCAAATATAATGTCATCTACATATATTTGGACAAGTATTACTTTGCCTCTAGATTCCCTAAGGAATAGAGTCTTATCTATTTTCCCCCTTGTGAACTTGTTCTCAATGAGGAAACTAGATAGGGTTTCATACCAAGCTCTAGGAGCTTGCTTTAACCCATACAATGCTTTCCTAAGTCTATAGACATAATGTGGAAGAGTAGGATCAACAAAACCTGAAGGCTGCTCCACATATACTTCTTCTTTTAAATTACCATTAAGGAATGCTGACTTCACATCCATTTGGTATACTTTGAATCCTTGGTAGGTTGCATAGGCCAAGAACATCCTTATGGCTTCCAGTCTGGCTACTGGAGCAAAGGTTTGATCAAAATCAATACCTTCTTCTTGCCTATATCCTTTTGCAACCAGTCTTGCCTTATTCTTAATGATGACACCTTGTTCATCTAACTTGTTCCTGTAGATCCATTTTGTTCCTATCACATTGTGATCTTTAGGCTTAGGAACCAGATCCCACACCTTGCATCTTTTGAACTGATTAAGCTCCTCTTGCATTGCTTCAGTCCACTGTGGATCTTGTATAGCTTCTTCAAATTTCTTTGGTTCTATTTGAGACAGAAAACTTGAATATACTACAGGCATTCTGATTTCTGCTCCTTGTCTGAACACCTTGTCTTGGATCTCCAATGATCAGCTCTACTGGATGATCTCTTAGATGCCTGTTGGCTGGAGGCATCCTTACTTCTGGTTGAACTTCTTCAGCATCTTCATCAAGCTGAGTTCCTTGTACTTCTACAGCTCCTGGTACATGTAGTTCTTCCCCTGGACATAAGCCATCTTCTTCTACTTGCTGTCTTGCAGCAGGTACATCTTCTATGGTTAGCTTGTCCATCTTCTTAGTAAGACCTGTGGGGCTGCACACACTACTAGACAACTCATTGTTAATTAGTTGTGACTCATCAAAAACTACATGCACAGACTCCTCTACAACTTGTGTAGTCAAGTTGTAGACTCTATAAGCCTTACTATTATTGCTGTACCCAACAAACACTCCCTCTTGGGACTTGGCAGCAAACTTAGTTAAGTAAGACTTCCCATTGTTAAGTATGAAGCATTTACAACCAAAGATCCTAAAATAGGACAGATTTGGTTTCCTGCCTTTCACTACTTCATAGGGGGTCTTGTTTAACCTTTTAGTGATGGTAGCCCTATTTATCACATGGCATGCAGTGTTTACTGCTTCAGCCCAGAAATATTCTGGCAGTGATGAATCACTTAATAGGGTTCTACCAGCCTCTATCAAGGTCCTATTTTTCCTTTCAGCAATGCCATTTTGCTGAGGTGTTCTAGGTGAAGAGAATTCTTGAAATATCCCATAGTCTTCACACAGCTTTGTCATGCTTTCAGACTGAAACTCAGTACCATGGTCACTTCTAATTTTGACCACTGTACAGTTTAATTCATTCTGAATTTGCTTAACAAAACTATAGAAGACACTAGGTGTTTCAGATTTCTGCTTTAAGAAGAACACCCAGGAAAACCTTGAGTAGTCATCAACAACTACAAAGGTGTAGACCATTCCTACCTAAGCTGTGAACTGGCATTGGACCAAATAGATCCATATGCAAGAGGTATAAACACCTCACAGCATCTTTGTTGTCTAAGCTTCTAAAGGTGGATTTAGTCTGCTTGCCCTTTTGACAAGCTGAGCAAATGCCATCTTTGACACACTTAACTTGAGGACCATTCCTCACTAACTCTTTACTAAAGAGTTTGCCAATAGTCTTGTAATTAAGATGAGCAAGCCTCTTGTGCCATTTGACACATTGAGAGACTGTCTCATCAGCTACAAGACAGACTGGAGAACAATTGTTCTCAACCATAATGTCTAAGCAGTAGACATTTCTCTTTCTATATCCAGTCAAAATGATCTCTTGATCACTTGACCTCTTGATATGACAACCATTTTTAACAAATGAGATGTCATACCCTACATCACTTAATTGACTTATACTAATGAGGTTGTGTTTCAAACCTTTAACATAAGCCACTTGAGTAATGGTAACAAGGTTAGAAGAAATGTTACCAAACCCTTTGATGATTCCTTTTTCAGAACCACCAAAGGTCACCTTTGGACCATTTTTGATTGGGATGTAGTCCTTCAGTAGTCCCCTAGTTCCAGTCATGTGTCTGGAACAACCACTATCCAAGTACCATGTAGGGGTATGGTCACTGGGATTCACCTGCAAAACAAATTAATGAACCTTAGAACCCAAAGTAAACTTGGGTCCTTGGTGATTGTTAGTTTGCAATTTGACATAGCTACCTGCTGGCTTTCCAACAGGTAACTTGCTACCCAACTTGGCACTGGCATTGTGCCAACAATCCAAGGCAAAGTGGCCAACCTTGCCACAACACCAACATTCAAACTTGTTGTACCTTTGCTTAGGTACAACCTTTGCTGTCTTGACTACTGCAGGCTTGTTGAATGTTGGGGCTTTGCCCTTGGACTTGGACTGATTCTGAATAGTCCTCACAGGCTTAACAAAACCCAATCCAGCCTTTCCTTTATGATGAACAAATTCATCAATCAAGGGTAGCACTGATTTAGGTTTTGAAAACCTAGCAACTAGCCCTTTTTCCTTCTGGAGATTGATCTCCAGCAACTTAATTTGATCATTTTTAAATGTAATAGTACCCATCTGAATCACAGTAATGTGTTTCAGCCTGGCTACTTCATTCAGTTTTTGATCATACTCCTTCTCAAAATCTGTTGCAGCTGCCTTGAGATCAGCAATCTCCTTTGCCTGACTTTTGGCTAAGATCTTGCTTTTCTTATAGGCTTGCAACAGTACTTGGTATTCATCTAAGAGCTGATGAATATCTCCCTCAGTTTCAGAATCACTTCCATCACTTGATGAAGATGATTCTGACTCTGAACTAGAACTGGAATCTGAACTTGGAGTTGGACTTTGTACCTGACTAGGTCCTGGCTGCTCCAGGATTTTGGTACTTTCAGTCAATGCCATTAGTCCTTGGCACTGAACCTCTTCTTGTTCATAGATTGATTCCATGATCTGCATAAACTCTTCTTCTTCTTCAGCAAATAGCCCTATATAGGCTTCAGCATCTGTCTCAGTGTCTGAAGAAGAAATATCTGAAAGAGTCTTCTCATTCTTTGCAACAAAGGACTTCTCCTTCTTTCCTTTGAAGTGAGTCTTCTTTTTGTCACTGGATTCTTTCCTTCTTTCAGGACAATCTGCAATTACATGACCCTGTCTATTGCAGCAGTAACACACAATCTTAGACCCAGTTGCCTTGCTAGTCTTTGTCCTTTGCTTGTCCTTCTTTGAAGGCTTCTTCTCCTGATACTGAACTTCTTTCCCTTTGGAAAAAGAAGGTCTGGACTTCCACTGTTTCTTCTTCAGGAATTTCTGAAAATGTCTGGTAAATGCAGCAAAGTCTTCATCACTTTCACTGCTTGTAGATTTAGTGCTAACAGACTCATCAGAATCTGATTCAACTACCTCTGGAGGAGGAGTTGATGACTTAGTCCTGTTCTTTCTAGGTACTTCTGACTTAAAGGCAACAGTCCTTTCCCTGTGTTCAATCCTTGTTGACTTTTCCTCCTCTTTTCTTACTGACAATTGCATCTCATAAGATAACAACTTGCCAAACAGTGTGGGAGGAGGAATTTCTCCCAACTTTGCCATTTCTCTGATGGCACAGATCTTAGTGTCCCAATCTTTGGTTAGGGACCTCAAGAACTTATCATTCAATTCATAGTTTGTGAACTCCCTTCCATAGGACATGAGTTCATTAACAATTCTGTAAAACTTTTTGTAGCATTCAGTGATGCTATCTCCTCTTCCTTGCCTAAAGCTCTCATATTCTTGATTAAGCAAGGATTTCCTATCTTGTCTTACTTCTTCAGAACCTTCCATGTAGACAATGAGGGTATCCCACATTTCTTTTGCTGTTTTACAGTGAATAAGGTTCTGGAAGGTGGCATCATCAATTGCACTAACTATGATGTTATGTGCCCTTTTGTCCATTGTAGCTAGGACAATCTCATCCTTGGTCATCTCAGAAAAATCCTTTGGAGTTCTCTGTGTAGCATCCAAGACTGAAATCTTCATGGGCACATAAGGCCCTTCCTTGACTGTGATGTAGATCCTAGGGTCAGAGGCCTCCATGAACAGCCTTACCCTTTCTTTCCAGATTCCAAATATCTCTTTTCTGCATATGGGCAGTTTCATTGAACCCAATTCCTTGTGATTCTCTGAAGATCCCATGTTTCTTGATTTTCTTGAAACTGTTTCCTGACTTATACTGAATCTGCCAAACTGGATCTCCTCAGACAGTTAGTCCTTTTTGAGGAACCTCCCTCTGATACCACTTGAAAGATATGGTACCTAAACACCTAGAGGGGGGGGGTGAATAGGTGACCTAAACCTTTTTAAAACTTTGTTGGCAGCACAACAATTATTACAGCTAACAGCAATTACAGAAATCAAACAAGTAATCCACAGCACACCACAGCAGACACACTAATTTATAGTGGTTCCCCAATCTTTGGGTACATCCACTTTCCCCCTTCGCCTATCTAGCAGTGTACTAGATTCGGCCAAACTTCTCCACTAACTCAGAACCAAACTAGGTTCCTACCTCAGGCCCAAAGCCTTACACTCAGCCAAAAGGCCTACACTCAGCCACCCAGGCCTACACTCAGCCAATTAAGGCCTACACTCAGAGTTCTTCAACTCCTACACTCAGGCAACCAAGCCCTACCCTCAGCCTTTATAAAATAGGCTTACAATTCTCTCAGATCCAATGGATCCTACAAGTTAAAATAGAAAGTACAATATTTAACTCCACAACTCAGAAAATAGGAGAGGAGTTGAGAGATTCTTGAAGAGTTCTTGGAAGAACTCAGTTAGATCCAAACTGACTTAGCTTCCTTCAAAGCTTCTTGATTAGAACTGAATTAGTCTGAATCTTCTGCAGTTGTTCCTTGACCTCTGCTTCTTGAAATCCAGATGACTCTGAATTCTTCTTCTCAGCCTTAGTTCCAAAGACTGAATACTTGGTTGGAGCTCTCTCTCTCCAACTTCTTAGATCTGCTGATGCACAGCAAGATCTTCTTGTGTTGATACTCAATATACCACTTTTACAAAGATCTGAACTCTCTCTGTAAAAACTTTTTCAACCACTTCTATATTATCTCAACAATCTCTTAATCACTTGATCAATCTTCATCTGTAAACTATGGGTGCCTATTTATAGGCTTCCTTCATGGAAACCGGCTGGTCCGGTTCATAACAGACTTCTGATATCACTGACAGTTGATGTAGACCGGCTGGATCGGCAGCTGTCCTGTCAACCAGTCACTTCTTGAAATTCCTCTAACTGTCAGATAGTGTCGAGACTTTCTGTTCTTAAGTGTCGACACTTATAGGCCAAGTGTCGACACATGTTGTGTAAGTGTCGACACAAGTCTACAAGGTGTCGACACAATTCCTTGTGTGTCTCGACACAGTTTCTTCTGCATGTGTCGACACTAAAATTGAGTGTCGACACAAGTACTTGTACTTCTTCTTTAACTGTATTCTTCTAAATGTCGACACATCTCCTTTGTGTCGACACATCCTCATGTGTAGAAACTGTCAAGTGTCGACACTGCTTCTTGGTGTCGACACAAGTCTTCAATCTTGTTTCTTCAGCTGAGTGTCGACACATTCCTTTAGTGTCGACACTTGTACTTAGAATATTTTGTAACTTTTCTGTTCTTTGCTAAGTGTCGACACAGCTCCTTGTGTCGACACTTTCTTCAAGTATAGAGTCTTCAACTAAGTGTCGACACATTGTGCTGAGTGTCGACACTTTCTTCAAGTGTTGACTCTTCTGGTTGTGTGTCGACACATTGTGCTGAGTGTCGACACTTACTTCAAATACTGAGTCTTTAGCTAAGTGTCGACACATTGTACTGGGTGTCGACACTTACTTCAAGTGCTGACTCTTCTGCATAGTGTCGACACATTGTGTTGAGTGTCGACACTTGTACTTAGATTCTGCAGACTTTTGCTGAGTGTCGACACTTCCTTCAAGTGTCGACACTTTCTGGTGTTGACTCAGCTCTTCTAGGTGTCGACACTTCTGCTAAGTGTCGACACAGCTTTTCTGCATTCTTCTTCACTGAGTGTCGACACAGCTCCAAGTGTCGACACTTTCTGACTGGTGTCGACTCTTCTTCCCAGGTGTCGACACAATGACTCCAAGTGTCGACACTGCTTGTCTGGGTGTCGACACAAGTCTTCTCAAATGTCGACACTTTTCCTCTGGGTGTCGACACATGGACTTAGAATTTTTAGCTTCAGTCCAGTGTATTCCTAACCTGCACAAGTAACTCAAACAAACATCAAATACACTATGATGCATATCATTGAGTTAGGTGAGGCTTCTTCAAATCAGGTACATTTGACCAATGTACCCAACAGTTGAAAAGAATAAAATTGAATTACATTATATCCCAACTGATTTACAAAGGGGAGATATTTTCACCAAGCCCTTGGATGAAAAGAAACACACCTTCTTCCTAAATCAGTTAGGAATGTTAGATGGAGGAAGTCTTAAATAATATCCAAGATTTTGAAAGTTTAAAAATTGACCAAGACTAGGCAAACATTCTGATTTTTCTTAGTGTCTAGAATTTTTCTGATCTCTGAACTGCGCTCGACGATTTGCCCCAAGATCGTCGAACGGAGATCGACGATTTCCAAAAATCGTCGAACTGAGTTCAGCGCCTCTCAGATAGTGTGAACTATCTCTTCCGGTCAACGATCGTCGAACGGCGCTCGACGATTTTGTTCTCTGAACGATCGTCGAACGGAGCTCGATGCTTTCCAATATCGTCGAACGGAGATCGACGATGTTGAAGACTCTTCAGATTCCTTTAGGAGCCTCGATCGTCGAACTGAGTTCAATGATCTTTCCAATTCTGCGTCGAACCCTAATATAAAACTCTTTTTTCGCCGTGGTTCTCATTTGCGCTTTCGATTTCTCTGCAAGAATCTTCTTTCCCTCCAAACAGTTCTACTCTTCGTCGTTTTGTTTGTTGAGTTTTTGCAGGTATAATGGCTGTGTCAGTTGCTGTTCTTGCTGCAATGAAGTTTGATGCCGGTTTTGACATTTATATAGAATCCTTCAGCACGACTGATCAGATTTTTCAGGATATACTGGGTCTGTTCAAGGATCAGAATCTGACTGCTATAATGACCACCAGGATCAAGCTGGCTTCAGACGAGATCAAGGAATGGGTTTATACTGCCCATAATCAAGATAACAGCACCATAGTTGGGTCAATAGCTGGAACTCAGGTACCCTTGACCCCCACAATTTTAACAGAAGTTTTTGGATTGAGAAATGGAGAAGACTCTGCTGAATTATCTGGAGATGAGTTTTCTAACCTGCTTGCCAGAATGGGTCATCCAGAGGGAAACCTTAGCAAGCTCTTCAAGAGGAATCTGTCTGTTGAATATAGGTTCCTGGCAGATGTGGTAGGGAAAGTGCTACTGGCAAAGCACTCTGCCCATGATACTATATCAAGATATCAGCTCTGCCTCATGGGAGCTCTTGTGGATAGAAAAAATCTGAATTGGGGAGAGGTCTTCTTTGACCTCATCAAAAAGAAAATAAACAAAAGTTTTGTTAATTTTGGAAGAATTATTGGAGTATTTCTGCAGCATAGGTGTCCTGCCTTGCTAGTCTCCTCTGGAGTTCATATCAATGCCTCCAAGAGACTGACCTGTGCCCTCTTTGGAAAGTGGGACAGGCAAATAAGCAAGCCTAGCAGGCCCTCCCCCAGTGCTCCTTCAGGCACAAGGACTCCAAGAGTCAATCCTCCACAGGCCTCTGCCCCTGTAGATGACCTGGCTGTTATTGCTGCCTCTCCTCCTCCTCCAATTCCATCCCTACCCCTACCATCCACCATTCTAGCTCCATCCACTATCATCATCTCCAGCCCATCTCCAACATCAACACCATCCCTAGAACCCATTCTACCTCCACCAGCAGACCAATTCCACCCACTGTTCTCTTACCCTCCACCAGATGTGACCTCTTCCTCCTCTATTCCATCCTTCACCCTACTGGATGATTCCTTTATGGATGATTCCCCATCATCTCCTCCTGAATTACCCACCTCCTCCACTTCATTCCAAGATCTCCTACACCACATCATAGACCAACCAACATTCACCCCATCCATATCCATTCCCCTATCCTCCATATCCACCCTACCAACACCTGAGCCATCCCTTCCACCATTCTCCAGCTCTCCACTTCCAGAAACCTCAGCTGCTTCCATACCTTCTACCTCTGCTCCAGCTCTTGAGCAAGTAGACCTCTCAGCCATAGCTGACAGGCTGTATGAGTTACTTGCCCCCAGGCTAACTCTGCTGTTGGAGACCTCTTTGGCTCCACTCCACCTGTCAGTGGCAGCCATTTCTGCCAGGCTCTCTTCCCTCTTCCCTCAGGCAGCACCTACAGCAGTGTGCCTTGATCCAGATGTATCTGCATCTAGGCAGGGGGAGATGCCATATAAAGAGAATCTTCATGATGCTGCTGCTGCTGCTGTTTCTGCAAGCCCTCTGTCTGCTGTTGCTGTTAGTTCTGCTTCTCTTGCTGCTGCTGCTGTGCCTCCTACTGCAGTTCTTGCAATAGACCTCAGGTCTTTGCTATCTGCTTTTGATTCTGCCTACTTTAGCTGTCTGCCAAAGGTCCATGCTGTCCAGCCTCCAGAAGACTTATCCAAGGCACTTGTGCCTTTTTCTGGCTGTGACCCTAGCATCCTCTCTTCTTTTGTAAATTCAGTCATTGCTGCTGCTGCTTCTTCTGAAGAAAGGATTGATGTTGCTTCTGAGATTATTGATACTACTGCTGCTGAAGTTCCTACCATTTCTAATGAACCAATCTCCAAGGACATTCTTATGACAGAGGCCACTGAATTTGAGCCTTCTGCAGATTTTGATGATGTTTCTGTTTCTGCTGATGTCAGTAAAGTTGTTGCTGCTATCACCTCTCAAGTTTCTGTTGTTAGTGAATCTGCTGTCCCTGCTGTTACCATCTCAACACCTGCTGCTGCTGCTGTTTCAACTTCTGCCTCATCTGCCTCTGTTCAGCTTAAGAAGGATTTAATGAAGAAAATAGATGCTCTCTATGAGGACCAGAGTTCTGAATCTGATGAATTTAAAACAGACTCTGATGATTCTTCTGCTACCATTGCCAGAAAAAGGAAGGCAAGGAGCAAGGCTATGAAAAGGGTACCTCCTGCTAAAGTCAAAGATAACAATGATATCCCTTATTATATTCTACATGATTGCCCAATCACTGAACACTGGATGCAGTATTCCAAGAACCAGCTGAAAGCCATGAAGAAAAAGAGAAAATATGAGAAGGGTTCATCCCAATTCCAGCACTCTCATCCTCCTCCACCACCTCCTCCTGATGCAGGTGCAGGTGGAAGCTCTGCAAGTTAACCCCCAGCCAGAAGTCAGGCTCCCTATCAACCTCATGCCAGATCTTACCACAGGGAAAGCCAATCCAGGGGCTCTCATTCTAGGAGAGGAGGATATAGGGGCAATCAGAGAGATGTTCAAGTATATTCTAAAGGGTACTCCAGGCAGCACCCATATTCTAGGGGGGGACAAAGTTCTTCTGATACAACTTCTGGTCCTTTACCCTACAAGCTAAAAGAGACTGTGTCTGCCAGGCCTCCTCAAGACAATCCTTCCAACAGGTATGAGCCACCTGTACCTTTTGAGGACCCAGAAAATAATCCAGCTGCTTGGACTGCAAGGTTAAAGGAATTAGCTGCACTGGACCAAATTAAAAAGGCCAGAGAACAAGGATTAGATTCTTCCAACATTTCAACAATGTCTGAACAAAGACAAAAAGAATTTGAGAGATATGCTTCCAGTAGATTCTTTGATGCTGACAGATACATGGAATTACATCCTGAAGCAGTGGTTCCCAGGCTTAAACAGCAGACATCTCTAGGTGCAGCAGATGACACCAGATCTAAGAAGGAAGCCCTAAATCCTAACAGAGAAATTAAAATGGTTAAGAGCAAAGAGAAGAAATGATATTGTAAGGCGACAATCTCTGGAACTTCTGATTATCTGGATGCCATATATATTTATATATATCTCTGTGATTATTCTGCAATGTCTAGCTGTTGTTTTTCTGTATTTCTGATTGTATGTTGTTATTTAAAGTTTTTTCAAAGTCTGTAAATAGTAATCCTAGCCCAAATAGGGGGAGATTGTTGGAACACCCTATTACTCATTTGGGTAAGGATCACTATGTCTCTAGGAACCTTTTCTTGACCTCTTGTATAGCTTAATGGGTCAATTAGAATTGAGTCTAAGGGTTAGAAATCTAGGTTTGGAAGCTGCCCTGAAGACCAAGTTTTTCTGTCTGGAGACCAAGTCTGATCGTTGAGCTCAGCACGACGATTCGTCGAACTCCGATTGACGATCGTCTAGCTCAACTTCGACAGATCATCGAACTCCATTCGACGATCGCTGAGCTCAACTTCATAATATTGTCGAACTCCATTCGACGATCGGTGAGCTCAGGTCGACGATTTTGACTCAGCTTTGGAACTTTATCTCTGAGCTCAGTTCGACGATCTTTGACCTCAGATCGACGATATTTTGTTGCTGTATATTTCCAGATCGCTGAGCTCAGCTCGACGATAGCAGAGCTCAGTTCGACGATTTCAGATAACTTCCAGGATATTTCTTAATTCAAATTCAAATCAGTTAGGAGTTATTCTGCAATTAATTCAGAGATTTGCTAGTCGTTTTCATTTATTTCTGGACCAAGTTTCAAGGGATTTTTCAAGGAATAATTCTGTGGACTTTCCTCCAGAAGAGATTATGCAATTAAAGATGCAATTAAAGATGCAATTAATGCAGGCCAACGGCTATACTTGACAGAGAATGATATTCTATTCTGGACCAGAGAATAAAAGACAGAATGTTTTTTGAATCTCTAAGAAAACAAGAAGAGCACACACAATACAGATTACAGAGACACATTCAAAAATCTTCTGTCACAAAGAATTCTGAAGAACACTCATCCAAGGAGATCAAGCTTTCTCAAATCTTCAGATCTCTATAGTTTTCAAAGTGTTCACGGCCAATATATTTCAGACTCCAGACACTCAACATTTCAGCTATTGCTGAAATCATCTATTGCTGGAGTTCAACCTTTGAAGGCCTATCACCCTCAGCAAAGCTTTTCTTCCTGAAGATCTCAAGGATTCAGGGGGAGCTTTGACATCAATCCACATAGACTTCTCAGTTGTTTGAGAAAGAGAAGACTTCCATCATTCTCTCACCCCCACTCTGTAAAGGGTTTCTCAAACTCCCTTCAAAAGTTTGAACTTGATTTTTGAGCACCTTGTCAAAAGCTCATTGGTGGCAAGACACCTGATCAAAAAATCTGCTTTGGTTCTTGAGAAACTTATCAAAAGCTCATTGCTGCCCAGGACACCTGATCAACTCATCCTGCAGTGGATTCCTACCTAGGGTGGTAGAAGAGTGGATGTACCCAAGTTTGGGGAACCACTATATTTCCTTGTGTCTTCTGGTTTTGCTTGCTTTCATTTTTGTTTCTGGCCTTGATTTTTCTGTGCTTAGTTTTTGGTTAACTTAGTGCTGTGATTAGATTTATTTTTGCGTCCCTGCTCACACATATTACAACAATTGTTGTAAAAACTTTTATAGCACCATATACTCTATTCACCCCCCTCTAGAGTATATCATATCTAGTTGCACTTTCAAAGGGGTCGGCCACAAGGGCTTAGAGGAGGAGGGAAGATATGTGGCAGGCGGCCAAGGAGAGGGGGAGGCGGCGGCTAGGAGAAGGCAAGAGAAAGAGGGCGGCTGAATAGTGCCTAAGGTGGAAGAGAGAGATAAGGGGGAAATTCAAATTTTGAATTCGAGTTTCAATTTTTCATTCTTCTCCTTTGGATTCCTTCATAACATGGCTATTTATAGACTACACCACACAATCACTACCATTGAAAATTAAACACCTCATGATGGTTATATGCACCCATCATGTTACATGAAATCAAAATACATGAAATAAAAACTCTCAAATTAAAACAATGCAACAAGAAAATTAATAAATATAATATAATATTATAATTATTATATTATTATCGCGGCGTTGGCGTTGTAGCGAAATTATTGTCGCGGCATTGGCGTTGTAGCGAAATTATTGTCGCGACGATGGCGTTGTAGTGGAGATGGTGTTGTAGCAAAATAATTGTCACGGCGATGGCGTTGTAGCGACGATGGCGTGCATTGAAATTATTGTTGCGGCATCGTCCATCCGAGTCTTCAAACGTACGGTTGTGGCGACGATCAACATAATGCATGGACCCGGCGTTGCCATGGAGCTCGCCAAAGAACTCGTTAGCACCATCTGCAACATCATCACGAACAAATGACGGGACATCATCGCCACCAATCAACCGGTCACGAGCATTACGAACACATGGCCGGACCTCTTCGCCATCAAGTCTCCCCCACTCAAAATCACTCATCACCGATGAGTGGTCAAGGAGAGAGTGGTGGAATAAAGCAGCCTCCAAATGAAGTACGACGAGCTCCCAAGTAACAGCCGAGAGTAACCTGTGAAGCATTACCAAAACAACCAAGGTTTCTAAAAAACTAGACGTAAATGTGACAGAAAGAAAAATGACGTTTGTCTTACCAACCAGTGCAAGTACCATGGAATCCCAGTGGAAGAAAGATACGGAAATAACTTCACTCCCCAACCCATGAGAACATTTAGTGGGAGGAAGAAATGACAGAGAAAGCCACTCTAGAGGAGGAGAAACATACGACATAAAATCCGGAACGTTGAAAATGGGTGAAATACCCCAATCATTCATAAAATCCAAAAAAATCGTAATGTCTCGAATTTCAAAATAAATCAGGTACGGGTCAGCTTTTCTACATGTTATGTTCAAGATGGTGTCGGTCAACAACCGGTCGGGAGGTGAACGCAATAAAATTGCACCGTCAACTTGTAAGTTGGGTACACTCGGGAGTAAGTTGACATGCAAATGACACGACTTATATTGGATAGCTATGGCCACAAGAGTGGGTGCATAAATATCGTGGCATGGTGGAAAATAAGGCGGTGCTAATTGGTTTAATTGATTTAAATTATATTTCACGCTTAGCGGACGCAAACCATGAGGCACACCCGTCACGAAATTAGAAGTGGACACAATCGAAGACCTCATCGTAGACGTATAATCAGAGAATTGATTAATCATAGGAAATTTGGGAGATACTGAACTACAAAATATTGGGACGAGGCCGAACATGAAATCTAACAACTCACTAATACATATCTTACGAGATATGTCCAATGGAGGGGATACTAACGGAGGTAGTACCAACTGTCTCGGGCTAGTTATACCAAATTTGTGCCCAACAAAGTCATCTAGTCGAGTCAAGTGAACCGGATGGGGAGTCGACATGGTCGATGCCGGAGGAGGAGCTAAGTCATACTCACCGTCAAAACACGGATTTAACGTCCAAGAAAAATCACCAGGTTGAAAGACATTAAAGTCATATGAAAATTCAAACAATGGATTCGCCTTTACAGAAAATTCGTCCGACATGTCTACCAATTCATTAGATATATCATGTAATTCAGAATCAGTGGTCGGGTCATAGGTCGGCAACAATAATATGAGATCTGGAGGCACTAATGGGACCTCATCTGGGGGAAATGGCAGAATGAAATCAGGGGGCACTGTAGAACTCCAGATATCAATCGTACCACACTCATGTCCTAATTGATCAGTATGTCGAGTCAACGGGTCAGGGGGACGAGTCGGTAAAATCAAACCCGGGGTACAATCCAAAAAGTCGTCCAATAATGCAACTTCCTTGCTTACAATTTCTTCTGACACACTATCCAAGTTATTTAATTTAGATTCAATTATGGTCTCAGACAAGGGTAGAATTGAGCCCGACGGAAGCTTTAAATCGGGAACGTCAGATAAAGGTGTTTGCATCAAAGAAATATTGTTCGGGCTCATAACACTAAAATCATCCAAGCATAACTCGTTCACCAATGGTAAGTCTTCCCAATCAGTCGGAACGTCCAATATTTCAGGATCATCAGAACAGTCCTCCATATATCTCGGTCTAAGAGGATCCAGCTCGAGTCCGAACAGATCATATCCTAAGTCACTACTAAGTAAACTCTCATCATCAGGAAAAATGCCTATCGACTCAGGTGTAATCTCAACAGGAGTAACCGTAGGCTCCAAAATGTCGTCGACGGGGAGAAGGGATGATTCCTCAATGGTGGAATCCTCATCCAGGTCACTAGGGTAACCAATATCCTCATCATCACTCAAACCGCCAATGTATTCAGCCTCATCCTCAGTGACGGGCACTGTCCTAGGCACGACCTTAGACTCATCAGGGGAGTCTATAACTAAATCAGACAACTCTTTCACAGCTCTACTAACTGTCAAATCCTTAAAGAGTTGCATATAATCGGAGACCGACTTGTTCCCTTGTTGAAGGGGGGCCAAATATTCAGTTTTGTGCTGTTGGATCTGGGCATTTGGTTTATAGTCAGTCATACAGCTTGGTATGGAACTAGTACCATAACTATAGTCACTCACAGGCTTGGTGTTGGTGGTACGGAGATAGGCGGGATCAAATTGATCTGATAGGAGGCTACGCATCGCCTGCCAATTATATTGATAACCATCAACACAACGCTCTTCATTCAGCCAAAATACCTGGGCCTGACCTATTAACCGCTCTCGGGCAAAGTGAATCTTTTGGGGGTCATCCCATCCGTAACACTTAAAATGAAGTTCTATACCCTTAAGCCAATCCCTAAAAATTTTAGGACACCCTAAACCATTATAAGTAGGACAAGTGTGGCATTGCCTAGGGGAAAACTTAGTCATGGCTTTATCATAGCAAAAGTCCAACCGGGAAACGTGAACGTCATAGGCCATAATTTTGGATTTTTTTTGAAATTAGAAATTTGAAATTTGAATTTTAAACTTTGAAACTTGAAATTGGAAATTTGAAATTTTGAAATTTGAAATTTTAAATTTGAAATTTAAATTTTGAATTTTGAAATTTGAAATTTGAAATTTGAAATTCGAAAATTTGAAATTTTAAATTTTAAATTTTGAAATTTAAAATTTGAAATTTGAAATTCGAAATTTAAATTTTGAATTTTGAAATTTGAAATTTGAAATTTGAAATTTGAAATTTTGAAATTTGAAATTTGAAATTTTGAAATTTTGAAATTTGAAATTTAAAATTTAAAATTTGAATTTTGAAAGTTGAAATTTGAAATTTGAAATTTTGAAATTTGAAATTTGAAATTTAAATTTGAAATTTTGAATTTTGAAATTTGTAATTTTGAAATTTGAAATTTTGAAATTTGAAATTTGAAATTCGAAATTTAAATTTTGAAATTTGAAATTTGAAATTTGAAATTTGAAATTTGAAGTTTAAAATTCGAAATTTGAAATCTGAAATTTGAAATTTAAAATTTGAAATTTATTTATTTTTAATTTGAAGAGGGGGAGGAGTGTCAATTAGGAAATTGACGAGAACCTCCCTGTGATACAAATTGATGCAGGCTACGTCTCATGACGAACCGCAACGGACAACGACACTTAATCGTTCTCTCACATTCCAATTCTTGGTCGCACAAATCAAATGTTTTAGTTCTTAATTGAGGTCTTTTAACACACGAGATTAATTTAACATGCATAATCCTTGTTTGCCAAACAATACCACAACATTCACAACACCTAAAATTATGACTCTTAACCGCTACAATATTTGTCGTGTATAACGCAACGTCACAACCACAATCCGAGAAGAACTTGACTAAAAAGTACGATCCAAAATTAGTCTTGTTCGCTCCCAAAAATCTGAATATAACATTAAGGTTCGCCAATCCTTTAGAGACCTAATAAGGGCTATTTGCCAATATTTGGATCAAGCGAAAAGGATCCACCTGATACGGATTCGATTAATGAAATTGAAGAACATAAACGATAAAATCAGATTTTTAAAATGACGGATTCAAAATCCGCGGATAAAAGTCGATGTCTCGCAACCTCCTACTAATTAACAAAAGAATCACACAAGAGTAGATATTTTCGTTACCCAATCCCAAGAAATAGACCTTCAAATCTTCCACTAGGATGAGTTGAGGAATCACACGACGAAGGTGGAAAGATCCACTTCCACGAAATTCCACAGAGCCGCACCGGAAGGAGAAGACGCACGCCGTTTTCTTCGGAGTCACCGGAGGAGATCCACGGAAGATGATATGTGAAAGTTCCTTATGATTCTTCAAGAGGGAAGAGAGGGGATTAGAGAGAAGGGGTCGGCCACAAGGGCTTAGAGGAGGAGGGAAGATATGTGGCCGGCGGCCAAGGAGAGGGGGAGGCGGCGGCTAGGAGAAGGCAAGAGAAAGAGGGGGGCTGAATTGTGCCTAAGGGGGAAGAGAGAGATAAGGGGGAAATTCAAATTTTGAATTCGAGTTTCAATTTTTCATTCTTCTCCTTTGAATTCCTTCATAACATGGCTATTTATAGCCTACACCACACAATCACTACCATTGAAAATTAAACACCTCATGATGGTTATATGCACCCATCATGTTACATGAAATCAAAATACATGAAATAAAAACTCTCAAATTAAAACAATGCAACAAGAAAATTAATAAATATAATATAATATTATAATTATTATATTATTGTCGCGGCGTTGGCGTTGTAGCAAAATTATTGTCGCGGCGTTGGCGTTGTAGCGAAATTATTGTCGCGATGATGGCGTTGTAGTGGAGATGGTGTTGTAGCAAAATAATTGTCACGGCGATGGCGTTGTAGCGACGATGGCGTGCATTGAAATTATTGTTGCGGCATCGTCCATCCGAGTCTTCAAACGTACGGTTGTGGCGACGATCAACATAATGCATGGACCCGGCGTTGCCATGGAGCTCGCCAAAGAACTCGTTAGCACCATCTGCAACATCATCACGAACATATGACGGGACATCATCGCCACCAATCAACCGGTCACGAGCATTACGAACACATGGCCGGACCCCTTCGCCATCAAGTCTCCCCCACTCAAAATCACTCATCACCGATGAGTTGTCAAGGAGAGAGTGGTGGAATAAAGCAGCCTCCAAATGAAGTACGACGAGCTCCCAAGTAACAGCCGAGAGTAACCTGTGAAACATTACCAAAACAACCAAGGTTTCTAAAAAACTAGACGTAAATGTGACAGAAAGAAAAATGACGTTTGTCTTACCAACCAGTGCAAGTACCATGGAATCCCAGTGGAAGAAAGATACGGCAATAACTTCACTCCCCAACCCATGAGAACAATTAGTGGGAGGAAGAAACGACAGAGAAAGCCACTCTAGAGGAGGAGAAACATACGACATAAAATCCGGAACGTTGAAAATGGGTGAAATACCCCAATCATTCATAAAATCCAAAAAAATCGTAATGTCTCGAATTTCAAAATAAATCAGGTACGGGTCAGCTTTTCTACATGTTATGTTCAAGATGGTGTCGGTCAACAACCGGTCGGGAGGTGAACGCACTAAAATTGCACCATCAACTTGTAAGTTGGGTACACTCGGGAGTAAGTTGACATGCAAATGACACGACTTATATTGGATAGCTATGGCCACAAGAGTGGGTGCATAGATATCGTGGCATGGTGGAAAATAAGGCGGTGCTAATTGGTTTAATTGATTTAAATTATATTTCACGCTTAGCGGACGCAAACCATGAGACACACCCGTCACGAAATTAGAAGTGGACACAATCGACGACCTCATCGTAGACGTATAATCAGAGAATTGATTAATCATTGGAAATTTGGGAGATACTGAACTACAAAATATTGGGACGAGGCCGAACATGAAATCTAATAACTCACTAATACATATCTTACGAGATATGTCCAATGGAGAGGATACTAACGGAGGTAGTACCAACTGTCTCGGGCTAGTTATACCAAATTTGTGCCCAACAAAGTCATCTAGTCGAGTCAAGTGAACCAGATGGGGAGTCGACATGGTCGATGCCGGAGGAGGACCTAAGTCATACTCACCGTCAAAACACGGATTTAACGTCCAAGAAAAATTACCAGGTTGAAAGACATTAAAGTCATATGAAAATTCAAACAATGGATTCGCCTTTACAGAAAATTCGTCCGACATGTCTACCAATTCATTAGATATATCATGTAATTCAGAATCAGTGGTCGGGTCATAGGTCGGCAACAATAATATGAGATCTGGAGGCACTAATGGGACCTCATCTGGGGGAACTGGCAGAATGAAATCAGGGGGCACTGTAGAACTCCAGATATCAATCGTACCACACTCATGTCCTAATTGATCAGTATGTCGAGTCAACGGGTCAGGGGGACGAGTCGGTAAAATCAAACCCGGGGTACAATCCAAAAAGTCGTCCAATAATGCAACTTCCTTGCTTACAATTTCTTCTGACACACTATCCAAGTTATTTAATTTAGAATCAATTATGGTCTCTGACAAGGGTAGAATTGAGCCCGACGGAAGCTTTAAATCGGGAATGTCAGATAAAGGTGTTTACATCAAAGAAATATCGTCCGGGCTCATAACACTAAAATCATCCAAGCATAACTCGTTCACCAACGGTAAGTCTTCCGAATCAGTCGGAACGTCTAATATTTCAGGATCATCAGAACAGTCCTCCATATATCTCGGTCTAAGAGGATCCAGCTCGAGTCCGAACAGATCATATCCTAAGTCACTACTAAGTAAACTCTCATCATCAGGTAAAATGCCTACCGACTCAGGTGTAATCCCAGCAGGAGTAACCGTAGGCTCCAAAATGTCGTCGACAGGGAGAAGGGATGATTCCTCAATGGTGGAATCCTCATCCAGGTCACTAGGGTAACCAATATCCTCATCGTCACTCAAACCGCCAATGTATTCAGCCTCGTCCTCAGTGACGGGCACTGTCCTAGGCACGACCTTAGACTCATCAGGGGAGTCTATAACTAAATCAGACAACTCTTTCACACCGCTCCTAACTGTCAAATCCTTAAAGAGTTGCATATAATCGGAGACCGACTTGTTCCCTTGTTGAAGGGGGCCAAATATTCAGTTTTGTGCTGTTGGATCTGGGCATTTGGTTTATAGTCAGTCATACAGCTTGGTATGGAACTAGTACCATAACTATAGTCACTCACAGGCTTGGTGTTGGTGGTACGGAGATAGGCGGGATCAAATTGATCCAATAGGAGGCTACGCATCGCCTGCCAATTATATTGATAACCATCAACACGACGCTCTTCATTCAGCCAAAATAACTGGGCCTGACCTATTAACCGCTCTCGGGCAAAGTGAATCTTTTAGGGGTCATCCCATCTGTAACACTTAAAATGAAGTTCTATACCTTAAGCCAATCCCTAAAAATTTTAGGACACCCTAAACCATCATAAGTAGGACAAGTGTGGCATTGCATAGGGGAAAACTTAGTCATGGCTTTATCATACCAAAAGTCCAACCGGGAAACGTGAACGTCATAGGCCATAATTTTGGATTTTTTTTGAAATTGCAAATTTGAAATTTGAATTTAAACTTTGAAACTTGAAATTGGAAATTTGAAATTTTGAAATTTGAAATTTTAAATTTGAAATTTAAATTTTGAATTTTGAAATTTGAAATTTGAAATTTGAAATACGAAAATTTGAAATTTGAAATTTTAAATTTTGAAATTTAAAATTTGAAATTTGAAATTCGAAATTTAAATTTTGAATTTTGAAATTTGAAATTTGAAATTTTGAATTTTGAAATTTGAAATTTTGAAATTTTGAAATTTGAAATTTAAAATTTAAAATTTGAATTTTGAAAGTTGAAATTTGAAATTTGAAATTTTGAAATTTGAAATTTGAAATTTAAATTTGAAATTTTGAATTTTGAAATTTGTAATTTTTAAATTTGAAATTTTGAAATTTGAAATTTGAAATTCGAAATTTAAATTTTGAAATTTGAAATTTGAAATTTGAAATTTGAAGTTTGAAATTCGAAATTTGAAATCTGAAATTCGAAATTTAAAATTTGAAATTTATTTATTTTTAATTTGAAGAGGGGGAGGAGTGTCAATTAGGAAATTGACGAGAACCTCCCTGTGATACCAAATTGATGCAGGCTACGTCTCCTGACGAACCGCAACGGACAACGACACTTAATCGTTCTCTCACATTCCAATTCTTGGTCGCACAAATCAAATGGTTTAGTTCTTAATTGAGGTCTTTTAACACACAAGATTAATTTAACATGCATAATCCTTGTTTGCCAAACAATACCACAACATTCACAACACCTAAAATTATGACTCCTAACCGCTCTAATATTTGTCGTGTATAACGCAACTTCACAACCACAATCCGAGAAGAACTTGACTAAAAAGTACGATCCAAAATTAGTCTTGTTCGCTCACAAATATCTGAATATAACATTAAGGTTCGTCAATCCTTTAGAGACCTAATAAGGGCTATTTGCCAATATTTGGATCAAGCGAAAAGGATCCACCTGATACGGATTCGATTAATGAAATTGAAGAACATAAACGATAAAATCAGATTTCTAAAATGACGGATTCAAAATCCGCGGATAAAAGTCGATGTCTTGCAACCTCCTACTAATTAACAAAGGAATCACACAAGAGTAGATATTTTCGTTATCCAATCCCAAGCAATAGACCTTCAAATCTTCCACTAGGATGAGTGGAGGAATCACACGACGAAGATGGAAAGATCCACTTCCATAAAATTCCACAGAGCCGCACCGGAAGGAGAAGACGCACGCCGTTTTTTTCAGAGTCACCGGAGGAGATCCACGGAAGATGATATGTGAAAGTTCCTTATGATTCTTCAAGAGGGAAGAGAGGGGATTAGAGAGAAGGGGGCGGCCACAAGGTCTTAGAGGAGGAGGGAAGATATGTGGCCGGCTGCCAAGGAGAGGGGGGAGGCAGCGGCTAGGAGAAGGCAAGAGAAAGAGGGGGGCTGAATTTTGCCTAAGGGGGAAGAGAGAGATAAGGGGGAAATTCAAATTTTGAATTCGAGTTTCAATTTTTCATTCTTCTCCTTTGAATTCCTTCATAACATGGCTATTTATAGAATACACCACACAATCACTACCATTGAAAATTAAACACCTCATGATGGTTATATGCACCCATCATGTTACATGAAATCAAAATACATGAAATAAAAACTCTCAAATTAAAACAATGCAACAAGAAAATTAATAAATATAATATAATATTATATTATTATATTATTGTCGCGGCGTTGGCGTTGTAGCGAAATTATTGTCGCGGCGTTGGCGTTGTAGCGAAATTATTGTCGCGGCGATGGCGTTGTAGTGGAGATGGTGTTGTAGCAAAATAATTGCCACGGCGATGGCGTTGTAGTGACGATGGCGTACATTGAAATTATTGTTGCGGCATCATCCATCTGAGTCTTCAAACTTACGGTTGTGGCGACGATCAACATAATGCATGGACCCGGCGTTGCCATGGAGCTCGCCAAAGAACTCATTAGCACCATCTGCAACATCATCACGAACAAATGACGGGACATCATCGCCACCAATCAACCGGTCACGAGCATTACGAACACATGTCCGGACCTCTTCGCCATCACTCACCCATGCTACTCATTTCAAATTTAGAATGCATTAGGTTGGAGAACCTTCTGCACAAATTTGAATCAGTAGAACCAAAGATAATATCATCTACATAGATTTGTACTAGTAGGGTATGGGACTTATGGGTTCTAATAAAAAGAGTTTGGTCTACTCTACCCCTTATAAACTCATTTTTCAGAAGAAAGCATGCTAGGGTCTCATACCATGCTCTAGGAGCTTGCTTTAGACCATATAATGCTTTATGCAATTTGAAAACATAATCAGGATGAGTTGAAGGGATAAAACCTGGAGGTTGTCTGACAAAGACTTCTTCTTTGATATCTCCATTGAGAAAAGCACTCTTTACATCCATCTGGTATACTTTGAAATCTTTGTGTGCTGCATATGCTAAGAAGATTCTTATGGCCTCTAACCTTGCAACTGGTGCAAAGGTCTGGTCATAGTCTATCCCTTCTTCTTGAGAGTACCCTTGAGCAACTAGCCTTGCCTTGTTCCTTATAATGACTCCTTGATCATCCAATTTGTTTCTGAACACCCACTTTGTTCCAACAATGGAGTGATCCTTGGGCCTTGACACTAGTTCCCAAACTTTGTTCCTTTCAAATTGATGCAACTCTTCTTGCATTGCAATGATCCAGTGTGGATCTTGCTCAGTATCTTGAATGGATTGAGGTTCAATTTGAGAAAGGAAGCAAGTGTGCGTCAGGTTTTGGTTGACCTGATTTCTGATTTGCACACCAGCTGAGATGTCTCCAATCACTTGGGAGATTGGATGGTCTCTTGATGTTACAAAATCAACAGTAGGTGTTGATTGTTCACGAACCTGTGTTGTTGTTTTCTCTGGTGGTACAACAACTGGCTCTTCAAGAAGTTTCTCTTCAAGATGTTGAATGTCTTCTTCATCTTCACTGTTTTCCTCTTTTTGAATGATTTGTAACCTGTCCAAGTCTTCTGCAAGAGAGTGTACCTGCAAAGGTTCTATGGTAGAAGTATTTTTCTCCTTGAAAGACATGTTAGATTCATCAAAAAATATATGAACAGATTCTTCAATTTTGAGAGTTGATTTATTGTATACCCTATAAGCCTTACTGATCATGGAGTATCCCAGAAACACTCCTTCATCAGCTTTAGCTTGAAATTTTGCTAAATATTTCTTGTCATTATTGTGAATGTAGCAAATACAACCAAAAATTCTAAAATAATCTACTTTAGGTTTCTTCCCTTTGAGTAATTCATAGGGAGTCTTGCCCTTCAGTTTATGTATTAAACTTCTATTCAACACATAGTTGGAGGTGTTCACTGCCTTTGCCCAAAAGGATAGAGGAAGGTGAGCATCAGACAATAATGTAGTGGCAGATTCAATAAGGGTTCTATTTTTCCTTTCAGCTACCCCATTTTGTTGAGGAGTTCTAGGAGCTGAGAAAGTGTGCCTGATCCCTTCACTCTGATAGAACTCTTGCATAAGAAGAGAATCAAACTCTGTCCCATGATCACTTCTGATCAGGGTAATGTGAGTATTGAACTCAGTCTGTATGCATTTGAGAAACTCTATCAAACACTTAAAGTTATCAGACTTCTTCCTCAGAAAGAACACCCATGTGAATCTAGAGAAGTCATCTACAACCACTAAAGTGTAAGATTTCCCTCCTAAGCTTTATACTGTAATGGGTCCAAAAAATCCATGTGTAACAGATACAAAATCCTAGGTGAATCACTCTTATTAAGTGACTTGAAACTACTTTTGGTTTGCTTGCCTAATTGACAAGCCCTGCAGAGTCCTTCCTTCTTGTAGGGGCCAGAAGGTAGTCCTCTAACAAGGTTGTCCTTGGATAGCCTAGCAATGGTTCTAAGATTTATATGTTATAATCTCTTATGCCATAGCTCATTAGGTCTACTAATAGAATTAAACAGGCAAATATCTACTTCTGTTGAAAGAAAGTCTACTAAATAGATGTTACTTTTCCTTTTACCTGTCAACACAGTTGTGTTGTCCTCTGATTTGATCCTTGCATAAGGATTTGCTGAAAGTCACTTGGTAGCCTTCATCACAGAGTTGACTGATGCTGATCAAGTTGTGCTTCAGTCATTCCACATAGGCTACTTTCTTGAATATGTGACTGTGCCAATCTTGACTGCACCATATCCTTTTGTTGCTCCAAAGTTTGAATCACCAAATATGACTTTGGGTCCAAGCTTGGCTTTAAAGGATGTGAAGTTGTCCTTGTTTCCTGTCATGTGCTTTGAGCACCCACTATCTAGATACCATTGCTGGTTTGATGTTGGATAGGTCTTCACCTGCACATAAAACAATTTACTTATTTTTGACCCAGTTTACCTTGGGCCTAGGTTGATAACCTTTAAATTCAGAAATAAATGACATCCCTGGTTGACTCTTATAACCTTCAGGATGATATCTCCTTGGAGGTATTATCCATTCAGTATAAGGGTTAAAGCTTTGGGATACATGACCCCTAGGTTTGGATTTTGATTTATCCTTGAAGAAGTTTTCAAAGCTCTGATCTCTGCTCGACGATCGTGGAGCTGAGTTCGACGATCTTGGGTCAGATCGTCAAGCTCCGTTCGAAGATCAGCTGTGGCAGAGTTCAGGGTTTAGAGATCGTCGACCTGAGTTCGACGATTTTGCCTGAGATCGTTGATCTGCGTTCGACGATCGTCTAGATCCGTTCGATGATTTCTGTTGAACCTTGGTGTTCTTAGGTAAGTCAGAATTTTTCCTAGCTACCTCTACAACTCCATTGCCTTTATCAGAGATAAATTTAATTGGGGTTGTTAGTACTATAAGTTGGCTAGATGAAGCACCCAAGCCCAGTATACTATTGAATCTAGAGTTCACTGTGCTTGTAATGTCCATTAGCTTGATGCTTCTCCCATTAAGGGATTCTTCAAGCTTTTTGGCCTCTAATAGCTAACTTTTCAGTGAAGTTATCTACTCCCTACAGCACTCCAACTCCTCGGAGAGTTTGAGGTTATCTGATTTTAAGGTACTGTGTTCAGATAATTGATTTCTGAGAGAAATGATTTCCTTCTCATATTTTAATAAGTCTAAAATAGTGCTTTAAATTCATACTTGAAGTCCTCAGAGTTGAAATCAAATGAGTCTTATTACCTGGTCTTCTTCAAGTTGAGTCTCTGATTCAGATTCAGACTCTTCTGCATCAGAATTGTGTTGTGAGGCATTGATAGCCATCATGCAGAATTCCTTCTCTTCAGCATCAACTTCATCATCACATGAGCTGGAAGAAGTTTCAGATTCTTCTTCTGTCTCACTCCAAGTTTCAGCAACAAATCCCTTCCTTGTGTGTTTGTTCTTGCTGGAAGAGGGTTTGCCATTGCTATTCTTCTTGAAGTCCTTATCTTTTCTTCTTTCTTTCTTGTCCTTTTTGTCCTTGTGTTTATTTTCTGGACAGTCGGGCACAATGTGGCCTGGTTTCCTGCAACCAAAGCAGATAATTTCTTTGTTATTTGATTATCATACCTTGGCTTGTCATGCTCTTTGTATGATCTTTTCCTGAAGTCCTTTCTGGCCATTTTGTAAAATCTTTTGGCCAGTAGACTTAGCAATTCCTCATTGCCTGGGATTTTGTCTTCAGGCTGATCTTCAGTGGCTTTGAAAGCTATTGATTTCTCCTTTCTTGTGGCTGGTGAGGCAGCCTTCTGCTCTTCTTCTCTATTCTTAATGAGCAGCTCATAAGACTTGAGCTTGCCGAAGAGAGCTTCTGTTGTGATCTCATTGAGACTTCTGGCATCCTTGATTGGTCAGATCCTTGAGTCCCAAGTGCTTGGGAAGCACATTAGGATTTTATCATTTAGCTCAATCAATGAGATCTCCTTGTCCAAAGTTTTCAGTTCATTGACTATCAGACTGAGTCTGTTATACATGTCTGCTACTGACTCAGCTTCTCCTTTCTTGAAATTCTCATATTGGGTTATGAGGTGAGATCTTCTGTCTTTTCTCTCATCAGCTGATCTTAAGACTATTTCAGATAGCTTGTCCCAGATGTCCTTTGTGAGTTGCATTCAGCTACTTTTTGGAATATCTCATCAGACATAGTCTGGGCTACATTGTTCATAGCTTTTGCATATGCAACTTTCCATTTCTTTATCTCTGCATCTGTTCCTGATGGAAGTGGAACAACACTTGTACTTGTGTTCTCTGTAGGTCTTGGACACACTGTCAAAACAGAATTGAAAATGTCCTCTTCAATAGAGTTCATGTACAGTCTAATTCTTGCCTTCCAAAGTGCAAACTTAGACAGATTGCACACTGGAGGTCTGGTGCTAGCATAATCTTTGTTTTGGGACATGATTTGTGAAGAAATAATTCTAATAACTAAATCAAAACAAGTAGATCTAACTATAGGGATCTTTGGGTTCAGGTGTTAGTCTGTGCAAACACTAAGGTATGGTATTATAACCAACCTGGGAGATGTTGTAAGTTTAAGCAACCTCGCTTTGATACCAATTGAAAGTGCAAGTTAGATCTGATATACTCTAGAGGGGGGTGAATAGAGTATGGTGCTTGCTCAAAACTTTTTACAACTATTGTTGTATTCCTAAGTGAACTGGGAAGCAAATAATAAAAAGTAAATCTAAACACAGAAAAATCACAAGGCAATCACAAAGCATAGCCAGAAACAAAAGAAAGATATGCAACCAGATGACACAAGGAGCTATAGTGGTTCCCCAACCAATCTGAGTACATCCACTCTTCTACCACCCTAGGTAGGAATCTACTGCAGGATGAGTTGATCAGGTGTCCTGGGCACCAATGAGCTTTTGAAAAGGTGCTCAAAAACCAAACCAGATTTTTTGATCAGGTGTCTTGCCACCACTGAGTTTTGATAAGGTCTCAGAAACCAAACACAAACTTTTGAAGGGAGTTTGAAAACCCTTTATAGCAGAGAGAGAGAGAGAGAAAGGGATGAGATGATCTTCTCTGTCAACAGTCAGAGAGAAGATAGTGGATGTTGTCAAAGCTCCCCCTGAGATCTTGAGTTGTTCAACAAGTGAAGCTTTGCAGTAGGGTGATAGGCCTTCAAATGATTTGATCTCCAGCAATAGATGATTTCAGCAACAGCTGAAATGTGAGGTGTTTGAAGTCTTGAATGATGATGACCTTTGAACACTTGAATCGAGAGAGATCTGAAAATCTCAGTTAGTTGATCTCCTTTTGTGATGTGTTCTTGTATGACTTCTTGAGACTGAGAATATCTGCAACTCTCTTTCTTTCTCTTGTGTAATTGTTGTTGTGAGAGCTGTAAATCTTGTTGTTGCAGAGAAATATTGTTGCAGAAGTTGTAATTCTGTCTTTGTTGCAGAGAATTAATATATCTTTTATTCCTTTCGTCTGAATAGAAATGATCCTCTGTCCAAGATAGCCATTTGCCTGTCATTAATTACTTCCTTAACTGTATTTTGTCTTCTGGAGGAAATTCCAATAAAACATTCCTTGAAAATTCCTTGAAAATTCCTTGAAACTTGCTCCAGATTAAATGAAAAAACGGCTATAAGATCCTTGACATAAATGCTGAGAATAATTCTACAACTGTTTGAATTTGAATCTTGAAAAACGTTGAACTCTTCAGAGAAACGTCGAACTTCGCTCCACTATCGTTGAACTGAGCTCAGAGATTGGACTTAGACAGAAATAGAGATCGTCGATCTGAGCTCAACTATCGTCGAACTGAGCTCAGAGATAGAGAATCTAACTGGAGTCAAGAACGTCGAACTGAGCTCGAAGATCGTCGAATGGAGTTCGACGACTTGTTGAAGTTGAGCTCAGAGATCGTCGAATGGAGTTCGACGATCCGTCGAAGTGAGCTCAACGATCGTCGAATGGAGTTTGACGATTCGTCGTACTGAGCTCGTCGAAATGACTTAGTCTCCAAAACTAAAAAACCTGGTCTTGAGGGCAGCTTACAAACCTAAATACTAACCCTTACACTCAATTCTAATTGACCTTTAGATCTATACAATGAGGTCAAAACAGGTTTCCTAAGAGACATAGTGATCCTTGCCCAAATCAGTAATAGGGTGTTCCAACACTGGGTATGAGATTAGTGTCCTGGTTTTGTAAGAAACAATCATCTATGTCTACCTCAACTGCTGAGGCAGAATACATTGCAGCTGGCAGCTGTTGTTCCCAGATGCTGTGGATTCAAAATCAACTTCTAGACTATGGTCCCAACTTAAATAATTCAATTCTACTATGTGATAACACAAGTGCTATATCCATAGCACAAAATCCAGTCCATCACAGTAGGACCAAACATATAGACATTAGGTATCATTTCATAAGAGAGTGTGTAGACAAAAACAAAATTAAACTTGTCTATATCTAAACTGATTTACATAGAGCTGAAATTTTCACCAAACCTCTGGATGAAAGAAACCATTTATTCTTTATAAATCAGCTAGGAATGATCAATGGAGAAGACTTAGTTTAGTTTTTATCTGCACTCGACGAATTTTCCAAAGTTCATCGAACGGAGCTCGACGAACTAGGGACAATTCGGGAGATATTCGTCGAACGGAGATCGACGAACTCTCTGTGAGTGAAGTTATTTTCATCGAACAGAGATCGACGAATCCACTTCAGAAAACTTTCATCGAACGGAGCTCAATGAAATGTCTTCAAATCTTCAGACTAAGCTCGATGAATTGTCTAACTCTAAATTTTTTCGTCTAACCCAGATTGAAGAATGTTTTAATTTTTGTGGAACGGAGTTTGTCGATTCATATTCTGGAAAATCTTATATCTAGGTTTTCTTCGACCTCCGTCCTGCGCTTTTTATTCCTTTGCACTTGATCGTCGTTTTCTCTTGCAGGTACTCTCATGGTGATTCCAACAGGAACCCTTGCTGCGATGAAGTTCGATACCGGCTTCAATGTCGACTTTGATTCGTTTCAGCATTCAGACCCCATATTTCTGGATATTCTGCAACTTTTGGAAGAACAGCAACTGAAGACCTTGATGACAACAAGGATCAAGCTATCTGGAACTGAAATCAGAGAATGGGTTTATACATCTTCAACAACAGAGGAGAACACAATGGTTGGATCAATTGCGGGTAACGCTATCTCTCTCTCCCGCCGTATTAACTAAAATATTTGGATTGAATAATGGAGAAGAAGAATTAGAGATTGACAGTGAAGGGTATGACATGATGCTAAACATGATGGGTTACTCTAGAGAAAACACTAATAAATTACTGAAGAAACATTTATCTGCAGAATTTAAGTTTCTTGCTGATATTGTTGGGAAAGTCTTACTGGGCAAGCATACTGTACACGATTATATAACCAGGCATCAATTTTTAGCTATGTGTGTAGTAGTCAATAAGAAAAACAGTGGACTGGGCTCAGATCATCTTTGATCTGATCAAGAAAAAGAACAACAAAAGGATGTGTGTTTTGGAAGGATCCTGGGGATCTTTTTGAAGGAAAAAGCTGCTGAATCACTGGTCTCCCCGACCATATTCATCAATGCCAGCAAAAGGCTTACCTGTGCCTTGTTTGGTAGGTGGGAGATGATAATAACAAAGTCTTCTAAGGCCTCATCCTTTGCCACCAGAGCTTCTGAGAGCACAAGGGCTGTAACAACCAATCCCCACCCTTCTAAAGAGATCACTCCCTCATCTCCATCTCTTAGAGCACTCCAAACTTAACTACCCTCTACACCCCCACACAACAGTCCTCCCTCCTTAACATCAGATTCTACAACAACCCTCCTCCACCATATCCTCTACTCCACAACCCCAACAACAACCACAACCACAACCATTTGTTCATATTACTACTCTAGCTACATCACCTGCCACTTCTCCACCCATAGATCTTACTAACATACCCTCTTCCCCTATTCCGGAATATCATCAACCCTCCCCTTCTCCAACACCACCTTCATCTCCTCTTCCACCACATTTGTCCTCCGTACCATCTTTCAATCTACTGTCATCTCCTCCCACTACTCCTTCTCCTCCAAATCAATCCACACATGATGACCAAATGCCAGATACTCCTCCTACAATCCACCAACTCCTACCATCCCTCCATTTGTCTCCACTCACCCACCTTCTGGACAACCTTCTGCAACTCCACCATTGGACCCCCTCCACAATTTCTTCTGTCATTGCCCTCATCACACCCCTCCTCAAAATAATAATAGCAGAGGCCATTACACCTCTTGCTACTTCTATATCTTCCATCTCTGCCCAGATTTCTGCCCTCACTGCTGCCCCATCTTCAGTAAGGGGAATGGCTCCAGTTCACACTGAAAGCAGGCAGGGGGAGATGTTTGATGAAGAGGCTACAACATAACCAGTAGTAGATGCAATAGCAAAAGCAGTAGCAGATGCAGCAGTAGCAGCAGTAGTTCTAGCAGAAGTACCAGCAGATACAGATGCTGAGTTAGATTTAATTATTTTTATTCATTTTATTGAGACTGACATGGAAATAGATGAGTCACTAACAGAAGAGATAATTACTGCTGATGATTTCATTTTCAATCCCATAGTAGATTTAGTAAATTTTTTGAAAATTTTTGATACTGCATATTTGAGTTTCCTTCCAGTAGACTATACTAAGTCATCTTTGGCTATTGTTCCCTATTCTTCTCCTATAAGTCCTAAAGTTGCCAAGCAACTCAGAGACATTTTTGGTGCTCTAGAGCTTACAGTCATTCCATCCCCTCCAGAAACTTTTTCTGCACCAAGCTTTGTAATGGATGACTCTCCTATGCCAGATCTTGATGCTTTGATCTTGGCTGATATTGAAGAAGAGAATAAGGCAGTTGCTGAAAGCACTGTCATAGATAGTTCTCCAGCTAGTATTACAGTTTCTCCTCCAGCTCCATCTCAGACTGAGAATCCTATCATTTCTGTTGAGGACCTGAAAGCTTTGAATGATGTATATGATAATCCTCAAGAGTCTGAAGATGAGGATGATGATGAAGATGAGGAATCTGATGAGAATCTAAAGACGAAGAAAGTGACTAAGAAGAGGAAAACAGCTCCTCATCCTGCTCCCGAACCAAATCCAGCAAATGACACTCCCTACTACATTCTTCAGAAAACTACTCCTTATAAGGGAATGCCTGCTTGGATGTGATTATCCAAGAATGAACAGAAAGAGAGAAAGAGAAGCAGAAGATATTCACCTCCACCAACTCATAGATACAGAAAGGACCCTCCTACACCTCCTCCTCCAGCTGCTGGTGCTTCAGGCACAACTTCTCAAAGGACTACCCAATTTCAAACTTATCAAAGACATCAGGGTAGGTCCTCATCCTCAGAAAGCAGCCAGCAAACACAGTATCCATCTAGCAAGCAGCACCAACCTCAACAACAGCAACAACATCAACAACAAAAACAGCAAAAAGTTCCTGAACATCAACAAGCTGAAAGCTCTAACAGACCTGCTTCTCCACCTGTACCTTTTGAAGATCCAGAAACTACAACAACTACTAGGATGGCCAGGTTCCAAGAACTTGTTGGCCTTTATATGATCAACAAAGCCAGAGCTGAAGGAAAGGATCCATCATAATATACTACCATCTCTAAATACAGGAAGGAAGAGCTCACAAGGTTTGAAAAAGCTAACAAATTGTTCAATGTTGATGATTACATGAAATTGCACCTAGAAGCAGTAGTGCCCAGGGCCACATCTTTGAAAATCATAGCGGCTGCTGATATGACAATGACTAAGGTGCAAGCCGTCGATACCAATAGGGAAATTGTTTTTACCAAGCCTGGAGATAAAGGTAAAGAGGAGAAGCCCAAGGAAAAGAAGCAGAAGAAATGATCTCTGAACTATTTAGTTTCTGAACTATTTTATAACTACTTTCTATTTTTGATACAAAGCTTGCATATATATATCTGTTGCATGTATTAATTTTTTCTGCCAGATATATGCTTTCTTTCTTTGCTTATTTTCAGTTTAGTCTGAGTCTGTAATTAGTGACCTCACCCAAATAGGGGGATATTGTTGGATCCCTAGTTTGATTTGGGCTAGGTTCACTAAGTTAGGATCTTGTGAACCATATCGTATAACCAGGGTCATAGTTGTGTCCTAGAGTCTAGGACAAGTCCTTAGTTTCAACATCTCATGTACCAGCCATCATCAGACTGCTAGAGACTCAAGACTTAGAAAATTTCCAAAGACTCAGTAAAATGAGTTCGACATTCGTCAAACTCAGGTCGACGATTGTCGTGCTCAGCTCGACAATCTCAGAGAAAATTCTCTGAGCTGAGCTCGACGAACTTGATTCTCAGGTCGACAATCTTTGGAATCTACCTTCAGCATTCCAAGTCCAGACTTTATTCTCTAGACTCCAGTAGACAAACTTAGTTCTCTGCTCGATGATTTCTAGTTTCTCTACCTCAACTTATTAATCTAAAAGCCTCTCAGTTTCCTATGTCCAGAATCATCTCCATTCGACGAATTCAAGATTCTCAGCTCGACGAAACAAAATCTCAGAATTACTTTGCTAAACTTCAGTCGACGAAACTAGTTATCAGCTCGACGAACTCCATACACATAATTGTCAAAGTTTCTAATCAATGCAGTTCTAGTCTCTGCTTGACGATCTTGGAACTCAGCTCGAGGAACTGAAGCCATCTAGTCGACGAACACAGCTTCTCAGCTCGACGATTTTTGTTCTCTGTTAGACAAATCCAGACTTAGTTATTTCTTTCATTCTGTCCCCTTCCTATTATAATAATTCCTGAGTAATCAATGCTAAAATATTCTCTGAATATAGTTGTTAGATAGAGCATTGTTTATGGTCTTCTCCAAGATTATTGCTTGCCATTTTTCCATGGGACAGTTGGGGAAATAAATCAATGCAGTTTATTTTGAAGGTCGTTAACTATTAATGCAGAGGAATTCAAATTTCGAAAGAGAATTTCTTGACAAAAAATATAAAAGAAATTTCCTCTTCTTTCTTGGATAAACATATACACACAGAAGAGATACATAGATATATAGACAACATACATACACAGTTAGTGTGTTTGTAACAAGGATTTCTCTGTTATTCTCTCTTGACAGAAATCTGATAAAAAGATAGAGAACTCTGATATAGAAAAGTAGCCCTAGACCAGAAGAACATCAGCTATCTGAAGAAGAAGAACACCAAATCAAGGTCAAAAGTCTTCATTCTTCAACACTCCAGGACACTTCAAAGGGCAACAACAAATCCATCTGTCAAGAACTTCCTGAGTACTTTCTGGTCAAGGCTGATAAAGACTGAAGACCTATAACCCTAAAGCAAAGCTCCAGTTTTTCCTGAACCATTCTACATCTCAGGGGGAGCTCTTTGCTAATATCATT
Source organism: Platanthera guangdongensis (assembly GCA_039583875.1). Taxonomy (NCBI): domain Eukaryota; kingdom Viridiplantae; phylum Streptophyta; class Magnoliopsida; order Asparagales; family Orchidaceae; genus Platanthera; species Platanthera guangdongensis. The sequence continues at coordinate 36,261,148 of CM077149.1, read as the reverse complement.
TCCACTTAAGTCTTCTCAGTTGTATAGTGAGAAAGAGAAGACAATATCATCTCTCATCCCACCACTGTGTAAAGGGTTATAACTCTCTTCAAAAGTTATTCCTGGTTGCAAGTCGCCTGACCTAAAAAACTTGAGGTTTGGTCTTTGAGCAACTGATCAAAAGCTCATTGGTGTCAGACACCTAATCAAAAATCTGAGTGGATTCCTAGCAGGGTGGTAGAAGAGTAGATGTACCCAAGTTGGGGAACCACTATAATTTCTTATGTTGTCTGGTTGCCCTTTCTTTTTGTTCTTGCTATGTTTGTGCCTTTTTAGGAATGCTATGTTTATGCTTTATTAATTTTATTCTACAGTTTTTTTTTACAGCAAAAGCTGTAAAGGATTTAAGAATACTCTATTCACCCCCCCCCCCCCTAGAGTATTTCAGATCTAACACCTCACTTTCATATTTGGCTAAAGGAGGGGGGAAGCGCTCTAAGATCTTATGGGTGTGTGCTGGGACCTCCACGCCGACCCCTTGGTCCGTCCCCTGTTCTCTTCTTCCTTTATTGTTTGGCTCGCAGGAGAGAAGTAAGTGCGCAATCACCCCAACCCCAAGGCGAATTCCTTAGAGACTGAATTCTCGTTTCAACATTTATGGCCCTAAGAAGATCCCACTGACCAGGCTCCCACAAGCTAGTAGGGCTAGAATGCACCTTCGACAGAGAGAAAAGTTGTGTTATTAAATGGCCCCAAGTAGACCCGCTGACCAGGCTCCCATCAAGATGGAAAAGACGTAGGCTCGCTCGGTGGCTATATTTTATGATTTTTATGTCCCCAAAAAGGTCCCGCTGACCATGCTCCCACGAGCTGGCAGGGCTAGAAGGCACACTTGGCAGTGAGAAAAGTTATGTTATCAACTAACCTAAGTAGACCCACTAACCAGGCTCCCATCAAGCTGACAGGGTCGTACGCTCACTCGGTGCCAGGTGTGAAATTTTATGGTTTTTATGGCCCCGAGAAGAACTCGCTGACCAGGCTCCCACTATCTGGCAGGGCTGTAAGGCATACTAGGAGGTGAGAAAAGTTATGTTATAAAATGGCCCCGAGTATACCCACTGACCAGGCTCCCATGAAGCTGGCAGGGTTGTAGGCTCGCTCGGTGGCAGGTGTGAAAGTTTATGGTTTTTATGGCCCCGAGAAGATCCCGCTGACAAGGCTCCCGCTAGCTGGCAGGGCTAGACGGAGCACTTGGCGGTAAGAAAAGTTATGTTATCAAACAGCCCCGAGTAGACCCGCTGACTAAGCTCCCATCAAGCTGGCAGGGTCATAGGCTTGCTCGGTGGCAGGTGTGAAAGTTTATGGTTTTTATGGCCCTGAGAAGATCCCACTGACCATACTCCCACTAGTTGGTAAGGCTGGAAGATGCACTCGGCGGCGAGAAAAGTTTTGTTATTAAATGACCCCGAGTAGACCCACTGACCAGGCTTCTAACAAGCTGGCAGGGTCGTAGGCTCGCTCGATTGTAGGTGTGAGAGTTTATGGTTTTTATGGACCTGAGAGGATGCCGCTAATGGGCTCCCACTAGCTGGCAGGTCTGAAAGGCACACTCATTGGCGAGGAAAGTTATGTCATCAAACAACCCTGAGTAGACCCGCTGACCAGGCTCCCATCAAGTTGGTAGTGTCATAGGCTCGCTCGGTTGCATATGTGAAAGTTTATGGTTTTTATGGTCCCGAGACGATCCCGTTGATCAGGCTCCCACTAACTAGAAGGTCTGGAAGGCGCACTCGGCGGCGAGAAAAGTTATGTTATCAAATGGCCCTGAGTAGGCCCGCTAACCAGGCTCCCATCAAGCTGGCAAGGTGGTAGGCTCGCTCGGTGGCAAGGGTGAAGGTACTTGGAACAACTAGACCTAGAGCTGCTCCCATTGTCAGGCACTCACCAAGCTAACAGGGTTGTTGGACTCATGATTAACATTTCGAAGTGCACCGACAACAGTTTTCAAATAACGAACACCTATCCTAAGTAGGGATAGAGGAATCCAGGCCCATTTCGGCACGTTCCTCTCGGCAGGGGTTTATCGGCATGTCCCTCTCGGCTTGCTCCTCTCGGCAACGTTTACTTAATCTTCTCAGCGAACGGACTGTGGTCATCACCTAAGAGCATAGGATGCATGTGAATGCACGAAAGCACGGGCGAGTAATAAAAATCGAAAAGAATAAATCTCAGACAATATCTCGGCAAGGGAATGAAAAGAACAAGACAATGTATTTTCCAGAAAATTATTACATGTATCCTCGGGTCTTTCCTGTTACATCGATGGTCGGAAAAGGTGAAAAATATAAACAAAAAGAAATAAAAAAGCGAAAAGGCTCAGGATGATTCACTGGACTTCTCGTCAGAAGATTCGTTTCTCCCGCCCAATCGCGAGTCAGCTTCATCCTCACCTTGAGAGTCTTATCCCGCAGGTTTGGCAATTGGGTCAAATAGCCAACGGGGGAGGCCTCGTGCCGTGAGCCTCTCGCCACCTTTGGCCGGCAATGCGGAATCCCGCAGCAGCCTGATCACATGCCTGGCCGTCGCCTGGGAATTCTCCTACATCATTACTTCGATCTCATTATTGGCGTATTGATGTCTCTTGACCTTCTCGCTCGGGGGCGGCAAAAGGAAGGTCTTTTGCGGGAGCTTGACCACAACCTTCAACATAGTGATCTCGTGCTCGGGATTAGCCTCCCATTCCCGTGACAGCTTGACGTTTGTGGAATCCTATGAAAAGCTCATCAGAACTAATTAGCGAAAAATAGCCACAATTTGGAAAGTAGTTAAACCATCCCGTACCTCGAGCGTTGGTTGGCTGTCGAGAAGCATCGGGCGGCTGGCAAGAAGCGCCTTGGAGGCCTCCAGTTCATCCTTCAGAAAGGCCACCTCCTCCTTGGCGAGATCCCAAGATTTCTAGACTTCGGCTAAATTCTGCTCGATTTTTAGGTTGCGACGCGAGGACATGTGCACAAGCTCTAGAGCACGCAGCTGTGCTCGCACAGTCTCATGCGCGAGAGCCCTAGTGGACTCCATGTCATAGACGTTGGTGTCCACCCAACTGTAGAGCCCGAAGGCGAGTGCAATAGTGATGACTAGTTTTAGTCATCGGTTTTTGGGTTAGTTTAGCATAAATATTCCTAGGTTTAATTTTATTTTTATGTATTTTGTGTTTGTTATGTTATATTTTATATTTGGTAACTAACATTATGTTTTCTTTTATTTTATTTTGTAGGCTCAAGTCCAGCACAACACCATGCAGCCCACATAGTGCAGCCCGAGCCCATGGTGTAGTCGGCCCCCTTTTCTCAAGTGCAGCCCGAGCCCTTGATGCCGCCCCACCATGCAACCCGAGCCCATGATGCAGCCGGCCCTCCCTTAAAGTCCAGCCCGGCCCCCTTGTGCCCCTTCATCTCCACATTTCTCTAGAACCTTCCCCCTCATTAATACTATTGGATCCTTAATTTGATTTTGGCTAGGTTCACTAAGTTAGGATCATATGACCCATCATGTATAGCCAGGGTCATGGTTGTGTCCTAGAGTATAGGCCAAGTTCTTAGAATCAACATCACATGGACCAGCCTTCAACAGACTGCCAGAGACACAAGCAATTATGTCGACACATCGGAAAGGCTGTATCGACACTAGAAGCCAGATTGTGTCGACACACAGGACTTGTGTCGACACACAGAACATCTGTCGACATCAACTGTGTCGATACCAGAAGCCAGATTGTGTCGACACACAGAACATCTGTCGACATCAACTATGTCGACACCAGGAGCCAGATTGTGTCGACACACAGGACTTGTGTCGACACACAGAACATCTGTAATTATGTCGACAGGTCTTGTGTCGACACACTCCAGATTTCTGTCAAAACAACAACTATATCGAGACAAGAAGCAATTGTGTCGACACACAGGACTTGTGTCGACACATTCCACATAAGTTGTGTCAACAAGTTAAAGAAGAACTGTGTACTCAGCTTGATGAACTTAGACCACATTGGCAAGAGTTATCTAGCAGCAGTTAGAGGTTCTCAGCCCAACAAAACTAGTTCTCAGTTCGACGAACCCAGTTCTCAGGTCGACGATTTCTAGATACTCTACTTCAGCATTTCATTCCAGAAATATCCAAGTCCAAAAACACTTCACTGAACTCTGGTCAACGAAGTCAAATTCTCAGCTCGACGAACTTGATGTACAGAAAAGGCAAGGTTATAGAGAATGCAGTTATCTGTTCTCAGCTCGACGATCTTGGAACTCAGCTCGACGAACTTTGGACTCAGCTCGACGATTTCTGTTCTCTGTTTGACGAATCCTGACTTGGTTATTTCCATCCTTCTGTCACTTTCCTACTGTAATAATTCCTGAGTAATTAATGCTAAAATATTCTCAAAATATTACCGTTAGATAGAGAATTAATTATGGTCTTCTCCAGGATTATTGCTTGCCGTTTTTCCATGGGACAGTTGGGGAAACTCAAACAATGCAAGACATTCTCTAGGCCGTCAGCAATGAATGCAGAAGAGATTTCAAATTTCAAAAGGAAGATAATCTGGAAAATATAAAAGGGATTTTTCTTCCTCCTCTCAAGTGTGACTGAGAAATAATACACACAGATAGAGAAGACAACACACAGCTCTCTGCAAGAACTTAGACCTTACAACAATACAGAATACAGTGATATAGCAAAACAAGCCCTAGACCAGTGAACCATCAGCAAGTTGAAGAAGGAAGAAGTACAAACAATGAAAATCAAGAGTCTTCTTATGTCTACTTCCAGGATTCTTCAAAGGACAACACATATTCATTCTGTCAAGAAGTTCCTGGAGTTGATCTGGTCTAAGCAAAGAGTTTGAAGGCCTATCACCCTAAAGCAAAGCTCCATCTTCCTAAACTATTCAACATCTTAGGGGGAGCCTTTTGCTAACACCAAATCCACAAAAGTCTTCTCAGTTATTTTGAGAAAGAGAAGACATAATCAATCTCTCATCCTCTCACTGTAAAAAGGGTTCTTAACTCCCTTCAAAAGTTATTCCTGATTGCAAGTCACCTGACCAAAAGACTTGAGGTTTGGTTTTTGAGCACCTAATCAAAAGCTCATTGGTGTCAGGCACCTGATCAAAAATCGGAGTGGATTCCTACCAGGGTGGTAGAAGAGTGGATGTACCCAAGTTGGGGAACCACTATAAATTTCTTGTATTGTCTGGTTGCTCTTTTCTTTTGTTTCTTGTTGTGGCTGTGATAGTTAGGATTGTTGTTCTCGTGTTTTAATTTAATTCCCGCAGCACTAGGACTAGATTAAAGTAGTTGGAAAATTTTATAAAAAACCCTAAATACTCCATTCACCCACCCCCCTTTAGAGTATTCCAGATCTAACTCCTCACTTTCAATTGGTATCAGAGCATGGATTCCTTGGTTGTACAAGCTAACCCTTGAACCAAAGATCCTGTGTTAGATTTGTCTTTTCATTTCTATTAAATATTCACACACAGCATGACATAGAACAAAGACTATGCAAGCACTAGACCTCCAGTTTGCAACCTAAACAGGTTTTCCATCTGGAACGCAAGAATCAAGTTATATATGAACTCTATTGATGAAGATATTTTTAATTCCATTGTGACAGGTCCTCCTCTACCATCTGCCTCCACCTCTACACCAACATCCAGCAACAATGCAGTTCCACCACCTGAGTGGACTGAGGCCCAGAAGAAGCCTAAAATTACTGATGTCAAGGCCATGAATATTCTAGCCCAAACAATGTCAGATAACATCTTTCAAAAAGTGGCTGAATGCACATCAACCAAAGCCATCTGGGATTCTCTCAATCAAATGGTGGCTGGATCTGCTGATGAAAGAAAGGATAGGAGATCCAATCTCATATCCCAATATGAAAATTTCAAGAAGGAGGAAGCTGAATCAGTAGCAGACATGTACAATAGGTTGAGCTCAATCATCAATGAGCTGAAAATCTTGGACAAGGACATCACCCTCACAGAGGTGAATGATAAAATCCTTATGTGCTTCCCAAGCTCATGGGATTCAAGGATCTGGCCCATCAAGGAGATCAGGATCCTGAATGAGATTTCCACTGAATCTCTTTTGGGAAAGTTAAAGTCCTATGAGCAGCTTATCAAATCCAGAGAAGCAGCTGAGCAAAGAACACCTCCACCAGTAAAGAAGGAGCACAACATTGCATTCAAAGTTGCTGAGGAGATAGAGACTCCAACAATGAATGAAGAACTGATGTCTCTCTTTGCCAAGAGATTCTACAAGATGGCAAGGAAAGACTTCAGAAGAAATCCATCCAGACAGGATGACAAGCCATGGTATGATAAGACCCCCACTAAAGAAGTGGTGTGCTTTGGCTGCAGTAAACCTGGACACCTTCCTCTCAGAGTGTCCAAAGATGCAGAAGAATGAGAAGAGAAGAGAGTTGGATACAAGAAGACAACAAAGAAGCAGGTCTTCCTCTAGTAGACACAAGAAGAAGAAGAAAGGCATTGTAGCTGAAAGCTGGAGTGAAACAGAAGATGAATCCTCATCCTCCAGCTCCAGTGAAGAAGAAGAAGAGGCAAGGCCAAAGAAGTCTGCCTCATGGAAATTGATGCTTCTAGAACTCATTCAGATGAAGGATAATCAGATAATGAAGACGCTTCAGAATCTGAGGCTGACCAGGTACTTTCTTCTTTTGATTATAGTTCTGATTCTTTTAGAACTGAATTTAAAACCATGAGCATAGATCTAATAAATTCATAAAAAGAAATCAAGACACTTAGGGAAAAACTAGCTAATCAAGAAACCCTGACATCTGAAAACACTAAGTTAAAGGATGAATTAAATGAAGCTAATGAACTAATCAACTCCTTGAAAACACAACTATGTGAGGCCAAACAACTTGAGGAATCTCTCAATGGGAGAAGCCTCAAGCTGATGGACATTACAAGCACTGTAAATGACAGACTGAATGGCAAGTTGGGCTTGGGTGCTTCATCAAGTTTGCCCCCCATTCTCAAGAAGAATATTTTGTCAACCCCCATCAAGTTTTTTTTTTACTAAAGGCAAACAGATAATAACTAATAAACAAATCACAGAAGAAATTCCAAACCTTAAAAATCAAAATAATAGAAACCAAAAAATAAGTAAAAACAAAGTTCAGCAAATTTCGTCGAACTCAGATCGACGAAATGCTGCCAGTTCGTCGAACTCAGATCGACGAAATGCTGCCAGTTCGTCGAACTTTAGTTGACGAGCTCTGAACGCAAACTTAAGCTATAATTATTTGTCTAACTGCGATCGACGAACTTTGTATGGTTTGTCAAGCAGAGATCGATGAACGTGGGGCACAGAAAATGACTATGTTCATTCTCTGGGTAGAGATCGATGATCGCATCCCAATTCATCGAACTTAGGTCGACAAACTCACAACAATTCGTCAAACCCAGAAAGACTAAACAAAAATTATAACTGTGACAGCAACTCTAATAAACCTAGAAAACCATTTAGTCCATTAGCTGATTGGATAATTCCACCTAGAAGATATCACCCACTGGGATACAAATCTAAACCAGAGTTTTCTGTGATATTTAGTTTTTCTTACCAGCAATATAAAGGACCTAAGGTAACCCGGGTCAAGAACAACTAACTATTTTTATTGCAGGAAAAGGGCTATCCAGTGATTAATGAAACCTGGTACCTAGATAGTGGATGCTCCAAACACATGACTGGAAACAAGGATAACCTAATCAACTATAAGTCTAAGATGGGACCAAAGGTAATCTTTGGTGATTCAAAGTTTGGCTAGTCAGAAGGTTATGGAGAAGTGAAAATTGGAGCTGTCACCTTCAAGAAAGTGATATATGTCAAAGGACTCAAATATAACCTCATCTCCATAAGTCAATTATGTGATGAAGGTTATTAGGTACACTTTAAATCAACCTCCTGCACTATCTCTAATAAAGAAAAACAAATTATTTAAATTGAAAATAGACAAGGCAACATCTACTTAGTAAATTTCTACTCTGCCAATTCAGATATCTATCTACTCAAAATAGTTAGTACTCAGAATGAATTATGGCATAATGATGACTACTTTTAGTCATCATTTTTGGTATAGTTTAGTTTAAGAAATTCCTAAGTTAATTGGTATATTTTGCTTACTTTATTCTTATTATGCTTACTTTCATATCTTATTTGTTTGTTATAAATATATTTTTTTATGTTATGTTATGTTTATGTTCAATTTTATTTTTATTTTATGTTATGTTAGGTATGTTATAATAATTAATGTTTTGATATAAAATATGTGTCTAATTTGTTATGTTTTATTTTGTTGTGCAGCCCACATCATGATGCAGCCCATACCCGAGCCTTCTTCATTGGTGCAGCCCACATCTTCACATCATGGAGCAGCCTGGCCACTTATGGTGCAGCCCACATCATGATGCAGCCCCCCTACATGCTACCCGAGTCCATATAGATGCAGCCCTCTTCCACCAAAGAAGCCCATACCCGAGCCTTCGTCATTGGAGCAGCCCACAAGATGCAGCCCGGCCTCCTCCTCACTTCAAAGTGCAGCCCACAAAGTGCAGCAAGCCCCCTCCATGGTGCAGCCCAACATCTCTCCAAATCACCCTACCCGAGCTTACAATAAAGCCCAATCCAAGCAGCCCACTCATGCATTGGCCGGCCACATGCATGCATGTTCTCTCTCTCTCCCTCTCATTTATTGCATGCATGTATCCACTTTCTCATGCATTGGCCGGCCACTTGCCACACCATCCTTCCTCTCTCTCTCCTTTTTATTATTTTTCTCCACTCTTTATTATCATCCATTCCCCTTATTTACTCTCTTTATTTTATTTGATTTCTTTTAAATACTATGCATTGAATCATCCTCTCCCTCTCCCTTCATTAAATGAAATGCATTCCCCCTCTCCCTCTACATGGCCGGCCACCCCTCTTGCCCCCTCTTCTTTATTCCCATCTAGAATCTTCCCTCCTCATCTATAAAAGGCACCATGGTCTCATGCTTTGGGGGTTGGATTTTGGAGAGCAAGTGAAGTGCTAGTTCAAGAGAGAGTGCTTTCTTTTATGTTGCTTACATGTTGTTAAGTCTTTATTAGTGTAACATTTGCTTTTGATAATGTAATCTTTCCTTCGGTAGCATAATCTTGTCTCTTTATTATTTTGTACTTCTCTGTTTTTACATATCAATGAAAATGAATTTCTTTTATCCTTCCGTGCTTTCTCTCTTAACTATGCGTAGCTAATCTTCTTTTAGCATTTGATCATGAGGATCCATGATTTGAGATAGGAATTCTTTTTACTTCGTAATTTTATTTTTGCTAGCTTTCGCTCGATCCCTCTTTGATTTATTTCGAGCCGACTCCGTATTTCCGGTATACGGTAGTAGGCCTTTGATCTCATTTCATAATAGTCGAGAGACTCATTGATTTGAAAGATCATTCAAAGAGGGAAGGAGTTGCACGCAATCCTAGAGATAGGATGACGTAAATCCTCCGGATTGCAGTCAAATCCAATAGTGCGGATCACCTCGATAATGCAACTTTAGGCCACTTTGATTTGTAAAGAGATTTCGATCAAAGCGTCTATAAGTTAGGAGACTTAATGTTCTAGCGAGATTTTGTCTTATTTTCGGATCCGTCACGGTCGAGTTAAGTCGCAATTATAAAATATTATTTTTTATTTCTCCTATCTCTTTTCATGGTGAATCATCGATCAAGTGCTATATTTTAATCCATAGTTCCATTTTAATTTTCGTTTCAGTTTGATTTTAAAAATTCTCAAAACCCATTTTCTTTCGGTAGGATAATAGTTCAAGCGTGAGTAATAGTACTTGACAACCCCGTGTTTAAATACGACCTTGATATTACAATTCGACAGGTACACTTGCCTATTCGGGTTTTAGCCCATCAAGTTTTTGGCGCCGTTGCCGGGGACGTTTTTTCGTCAATATTAAGAAAGCGCTTACGCTATTACTTCTACAAAAATTAAAAAAAAAAATTCCTTTCTCTTTTTTTCTTCTTCAAGTTTTTTTTATTTCCCTTCTTCTCTTTTTCTTTCCTCCACTCTCCTTCTAATTTTCTTAGTGCATGACCCGCACGAATCCGTCGCTACTTGTTGATTTGGACCCAGAAATCGAATGCTCCTTTCAGAGAAACTTACGATTCAGTGGTTCCACTTCTCAAACAGCGGTTGGGGATTCCGACTGTGATTGTAACTTCAACTCCGAAATGGGAGACCCTAACCCAGCGTTTGCCCAGCAAAGGACGATGTCCGATTATGCTCGGCCCAACCTAGAGGGTACAGAAACAAGTATTGTTCGACCTGCAATTGCGAACAATAACTTCGAGCTTAAGCCTAGCAGCATACAAATGGTGCAGCAATATGTACAGTTCGACGGATTACAAGATGAAGATCCGAACTTGCATATTGCCAATTTTCTCGAAATCTGTGACACCTTCAAAATAAATGGTGTCTCAGACGATGCTATTAGGCTAAGACTCTTCCCCTTCTCTTTAAGGACAAAAGCCAAGCAGTGGTTGAGTTATCTTCCAAGAGGATCAATCACTACTTGGAACATTTTAGTCGATAAATTTCTTGCTAGATATTTCCCTCCCGCTAAAACTGCTAAGTTAAGAAATGATATAACTTTGTACTCTCAAATTCCTTCTGAGACCCTCTATGACACTTGGGAGAGGTTCAAAGAACTTTTGAGAAGATGCCCTCATCATGCTCTGCCTGTATGGTTACAGGTTCAGACATTTTATAATGGGCTAAATCAAGAAACTAAGAAAATGATAGATGCCGCTTCTGCTGGTTCTTTGGACCGCAAAACTCCGGAAGCCGCTCTTGAGCTTATCGAGGACATGGCGATGAACACTTATTAGTGGAATTCGTCTAGGACTCGCCCATCTAAACCTGCAGGTATCTATGAAGTGGACTGGGTTTCGCAACTGGAGCTGCAAGTGAAAATGCTGAACAAGAAGATTTCAGAGATGACTGCTTCCTCTGCCGCTCAGGTATATGAAAATGCAAATGCTGCTGCTGCCGAGTAGGTGGATTATCTGGGGAACATACCCAGGCCTGCTCAAAATAATGCTTCAAACTTTTCTGCTTTTTCTAATTTTTTTGCCCCGCCTAGTTTTAATTCTTCTTCTAACTTTTATAATCCTGGATGGGTAACCATCCTAATTTTTCTTGGAGTAATCCCGCGAATGGCGCACGTCCACCACACGATTTCACTCCACCACCACCACCACACAACAAAATCAACATTTTCAAAAACCTTCCTCTTTGGAGGAAATTCTTTCAAAATACATAAGCACCAATGAAGCGACCATTAGAAATCTAACAGGCTCAATGAAAAATTTAGAGAATACGGTCGGTCAATTAGCAAAGATGGTTTCCGAGAGGCCACCTGGGACTCTTCCCTGAAATACCGAGCCAAACCCAAGGGAGCACGCGAAAGCGATTTCCCTTCGGAGCGGCAAGGTAATTCACGAGCCCACCATAAGGGAAGAGCCAAAGGTGATTGCCTCTCCTACTGCTACACGAATTAGTGATGAAGATATAATTAATAAAATTTTGGAAAAGAAAATTCTATTTTTGAAAATAAACAAGAAACATCTATTTTGGAAAAGGAAAAAGGTGGTTTTAAAAATAATGATCTCGATATTTTAAAAGAATTTCCACCACCTCCCTACCCCGCTAAGCTTAGGAAAGATAAACTAGATGATCAATACCAACGCTTTCTTGAAATGTTTAAACAAATTCATATCAATTTGCCATTTCATGAAGCGATTAGCCAAATGCCAAAATACGCCAAATATCTTAAGGACCTATTAACGAACAAAAAGAAATTAGAAAATTTACCTCATGTTACGTTAAATGAAGAATGCTCGGCGGTCATAAAAAATTCCAATCTTCCTACAAAGATAAATGATCCGGGTAGTTTTTCGAATCCTTGCGTTTTTGGTGATCTTTTTGTAAAGCATGCGCTAGCGGATTTAGGTGCGAGCATAAACTAGCGTTTTTGGCATCAGCCTTTTTCATTGTTTAAAAAGCTAGGATTGGGCACTCTCAGCCCTACGTGTATGAGCATTCAATTGGCTGATCGATCGATTAAGTATCTATTAGGTATCGTTGAGGATGTGCTAGTGAAGGTCGACAAATTCATCTTCCCGGTGGATTTTGTCATTCTTGATATTGAAGAAGACATCGAGGTCCCCCTTATCCTTGGTCGTCCCTTCCTAGCCACCTCTCGTGCGGTCATCGATGTAAGTAATGGAATAACTTTTGCTTCGCGTGGGAGATGATGAGGTGACGTTTTCAATAAATCAATCCATGAAAAATTCTTTAGAAAATGACGACTCATGTTTCTTCCTTGATGTTTTAAATGAAGACGTCTTTCTTTCTCTTTCAAATGTTTCTTCCAATGATTTTTCTTCCTCTTTTTCTGATTTTTTTGCAAATGTTTTTGAAGACACGGTTATGTCCGCGCAAGCCAACTTTGCAAATGAACCAGTGTTTAGACAAAAAAGTTATGAAAATATTGTCTTTGAAAATGAAAAGGTTTTAAAGAACTCTTACGATGAACCACCCAACTTAGAACTAAAACTCCTTCCCGAACATCTAAAATATGCCTTTCTTGAACAAAATTCTAAATTGCCCGTTATAATCTCGGCTTTGCTTTCTCAATCCGAAAACGATCAATTGATCGAACTACTACAAAAGCATCGCCGAGCCATAGCGTGGCAAATTTCTGATATTCCTGGCATAAGCCCCTCCTTTTTCACCCACAAAATATTTTTTGAAAATAATTCTAAGGATGTAGTCCAACCTCAACGTCGTCTTAATCCTAATATGAAAGAGGTTGTGAAGGGAGAGGTTCTTAAGTTATTAGATGCGGGGATAATCTATCTTATTTTTTATAGTAAGTGGGTAAGTCCGGTTCAGGTTGTACCTAAGAAGGGTGGGATCACGGTAGTAACAAATGAAAATAATGATTTAATTCCTACTAGGATGGTAACGGGATGGAGGATGTGCATCGATTACCGTAAATTAAATGATGCCACTCGTAAAGATCACTTCCCCCTTCCATTTATCGATCAAATTTTAGAACGCTTATCCGGGCATAGTTTTTATTGTTTTATTGACGGTCTTTCGGGATACTTCCAAATCCCTATCGCACCCGAGGACCAAGAGAAGACAACATTCACTTGCCCTTTCGGAATGTTTGCCTACTGTAGGATGCCTTTCGGGCTATGCAACGCACCAGCTACCTTTCAGCAGTGCATGCTGGACATTTTCGATAAATATGTAGAAAACATTATGGAAGTGTTTATGGACGACTTCTCGGTTTTTGGCGACTCGTTTGAGTTATGTTTAAAGAATTTAGGAAAAGTCATAACACGTTGCGAAGAAACAAATCTAGTTTTAAATTGGGAAAAGTGCGACTTTATGGTACGTGAAGGCTTAGTCCTTGGCCACAAAATTTCCGCTAAGGGAATTTAAGTGGACAAGGCAAAAATCGAAGTAATTGAAAAGTTACCACCGCCTACGAATATTAAAGCGATAAGAAGTTTTTTAGGGCATGCGGGTTTTTATTGAAGATTTATTAAGGACTTTTCAAAAATTAATAAGCCTCTCACCCACCTTCTCGAGAAAGACGCTCCTTTTATTTTTGACGATTCTTGTTTAGCGGTGTTCGATTTAATTAAATCCAAACTTATAAATGCTTCGATTATGATCGCCCCAGTTTGGGATTTACCTTTTGAAATTATGTGCGACGCAAGTAGTTTTGCGGTCGGTGCGGTACTAGGACAACGTATAGCTAAGAATTTCCACCCAATCTATTATGCTAGCAAAACGCTTAATTCAGCGCAAGAAAATTACACTACAACTGAAAAGGAACTCTTAGCTATCATTTTTGCTTTTGATAAATTCTGACCCTATATCACTCTTTCTAAGGTTATCGTTTTAACGGATCATTCCGCTTTGAAGTACCTCCTTTCTAAACGGGATGCCAAACCGCGTCTTATTCGTTGGATCCTATTACTTCAAGAATTCGACTTGGAGATCCGGGATAAGAAAGGAGCGGAAAATTTAGCGGCTGATCATCTTTCACGCCTAGAAAATCCTGAAATTGATATTTTTGATGAAAATTTACCTATTGATTCTTTTTCCGGATGAAAAACTTTTAAATGTTTCTTCTTCTACCCCATGGTTTGCCGATTTGGCCAATTATCTGGTGGCCCGCGTCCTCCCAAAAGAATACTCCTCTCAGCAAAAGAAGAAATTCTTTTCTGAGTTGAAGTATTATTTTTGGGAGGATCCATTTCTATTTCGCATTTGTGCGGACCAGGTGGTAAGAATATGTGTCTCCCGGGAAGAAGGTCAACAAATTTTAAAACATGTTCATGAAGGTCCGACTGGCGGGCACTTTCAAGCAAACCGCACCGCACACAAAGTACTTAGTGCTGGCTTCTATTGGCCAAGCATATTTAAAGATGCACAAATCTTTGTGGGCGGGTGCGATCGGTGCCAGTGGACTGGAAACATCTCTAATAAAAATGAAATGGAGCAACATTATTTTCTTGAATGCAATTTTCGGGGCATTACACCCCATCTTCCTGGACATCCTACCACTTCTTGAAGATCAGAAATTGAAAACTCTACTCTCCATTAGGATAAAGATCTCTAGAACAAAAATCAGGGAATGGGTATATACTTCTTCTACAACAGATGATAACACCATGACTGGCACAATCGCGGGTATTTTCGTTTCTCTCACTCTCGCCATTTTAACAGAAATATTTGACTTAAGTAATGGTGAAGAGGATTTATACATGGATACTGATGAGTATGATGAGATTCTTTGTCAAATGGGTTATTCTGGACAAACCCCAAACAAGTTGTTGAAGAAACATCTGTTTGCAGAGTTTAAATTCTTAGCAAATATAGTAGGCAAAGTCTTGCTGGGCAAGCACACTGCACACGATTATATAACCAGGCACCAATTTCTGGTTATGTGTGCAGTGGTGAACAAGAAAATGGTGAATTAGGCACAGATCCTGTTTGATCTGATAAAGAAGAAGAATAATAAAAAGGAAGTCTGTTTTGGAAGAATCATAGGGATCTTCCTCGAAGAAAAGGTTGCTAAATCCCTAGTCTCCCAGACCATATTCATAAATGCCAGCAAGAGGCTAACTTGTGCTCTTTTAGGCAAGTGGGAGAGGACCATCACAATGCCCTCTAAGGCTCCCTCTTCCACAAGAGCTTCTGAAAGTACAAGGGTTGATCCAGCCACTTCCCGCCCTTCTAAATAGATCCCCCCTACACCTCCATATTCCACCATTCCTCCTCTCCAACAAACATAACAACAACCACAACAACCTGTTCATATTCCTACTCTAGCTACATCTCCTGCCACTTCTCCACCAATAGGTCTTACTAACATTCCCTCTTCCCCTCCTCAGGAATCTCAACAACCTTCTCCATCTCAATCCCCACAACCAAGCCCACCTCAGTCCCCCTATGATACCCACATTCCCTCACCACCTTCATCTCCCTTACCTCCATATCTTGCCAACATCCCCACATTCACTCTATTCTCCTCCCCTCTCAACACTCCTTCTGCACAAGATACAAACATGCAAGTTGCTATCACGCCTACTCCACCATCACTTTCAACTTCCATTCCTCCATCTGTTTGCCCTCACCCACCTTCCATTCCACCATCTGTAACTCTACCCTTGGAACCCTCCACCATTTCCTCTCTTCTTGCCCTACTTACTCCCCTCCTCAAAAATCTTATAGCAGAGGCTATTTCACCTCTTGCTACTTCTATATCCTCCCTTACAACTCAAATAAATTCCCTCTCTGCTGCCCCCTCTTCAGTTAGGGGCCTGGCTCCAATTGGCACTGAAACTAGGCAGGGGGAGATACTTGATGAAGAAGATGCAGCAGCTCCATCAGTAGTGGCATCAGCAGTAATAGTTCCAGCAGATGTAGTAGCAGCAGCACCAGCAGATGATGCAGATTTATTTCCAGCGGATGATGAAGATTTATTTGATTTTATTCATTTTTTTGAAACTGACATGGACATAGATGAGTCAGTAATAGAAGAAATAATTACTGTTGGTGATTTTATTATTAATCCCACAGTAGATTTGGTAAATCTTTTGAGAATTGTTGATACAGCTTATTAGAGCTTTCCTCCAGCTGACAGTACTAAGCCATCTTTGGCTATTATTCCTTATTCCTCTCCAATAAGTCCTAAAGTTACCAAGCAACTCAAAGATATTTTTGCTGCTCTAAAGACTACAGCCATTCCATCTCCACCTAAGGCTGATTCAGTCAGTGTTTCATCCCCTCCATAAACCATTTCTGCTCCAAGTTTTATGATGGATGATTCTCCCACGTCTGATCTGGATGCTCTTATCATGGCTGATATTGAAGAAGCAAATAGACAGTTGCTGAAAGCACTGTCATGTACAACTCTCCAGTTCCTGTTCCAACTCCAGTTACAGTTCCTCCTCCAGCTCCCTCCCAGCCTGAGAAACCTCTAATTTCTGCAGAGGCTCTCAAAACATTGGATTCACTATATGATAATCCACAAGAATCTTCTGATGATGATGAGGATGAAGATGAGGACTCAGATGAAGATCCCAAGAAAAGGAAAGTTTCTAAGATAAGGAAAGCACCTCCACCTCCTGCTCGAAAGCCCAATCCAGCAAATGACACCCCTTACTATATCCTCCAGAAGATCACTCCTTACAAGGGAAAGCCTATTTGGATGTGGTTGTCCAAGAATGAATAGAAAGAGAGAAAGAAGAGCAGAAGGTATTCACCTCCTCCTACTCAAAGATATTGAAAGGTTCCTCCTCCACCTCCTCTTCCAGCTGCTGGTGCTTCAGGCACAACATCTCAAAGGACTACACAATTTTCAAACTTATAAAAGACATCAGGGTAGGTCCTAATCCTCAAGAAGCAGCCATCAGAGATACTACTCTTCAGGTAAGCAGCACCAACCTCAACAGCAGTAGCATCAACAACAGCTACAGCAACAACTCCCTAACCATCAAAAAGATGAAAATCCCAAGAGACCTGCTTCCCCGCCTGTAACATATGAAGATCCTGAAACTGCAACAACAGCTAGGATGGCCAAGTTCCAAGAACTAGTTGGCCTTTCTATGATAAACAAAGCCAAAGCTGAAGGGAAGGATCCATCAGAATATACAACTATGTCAAAATACAGGAAGGAAGAGCTCAACAGGTTTGAAAAAGCTAATAAAGTTTTCAATCTTGATGACTACATGAAACTGCATCCAAAAGTAGTGGTCCCAAGGGCTACATATATAAATATCATAGGGGCTGCTGACATGACTATAACATAGGTGCAAGCTGCAGATACCAACAGGGAAATTATATTTACTAAGCCTGGTGAAAGAGCTAAAGAGGATAAGCACAAGGAGAAGTAGAAGAGGAAGTAAAACCTGAACTGATAAGTTTGTGTTGTTTTGAAACTACTTATTAATTTCTTGATGCAAAGCTTACTGTGTATATATATATATCTGCTGCATATGTTTATTTTTCCTGCCAGATATATGTTTTCATGCTTTGTAAATTTTTTGTTTTATTATGAGTTTGTAATTAGTGACCTTACCCAAATAGGGGAAGATTGTTGGATCCCCAGTTTGATTTAGGCTAGGTTCACTAAGTTAGGATCATATGACCCATCATGTATAGCCCGGGTCATGGTTGTGTCCTACAGTCTAGGCCAAGTCCTTAGAATAAACATCACATGGACCAGCCTTCAACAAACTGCCAGAGACTCAAGCAATTGTGTCGACACTTCAGAAAGGCTATGTCGACACCAGAAGCCAGATTGTGTTGACACACAGGACTTGTGTCGACACACAGAACATCTATCAACATCAACTGTGTCGACACCAGAATTTAGATTGTGTCGACACATAGGACTTATGTCCAGCCCGGCCCCCTTGTTCCCTTTCATCTCCACCTTCCTCTAGAACCTTCCACCTCATTAATACCATTCATGCATCTCTCCATTCATGCATGGCCGCCCCCCCCCCCCCCCCCCCGTGTGCCCCTTCATCTCCACCTTCCTCTAGAACCTTCCCCCTCATCTATATAAGGAGCACTTGCCTCAAGCTCTGGAAGGTTGGACATTGGAGAGAAAGTATAGTGCTAGTGTAAGAGAGTTTCCTTCTTTGGATTATTGTTGTTAAGTTCTTCTTTTCATTATTGTAATCTTTTTCTTAGTAGTATAATATTGACTTTTTATTATTATTGTGTACATCTTTTTATCTATCAATGAAAATGAATTTCCTTTATCTTATTGTGATTTCATTCTTAAATATACGTAGCTAATTTTCTTTAGCATTTGATCATGAGGATCCATGAAATGAGATAAGATTCTTCTTCACTTCTTAGTTTTATTTTTGTTAAATTTATTCTCGATCCTTCTTTGATTTTTCTCGTGTTGACTCCGTATTTCCGGTATACGGTAGTAGGCAATTTGATCTCATTTCATAGTAGTCGAGAGACTCGTTGATTTGAAAGATCACTCAAAGAATGAAGGAGTTGCACACAATCCTAGAGATAGTACGACGTAAATCCTCCAGATTGGAGTTAAATCCAATAGTATGGGTCACTTCGAAAATGCAACTTTAGGCCTTTTGATTTGTAAAGAGATTTCAGTCAAAACGCCTAAAAGTTAGGAGATTTAATGCTTTATCGTCATTATTTATTATTTTTGTATCTGTCACGGTCAAGTTTGGTTTGCAATTTTAGAACGTTTATTTGTATCCTTCTTATCTCTTTTCATGATGAATCATTGATCGAATGCTATCTTTTTTATCTGAAGTTTTAATTTTAATATTATCTTTAGTTTAATTTAAAATTCCTCAAAACAACCAACAATCGTACGGTAGGATAATAGTAGAAGCGTGAATAATAGTAATTGACAATCCCGAGTTCTTAATACAACCTTGGTACTGCAATTCGATAGGTACACTTGACTGTTCGGGTTGATTGTCATTCAATTCACCAAAAAGCCTCGCCGCTAGAAGTGTCTTCCTCCATCCATGTGGGGAGGAGTGTTAAGACGGATACCTGGTTGGCCTCGGGGTCCCATTGAAGTAAGGGTTGGCCCTCTTCATCTAGATGCCTCCCTCCAAGGACAAAATTTTGATGCCCTCCCGACATCGGCTTTGCGGGAGCTTTCTCTAATAAGGTGGCGATCTGGGCGGCAAAGTTGTCGCGTCGCTAGATACGTCAATCGTGGTCTGGGTCTTGGCGGAATTCTCGACCATGCCTTTTCTCTTGTCCTACCCTGAGGTTTTTGCCAGCTTAGATGATGAGGGATGGGCCCGTAGGGCTTTCGCTTTTGGGCCCTTGGATGGGACGAAGAGCCCGACTCTTCCCGGCAGGCGAGAGTCGCGGACTAGGCGAGGGCCATAGCGGTGGCAAGAGCCCCGATTTTGGCAAAAGGCTAGTGGAGGGGAATCTCCCGCCCACCTACGATAACAACATAGGTAAACTTTGCTTAATACGAGGCGATAGGCAGAAAATATGAGGAGGAATGTCACCTTCACCGGTGGGAATAGGTAGAAGGGAGTTGAGATCCCACTGCAACAACTGAACATCAAATTACTTGGTCTCGAAGAAGATGATGAGGGCTGTCTCGCCCCCACGACCCCCCCCCCCCCCCCCCCCCCAAGTGCGGAGTGTTGTAGGTTGCCTCATCATATTAGAAAGGCACAAAGGTAATGTTTTCGAAGTTCCCGATATGATGATGAATTTCTCCGACCAATAATGATTCTTATTGGCGAGACCACTGGTTTTGATCGCATGTCCGGAGAAGACGACCCTACCCTTGCACCACAAGTTGAATAGCTTCTAGAAGATCGAGAGGTTAACTCAATCCTTTCCGCATGCATGTAGCAGGCTAATGCCACCAACAGAGCGATGGAGTTAGGGTTGAGTTGGGCTAGGATCACCCCATAGTACCGGAAGGCCTGACACACCTCAGAACAGAGGGGTATGCAGAACCCCGCCTCAAAATGATCCAAGGGAATGGCGAGATCCCCTTCCAGCATGAAATTAACTTTGTCTTCACCCTCAGGGATGTCGCACAATGAACCCTGGCGGGAAGTACTTCGCGACGGTGGAAACATACTCTGCCTCAGTCAGCCGGTAGGAGGGGAAATTATAATCGAGGAAGCCTTGCACCCACTAAGTTCGACCCTCAGTCTCTCCCGGCATCTTGCGAGTGCCTCGAGGGGACGTTTGGCTTGTGTAGACATGAGATCGAGAAGAGGCGAGTGGGTGAGAGTAGAACGAAAGTTCAGAGGTCAGAATATAAGTAAATGCAGTTGGTAAGCCTGCCTATTTACAGAGAAATTTGGCAATCTTGAGATTTTTCATATCTACGGAAGTGCAGATAGCACTTTTTTATATATTTTGACGCCTTGTATTCCTCCCAATCCCACCAAAGCTTCCCATACCTACGAATGGAGAAAGCCTTTAGAAGGATCCCAGATAAACTCATAGCAGAAACAGGGATAAAGAATGAAAATAATGCGAAAGAAAGGCATTCTGCAGAAGCGGCAGTTCCATCAAAATTGAAAAAATAGAGATATCACGGGCCACTCGCCAGGCGAGAGCCAAATAATAACATACATTTATTGTTTATTGCCTAAAACGGAAAAGGTTCATGGGGAAGAGGGTAGGCCGGGAGGTTGGGGTAAGAGTATGCGAGAGCCAGTAGGAATCAGTATTGGACCCACTGCCAGCGTCCCCGAACTCACCTCCCGGTCCTTGGAGCCACTCGTGGATAGTGGTAGGCGCTCACGACGATAAGCTCCAGGTGGACCAAGCGCATCTGGTCTCGGGATTGCGCGATGTACCTACCGGGAGAGGTTTACTCGCACCCACAACCTTGGCGCTCCATCTCGCCAACGAGGTTTGAATAGTCACTCTCGAGCATACCCAGCCGGTGTTCAGTTGTCTCCTGATGTGTGCTCGCTTGTTAAGAGTCCTCTCACCGCATCTAGATGAGTTTCGACAGGACTTCCACCACTCTCTTCCTCAGTGCTTTGTCGTCCCTAGAAGCGTCAAGAAAGTCCTCCATCTCGCTGAAGGAAGGCGGGGGTGAGATCACCTCCTCGCCTTCGCCAGGTCCCACAACTACAGTCTCCCAATCTAGCAGGAAATTCAGTTAGATCAATGTGAAGCGAAAAGGTAAAGTGAGCTCCTGCTTACCTGGTGCAAAGGTGGGGCTTTCATCTGATGGCCGGCGGGAGGGGTTTGGCCGCCCTTCGAAGGGTTTCTCAAAAGTGAATGGCACGGCTTTTCTCTTCTCAGGCGGTATGGCGTTCGCGCCGATATATGGGACTCGCCAATGACGGGTGGGCGGCTTCCTTCCCCGTCAAGGGCCGAGAACCCGACGCGGGCGCAGCTGACTTGGCAGTGGCTCAATCAGTCGAGGGCAGGAGACTTGGCGTTGAGTCAACGAGATCCTTGGTGGCCGAAGTTCTCTGCGTCGGACTGGCAAGGCCCATGGTTCCGAAGGAAGGTGCTGCGGGAAGCTAAATAAATGAGAGATAGAAGGATCAAAAAGAAAGGTTCGCGCGAGAAGGATACCAGGAGTAACTGTGGGCTTGACCTAGACCACTGGGGGTAGCCTCCGGAACCAACTGCTCGTTCTCATTAGGAGTTATTTTGTCTCAGCATTTGTCGGGAGAATGTCAGCATCCCCTCCAGGTATTGTCCCATGCGAAAGGGTTAAAAGTTCAGTATGGCATACTCATTTTAGAGATTCTCGCTAAGGTGGGTAAGAAAGTCACCTCCGGCGGGAGAGTAGGTTTGTTGCGGATAGGGGTCGGGGTCGGCAAAGCAGGCTCATTTCTAGTATGATTATGCCGAACTCGCTTGGCCCTTCTCGACATATATGCAGATTCTACATGCCTCTTGGCCGCAAGCCATGGGGCATACTTGAGGGCTTTGTTGAGAGCCTTTTTCTTGGCGGCAGCGAGACGGTCCTGAAGTTCCTGCAGGAGTGGTCGCTAGTCTCATTTGGCATACATTATTGAAGCAGCGCGAGAGCTCAAGCGATAAGAAGTAGCAGAATGAGCGATGTATTGAGGACAGACCCTAGGATACACATAGCATCGTGGAGGGGCCCACAAAAGATTCCCTTTTAGGTCCGCAAGCACTCATCGAATATCTGGGGTTGGACTTTTGTTTTCGAGCGTGGGACTAGCCCGAAAAGAGCGGGGATTATGTACAACCCCGTATTCGCCGTGTGGAACCTTGGGCCTAAGTGGGTCAATTCAGGTGGGTGAAGCATACGAGAGGGCTCCCTTGGCATTGAGTGAGGTTCTGTCGACGACTTCCTGCTTTGGCGTTGAGTGAAGCTTATTCTGTCGACGACTTCCGCCCATGGCGTTGAGTGAGGTTCTATCGACACCTTCCCCCTTTGTCATTGAGTGATGCTTATTTTGTCGACACCTTCCGCCATTGGTGTTGCCTGAGATCTTGTCGATGCCTTCCACTTTTGGCATTGAGTGAAGCTTATTTTGTCGACGCCTTCTGCCTTTGGCATTGAGTGAAGCTTATTCTGTCAACTTCTTCCGCCCTTGGCATTAAGTGAGGTCCTATCGACGCCTTCCGCCTTAGGCGTTGAGTGAAGTTTATTCTGTCGACGCCTTCCACCATCGATGCGTTGAGTGAGGTCCTATCAATGCCTTTCGTCTTTGGCATTGTGTGAAGCTTATTCTGTAGATTCCTTTCGCCTTTGAATTGGGTGAAGCTTATTCTGTCGACACCTTAAGCCATTGGTATTGAGTGAGGTCATGTCGACGCCTTCCGCCTTTGGTGTTGAGTGAAGCTTATTCTGTCGACGCCTTCCTCCCTTGGCATTGAGTGAGGTCTTGTCGATGCATTCTGCCTTTGCCGTTGTGTGAACCTTATTCTATTGACGCCTTCCACCCTTGGCGTTGAGTGAGGTCCTGTCGACGCATTCCGCCTTTGGCATTGAGAGAAGCTTATTTTGTCGACGCCTTCCGCCCTTGGTGTTGAGTGAGGTTCTGTCAATGCCTTCCGCCCAGTGGGGTCTAGAGTTAAAATTACCCGGATGCCTTTGCAGGGATGCAAATAGCCTTCTAGAACAGTGGAGTTTGGATGTTAGCAGACCACTTTGGGCTGCATATAGCTATTTAGAATAGCGGATCTATGCTATTGATAGACCAACTTTTTGGAATCTGTAATTAGACCCACGGGGTATCTTAGAAGGGGAGCTTTCTAATTTTTCTCAAGTCTTCGGGCACTTTCTGAGGCATCCTTAGCTCAGCACTGGCTAAGGAGGGGAAGCGCTCTGACATCTTTCGGGTTTGTGGAGGGACCTTCGTGCTGTAGCCTAGGGTCAGTTCATTAGTTCTAGAACCAGTCAAGAGCCTAAGTCTTGGGAGAAGTAGGTGTATGTTACACCCCAGGGTCCGGACTCTCATGGGGACCATGTTTTGGCTCCAATACAAAATCCCCTTTTTAATTGCATGCATAGTGCAATGATGTAGGATGATCTAAGTTAAGGTAAAAACAATATGCAAAAATCAAAGTTTGTATGTATTTTTGTATACAACAATTAATATTTAGAACCATAGAACATGATTCAACTTGCTGATCACAAGCAAAAATTATAGTTCCTACTTTTATTTAGATTGGTTAGGAACTTAGGCCGTTAGGTTAAATAATTAATTGTATTATAGAATTAGAAAGTTAATTTAAGAAATAGACGATTAGACGACAGACTTGCGGTTTTGGACTTTCGGTTTTATAATGGGTTAAGTGAACTCAAAACATTTCAGACGATTAATCAACTCAAGGTGCGGTGCGGTGTGGTGTGTCCAGTTTTTAAGAATTCCAAGTCAAACTGAATCGCACATGTGCAGTTTAAAGACCCCCGAAACCAAACCGCACCGCACCTGAGCGGTTCGGTTTGAAATGGGTTACGGTTTGGTGCGGTTTTTGATTTTTCTACATAGAACTACTTAGAATGGCATAATCTTTCGCGTTTAAATAATAAAGGTGGCCTTAATCCATGATAGTTGAAACAGAGGAGGCTCAGGCCGAGCCTGAACTGGCAGGTCAACCTGTTTGCTTCAAATTTATGTCTCATGGACAAACTTTGCCCATTGCACAATGGGCAGTGTGTTGGAGCATAGTAGCCCTATTAAAAATTTGGTTTAGGTCCCCCTCTTATTTTAGGCATATGATAAGTAATATGTGCGAGATAGTTTTAAATTAAAAAGTGAGTTGGATTTATAAATTAGGTGTTCTGCGTGATCTATATATTTTCACTAATATATGTTGATTAAGGCAAGCACACCTATCACGTAGTAGTGTATTATTTTTTTCAATATAAAGGTCATATTTTTCCACGGATCTGCGTCGAATACTCTACTTGAAGTAATGGAACTATTATTTTATCGAAAAGAGTTGAAGAATATTTTTAAAAGTTAAAATAAAAGTAAGATGTAGGGGTTTTGAAAATAGATGAGATAGAGATCCCTCGATTTTGACTTACTTTGGGAAATACTTTTTAAATAATAAAAACTATATTTCTTTATTAATTAAAATCTTTGAACGTGGAGGTTCCTTAAATTTAAGTGCACCTCTATTGAGGGTACATCCAACCGTGATTACATATTTTGACTGAATTTTTGTATCTAATCAAACATATCTTTAATGCACGCTTTACATGGTGAACCCCACTATTGACCTCCGACTAATTTTCGAAGGTTCAACCCGGGAGACTTACGTTCATCTCTTTCGAGTATGAGGCACTATTTCTCTTTACATGAGAATGATCAATTTCATGGTAAATCTTAAGTTTTTAATTTAGAAAATAGGGTTTTTAAAATACAGAAATAATATCCTTCCCAAACTCATCTCAATTGAGTGCTAAAAAGTTCTTAGCCTCTCATCGAGATGGGGTGGTAGTAGAAAAGTAAAAGACATATAAAGGTGCAGGAAATACTATCCATTCCAACCATCTTAATCAAGCGCTAAAAAGTTCTTAGCCTCTCATCCGGGATGGGGATGGTATATAAAAAAGAAAAATAAAGAAAAGTACTTCGACACACACACCCCCTTTCTCAATAGAAATAAAAGCTAAATTATAAAGCAGTAAGAGATGAAAAATTACTGAAAGATGAAAATTTATTACTTAAAAAGTGTTACACACTAAAAAACCCAAACTAGGATTAGGAAAATAAAACTCAAAAGCTACTCTTACCTACTATGTATAGCTATGTGGAAGTCTACCTGTTCTCCTCTAAACCTCTGCCTTGGCCATCTATTTATAGCCTAAAATTTTGAAGTACACGCCCTCCTCGGGCATGTCTCCTGGGCATGACGCTGATGTGGCGGCTGCGAATAGAATTTTGGCAAATTTCTAGATTGTCTTGAAAGTACACAAGCGTTACTTGATGGTCACTGACGTATAATCGGGGTGTGTCTGCATGGCGTGGCAGTTTGGCTTCTTCGGCGCATGATAGCTAGAATTTTGGTAGGTCATGACTTACGTCACTGGCATGCCACCTGGTATATGGGCATGCCACCTGGTACACAGGCATATTGGTCGGGCTTGACTCGAGCTTGCTGGCTTCAGCGTTTCGGCACAGCGTGACAGCTGGAGGTTTGCTTCATCACGGGTGTTTTCACAGGCATGATACGTGGAAAACAGGAGTGTTCCAGGGCGTGACTTCGTATTGTTAGCTTTAGAACTTTGGTTGACACGATAATGGGTTGAATGCTTGGTCACGGGTGATGTCACGGGCGTGCAAGTGTCACACGGGCGTGACTGCTGTTTGCTGGCCGAAATTTCCCGAAATGTTGGAATTGCTATTTTAAAGTTACGTGCCCTGGGTCATGGGTGTGACCTTGGGGCGCGACTTGGGAATTTTTCCCAAAATGCCCATTTTGTCTAGAAATATCTATAGGGCACAAAAACATGTTAAGTTAGAACTAAAAAAATGAAATGATTTATTTAGGTATTTACATAATATATTTACATTATTTATAAAATTAAAACAAAAAAATAACCAAAAAATATATAATTTTGCTACTCATCAAATACTGAAAGATATTGTACCTAATCACCTAGAGGGGGGGTGAATAGGTGACTTAAATCTTTTTAACTTTTTAGGCAGAATTCAGATAATATCACAAAGTTCTTGTAACTTTATCACAACACACAAGCAGCAATCACAGAATTACACAAGCAACCAGTAGACACACAGTTTTATAGTGGTTCCCCAAGGTTTGGGTACATCCACTTTCCCCCTTCGCCTATCTAGCAGTGTACTAGATTTGGCCAAACTTCTCCACTATCTCAGATCCTCAGATCTTACACTCAGAACCCCAAAACAGGTTCCTACAACTCAGGCCCAAGGCCCTACAACTCAGCTTCTTCACAAAGCCTACACTCAGCCACCAAGGCATACACTCAGCCACCAAGGCCTACACTCAGCAACAACAAGCCTACACTCAGAGATTCAAATCTCCTACACTCAGGCACTCAAGCCCTACACTCAGCCTTTATAATTACAGGCTTACAAAGCTCAGATCCCTAAGGATCCTATAAGATAATATGAATACAAAATGTTAACTCTACAACTCAGACAAAAGAGAGAAGAGTTGTGAGTTCCTTGATGAGTTCTTGGAAGAACTCAGCTGAAATCAATCTGACTTGGCTTTCTTCAAAACATCTTGAATGTAGAACACAATAAGATTGACCTCCTCTGCAGTTGATCCTTGATCTCTGCTACTTAAGATTCAGAACAATATCTGAACCCTTCTTCTCAGCCTGGTTCCGAATGGCTGACTTCTTGGATGAAGCTCTCTCTCTCCAACTTCTTAGATCTTCACTTGATTCTTCAAGAAATAGCTAAATCTTCTTTGTATATTGATCACTTGAACTTGTGTTCAATCATCTATTTCTGTAGACAGTGTAAGCCTATTTATAGGCCTTCTTCATGGTAACCGGCTGGTCTGGTTCATAACTGATTTCTTACAACTCTGACAGGTGCAGTAGACCGGCTGGAATGACAGCTGTCAAGTCATCCAGTCAGTTCTTGAAAATTCTGTAACTGTCTGAAAGTGTCGAGACTGTCTGTCTTTAAGTGTCGACACTTATAGACCAAGTGTCGACACATGTTGACTAAGTGTCGACACTAGCCTACAAGGTGTCGACACAACTCCTTGTGTTGTAGATTTTATATCTCGACACTGCTTCTTCTTCATGTGTCGACACTGATATTGAGTGTCGACACAACACTTTGTTCTTCAGCATTGTGTTGAAATCTTCTAAGTGTCGACACAACTCCTTTGTGTCGACACATCTTCATGTGTTGAACTTGTTAAGTGTCGACACTTATTCTTGGTGTCGACACATGTCTTCAGTGTTGATACTTGCTGAGTGTCGACACAGCTCCTTGTGTCGACACATTCTTCTTCTGTTGAGACTTTTGCTGAGTGTCGACACATCTCCTTTGTGTCGACACTTGTACTTTGAATATTCTTGAACTTTGTTAAGTGTCGACACAGCTCCTTGTGTCGACACTTTCTTCAAGTGTTTAGTCTTCAGCTGAGTGTCGACACATTCTTTCTTGTGTCGACACTTTCTTCAAGTGTTGAGTCTTCAGCTGAGTGTCGACACATTCTTTCTTGTGTCGACACTTTCTGATGTAGACACAGTTTCTCTGGGCGTCGACACAACTGCTAAGTGTCGACACTGCTTCACTGCACTTTTCTTCACTGAGTGTCGACACAGCTCCTTGTGTCGACACTTTCTGTCTGGTGTCGACTCTGCATCCCTGGTGTCGACACAAATACTACAAGTGTCGACCACTGCTTGCCTGGGTGTCGACACAAGTCTTCTTAAGTGTCGACACTTTCCCTCTGGGTGTCGACACATGGACTTAGAAACTTTTCCATCTTTCCTGCAAATACTTAACCTGCACAAGTAAACTCAAAACACATCAAATACATTTTGATGTATATCATTGAGTTGGGTGAGGCTTCTTCAAATTAGGTACATTTAAAACAATGTACCCAATAATCTCCCCCTATTTGGAGAAGTCATAACCCTTAGTCAATGATATACACCATACAGAATAAAATCATAGCATGATGTAAAGCAGGATTATATATATCAGGGCAAACATAAACATGTATCAATCAAACATGTATACACAGATAACATCTCAGAACAATTATGAAATAGATTTTAAAACACATCATATTGTTCTCACAACTTTGTAATATTCATTATACAAAAGTTTTACATAGTGTTTGAAAAACACAAGATTACAATTGTAAACTGAATAAAATTCTATTCTATTTTTGTTCAGCCTCCTTAATTACTATTCCTTTTCCAGATTGTACTTTGGCTTGAACAGGAGCTTCAGTAACTTCAGTATCAGCAGGCTTCTTGCCTTTCAGATCCTTTTTCTTTTGCTCTTCAGCTTTAATCTTTTGCCTTTCAAAATAATGATATGGCTTGGGAAAGTACTTGCTAGGCTCCTGAGCAGTAGGAGGTAGCTTTCCCATCTTGGCCTTCCTTCTATATTGCACTATTGCTTCTTGCCTTGTCTCATGTTTCCTCCATTCCAATTCAGAAAACCATTTATTTCTGTCTTGAATATTATCTTTTGCAGCTTTCCATGCAGTTAAGATAATGTTTCTTGAAGTGGGGCTCCACTGCTCAAAGTCTGGTCTTTGTTCAGCTTGCTCCCTGAACCTCTTTTTAGACAATCTGGTTTCTTCTTTTTTTTGCAGAGCTTCTTGCATAGCTTCAGATACTGGCTGAACAACCTTCTCTATGATGACATTTTGCTGACCCCCAGGTGGACTATACATTGATTGTATATCAGCTTGAACCATATCAAAATCTGGAGGAGGGTAGATTACTTGAGCCACTTCAGGTTGCTCCCCTCCTAGATATACAGGATGTATCCCAGATTCTGCAACATTGTCATCATCACACAAAGGAGGATAGCCAAGAGTAGCTCTGATAGAATTAGATATCCACTTAGCATGATCAGAGCTGGCCTTGACTAACACCCTCTCCCCCTTTATGACTTCTCTTTCTATGTGATCTCTTACATCATCTTTTTGAAATTTGACCTGGTTATCCAAATAATTGACTCCATCTTTAAAGAAAGGTTTCAACCTTTGGAGTTTGTCAGTTATAAACTTCTGAGAATTTTCAATAGCAGTAGTAACAGCAGTGATACCCTCTTTCAAAGCTTTATCAAACTCTGATTTAGCAGTAGTAGTAGAAGTAGTATGTCCTGCAGCAATATTCTTCATCTCTATTACTATGGCATTGTGGGAAGCAGTTAAGTTATCATTCATTCTGAGCTGATTCTCCAGAATATATCCCTGCTTCAGTGCAATGTCATCCACTTGAGCTTTTATCTTTTCTTGATGTGTAGCTAAGTACACCACTGCATTCCCTCCCTTGTGGAAGCAGTCAGTCATCTCCTTTTTATTAAGATTCATTTCAAATCTTATAGACTTTATATCTTGGGCTAGATCAAATTGTAAAGATTTATGCCCCTCATCCACATAGGTTTCAATGGCTTTCCTATGCTCATCCAGCTTAATTTGCATAGCAACCATTAAAGCACTGTAATCTATTGATGGTGCTGACTGTAGTACAGGCTGTGGTGCTACAGTTTGCAATGCCTTCTTATAATTCTGACTTCTTCTTTTGAAAACTTGAAACTTCCTTTTCTTAGCCCTTGCAGCTTCTTCATCTTCAGATGCTGATGTACTTGCTTATCTCTACCCTCTCCTTAGATAGCTCCTCAATAGCTTGGGGCTTCTCAGGCTCTTGCCTTGCAGGCTCTTCTTGAATTTGCACTTGCTCCCCCTCAACTGGAGCATTCTCCCCCTCAGCAGCAGTACATTCCTTCTCAAGGTCTTGTTGATCCAGATTAAGAAATAAATCTTCCATTTTAAATTCTTATGGAGAATGGGCAGGAGAAACTCTTGGCTCATCTACCACTGGATCACATACAACTTGAATTGTAACAGATGTGTCCTCCATGACAACATCTGGGACTTGACTATCAATTTGAGTTTGCTGATTAACATAATTTAAGGAATCAGACAATACATTATCCTCTATAGGGAAATCTAAAGCATTAAGCTCAGTGATTACCTCAAGGATAATGTGGGTTGCTTGCTCACTCTCTAGTGTAGTTGGCTCTTCCACAACTTGAGGCTCCCCCTGGACTTAATCCTGGTGTAAGGGACTAGATGGTGGTAGCTCCCCCTGTCTCACTGCAGCATCTTGTTGAGCTGGAGACCTCCCAGCATTTCCTTCTACATTCTCTTCTGGAGTAAAGACAACTTGCTCTTTACTATCAGAGCTGCTAGATGTATCCTGAGCCACTGGGGCAGTTTTCTTCTTCTTCTTTAGAGGTGTTGCTTTCTCAGAAGTTATTTTCTCAGGGGTTGGCATCTCCTTAGACAAAACCCTGTCCCATCTAGAGAATATCCTCATGTTCATCTTCCTCATGTGGTTGATCTTAGTGCCTGCAGCTTGACCCATAACTTCTGGTATACTACCAGCTAGGTATAAACTTATTATTCTACCCAAATTGGGTTTCTTCAGACTCTCCTTGATCTTCTCAAAGACAACAACAGACTAATATGTGTTCACTGTGAAGATTATCCTTGTCATAAGGTTGAACATATGGGCAGATACCCTGTCATGCCCTCCAAGCTTACTTAGGATCACATTGCCAACAATTTCTGATAGAAATTTACCCTGGCTGTTCATCCCCTTCCTATTGAAAATAGATCCAATTTTCATCTTTGCATCCAATTCACACCATGTTAATGCTTCTCTGGTCTTAGAAGCAGTTACTTCATCCTCTTCTTTTGTCCTTGGCAGGTTTAGAACTTTTCTCAAACTTTTAGGTGATACCTTCACCTTTTCTACATGTACCCTGGATTTGATCTTGAATCCAGATTCGTCTATTTTAGCTCCATTCAGAAACTCTAAAACTTCCTTCTTCCAGATCTTTGTAGGCTCCGAAACAAGAAATTCTAACCCCGAGTCTGCAAATAGGGTTATCACCTTCTTGATCTCCGGGTCTGCATCCTCAAATGCATCTCGCACTAGTTCATAGCCTTCATTGACGTTCTCCTCGATCTTTGGCGCCATTAGGGTTTGAAGAATTTGACTGGAGAGAAGAGAGGTGTCGACACACAAGTTTGGTCTCGAAACTTCTGTGAGCGTGTCGACAGACAATGGAGAAATGCTATTTATACCTTTCTAGGTTTGAAGATGAAAAGGCGGGTTAACTAACTTAAATTGTGTTGACACTGTGGAAAAGTGTCGACACTGACTTATAATGTCTCGACACCTATGTGTCGACACACGTTTAGTCAACATATATATGTGTCAACACAAGTTTATGTGTCGACACCACATAACTCGACATTTAGTCGAGACTTTACTTAGATAATTCTGAGTAAACTCTAAGTGTCGACACCACCTTGGATGTGTCGACACCTACTTGTCATGTGTCGACACTAATTTTCTGAAGTGTCGACACCAACTTCCTAGATGTGTCGACACCTTTTCACTGAAGTGTCGACACCAATTTTCTGTGTCGACACAGATATCTCTGTGTGTCGACACCTTTTTACTTAGCCATTTCTATAAACATATTCTAAGTTTATCATACCTAGTTCAATTTTAAACCTATTGAACTTAGTTTCTTCTAAAGGCTTAGTATACATATCAGCTAGTTGATCATTTGTCTTAACATATTCTAGTAAAATATCTTCTTTCTCTACATATTCCCTAAGAAAATAATATTTTATTTCAATATGTTTAGTTCTACTATGGGAAACAGGATTATGTGCAATTGATATAGCACTAGTAGAATCACAAAAAAGTGGTGTTCTACTTACCTGAAATCCATAATCCTTAAGCTGATGTTGTATCCATAGAAGTTGAGCACAACAATTTCCAGCAGCCACATATTCTGATTCTGCAATGGAGATAGCCACACTTGTTTGCTTTTTGCTACTCCATGAAATCAGTCTTCCACCTAGGAATTGACAGGTTCCAGTTGTGCTTTTTCTGTCTTCTTTGCATCCTGCAAAGTCTGCATCTGAATAACCTGTTAGTTCAAAATCCCCATTCCTAGGGTACCAGAGGCCTAGATAAGGAGTGCCCTTTAGATATCTCAGTATCCTCTTGACTGCTGTCAAATGAGACTCCTTAGGGCATGCTTGATACCTTGCACAGACACATGTAGCATACATGATATCTGGTCTACTTGCAGTCAAATATAATAGGGAGCCAACTATCCCTCTATACAAAGACTCATCTACAGGTTTCCCTGCATCATCCTTGCTAAGAGACATACTTGACCCCATAGGAGTCTTCATGGTACTGGATGAATCCATACCATACTTCCTTATCAGTTCTAGGGTGAACTTAGACTGGCATATGGATAAACCATTCTCAGTCTGTCTAACTTGGAGACCCAAGAAGAACTTAAGCTCTCTCGTACTACTCATCTCAAATTGTCCTTGCATTAGTTTTGCAAACGTTTTGCAAAGACTACTTTCAGTAGACCCAAATATTATGTCATCTACATATATTTGGACTAGTATTACTTTGCCTCTGGATTCCCTAAGGAATAGAGTCTTGTCTATTTTCCCCCTTGTGAACTTATTCTCAATGAGGAAACTAGACAGGGTTTCATACCAAGCCCTAGGGGCTTATTTTAACCCATATAATGCTTTCCTAAGTCTATAGACATGATTAGGTTGAGTTGAATCAACAAAACCTGATGGCTGTTCCACATAGACTTCCTCTTTTAGATTACCATTCAGAAAGGCTGACTTTACATCCATTTGGTAAACTTTAAATCCTTGAAAGGTTGCATAGGCCAGGAACATCCTTATGGCTTCCAGTCTGGCTACTGGAGCAAAGGTTTGATCAAAATCAATACCTTCTTCCTGCATATACCCTTTAGCAACCAATCTTGCTTTGTTCTTAATGATGACTCCATGTTCATCCATCTTGTTCCTAAAGATCCACTTGGTCCCAATTATGTTGTGGTCTTTTGTTTTAGGAAAAGCTCCCAGACCTTGCATCTCTTGAACTGATTCAGCTCTTCTTGCATTGCCTCAATCCAATGAGGGTCTAGGATGGCTTCTTCAAACTTCTTTGGTTCAACTTGGGATAGAAAACTAGAGTAGAGTGTTGCATTCAGGTTTCTGCTCCTTGTTTGTACCCCTTATCTTGGATCACCAATGATTTGCTCTGCTGGATGATCTCTTAGATACCTATTGGCTGGAGGCATCCTGGCTTCTGGTTGAACTTCTTCAGTTTCTTCATCTTGCTGTACTCCTTGAATTTCTTCTGCATTAGGTACATGTAGTACTCCCCCTGGACAACAGCCACTATCTTCTACTTGCTGTCTAGCAGTAGATTCATCTTCTATAGTGAGCGTGTCCATCTTCTTTGTTATATCTGTGGGGCTGCAAATACTACTAGACAACTCATTGTTAATAAGTCTAGTTTCATCAAATACTACATGTACAGATTCTTCTACAACTTGTGTGGACAAGTTGTAGACTCTATAAGCCTTACTGTTGTTGTTGTACCCAACAAAAATTCCCTCTTGGGACTTGGCAGCAAACTTAGTCAAGTAAGACTTTCCATTGTTATGTATAAAGCACTTATAACCAAAGATCCTGAAGTAGGATAGGTTTGGTTTTCTGCCTTTCACAACCTCATAGGGGGTCTTGTTGTGGCTTTTAGTAATGGTAGCCCTATTAATAACATGGCATGCAGTATTAACTGCCTCAGCCCAGAAATATTCTGGTAGTGATGTATCACTTAATAGGGTCCTACCAGCCTCAATCAAGGTTCTATTCTTCCTCTCAGCAATGCCATTTTGCTGAGGTGTTCTTGGTGAAGAAAACTCTTGAAATATCCCAAACTCTTCACATAGTTTTGCCATACTATCAGACTGAAATTCAGTACCAAGGTCACTTCTTATTTTGACCACTGTACTAGCTAGTTCATTCTGAATTTGTTTGACAAAGCTGTAACACCCACTATCCGTCGCATAGCATATAGCAGTAGGTCCGGCCGGGGCCCGACGCCATATACCACAGACAGACCGGGTGGTTACTTATGGAAACCATCCAACCAATCTTAACGTCCTACACAGAGCATTCTAGCGGAAGCAGTTTATATAAGTTGCAAAACAAGAACCCAGCAACAAGCATGAATGTCCACTAACATGATAATAGGAATGTTATTACAAAATACTCAAAAGTCGGCCTTAAGGCCTTACAAAATGTTTCACTTGTCTTTTACATGATTTACAAACCTCGGCTCGCAGGCCGGCCATACATGAATAAAACATAAAACATTTCCACTTGGGCCTTCGAGGGCCAGCTTCGCAAAAAGGGCTTTAGCCCGCTATTGACCGCTCGGTTCAGCTGCACCTGCAAGCAAACAAACCACCGCACGGTGGCAAACAAGGCAACGGTCAGCAATGCTGACCAAATTATAACGATCCCGCCCCCAACTCGGGGCGGCGATGCTCCTTTCATGCATTTCATTAGCATAAGCGAGCAATTATAACCATAGCCATCTCATCACAGGCGTTGGCTCGCACGGCCACACGCCCCGTGCACTCAGGGCACATTCTCGGTGAACCGGTCGATGTCACGTCAATTAAAGCCATTAACATTCCGGACTCACCACCGCCACTTAGACGGCCATTCCTATGAGCAATTCGTCTTCATGGTATTGGTCACGTCAATTTAAGCCATCGACCACCGAAGACCCCCATTTATGCCAACGGCGAGTGCCATGTAACTTTAGGTCTCTCTAACCCGAACGACATAAAGCGGGTACAGCTCCATCTAACCCGTGCTCACATCGCAACGGCAATTTAAGCCATATGCGCGGGTCAAACTTTCACCGAGTCCCATTCTAACACAAGTCACATAACCCCGTTATGTTCAAGTTGGCTCTCAGGCCACCAAGTTGGCAAGACCTCGTGTCCGCCCAGTTTTCCGGGTGCACCTTTGGGTTAGTCCCCAAGGCTCCCTGCTGCAATCTACCGCGTAGAAAACCCGAAAAACACCCAATAGCACGGAGTCTTCTCCGGCCTTATGCAATGCAACATCACCGATCCGAACTAACATGTCCGGGTAGGCTTCAACCAAAATGCCTATGTCCGTTCTCGCACACGGACTCTAAACAACGGGGACTTCACATATCTACCCGAAGGAACGCCTCCAACTCTCCGCAAACTCGCGAGAGCGGGCTTCCTATGCAAAGAAAGAGAGCGACTCATGCTCAAGATGAGGATCGTTACCCTTGCGGTCCTCTTTGGCGCCATCGAAAAGTAATCGGATGGAAATCACCGCACTTGCGTTGCCTCCGTGGATCCGGAGTCGGCTTGCGATTCGGAGCTCCGAAGCTCCTCCAATGGCGGATCTAGCTCCTCTTCTTCTTGCCTTAGCTCTTCTTTCTCCAAGGGTTTGGAGAGAGAACAAGTGGAAAAAGTGAGGGTTTTCTAAGTCAAAACCCGGGTATATCCCTTCAGGAACAACCCCCAGCCGTTGGATCTTCAGTCAAAGAAATGAACGGCTTCGATTCGGGACTGAAATGCCCAATCTGGACCGAACACGGCCTGGCACACGCCCGTGTCCAGGGCCGTGTGCCTCATTCGCCGTCAAAATCGAATCACCTGGAACCTCACACGGGTATCGAACACGCCCGTGTTCGAGCTGACACGCCCGTGTTCCACCTGACACGGCCGTGTAGCTGGCCGTGTACCCCATGATTTTCTCCCGTTTTCAACCCGAGCACTGCACGGGTTCTAGGACACGCCCGTGTCCTTGCCCGTGTCACCTTGACACGCCTGGGCTCCAGGCCGTGTACAAGGTCTCGGCACTTCGCGGCTAAGTGTCGACACGGGTCGACACGCCCTGCGACACGCCCGTGTCGCAGGCCGTGTGCCATGTCTCGACACACTGTCGACACCAAAGTGTCGACTTCGCGGGACGAGTGTCGACACGGGTTGACACGCCCTGCGACACGCCCGTGTCGCAGGCCGTGTGCCGTGTCTCGACACAACGTCGAAGCACTGTGTCGACTTCACGGCTAAGTGTCGACACGGGTCGACACGCCCTGCGACACGCCCGTGTCGCAGGCCGTGTGCCCAGTCTCGACACAATGTCGAGACCAAAGTGTCGACTTCACGCCTTAGTGTCGACACAGGCTTGACACGCCCTGGGACACGCCCGTGTCCCAGGCCGTGTGCCTGCAGCCAGAACTCAAACTTGGCCCAAAATATTCCCCTTTGCTCCTTTGAGTTTCGGGGCGTTACAACTCTACCCCTCTTAAAAGAATTTCGCCCACGAAATTACATAAAGGGAAAAACATGTACAAAACTAAAATTTGTACCTGAGCGGAACAACTCCGGATATTCGTCAAGCATCGTCTGCTCTCGCTCCCAAGAGAGCTCCTCACGACCGCAATTGTCCCACCGGACTTTGACCATCCTGATCTCTTTATTGCGTAGCCGCTTGACCTCCGAGTCCTCAATCCGCACGGGCTTGACTTTTGTCGTTAGCCCACTATCCACCGGCACTTGATTGGCCGCGATCACTTGCGTAGGCTCTTGCACCGCCTTCCGAAGCACCGAAATATGGAATACATCATGTAAACCACTTAGCTCCACTGAAAGCTTCAGCCGATAGGCCGCTTCTCCTACTCGCTCCAGAACCTCGAACGGTCCAAGGTACCTCGGGCTTAGCTTTTTCAATCGCCGCACCCGCGAGACACCCTTGAACGGCTTGATCTTCAAGTATACATAATCGCCCACAGCGAACTCCACGTTCCTGTGCTTGGCATTATAGTACTTTGCTTGCCGGTCCTGAGCGATAAGCAACCTCTCCCGAATTGTTCTCACCAAAGAAGTAGCATCATCCACTTCCGATCGCTTATACAACTTCGACTCGCCCGTTTCTAACCAAGACAACGGCGTGCGACATCTTCTACCATATAGGGCCTCGAAAGGCGCCATCTGAATACTTGCTTGGTAGCTGTTGTTGTATGCGAACTCCACCAAATAAAGGTGGTCCTCCCATTGCTTTCCAAAGTCCAAGACACACATGCGAAGCATGTCTTCCATGGTTCTATTGACCCTCTCGGTCTGCCCATCCGTTTGCGGATGGAAGGCTGTGCTAAACTTCAGCTTTGTTCCCAACATTTGCTGCACCAGCCTCCAATCATTGGACGTGAACCGCCCATCTCGGTCACTCACGATGCTGCGGGGCACACCATGAAGCCGCACTATGTTATCCACATAAAGCTTTGCCAGCTTCTCCACCGGATCATCCTTCCTATGCGGAATAAAATGCGACACCTTTGTTAATCGATCGACCACCACCCAAATGGCGTCGTTCCCCTTCTGCGACCTTGGCAAACCATGCACAAAGTCCATAGAGATGTCGTCGAATTTCCACTCCGGAATAGGCAAGGACTTAAGAAATCCTCCCGGCTTTTGGCACTCCGCCTTTACCAAGGCGCAGGTTTGGCACTTCGCTACATATAGCGCCACATCCTTTTTCAAGCCCGGCCACCAAAACAGTTTCTTTACATCACGGTACATCTTCGTGCTCCCCGGGTGAATCGAGTACTTGGTATGGTGCGCCTCGTACAACAACTCCACCCGTAAATGCCCACACTTGGGACGCACAAACGACCGTCTTTCCAAAGCAATCCGTCCTCCACGACGAATTGGGAATTTGACCCATCCAGAGCCTCTATCATGAACTGCTTCATATGAGCATCCATATCCAAAGCCTGCCGAATCCGATCAGCCAGGTCATATTGGACTTCAGTCCAATTCAGCACTGCTTCAGCACTAGATTGTCTATCCACACAAACAATCTCCAACGCCTCCAGCTCCTGCACCAACCGCTCATCATGCACTGATAGCCAATTCGCTTGAGCTGGGGCTCGGCGACTCAACGCGTCCGCAACCGCATTCCCTTTGCCAGGCACGTAGTGGATCTTGAAAGTATAGTCCCCCAGGAACTCCATCCACCTACGCTGCCGCATATTCAGATCTTTCTGATCAATCAAATACTTTAGGCTCTTGTGATCGGTGTAGATATCAATCTTCACACCGTACAAATAGTGTCTCCACAGCTTCAAGGCAAAAATCACGGCCGCCAACTCCAAGTCGTGGACCGGATAATTCCTCTCGTGCACTTTTAGCTGTCTCGAGCCATAAGCTATCACGCTGCCGTGCTGCAATAGCACGCAACCCAAACCGCTGCCCGAAGCATCGCTATATATCTCATAGCCTTCGGTTCCAACCGGCGAACTCAGCACAGGCGCCGTGGTCAACCGACACTTCAACTCCTCAAAAGCTCGCGCGCACTCCGGCGTCCAAACGAACTTATGCTCCTTCCTCGTCAAAGTAGTGAGAGGTAACGCTATCCGCGAGAAGTTCTCTACGAAGCGCCTATAATAGCCGGCAAGCCCCAAAAAGCTCCGGACTTCTGCTACCGTAGCAAGCTCAGGCCACTCCCGTATCGCAACAATCTTCGCCGGATCCACAGCAATACCCTCTCCACTCACTATATGCCCGAGGAACGCCACTGAGGATAGCCAAAACTCGCACTTCGAGAACTTGGCATACAACTGGTTTCTCCTGAGTGTCTCCAACACCAAATGGAGATGCTTGAAGTGATCCTCCTCACTTTGCGAGTACACCAAAATATCGTCGATGAAGACGATCACGAAATGGTCTAGGTACTCCCTGAACGTCCTGTTCATCAAATCCATAAATACTGACGGCGCATTAGTCAGCCCAAACGGCATGACCGTAAACTCATAATGCCCGTATCTCGTACTAAACGCTGTCTTCGGGATATCACTCTCCCTTATCCGCAGCTGATAGTACCCAGACTTGAGATCTAACTTCGAGTACACCGTCGACCCGACTAACTGATCAAAGAGATCATCAATCCGGGGATCGGGTACTTGTTCTTCTCAGTCAGCTTGTTTAGCTCCCGATAATCAATACACAACCTCAAGCTTCCGTCCTTCTTCTTAACAAAGAGGACCGGTGCGCTCCAAGGCGAAGAACTCGGGCGCACATACCCTTGCTCCAACAACTCTTGCAGTTGAACTTTCAGCTCCGCCATTTCCTTAGGCGCTAGCCGATACGGAGATCGTGACACAGGCTTTGCACCTGGCACTAGCTCGATAGTAAAATCTATCTCCCGTTGAGGCGGGGCTCCAGGAAGATCTGCGGGGAACACATCAGGGTATTCCGATACCACTGAAATACAATCCATCGCGGGCTTCGGCTTTGCAACCTCCACTAGTGTAAAGAACAGTTCTGCTCCGGCACGAACCGCCTTCACCACCTGAAGAGCAGACATCAACGTCTTGCTCGACCCCTTTAAGCCCGTAAAAGTCGTCTCACGACTTGCTCCCAGCTTTACTTCCTTGCTACCGCAATCTATATGGGCCTGCTGCTCCGAGAGCCAGTCCATTCCAAATATGACGTCGAACTCCACCAACGGAAGTAAGGACGCCCGCAGGTCAAACTCCTGCTCTCCAATACGAATCTTAACATCGCAGATCCTATCCGCTCGCATCGAACACCCATTTGGCAACAACACATCCAACTTATCCTTCGCCATCGAAGAAGGGACTCCGATGCGTAATATAAATCCTTCGGACAAGAAGGAGTGTGAAGCTCCCGTATCAAAGAGTGCTCGTGCCGGATTTTCACAAATCAACACAAATCCTAAACAAGTAGTGGTAAGGTAACATGTGCATAACAAGCATATAAAGGAATTGACTTGCTATAAATTAAACCGTACCTGTCACCACGTCAGCTTGTTTAATGGCCTCCTGTTGGCCAAGATTGTAAACTCTTGGTTGGGCCGGAGCATAGTGGGATGCGGTCGACTCCACCGCCTTTCCCTTCTCTTCATAAGTGGCTCCCGGCCTCCTCTCGGACTTAGGACGTCCGCTCCAACAATCACGGGCGAAATGCCCCGTCTTGCCACAAGTAAAGCACGCGCCCGGGGTCCGACTCGTAGTCGCCCCAGAAGCACCAGAAGGAGCTGGACCCGAAGTCCTATGCTTCTTGAAAGTCCTCCGATAGCCTGACTTTGAGGTAGTCGGCACTCTGAACTCAGATTTCTTATCAGCCAAGCCTTTCTTCGCTTGTACACTCTTCATGTCCTTCTCCAAGGACCGGGCAGTATTGACCAAGGTTAAGAAACCCTGCGTCATTGGCCCCGACAGTAACAATCTCAGCTCATCCCTCAAGCCTTCATAAAAACGATTAGTCTTGCGCTCCTCATCCATGATGGTGGAGCTCGCATAACGACTCAACCGCGTAAACTCGTGGAGATATTCATCCACGCTCCTCTCACCCTGCACCAACTTCAGGAATTCATTCTCCATTGAAATCCTCTGAGTAGAAGGGAGGTATCTTGCCAAGAACAATCCCGAGAACTCTTCCATCGGAACGTCTATCAGTTGTCTACCTCGCAGATGATGCAGCTCCAAACCTTCCCACCACATCCTCGCTTCACCGTCCAGCAGGAACGTAGCAATGGTGGTCATCTGCCACTCCTCCGTCTCCGTCGCTGTCATGACTCTCTTCACCCTAGAGAGCCAGTCTTCAGCCTGAGATGGGGTTCCCAACCCCGAGAATAACGGAGGGTTAAAGCTCATTACATGCTTCAACTGCCTCTCAGTCGCCCTCCTTGGCACTATTGGTTCTACAACCACTTGCTCCATCCTCCTCGGCTCAGCCTCTTGAAGAGGTACTTGCTCCATCACAGGAGCGGGCTGCTGCGCTTGCCTCCCAGGCTGCGCATTGATCACGGCCAACACCGCTTCAGCCACCAATCTTATATTTTCAGCCGACAAAGGTGTTGCGGGAGCAACTTCGGTGCACTACTTGCCTCAGAAACTCGGCGTTCTGACGACCCAACACCACTTCGGGTCACCTATAGTGGTACAAAACACCGTTAAGCGACCAAATAAATTGCAAACAGCAATTATAGGAACACGCAGGTTCCTCAAACACGAGTATTTTCATTCCTAAGTGGACATTCATGGGTTCTTTTTACGGTTATAACGATGACGCACACAATGTGCTCACCACCCCTTAAAAAGAATTCGCCCACGAATTCAATTCAAGCCCAACCAAAACCAGTAGTCTGATACCAAATTGTAACACCCCCTATCCGTCGCATAGCATATAGCAGTAGGTCCGGCCGGGGCCCGACGCCATATACCACAGACAGACCGGGTGGTTACTTATGGAAACCATCCAACCAATCTTAACGTCCTACACAGAGCATTCTAGCGGAAGCAGTTTATATAAGTTGCAAAACAAGAACCCAGCAACAAGCATGAATGTCCACTAACATGATAATAGGAATGTTATTACAAAATACTCAAAAGTCGGCCTTAAGGCCTTACAAAATGTTTCACTTGTCTTTTACATGATTTACAAACCTCGGCTCGCAGGCCGGCCATACATGAATAAAACATAAAACATTTCCACTTGGGCCTTCGAGGGCCAGCTTCGCAAAAAGGGCTTTAGCCCGCTATTGACCGCTTGGTCCAGCTGCACCTGCAAGCAAACAAACCACCGCACGGTGGCAAACAAGGCAACGGTCAGCAATGCTGACCAAATTATAACGATCCCGCCCCCAACTCGGGGCGGCGATGCTCCTTTCCTGCATTTCATTAGCATAAGCGAGCAATTATAACCATAGCCATTCATCACAGGCGTTGGCTCGCACGGCCACACGCCCCGTGCACTCAGGGCACATTCTCGGTGAACCGGTCGATGTCACGTCAATTAAAACCATTAACATTCCGGACTCACCACCGCCACTTAGACGGCCA
Source organism: Platanthera guangdongensis (assembly GCA_039583875.1). Classification (NCBI taxonomy): domain Eukaryota; kingdom Viridiplantae; phylum Streptophyta; class Magnoliopsida; order Asparagales; family Orchidaceae; genus Platanthera; species Platanthera guangdongensis. The sequence continues at coordinate 36,219,040 of CM077149.1, read as the reverse complement.
TTCCTATGAGCAATTCGTCTTCATGGTATTGGTCACGTCAATTTAAGCCATCGACCACCGAAGACCCCCATTTATGCCAACGGCGAGTGCCATGTAACTTTAGGTCTCTCTAACCCGAACGACATAAAGCGGGTACGGCTCCATCTAACCCGTGCTCACATCGCAACGGCAATTTAAGCCATATGCGCGGGTCAAACTTTCACCGAGTCCCATTCTAACACAAGTCACATAACCCCGTTATGTTCAAGTTGGCTCTCAGGCCACCAAGTTGGCAAGACCTCGTGTCCGCCCAGTTTTCCGGGTGCACCTTTGGGTTAGTCCCCAAGGCTCCCTGCTGCAATCTACCGCGTAGAAAACCCGAAAAACACCCAATAGCACGGAGTCTTCTCCGGCCTTATGCAATGCAACATCACCGATCCGAACTAACATGTCCGGGTAGGCTTCAACCAAAATGCCTATGTCCGTTCTCGCACACGGACTCTAAACAACGGGGACTTCACATATCTACCCGAAGGAACGCCTCCAACTCTCCGCAAACTCGCGAGAGCGGGCTTCCTATGCAAAGAAAGAGAGCGACTCATGCTCAAGATGAGGATCGTTACCCTTGCGGTCCTCTTTGGCGCCATCGAAAAGTAATCGGATGGAAATCACCGCACTTGCGTTGCCTCCGTGGATCCGGAGTCGGCTTGCGATTCGGAGCTCCGAAGCTCCTCCAATGGCGGATCTAGCTCCTCTTCTTCTTGCCTTAGCTCTTCTTTCTCCAAGGGTTTGGAGAGAGAACAAGTGGAAAAAGTGAGGGTTTTCTAAGTCAAAACCCGGGTATATCCCTTCAGGAACAACCCCCAGCCGTTGGATCTTCAGTCAAAGAAATGAACGGCTTCGATTCGGGACTGAAATGCCCAATCTGGACCGAACACGGCTTGGCACACGCCCGTGTCCAGGGCCGTGTGCCTCATTCGCCGTCAAAATCGAATCACCTGGAACCTCACACGGGTATCGAACATGCCCGTGTTCGAGCTGACACGCCCGTGTTCCACCTGACACGGCCGTGTAGCTGGCCGTGTACCCCATGATTTTCTCACGTTTTCAACCCGAGCACTGCACGGGTTCTAGGACACGCCCGTGTCCTTGCCCGTGTCACCTTGACACGCCTGGGCTCCAGGCCGTGTACAAGGTCTCGGCACTTCGCGGCTAAGTGTCGACACGGGTCGACACGCCCTGCGACACGCCCGTGTCGCAGGCTGTGTGCCATGTCTCGACACACTGTCGACACCAAAGTGTCGACTTCGCGGGACGAGTGTCGACACGGGTTGACACGCCCTGCGACACGCCCGTGTCGCAGGCCGTGTGCCGTGTCTCGACACAACGTCGAAGCACTGTGTCGACTTCACGGCTAAGTGTCGACACGGGTCGACACGCCCTGCGACACGCCCGTGTCGCAGGCCGTGTGCCCAGTCTCGACACAATGTCGAGACCAAAGTGTCGACTTCACGCCTTAGTGTCGACACAGGCTTGACACGCCCTGGGACACGCCCGTGTCCCAGGCCGTGTGCCTGCAGCTAGAACTCAAATTGGCCCAAAAATATTCCCCTTTGCTCCTTTGAGTTTCGGGGCGTTACAAAAGCTATAGAAGACACTAGGTGTTTCAGATTTCTGTCTAAGGAAGAACACCCAGGAAATCCTTGAGTAGTCATCTACAACCACAAAGGTATAGACCTTCCTACCTAGGCTGTGAACTGGCATAGGACCAAAGAGATCCATATGCAAGAGGTATAAACACCTCACAGCATCTTTGTTTTCAATGCTCCTAAAGGTGGATCTAGTCTGCTTTCCCTTTTGACAAGCTGAGCATATTCCATCTTTAATACACTTAACTTGAGGACCATTCCTCACTAACTCTTTGCTAAAGAGTTTGCCAATTGTCTTGTAGTTAAGATGAGCTAGCCTCTTGTGCAATTTGACACAATGAGAGACTGTCTCATCAGCTACAAGACACACTAGAGAACCATTATTCTCAACCATAATGTCTAAGCAATAGACATTCCTTTTTCTATAACCAGTCAAAATGATCTCTTGATCATTTGACCTCCTGATATGACAACCATCTTTCACAAATGAGATGTCATATCCTATATCACTCAATTGACTTATACTAATAAGGTTATGTTTCAAACCTTTAACATAGGCCACTTGAGTAATTGTAATATAGGAGTTAGATATGTTACCAAAACCCTTGATGATCCCTTTTTCAGAACCACCAAACGTGACTTTTGGACCATCCTTTATAGGTGTGTAGTCCTTTAGTAAACCCCTTATTCCAGTCATGTGTCTGGAACATCCTGTAATAACCCCATCCGTTCATATGGTATATTCTAGAAGGTCCGGCCGGGGCCCCACAGTATATATCACAAAATAGGCGGTGAAGGTATAAGATGATACCAGAGTAGCGCATCTCACTTATCACAAAACATTCTAGCGGAAGCCTAGACTATAACTTGAACTCGTCATGAATGTCCAAACATAAAACTCCACATTTTATACAGGATAGGAATGACTTATAACAAGTACAAAGAGTTGGCCTTATGGCCTTTACATGGCTTTCAAACAATGTCCTAAAACAATTGGCGCGCAGGCCGGCCACACGAAAAGAAAACATACAACATAACATAGAGCCTTCGAGGGCTCACAACAGTAGCAGCAACAACAGCAGGTACATCAACCTCTATACATCCCGCTCGGCTCTCTAGCACATGTACAGGGATAATCCACCCAACGGTGGCAAACAAAAGCAACGGTCAGCGTTCAGCTGACCAAATTATAGCGACCCTACCCCTTCTCTCGGGGCAGCGGTATTCTTCCCTGCAAGCATATTAAATCACAAGTATGGCAATATATCATCAAAATGTGCTTTCACGCACACAAGCCATCACAACCGTTCGCCACCCGACCCAATGGTTCGTGCACTCAGGGCACATTCTTGGTGTTCTGGCAAAGCTCTTGCCCACCACCGTATTAGGGTCACAACCCAACGGTAAATCTCTTGAGCTTTTACTCCATGGCGTGCAGCCGGAGTTAGTCTTCCTACACCGGGATGGCCCGTAGCCCCCCATTGTGTCATGGCGCGCAGGCCGAAGACTCTTGCTATGCGCTCCAACACACTACACCTTTTGGTCTCACGTCGAACGGACATAGCGCAGGTCGGATCCTCCACCCCCCGTTGCTCAAATCGCCTTGCCTACTCCGAGTACAGCGTACTCATGGCTATATTAAAGGCGCGGGTCAGTCTCACCAATCCTATTCTTGGCATTCAAGCCTGGGTATTTCGCTATACCCATTTTCTTAGCACAACAGCGGGTCTTTCCTGGGCCTCCCAGTACTTCCTGTGACTCTCTCCACAGGTGGACACCGCACAAACATAAATGTCAGGGGTCTTTCCTGGCTATCATGCCAGTACTTCCTGTTACTCGCTTCACAGGTGGACACCCTACGACATCAAGCATCACAAAGGGCCTTTCCTGGTCACACCAGTACTTCATGTGCCGCATTCACAGGTTGGACCCAAAAACATCACATGGCTATTTTTCCTGGGCTACCACCCCAGTACTTCCTGCTACTCCTTTTTGCAGGCATAACCCGTAGACTCCTTAACCTACACGTTATCACGGAGTCTTCTCCGGTTCGTATGCAACATCACCAATCCAGACCAACCTGTCTAGATGGGCTTCACACAGCATGCCTATTCCGTACTCCAGTTCCGGATCTATATGCTGACAAAGGGGATGGCAAGCATCCACCCAAAGATTCCCAAAATCAGCCACCTCTTGGTGGGGGAAATCACAAGCTATGCTAAAAGGAAGCCTTCACATGGCTAGGAAGAAAATTCGTTACCCTTGACGAGCGCTTCGGTGCCATGACCTCAAAGCTTGCTTGAAAGACTCGCAAGAGCGTTTCCTCCGCAACGCCGGCTTCGGATTTCTCGTCGGTAACCTACAGCACCACCAGCAGCAGCCCTTCCCCTTCTTCCTCCTTCTTCCTCTCTCTTTCTCTCTCTTAACTTGAAGAAAGATAAAAGCTAAGGAAAAATGAGAATAAGTTCTCAGTTTCGGCCTTTAGGAAAAAGAGGAAAAAGCTTCAGCCCTTGGATCCCAGCTGAAGGAATGGACGGCCAGAAACTTGCCAAAAATGCTAAATTTGACCTGACACGGCCTGTGACACGGCCGTGTCCCAGGCCGTGTGCCTCAAGCGGTGGTCAACCGAGCTATCCAAACCAGTGACACGCCCATGGAACACGCCTGTGTCATGGGCCGTGTCACCAACACGCCTTCAGACACGCCCGTGTCTGTGGCCGTGTGCCTGGGCGAAAAAAAAATCCCAAAACATCCCGAGACTCCACACGGCCTGTGACACGCCCGTGTCCCAGGCCGTGTGCCCAGACACGGCACAAAGACACGCCCTGTCGAAATGCTTTGTCGGGCTGAGATCGTCGACCCAACTTGACACGCCCTGTGACACGCCCGTGTCACAGGCCGTGTGCAACTTCTCGACACTCGACACCCACGTCTCGACACTCATATCTCGACACTCGATGATCGTCGAGTAAAAGTCATCGAGCACACGACACGGCCTTGGACACGCCCGTGTCCTGGGCCGTGTGTCTCCTCTCGACACATCATCGAGCGAAAAATCGTCGACACCAAGGCCGATCGTCGACACAACCTCGACACCCCCTGCGACACGCCCGTGTCGCAGGCCGTGTCCGCTGACACGCCCTGGGACACGCCCGTGTCCCAGGCCGTGTCACCCAAAAATTCCCTGCTTCAGAAATTTGGACTGTTACACATCCACTGTCCAAGTACCATATTGGGGCATGGCCACTTGGACTCACCTGCAAAACAGATTAGTAAACCTTAGAACCCAAAGAATTCTTGGGTCCTTGGTACTGGTTAGTTTGCTTCCTAACAAAGCTACCTGCAGGTTTTCCAACAGGCAGTTTGCTACTCACTTTGACACTAGCATTGTGCCAACAGTGCATTGCAAAGTGGCCTACCTTGCCACAACACCAACACTCAAACTTATTGTACCTTTGCTTAGGTACAGTCTTAGCTGTTTTATCTACAACTGGCTTGTTGAGAGTTGGGGCTTTGCCCTTGGACTTGGACTTGACAGTCCTTGCAGGTTTAGTAAACCCCAGTCCAGCTTTACCTTTGTGATGAACAAATTCATCAATTAAGGGTAGAACTGACTTTGGTTTAGAAAACCTAGCAACTAAATCTTTCTCCTTCTGAAGACTAATCTCCAGACTCTTGATTTGATCATTCTTAAATGATATAGTCCCCATCTGAATCACAGTTATGTGCTTCAGTCTGGCTATCTCATTTAGCTTTTGATCAAACATCTTCTCATAATCAGTTGCAGCCATTTTGAGACTTGCAATCTCCTTAGCTTGACTCTTGGCCAAGGATTTGCATTTCTTAAATGCTTGCAACAGAACTTTATATTCATCTATCAACTGATGAATATCCTCTTCAGGCTCAGATGCACTCTCATCACTTGATGATGATGAATCTGATTCTGAACTAGCACAAGAAATTGAACTTAAAGAACAATGTTGTACCTTACTAGGTCTTGGCTGCTCCAGGATTTTGTCACTTTCTGTCAATGCCATCAGTCCTTGGCACTGACTGTCCTCTTGTTCATATATAAAGTTCATGATCTGGATGAACTCTTCTTCTTCTTCCTCAGCAAACAGTCCTATATATGCCTCAGCATCTGACTCAGTTTCTGATGAAGAAATGTCTGACAGGCTCTTATCCTTTTTGGCAACAAAAGACTTTTCCTTCTTTCCCTTGTATTGAGTCTTTTTCTTGTCATTAGACTCCTTCCTTTTCTCTGGACAGTCTGCAACAACATGTACTTGTCTATTACAGCAATAGCATACAATTTTTGAAAGAGTTGCTTTGCTAGACTTGGACTTTTTCCTGTCTTTCTTTGAAGACTTTTTATTCTGATAATATTCTTTTTTACCCTGTGAAGTAGATGGCATTGTCCTCCACTGTTTCTTCTTTAAGAACTTCTGAAAGTGTCTTGTGAAGGCAGCAAAGTCCTCATCACTTTCACTGCTTTCAGACTTTTTGCTTGTTGACTCATCTGATTCAGTTTCAGCTACTTTTGGTGGTGGAGTTGGTGACTTACTTTTGTACTTTCTGGGGGCTTCTGTTTTGAAGGCCACTGTCCTTTCTTTATGTTCACTTCTTGTTGATTTCTCCTCTTCTTTCCTCACCATCAACTGCATCTCATAGGATAGCAGTTTTCCAAATAGTGTTGGTGGAGGAATTTCTGCCAACTTTGCCATTTCCCTAATGACACAGATATTGGTGTCCCAATCTTTTGTAAGGGACCTTAGAAACTTATCATTGAGCTCATAATTACTGAACTCTCTGCCATAGGACATTTGCTCATTCACAATCCTATAGAACTTCTTATAGCATTCAGTTATGCTATCAGCTTTACCTTGTCTAAAACTTTCATATTCTTGGTTGAGCAAAGATTTTCTGTCTTGCCTCACTTCTTCAGAACCCTCCATATACACAATAAGAGTATCTCACATTTCCTTGGATGTCTTGCAGTGTATCAAATTCTGAAAAGTAGCATCATCTATAGCACTCACTATAATATTCTGAGCCCTTTTGTCCATTGTGGCTAGAACAATCTCATCCTTTGTCATTTCAGAGAAATCCTTAGGTGTTCTCTAATTTACATCTAAGACTGAAACCTTCATGGGCACATATGGCCCTTCTTTTACTGTGATATAAATCCTAGGGTCTGAGGCTTCCATAAACAGTCTCACCCTTTCCTTCCAGATGCCAAAGATCTCTTTTCTGCAAATAGGTAGCTTCATGGATCCCAATTCCTTATGATTTTCAGTGGAACCCATGGTTCTTGATTTTCTTGATTCTGTAATGTACTTAGACTGAATCTGCCAATAGGATCTACTCAGACAGTTATGTCCTTTTTTGAGTAACCTGCCTCTGATACCACTTGAAAGATATTGTACCTAATCACCTAGAGGGGGGGGGTGAATAGGTGACTTAAATCTTTTTAACTTTTTAGGCATAATTCAGATAATATCACAGAGTTCTAGTTACTTTATCACAACACACAAGCAGCAATCACAGAATTACACAAGCAACCAGTAGATACACAGTTTTATAGTGGTTCCCCAAGGTTTGGGTACATCCACTTTCCCCCTTCGCCTATCTAGCAGTGTACTAGATTCGGCCAAACTTCTCCACTATCTCAGATCCTCAGATCTTACACTCAGAACCCCAAAACAGGTTCCTACAACTCAGGCCCAAGGCCCTACAACTCAGCTTCTTCACAAAGCCTACACTCAGCCACCAAGGCCTACACTCAGCCACCAAGGCCTACACTCAGCCACAACAGGCCTACACTCAGAGATTCAAATCTCCTACACTCAGGCACTCAAGCCCTACACTCAGCCTTTATAATTACAGGCTTACAAAGCTCAGATCCCTAAGGATCCTACAAGATAATATGAATACAAAATGTTAACTTTACAACTCAGAGAAAAGAGAGAAGAGTTGTGAGTTCCTTGATGAGTTCTTGGAAGAACTCAGCTGAAATAAATCTGACTTAGCTTTTTTCAAAGCTTCTTGAATGTAGAACACAATAAGATTGACCTCCTCTGTAGTTGATCCTTAATCTCTGTTATTTAAGATTCAGAACAATATCTGAAACCTTCTTCTCAGCCTGGTTCCAACGGCTGACTTCTTGGATGGAGCTCTCTCTCTTCAACTTCTTAGATCTTCACTTGATTCTTCAAGGAATAGCTAGATCTTCTTTGTATATTGATCACTTGAACTTGTGTTCAATCATCTATTTCTGTAGACAGTGTAAGCCTATTTATAGGCCTTCTTCATGGTAACCGGCTGGTCCGGTTCATAACTGATTTCTGACAACTCTGACAGCTGCATTAGACCGGCTGGAATGGCAGCTGTCAAGTCATCCAGTCAGTTCTTGAAAATTCTGTAACTGTCTGAAAGTGTCGAGACTGTCTGTCTTTAAGTGTCGACACTTATAGACCAAGTGTCGACACATGTTGACTAAGTGTCGACACTAGCCTACAAGGTGTCGACACAACTCCTTGTGTTGTAGATTTTATATCTCGACACTGCTTCTTCTTCATGTGTCGACACTGATATTGAGTGTCGACACAACACTTTGTTCTTCAGCATTGTGTTGAAATCTTTTAAGTGTCGACACAACTCCTTTGTGTCGACACATCTTCATATGTTGAACTTGTTAAGTGTCGACACTTATTCTTGGTGTCGACACATGTCTTCAGTGTTGATACTTGCTGAGTGTCGACACAGCTCCTTGTGTCGACACATTCTTCTTATGTTGAGACTTTTGCTGAGTGTCGACACATCTCCTTTATGTCGACACTTGTACTTTGAATATTCTTGAACTTTGCTAAGTGTCGACACATCTCCTTGTGTCGACACTTTCTTCAAGTGTTGAGTATTCAGCTGAGTGTCGACACATTCTTTCTTGTGTCGACACATTCTTTCTTGTGTCGACACTTTCTTCAAGTGTTGAGTCTTCAGCTGAGTGTCGACATATTCTTTCTTGTGTCGACACTTTCTGATGTAGACACAGTTTCTCTGGGTGTCGACACAACTGCTAAGTGTCGACACTGCTTCACTGCACTTTTCTTCACTGAGTGTCGACACAGCTCCTTGTGTCGACACTTTCTGTCTGGTGTCGACTCTGCATCCCTGGTGTCGACACAAATACTCCAAGTGTCGACACTGCTTGCCTGGGTGTCGACACAAGTCTTCTTAAGTGTCGACACTTTCCCTCTGGGTGTCGACACATGTACTTAGAAACTTTTCCATCTTTCCTGCAAATACTTAACCTGCACAAGTAAACTCAAAACACATCAAATACATTTTGATGTATATCATTGAGTTGGGTGAGGCTTCTTCAAATCAGGTACATTTAAACCAATGTACCCAACAAATACCCTCATACTTAAGTTTTGTTATTCCAGAGCAAACGTATGAGTTGACTATACAAATAGTTATAAAATTTCTAATTTAACTATCAGTTTATTATATAATGGGAAAATAGACATAAAAAATCTGGAGTATAAAGCGTTAAGTCCTATATTATACATATTATTTTGTCAGTGATAAATGTTTGTAGTCAAAAGACTTCTTGAGAAAATCAAAAAACAAGCAATATTGCAATCATTAGTAACAAGTTAGATTGATATTATCAAAACTGTACTTTGAAAGAGATGTGAAGGAAAATAAACAACCTATTAAATATGCTCTCTCAAAATTTTATGCAAAATTAGATCAAGTGGTAGTGATTTTTTTGGATATAAACTTGGTGTTTGCCTATAAAGCAGGCTATGATGTAGCAGGTGATGAATTTTATCCTCTCACCTTTTTTGTTTTCAACATTCTTGCTTTATTACAACTGTTTAGTAAAATATTTTCCAAAATTGAAAAAAAAAACTTTGCAGAATTGTATTTTATTTTAACCTAATGTATATGTTTAGGAGCACTTACTCCATTTCATATAGTCTTTTAAAAATTACCGGATGCTTATGTTTACGGAATGAAATCTTAATCTCATTGACATAAAATTTTTTCTTTTCTAGGAGCACATACTACTAGATGCTTGCTTGCGTAAGATAATATGTCAAGCAAAGAGTAAATAGGTAGGGGATTTCAAAAAAATTCAAATTCTGATAAAAGATTTTTGAGAGCAATTGTAATAACTTGAAAATTCCTATATTTCGATAAATGAAGTAAAGATAAATATAGTCTACATATGTTTGGCTAACATAATACACATACCTCTATTTATAATAAACCAGAAGTAGTGCTTAAAATAAATTCTCTAAAAAATATATTGCACCAGATATTTTTAAATCTTAACACTAGATATTTAGATCTATGTATTTATTGTAAATAAATGATTAGTAAATTGAAAAAATAGATAACTATGTATATATTAACTCAAATATTTATTCTTTTGGTTTTATAAAAGAAGTAGGGTTTTTAAATTTTTTGGATGATTGATTGTGCAAAAATATATACACAGTATTTTTTATATATTTTTTATTTTATATTTGGTTTTTATTTATTTATTTTTTGCAAATATATACATGAATATTGATAAGAAACTATTATGTATATAAAAAACCTTTTTTTTATTTTTTATTTTAATGAAATATTCCATAATACTTATGTTGTGTATAAGTATGAAGAAAAAGCAGAAATATATACAAAATTGAAAGTAAAATAGAATAAAGAGCATTTCCTGAATGGAGGTCAGGGAGGTCGTAAGCAAAACCTATAAAAATAAAAGACAAGTAAAAAAATAGTTAACTATGGGGTGTCTCTCACAAGTGCTTTGTTTATCGTGTTTCCTGATAAAGCTCCGACAACATCTTTGAAATTTATACAATTTGAGTTTCTAGAATTTTAATTGATCTAATCATATTCCGGATATTGGATTCATTTGTAACGACATATATTTGTAAAGATGTCTTCTATCGGGATGGGTCGTAATGATTGTGATTGTGGTGGTGGTGGTTGTGCAAATCCAATTGGACTTGCATTGTGCAGACGCAGAGAATTATTGGGGATGCTCCATGATAAATTTGCATGGTTTCTAAAACCTGGATTATAAGTATTATTTTTAATATTTGGATTATAAGAGGGAGGTTGATATGGATTCCTCATATAATCAACGTGTTCTTCTATTATATTATTATTAGAATTCCAAATAGGGGTAGTGGAGGAAGTCGACATCTCCGCTACTTTTCTTGTTAGATATTCTACTTGAAGTGCTAAATTGGAAGAAGCGTTGAGCTCGTAAAGCCCAACGGGTTTATTAGGGCGTGATCTAGGCACGTTCCAATGGTAGACATTCTTGACCATTTTCTCAAATAGTGCATGAGCGGCCTCGGGGGTTTTATTATTTAGCGTTCCCCCGGTGGCAACTTCAATCATTTGTATGGTTTAAAAATTTAAACCATTATAGAATGTCTGCACTTGGAGCCAAGCCGGCAGCGTGTGATGTGGACACCTACGTAAAAATTCTTTAAAGCATTCCCAAGTCTCATAGAGAGACTCAGACTTGCCCTGAATAAAGGAAGAAATATCCGCACTTAATTTAACGATTTTAGTAGGGGGAAAATACTTTGTTAAAAACTTTTCGGTCATAACAGCCCAAGTAGTGATGGATCCTCTAGGTGGAGAACATAACCATTGTTTGGCTTTCGTCCGTAAAGAAAATGGAAGTAAATGCAAACGAATGACATCGTCAGTGACACCATTTATTTTAAACATATCGCATATTTCTATGAAATTTGACAGATGCGTATTAGGATCTTCATCTGGCTATCCATCGAATTGAACTGAGTCTTGAATCATTTGGATTATGCTAGGTCTGATTTCAAAATTATTATTAGCAACTGCAGGACGAACTATACTTGACCCGGTATCGTCCATGTTCGACCTCGCATAATAAGACATAGTCCTTTGCGGGGTAGCAACTGGAATTTGATCTAACATAGCTTCTACGTGCATGGTTCTGATAGTCTCTTCTTGATTTAAAACTTGGTCTTGGTCACCAGATAGAAGGCGGCTATAATAGGTGTGGTTCATTCCAAGATCAAAATTAAGATTAGAATCAAAATGAGAGTATCGTCGGGTCAAGCACTAAAAAACTGTTATATAAAACTTTTTTATTACTATTATTTTTTGTTTTTTTAGAAAATAAAAAGACGGAAATAAAAGTGTTATTAATAAAAAATATAGTTTTTATAAAAATAAATGTTTTGTAATTATTAGAGAATTTATGCCTTGTTTATTTTTATAATAATGGTGTTTTTGTTTTTTTTTTTTTACTTTTTTCTTATTTTTTTATGTTTATAATAGCTAAGATAAGTAATAGTGATTCTTTTTTATTTCAAATATCAACACAAAATGATCCCCGACAACGCCGTCAAAAACATGATAAGTAATATGTACGAGATAGTTTTAAATTAAAAATTAAGTTGAATTTATAAATTAGGCGTTCTCCGTGATCTATCTCTTTTCACCTATATACATCGATTAAGGCAAGCGCACATATCGCATAGTAGTATATTATTTTTTTAAATATCAAGGTCATATTTTTTCAGGGATCTGGGTCGAGTACTCTATTTTAAGGAAAAGAACTATTATTTTATCGAAAATAGTTGATGAATGTTTTTAAAAGTTAAAATAAATGTAAGACGTATGAGTTTTGAAAATAGATGAGGTACAAAGCCATCAATTTTGACTTACTTTGGGAAATACTTTTTAAATAATAAAACTCTATTTCTTTATTAATTAAAATCTTTGACCGTGCAGGTTCCTTAAATATGAGTGCAGCTCAATCAATGATGCATCCACCTATGATTGCGTGTTTTGACTGAACTTTCGTATCTATTCAAACATACCTTTAATGCATCTTTACGTGGTGAACCCATTATTGACCACCTACTAATTTTCGAAGGTTCAACCCGGGAGACTTACGTTCATCTCTTTTGAGTATGAGACGTTATTTCTCTTTACCTGAGAATGATCAATTTCCTGATAAATCATATGTTTTTAATTTTAAAAATAGGATTTTTAAAATGCATAAATAATATCCTTCCCAAACTCATCTCAATCGAGTGATAAAAGTTCTTATCCTCTCATTGGGATGGTGGTGGTAGTAGAAAGGTAAGAGACGTATAAAGGTACATAAATACTATCTGTCCCAACCATCTTAATGATTTACTAAAAAATTCTTAGCCTCTCATCTGAAATGTGGGTGGTATATAAAAAAATAAAGAACATTACTTACACACACACGCCTTTTCTCAACAGAAATAAAAGCCAAGTTATAAAGACGTAAGAGATGAAAAATTACTAAAAGCTGAAAATTTATTACTTAAAAAGTGTTACACACTAGGAAACCCAAATTAGGGTTAGGAAAATAAAACTCAAAAGCTACTCTTAATTACCATGTACAGCTATGTGGAACTTTACCAATTTTCCTCTAAACGTCTGCCTTGGCCATCATCTATTTTTAGCTGAAAATTTTTTTGAAGTGCACGCCCCCCTTACATGTCCTCCTCGGGCGTATCGCCGGGGCATGACGCTGACGTGACGGCTGCGAATAGATTTTGGCTGATTTCCTGTATTTGGTTCAAAGTACAAGGACATGACTTGATGGTTACGGGCGTGTAATCAGAGTGTGTCTGCATGGCATGGCAGCTTGGCTTCTTCGGGGTGTGACAGCTGGAATTTTGGTAGGTCATGGCTTACGTCACGGGCATGCCACCTGGTACACGGGCATGTAGGTCGGGCGTGACTCGAGCTTGCTGGCTACAGCATTTCGGCACGGCGTGACAGCTGGCGGTCTGCTTGGTCACGGGTGATCTCACGGGCGTGACTGCTGTTTGCTGGCTAAAATTTCCCGAAATGTTGGAATTCGTGTTTTAAAGTTACACGCCCGAGGTCACGGGCGTGACCTAGGGGCGTGACTTAGGAATTTTTCCTGAAATGCCCATTTTGTCTAGAAATATGTATAGGGCACGAAAATAGGTTAAGTTAGAACTGAAAAAAATGATTTATTTAGTTATTTACATAATATACTTACATTATTTATTAAATTAAAATAAAAAATAACCTAAAATATATATATATTTTGCTACTCATCAGCATATCAGCCCAATGAAAATTTAAATGGACGATTCAGATTCATTTATTTGATCTAACAGCTGAGATCTTTTGATCTAATTAGATCAGACGGTCCAGATTAATTTGGTGGGCCGCATGCTAGAGTAGGCTGGCTATGCAACAAGCTGAAGTATTTTTTCACAATCTTAAGGGTAAAATAATATTTTTTTATTATTATAGGACAGTAGCCCTATTAGAAAATATGTTTAGGACCCCTCTTATTTTAAGCATAGGATCTCTATGAAAATTTAAATGGACGGTCCCGAATCATTTATTTGAACGAACCGCAGAGATCTTTTGATCCAACCAGATCTGACTGTCCAGATTAATTTGGTGGGCGTCGGCATTATGTAGGTGTTACGCCGTGAATTCTGATTGGCTGTTGATAAGTATTTGTATATATAGTTGATGAGGTTAAGCTCAATTTATTGAAAAATCGAGTAGGTCCGTGGAACGGGATGATGTAATTTTTCATAATCTTATGGATAAAATGATAATTTTTTATTATAGGACTACATGTTATTTTATTCTTAAGGGTGATTTTTTTATTAAAAAATTAGTTTAGGACCCCCTCTTATATTAGGCATATGTGTCATATGAAAATTTAAATAGACGGTCCAGATTCATTTGTTTGAGCAAACGACTGAGATCTTATGATCTAATCAGATCGGACGGTCCAGATTTATTTGGTGGGCTGCATGCTAAAGCGGGTTGGCTATATAGCAGGTCGAAGTTTTTTATTTCATAACTGTAAGGATAAAATGTTAATTTTTTATTTAGGACAGTAGCCCTATTAAAAAATTGGTTTATCACCCCCTCAGATTTATGTCTCATGCACATTTCGCCTTTTGCATAATGGGCCACGTGCTAGAGCGGGTTGGCCCGTGCAACGGATTGAAATATTTTTTTCATAATCTTCAGGGTAAAATGATAATTATTCATAAACCCTAATTATTTATTTAAAAATAGGTTAAGGACCCCCTCTTATTATTGGCGTAGGAGCCCTATGAAAATTTCAATGGATAGTCGAGATTCATTTGTTTGATCGAACGCCAGAGATCTTATGGTATAACCAGATCGAAAGGTCCAGATTTATTTGGTGGGCCGCATTCTAAAGCGGGTTGGTTATGCAACAGGCTGAAGCTTTTTTTTATAATTTTAAGGGTAAAATGGTAATTTTTTGTTATAGGACAGCAACCCTATTAAAAAATAGGTTTAGGACCCCTCTTATTTTTGGCGTAGCGGGCCTATGAAAATTTAAATGGACGGCCCTGATTCATTTGTTTGATTAAACGACAAGGATTTTATGATCTAACAAGATCGGACAGTCTAAAATAATTTTGTGGGTCGCATGCTAGACCGAGCTGATTGTGCAACAGACTGAAGTATTTTTTTTCATAATCTTAAGGGTAAA
This sequence comes from Platanthera guangdongensis, assembly GCA_039583875.1. NCBI lineage: Eukaryota > Viridiplantae > Streptophyta > Magnoliopsida > Asparagales > Orchidaceae > Platanthera > Platanthera guangdongensis. Next base: position 36,203,833 of record CM077149.1, on the reverse strand, counting down.
ATAATAATTTTTTATTATTGGACAATAGCCCTATTAAAAATATTTGAAGACCTCTTATTTTTGCGTAGGATCCCAATGAAAATTTAAATGGACGGTCCAAATTCTTGTGTTTGATCGAACAGTTGAGATCTTATGATATAATCAGATCGGACGGTCCAGATTAATTTCGTGGGTGCCGACATTACACCGGTGATACGTCGTGAATTCTGATTGGTTGTTGATAAGTATTTGTATATATAGTTGATGAGGTTAACCCCAATTTATAGGAAAATCGGTTTAGACTGTGCAACAGGTTGAAGTATTTTCATAATCTTAATGGTAAAATGATAATTTTTTATTATAGGACCCCCTCATGTTTTAATCTTAAGGGTTATTTTTAATTAAAAAATAAGTTTATGACCCCCTCTTATTTTAGGCGTAGGAGCCATATGAAAATTTAAATGGATGATCCAGATTCAATTATTTGATCGAACGACTGAAATCATATGATTTCGCCAGATCGGACGGTCCAGATTATTTTGGTGGGCTGCATGCTAAAGCGGGTTGGCTGTGCAACGGACGATATATTTTTTTTTCATAATTTTAAGGATAAATGATAATTTTTTTTATTATAAGACAGTAGTCTAATTTAAAAATAGGTTTAGGACCCCCTCTTATTTTAGACGTAGCAGCCCTATGAAAATTTAATTGGACAGTCAGATTCATTTGTTTGATCAAATGACTGAGATCTTATATCTAACCAAATCAGACGATCCAGATTAATTTGGTGGGTCGCAAGCTAAAGTTCGCTGGCTGTGCAACAGGCTGAAGTATTTTTTTCATAATCTTAAGGGTAAAATGATAATTTTTTAATATAGAACAGTAGCCCTATTAAAAAATATGTTTAGGACTCCTTATTTTAGGCGTAGGATCTCGATGAAAATTTAAAAAAGAATGGTCTAGATTCATTTATTTGATTAAAATGTTGAGGTCTTATGATCTAACCTGATCATACTGTCTGGATTAATTTGGAGGGTGCCGGAGTTACATCGGTGTTACGTCGTGAATTATGCTTGACTGTTAATAAATATTTGTATATATATAGTTGATTGAGTTAACCACAAATTATAAGATAATTGGGCTGCACATAGCTGGTTCCGCCTCTCTCCCACAAAAGTCATGAGAACATACATGTGTAACCGCCACATGCGCGATCCGCACACCCGATCCTTGGCCGCCTGGAGTCAGGCGACCTCGTCGCGGCCTGCCCCGCATGGGCCGGCCAAGCGGGCGACCTCGCCGTTGCCGACCCCGCAAGGGCCGGCCAAGGCCGTCAAGATCGGGGCGGCATCGCCGCGGCCGGCCCCCGAAATCAATGACTGAGGCCGCCTGGATCTGGGCGGCCACGTCGTGGCCAGCCCCCGCAATGGCCGATCGAGACCGCCCCGATCAGGGAGGCCTTGCCGTGGCCGGCCCCCGCAAGGGCCGCGCGGATCAGGGTCGGCCACGCCATGGACGGCCCCCGCAAGGGCCGACTGAGGCTGCCCGGATTGGGGCGGCCTCGTTGTGGCTGGCCGAGGCCGCCCGATCTAAGGCGGCCTGGGCACGACCGGCCACACGCGAGAACCGGCCGTGGCCGCCCCTTCCTGGGCGGCCTCGCCGCGGCAGGCCCCCCGTGACGCCCGTCGGGAGTGGGGATGGTCATCTCCGTCCCCGCCGTCATCGTCGAGCCGCCAGTCCAGGAGGGCGGGCTCTCCTTTGGCCCAGAGTTAGGAATGCCATTTTCCAAAAAAAAAAGACGATCCACGTACTCAATTTTGAGCGATCCTAATGGCCGATCCGATCCGGCAATAGTTATGTGAAATTACCGTACCACGCCCTTAAAAAATTATAAATAGGCCAGATTCTACTTCATAAGAACCTCTCTCCAGGTTCAAAAAACTTCCTATTTCTCACTCTACTTCACTATTTTTTCTTCTCCTTTCTCTCTGCAGGATGTCCGCTCAAGACCACTTCCGCAAGGCTCCGCCAAGGCCGCAAAGTCAAGACAAAGTTGGAAAAGAAGAACGGCAAGCGTGTGACGCGCACTCGCTCAGAGAACTACCCCGCAGTTCATCAGCCTCGCGAAGGAACAGGATACAGGACGCGTGGAGCCATCACCGCCAACATGCCGAGTTCACTCCGAAGGCAAGACAACGCCCGCACCCTCAGGAAGTGAACAACGAAAGGCCGTTAAAGCAGCACGGTCGCCAGCAACACCCATCGTTTGTTCTCCCCCCCCCCCCCATCTTATTAAGTGTAATGAGCCAAGTTCTGTCACCTTCACTCTCCTCCTAAAAGCTATATAATAAACTCTCATATAGTGAAAGTTAAGTGGGTATTGTACCAACCGCGTGGCTTTTCACCCCGATAGCGTGTTTATCAGATCATCAAACCTTCGTCTCAACGCCCAATGATTCTTTAACTATTAATATGTTTGACCTCTCTATGAACTAAGACGGTTTAAAATACCTGATCGACCAAGTGCACCCTGCGACCGCAAGAATTATATATATATATATATATATATATATATATATATATATATATATATATATATATATATATATATATATATATATATATATATATATATACTATATTAAAAAGAAATATCACTTTGGGTTCCATGGCAAGGTAAAAGAGACATCAGGTAAATGTAAACCGTTCGATTCATCATATCCGGACTGCAAATAAAATATCCCAAAAAAATCACTCACATTTCTCTCTCCTCACTCCCGATACCAGCAACCCCCCATCCCGATTTCACACCCAGCCCCGCCCTCCCCCCCCCCCCCCCCCCCCCCCTCCACTGCCGCCGGCGGCTTGACTGGCGCCCACCGGCGGGTTCGCCGGACTCCGGCGAACCCTCCGGGGGTTGTCCGGCGACCGGCGGGCAGGGCCACCGCCGGCGGTGGCCCTGCCCGCCGGTCGCCGGACAACCCCGGAGGGTTCGCCGGAGACCGGCGAACCCTCCGGTGGGCGCTGGTCATGCCGCCGGCGGCCGTGGAAAGGGGGGGGGGGGGGGGGGGGAGGGTGGGCTGCCAAAAAAACGGGGCGGGTGGGGGGGAATAAATAATAAATAATAAATAATATTATTATATATAATATATATATAATATTATTATATATAATATATATAATATATTATATATTATACTAAAAAATGATATTATATATATATTACATAGGTGTGGAGCCCGATGGGGGCGGGCGGAGCCCGCCAGGGACGTCTGGGTACTGTCGCGCGGGGCACGAGGGCCGGAGGCCCGTGCCTGTCACTCGTGTATATATATATATATATATATATATATATATATATATATATATATATATATATATATATATATATATATATATATAAAACTTATAAGCCATTTAAAAAAAACGTAGAATAGTATCTTTGACTATCTTTTTGTCTAATAAAATAATTTTCTCGGTGGGATTAAAATGCGGTATAAATGCCAACTTCATATGATCAGACTTATTAATTTTCAAAGAAGCTAGCACCGACACTCTATTCGTTATTCATACTCATTATTTAACAAAGAGTGCCGCCAGAAAAGTCTTAAATAATACTTTGATTTATTTTTCAACGACCACCCTGTAAATATTGTCTACTTATAATAAGCCCAATCAATGTAAAATTATATTAAATTTATTTTGCTTAACATTATGCGAATATTAAGATTATTAAATTATGAAAATAATTCAAAACCTCTCAACTGGGTAAAAAATACGTGATCGGGTCTGTGCCGGTCAAAGTTCACTAGCTGCGCGTGATTACAATGTGTTCGGAGAATCGGGGGAGACAGACCGCTCCCCGTTACAGCTTGAGAGGAGAGAGAAAGACTTCAGCGCCCAGCGGGCAACAGGTTGCTCCGCTGGAGCGACTTGGACACTGGAATCCGAGGTGTGGCTCTGGTGCTTTGAAGTTTGGAGCGCGGCCTTGGCGCGCGTCTGCTTGCAAGGGTCGTCTTCCTCCTACCGCTAGCTCCGGGATTTAGGCGTTTTCCTGCTTGTGGTGCGCTGGTGGCTCGAGGTGGCTGGAGGATGATCCGAGGGAGGAGTCTGGCAGAGCTCTCGCCTGAGGAAAAAGATGACCGAGAGACAAAAAGTGAATTATGAGGTGACCTTTGGGCTCCTTTTATAGCCTCCTAGAGAGGATTATGGTGGACCTCACCACTAACTTAGTGGGTGGTTACCCACCGGATCGAACGGCGATGAGAGCCCACCACGATCTGACGGCGGGCAAGCCGTCGACGGTGGAGGGGAGGCCGTGCGGCGGCGGCGGCCCGGCCGTCCGCGGCCTGGCGGGCGGCGGCCTGGGCGTCGGCGGCCTTGCCGGTAGCTGCGGTCGAGCGGGCGGGACCTGAGCGTCGGCGGCCTGGCCGGGAGCCGCGTCCTGGCCGGGAGCCGCGGCCTGGCGGCCTGGCCGGGGGCCGCGTCCTGGCCGGCGGAGGGCCGGCCGGCGGCGGCCCGGCTGGCCGCGGCTCGGCCGGCCGCGGGCTGCTGTAAGGCCGGCCGCGGCCTGACCGGCGGCAGGCTACGGCCTAGCCAACGGTTTCCCGCCAAAGTGGGCAGTTTTTCCTAGTGTGGAGAGGGAGAGGGAGTGGGCCCCACCCCCCATGTTTCTCTCATTATGGGGAGTTTATGAGAGTTGGGTTGACTTGTCAACCTCATGACCTCCATTTTGAGAGGAGATCATGGGAGAAATCTCCCTACTAGAACAATTATAAAGCACTTAAATTTCATCATTTTTTTTCTTCACAAAATTCACCTAAGTTCTAAAAAACTCTTTTATTTTGTGTTGCTTATGGAAAATCAGTTGATAGAAATAGAATTTTTAAAAGTAATTGTTTTGAGAAAATGAAGTTTGTAGTAGAAAATTATTTGTGCAAATTAAAATTTGTAGAGCTGTTCAAAAAAATATTCAAAGAAATATTTTAAAAAATATTTGATTAAAAAAGTAGAGAAAGAGAGAGAGAGAGAGAGGGAGACTTCAATGCCTTTCACACTGCAAGCCTCTAGTCCGGAGAGAGATGAAATATTCAATGGTGATTCTGATGAGAAATCTCCCATGTGTGGTGGAAAGTTCATCAGGATGACAATGAGAAGAAATAGAACGCGGTTGTTATACACAGGTGTGTATAGCTTTTGCTATACACACCTATGTAAGATTATGACACGTGGTGGGCCCACCCAAAATTTGAAATACATATATTCGCTTTTTTTTTTCAATGGAAAAGGAGAGTGGTTTTTGCCCCTGCTATTGGTAGAATAATTCCGTGCTGCATTAAATCATTCCAAACCATGGTCGGATTCTCTCATTACATGCTTTGCCCCTGCTATTGGTTTTTTGGTTTTGAAATTCAGTGCTTCATTATGAGCGCTTGAAGGTATCGCATAATGAAAAAAGTGCTTCTATCCGCTAAATTATATAATTGTTACTCAATATAAAGTCTCTGGCTTCTAGATTTCTGAATCCATTTCTGAATCCTCTTGAGTTTGTATGTGATCCATGCATTCCCTTCTTCTTGATGCCAGTATTCATCAAGACTTCAGAGATTTGGGCTAGAACTTGCAGCCAAAACAGAGATTTGAGCAGGATCAGAATAAGGTGAACTAGCCAGATGGTTCCCTTCTGAACATTTTGCATGAAGCAGCTAGTGAGAAAGTGTTGCTGAAGTCTTTAACCGTAACAATTTCAAACAGCTATATAATTTGCAAACATAAAACAGGACGCAAAATCAGCATAAGTACATCTCTAATTGCAAACTTAAAACAGTAAAATCACAAACTTAAAACAGTAGCATCTCTAATTGCAAGACTCAATACAAACATAAAACAGTAAAAACACAAGCATTAACATGTCTAACTTAAACTCAGAAATAATATTAAAAATTTAGTATTCTTAAAACGTCTTGTGAACCAAAAGATACTTGATTCAATAAACCCATAAAGCCCATTTGATGTAGCACTGGTTCAAGTTGTGTTTCAACTACATGAATATCTTGCTCGATAACTGCAGATGATGAAGTAGAATTTCTGTTATTTTTATATGATCTTCTTTTAGTAGCTCGTTCTAGGACGCTTTTAATCCTTCTCCTTTGACCACCACTCTTTATTGGAGGAGGTTTATTTGTACACAATGTTCAGCAGTCCCTATCTTCGAGGAATTAACATTCATACCCATGTCAGCGATATAATTTGCCTGCATTATATTATTTGCTTGTACACTCATCTGTTCTATGCCTCGTTCCAACATGTCCAAAGCCTGTTTGGAACTTGAGCACTTCATGGCCAAAGCTAATGCATTTCGAGATACTCTATCATATTGCAAAGAAACATCCTCATAATTATAATTTTGAGTTTGGTAAGGTAAACCATCCTTTGCAAATTTAGACCATCGCTTCTGAATATATCGGCTAGGTAACATTAAAACTTTGTTATGTGTTAACACCTTCATGCCATGCATGCATAAAATACCAAAAGTTTCAAATTTCCTACAAGAGCATTCCAAACTATAATCACTAACATTGTAAGTGACATATGCCACTTTAAATTCTTCGGGTGGGCTAACTCTGTAGAAATGACTATCCTCATTGGAAGTAACAAGTTCACAAATGCAAGATATTTGACTTAGACATTCTTCCTCAAAATCTACATAAATTGTTCGTGTGTACTCATTAACTGCATCCATCAGCATAGGCATGCTCGGCACGCGAATGTTTGGTGTAAAATTTTTAGATTTATGATCTTCATACAACTCTTTCTCCCTGAATTTATTGACAGCAAGTTCGAATTCTTCAATAAATTTTAAAAAGGTTAACTTTCTACCAAAGTGTCTCTTTAACTGATTATTCATAGATTCGCTGCGTTGTGTAGTTGTCATGTTTGCACAGAAAGAGCTTGCCCTATGGAATGCCGACCACTTTTCTCGCACCTTCCAAAGTTCTTCTAACCAAATATTTTCCTCCAAAGAATATGTTGTGATCATTTGTTGCCATGTTTCTTGTAGTAGTTCCTCCGATCTTGATTCATATATTGCTCTTTTAAAATCATTTGCAAAACCTGGATTTTTAGCAAATATTTGAACCAAATTTTTTGCAGCATTCTCAAATATATGCCACAAACATAACCGATGAGCCGTGGATGGAAACACCAAAGAAATAGCTTTAGCCATTGCAGCACATCGATCAGTAAATATTGTCTTTGGATGCTTTGAAGAAACAGCACGCAAAAATGTTTCAAATAACCAAACAAATAATTCAGTTGTTTCATCATTCAGTAGAGCAACACCAAATATCACTGTTTGCTTGTGGCTGGATCAACAATTTGTTTTCTTCTAAAGTGATCCAAAAGGTTTTGTGCATCATTCCTTTCGAAGTTTCTCATCTTATTAGAATGCAACGCATTTTTGTGATCCATACGCAAAAAACCAACATTCTGTGAACCTGATGCTCCCTCAACAAAAAAATCATATGCTTTTGAAGGTGGAATGCCAGCTTTGTCCAACTGTTGAATGATATTGAGTGTGCCAGGCAAAATTTTTCTGTGAGAACGAAGCATAAATGTTTTGTTTGGACTAACAAGATTATGATTGTGGTCATTATTGGCATGGGAAATAGTCCATGTATCATCTCTACTAACTCTAAAATCAACACGACAATTGCATGATGTTCTTTGTGAGCATTGAGGATTTTGTGTAACATGTGTTGGATGTTCAGAACGTTGGCCAGCATAACTACATACAATTTTACGTGACAAAATAGAACCATCTACTCTGCGATTTAGTCGATCTTTTCGAACACTAAATCATTTTCTCCTCGCATAGTTGTTGTAAAATGTATAAGCATCTGCCTCTGAAAGAAAAGTCATTCCAACTTTGGGTTCATCTAATTGTGTTTGGAAGTCTTCAGGCACTTCTTTATCAATCTCTTCAAGATTTTGTGACATATCATTTTCTAACGTAATATCTTCCATTGAAAAAAGAAACTTTACGTGGCAAAGCACCGCCGAAGCTAGGAAATCAAGTTTGTATCAACCTTAATGATTCAGCAACCCCATCAAATGTAATTCACTGTTATGCAGGAAGACATCTGGAAGAGTGTAAACAACAAAAAAGAAATTCAGTCTTGCTTGCCATTTGTTAAGTGAAATATGTGAGCATTCCATCAGTGTATTCCAAGTTTTGGAATAAACCATTACATGCTGCATTAAATCATTCCAAACCATGGTAATAATGAGTACAAAAAAAGTGAAATATGTGAGCATTCCATCAGTATTTTGCAATAATGTCTGGAAGACATGAGTGATAATGCAGAACTAAACAACCATCATGCTCATTACAGATATTTAATTCCCGAAAAAAAAACTAGGGTTCACCTGCGCCATCGGAAGAGGAAGGAGAAGGAGAAGGAGAGCGGGAGAAGGAGGAGGGGCCGGCGGCTGTCTCCGCGAACAAGAGAGAAGGAGGAGGGGCCGGCGGCTGTCTCCGCGAACAAGAGAGAAAGACGAGGGGCCGGCGGCTGTCTCCGCGAACACGAGAAAAAGACGAGGGGCCGGCGGCTGTCTCCGCGAACAAGAGAGAAAGACGAGGGGCCGGCGGCTGTCTCCGCGAACAAGAGAGAAAGAGGAGTGGCCGGCGGCTGTCTCCGTGAACAAGAGAGAAAGAGGAAGGGTGGCTGTGTTCTTGGCGAACGCGATTGTCTTTTTTAGGGATTTTAGGTTGATTCACCGATGAAGACTCAAATTTTTGGTGGGCCCGCCACATGTCGTAATATTACATAGGTGTTGTTGGGTATTGTATCCACGATTACCTAGATTTGAGGAAGCCACCTGTCAAGCTAAGATGAATTCACAATGTATTTGACGAAACATCTTAAGTTGTACTTGCAGTTCCTCCACACTAAGTGCACACCAATGTCAGGGTGCAGTAGGTCAATATACACGGGTCTGCACGACGTAATCCCTCGTTGAGCAGATCAGTGTGTTGGCCTATGTGTACTCTCTCTATTGGAGTGCACTTACTTTCAAGTACAGGGCCGTTCATATGCATGGAGGATCAAGGAGCAGCTCCTAGGTGGAAGACGAAAATTCGTCCAATGCAAATTCGACGAGAATCACTAGTGATTCTCGCCGAATCAACGAGAATCATCAGTGATTCTCGCCGACTCCTTCTGGCCATCTCAAAATGGTGCCAAGTAAGATTCGGCGAGAATCACTTGTAATTCCCGCCGAACCAGTGGCCAAGCAGCCCATGTACACAAAGTAAAATTCGTTGAGAATCAATAAGTGATTCGACGAGAATCGCAGACGATTCTCGACGAATCGGCGAGAATCACTGGTTTTGTGCACCGCAACTTCTTCTCTCAACCCTAGCCCTGTGATTGATGCTTCCGCCTAGTTGTGCCCCTCCGCCACTTCAACCATCGCCGCCAGCCCTAACGCCTGCCGCGTGTTCCACGATCGACGCCTTCCGCTTTCTCGACGCTCTACGCCGCTGCTTCCGCCTGGGCGTGCCCCTCCGCTGGTCGCCATTGCTTCCGCTTGGGCAACCAGATATATTTTGCATCTGCATGTGATTTCAAGAATCCACAACCTTGCAAGCTAGCTGATCCCGCGCTGGAAGATTACCCTCTCTGTGTTGCGGTAATTGAGCCACAGTACACTATGCATGGGAACGTGGAGGTGCTCCTCGGGGTTGGGGATCATGTGCTCGCTGTGGAAGACGATGGTGTTGAGCAACTAGCCGGGTATTGGGTTTGGTCCTCTGCAGAAGATGACATTAATTATCACCCAATGGCAAGTACCTTGCAGCTTTCACACATGATGGAAGGCTACTTTATTGAAGCTGTTAATGCTGAATTCATCACTGCGGCAGAGTCGAAGAATCACTGATGATTCTCGCCGACTCCTTCTGGCCATCTCAAAATGGTGCCAAGTAAGATTCGGCGAGAATCACTTGTAATTCCCGCCGAACCAGTGGCCAAGCAGCCCATGTACACAAAGTAAAATTCGTTGAGAATCAATAAGTGATTCGACGAGAATCACAAATGATTCTCGACGAATCGTCGAGAATCACTTGGTGATTCTCGTCGATTCGTCGAGAATCGTCTGCGATTCTCGCCGATTTTCACTTGGCGTTTTCTCAGGATGCTGCTGGACCGGATTCTGCTTCTGGACTAATTTGAACCGGAATCTGGGGATTTCTTTTGTGGGTCCCACAACGGTCAAATTTGTTGTATCTACAGGGTATAAATACATGGGTATTTTGAACAGTAAAACAACGGAGAAAAGAAGAAGAAACTGAGCCGCAACCAAACCCTAGATCCGCGACTCCTCTCCTCTGCCGCCGTCGCGCTCGGGCAAGTACGTCGCCGCCGCTGATCGTTCTTCTTCGTGATCTCCGGCGACAGAAGCTTAGCAAAGCTTGAGTCTCACGTGTCTATCCAGAGATCTCTTGTCTCTCGATTTGTTGACCGGGAAAAACTCCCCCGTCCGAATCGATCGAGACGACCGATCCTAGAGTGACCGTTGGCAGACCTAGTTTACTTTGCTACGAAGTTTGGATCTCCATGTTCAGCAGCCGCTCTTCATCGTAGCCGCCGATCCCGAAGCTAGCCGCCGCTCGTGTGTCGCCGCCGGTTCCGGGGAGATCCTCTCCAAGTGAGACCAAGGTCGTAGACTCTTCATCGACTTCAAGAACACGTCGTCGAACAAAGAGGAACACCGTAGTCTCCAAAAGAAGTTTGTATCACGTGTACACTCTACATTTAATTTCGTTGTAAGGGAACTTTTGTTCCGTGTTGTAAGGGTTGGGTGCAACCCGTTTTGTGCGAGTGTTGACTCTCACGTGTGGAAGGGCTCCTTCCGTTAGTGAAGGGATTGGATTTCAATCCCGTTGGAGAAGTGACTGAGTCGTCCCTTGTTGGGGAGATAGGTCGAAGGGGGAAAGTGGATGTACCCAAGTCGGGGAACCACTATAAATTTGCTGTGTATTCTGTGTGCTGTGCTTGTTGTTTTTATTGTGCAGGTACATCCGTAAATTCCGCAAAAGAACCACACGTCACCTATTCCCCCCCCCATAGGTGCATATAGCTGACACTAGGTGGACTTTCAAGTGGTATCAGAGGCAGGTTGCTCATCAAAAAGGTTAACACCTTGAGTAGAATCCTGCCACCAGTGTCAGAAGCATGGAGCTAGAGTATGAGATGCCGCCACTCAAACTCCCCGCCTGCACAAAGGATTATTATCCCATCTGGCGAATGAGAGTGTCATGTCACCTTGATGCTATCGATCCTCGAGCATCCTTCATCCTGGAAGAGGGTCCGTTTATTCCCATGAATACCTCCGACTCTGGGATCCAAGTGCCCATGTGCATTGCTGAGATGTCAGAAATGGAACTCTCACTTTTTCAGCTGGACCAGAGGATTCGACAAATTATCATGGATGTCTGGTCTGGAGCCTCTCGCTCTAGATTGGAAAAATGTAAAACGGCTAAATCTCTGTGGATGATGATCTCAGAGCTGATGGGAGGTCAGAGAAAGCTGAAATATGCTGCCAATCAGAGGATGAAGCGTATGTGGGGGTCCTCACTTCTGAAGATGAATGCAAGGATCCTTCGGATTGTATCAGAGCTCCAGTATCCGTGTCAGAGACTGAAGAAGATAATGAGGAAAGCAGCTCCGACGAGGACGAAACATTGGTCATTGATTCTAATGACAATAACTCAGATGAGCAGGTATCATCTTCATCCTGCCCCATATCTTTTGACTTTTCTGAAGACAGAAACTGCTCTCCTCCAGAAAATACTGATTCCCTGAAGAGAGCCCTTCAGGAAAGCAATCTACTTGCTGAGGAGCTAGCTCGAGAGATTGCTCGACTGAAGATCTTGTTGGTTCTCCAATTGGCGTCCAACAAGGTCAAGGACTCTAAGATCTCAGCTCTAGAGAATAGTCTAGATAATGAGAAACGTATAGTATCTAACTTTTCCAAAGTTGATGCTATAAAGAGAAAACAAGAAACCGGGTGGATCTCCCGGATTATTCAGGGATGGAGAAATGGGGAAACAGTGTTCCGACCTCCCACTCCATGCGGGAAGGCAACTCATCATGCCTTCAGGTATGACCACAGGAATAATCGTGGTCACTGCAATGGTGATTTGTCCCCATGTGGAAACGTCCATAGTGCAAGAGGCGTCATGGCCACCCATGAGGAAATACCTAAGGCTCATTCTGAGCCCTTTGTATTCACGGCCACTGCCACAACAAAGTGTGGATCTGCATGTCCCAGTTCACAGGAGACTTCTCACCATTCGAGGACACGGGATAAGGAGGATAGAAGTCATGATGTCAGGCTTCATGGGGCCTCAGCAAGGGAGATGCCTGAAAGAATGGCACCACCTTCTCGGCCTCATAACGCTCACATCATGCATTCGTTCCACCCTTCCTCGTGTCACGATGGAAGAGGAATTTGTGTGACAAGAACATGCCCTATCCCGTTTAGACCTAGGACCGTGACTACGTCAGTCACTAGATCAGGTCGAAAACGGCGATACAACATTCACCCTTGTTGGTGCTGCGGCAAAGTGGGGCACTTTGCCATTGACTGTTGGCACAACCCCTCTGTGCCCACAGCAAGGGCTTATCCACATTCTAGGGACAGAGGTCGTCTTCCAGACAGGTTTTCTCAAGGAAGGCAGTTGCATGCTTATGCTAATAGAAACCTAGGACCCAATATGATTTGGGTTCCTAAGGTAAAGTAATTCTGTCTTGCAGGGTAGTCTAGGTCCCCGTGAATACTATGGGAACTAGACAGTAGGTGGCACAATGCTAACTTGGAACAAGCGTCTGCAATAACAGATGTGCTACCTGTTGAGCATACTCACTTTAAGCTACTAATGTGTCCTACCTGTGGGACTAAGACGATGACTCTCCAAATCCCAGGTAATTTTGATCAGTTCAAGGACTTGTGTCATGATGCATCCTCATTCAAATTAAATATATATATATTTCTATCCTTGCGTATACATATACTTATGCTTATCATGTATGTGTGCACCTTTATGGAGAGACTAACTCGAGGCATGCAAACCATTACACATCAATAAAAGGTTAACAAAGATATGTCATTGTAAATTTCGACAAATCACAATTGACAGCAAGAAGTGTCTGGAGAAGTCTCGCTCAAATCCGAATAGATTGTCGTTATAATAAACATGTATTTATTAATCTTATATTAACTTGACATTCGAAGAATTTGAAAATGTTGCAATGCTTCCCAACGTGGTAAAGAAAAACTCTTCAATTCGGAACCTTTCAATTCCTAGTAAAGAAAACCCTTAAATTACAAGTGGTAAAGAAAAACATCAATATCACTTTATATACTCGGAATCCCGCCGAAGGAGCTCACCGACCCTTGGCATTCTCCCCGAATCCCGACGACTTAGACAAATCCCGCCGACCCATTTTATATCTCGCCGAATTAGACAAACGGTATTAGAAACCAAATTAGACAAATCCCGCCGAATCCCGCCGAAGGAGCTCGCCGACCGTTCGGCTTCCTTAAGTATCCCGCGGCATCAGAAATCGCCTTCTTCACGAATCCCGCCTCTCGTCGCAGCAATTCTTCCGCGGATTCGCCGAAACCCGCAGCCCTCCGACGCTCTCGTCGAATCGCCAAGTGAGTTCTCGTCGAATCGCTGCTGTGTTTCCATCTTCTTCCCGTGAGATTCTAGCAAGGCCGAACCCCACAAGGTTCTAGCGAAGTGTCCCTGTGACCGCAAGGTTCTAGCAAGGCCGAACCCCACAGGATACTCTTCCATCCACCGAAGATCTTCCCGAAGCTCATCAACTCACTTCCGTGTAAGCCCTTAGGTAACCTCCTCCTCACCCGCACTTGGACGCGCTCACTAGTGATGCTTTCTTTTTGAATGTTCCCTAATGCTTAGAGTAGGGCTTGTCTCTAGATCTTAAATGGCTCCAAGGACGACTGCAGGCTTGATTTCTGGTTGCGAGCTGGTTCGCACTGGATTTTCTCATGCCTCGGACGAGTTCCGAAATATCATTCTAATGCTAGAAGAGGCTGGGCTAACCTTCGTCTTGGAGCACCCTTGCAAAGTCCTGGATAAAGAAGTGCTGGAGTTCTTCTCTACCGCAAGACTCCGAGATAGAGACTCCATCATCAAAAGCAAGGTGGCTGAGACAAAAGTAAAGATGTCTGCCAGTAAGCTAACTCGCTACCTGCAGCTTTCAAGTTCGGAGCAGGAGGACTATCTGGAGGACGAGGACAAAGCCAGAACTCTCTTGTTCTACGGTCTTCCAAGAGGCACTCGATCAGTAAAGAGAAAAGAGATGAATGAAGAAGGGAAGCTCCTATCTGATGTTATTGGAAAAGTGCTCATCTGCAAGCCGGGCTCCCATGATCATATCTCCGGAGATATGTTTAAGATTCTCATAGCTGTGGTCTGCCGCAAGAGGTTCAACTGGGGGGAGTTGCTGTTCCAAAAGATCATGGACACTCTGGGCACTCCAAGTTTCGGCCGCATCATCAGTCTATATCTCAACCAGCTCAACGACGACAAGTTCGACATGAGCAAAGGAGTTCCTCTCCACTACTTGAAAAAGATGGATGCTACTGTGTTTGATCGATGGGAGCGGCGTATCGGGCAGCCTGCTGTGGAAGAGCTAGAGGAAGTATCTCCAGCAGCCTCCCCCCGTGACATTCCTGATACCCTGACTGCAGGAATCGAGGGGGAGACTCTACCCCCTCATACAGATGCAATATCTGAAATCGCCCAGGTGGCCAGGGATGCTGTGGCCGATATTCAAGAAGAATGTGACCGTGTGCTGGAGACTGCTGACCAAGAAGTGGAAGAACCTGCTGATATTGATGAATTCTTGGATGAGGACGGAGAGGACGATGTAAATGAGGGCCATGAAGTGTTGGAGTCTCCAGATACTGTTGAACCTCCTTCTGATAAGTCTGCACCAGTGGAGGGGGAGTTAAATAAATCTACAGAGGCCGCCCACATTCCTCCTTTGGAGCCTGTGATTGTATCCAGCTCTACCGACACGTCTGCTGAAATGCAAGGTCCACAAGTGCCCCCGGCTATTCCGTTACGCGATGACCTAGCCACTCACACTGTACACATCATTCAGGGCATCATAAATGAGCTTAAAGACTCTTTTGATATAGCCCAGAAAACTCTGCTGAAAAGGATTAAGACCTCTGAAAATCTGATGCTCAAAAATATGGTGGAAATCAACCATAAGCTGGACATGATGGAGAAGAAATTTGAGGAGAAGTACACCGCGGCCGGCGAAGCTGTCACACTCTTAATGGCCGGTTTGAAAAAGAGTACTGATACTTTGGCTGTTGTAAATCAGAACGCACACGTTGTAGCCAACAATATTCAGAAATTTGATGGTAATATGGTCACTTTAAATGCCAATCAGCAGACCCTGATCACTGAATTCACCAAGACAACTAAGCATATTGATGACTCTCTGCACTCATATGCCAACTGCATAGCTGTCGAAGCCAAAAAGGGGGAGAAAGAGTATATCGCTAAGCTGGCCGAGCTCCAAGAAAGCATGGATGCAAACTTCGCACAATCAAGCAAATACGTCTATGAGAGCTGCTGGTGGATGCTCCAACAGGCGCTAGGTACGTTAGGCGTCGTCCTACCTGACAACCCTGCCGGTATTCATGTCCCTGAGACATCTAAGGATGCTGAGGAAGTAAGTGTTGCTGAGGATGTTAGTGCAAGTGATGCTGCAGATATTCCCACACATGAAGCTGATGCTAGGGCTCTCTCCAAAGCTAAATTGAGGAGCATGTTTGACCAAGAGGCCTTAGCAAAAGCCAGGGGAAAGAGAAAAGTTCAGGAAGGGACCTCCAAGGAGACTCCAGCTGAGAAGCGAATCAGAATGAGTGAGGAGGATGTACGAAATGAAAGGTGGAGTCCAGTTTCAAGGAACATCATCTTAGACACCTTCCGGCTGCAAGAAAGAGGAGAGATCAATCGAAATGAAGCATATAGCCAGTATGAATGGGAAATGCACAAAGCATTTGAAGCGAAACACAACATCTTTTTCAGAAACAACAAGGATCCAGACAAAGTTGCTCCTCCTAGGTACTACCCGAAGCCCAAGGAATACATGGAAAGGCAAAGCAAAAAGTACTTGGCTCAAACTTTTAAGGGTGACGTAGCTAAGGACAAGTAGTCATCATTTTATAGCTGGTCACTGTGTCTTAAGAACATTTAATGATTATTACTGTCGTATGAACGATTCTGGATTATATGTGAATATATTTCTCTTGGTATATATATATTTGAATGTGTGAATGACTCAAGTCCTGTTCTGATTGCATATATTCTCTTGTGTTGCATGTTTAATTTTTGAATGCTATGTTATTATTTGATAGGTGTTATTCATCTTAGCTAGTAGGGTTTTGGCTTCGTCAAATAGGGGGAGATTGTTGGGTATTGTATCCACGATTACCTAGATTTGAGGAAGCCACCTATCAAGCTAAGATGAATTCACAATGTATTTGACGAAACATCTTAAGTTGTACTTGCAGTTCCTCCACACTAAGTGCACACCAATGTCAGGGTGCAGTAGGTCAATATACACGGGTCTGCACGACGTAATCCCTCGTTGAGCAGATCAGTGTGTTGGCCTATGTGTACTCTCTCTATTGGAGTGCACTTACTTTCAAGTACAGGGCCGTTCATATGCATGGAGGATCAAGGAGCAGCTCCTAGGTGGAAGACGAAAATTCGTCCAAGGCAAATTCGACGAGAATCACCAAGTGATTCTCGCCGATTCGGCGAGAATCACTAGTGATTCTCGCCGAATCGACGAGAATCATCAGTGATTCTCGCCGACTCCTTCTGGCCATCTCAAAATGGTGCCAAGTAAGATTCGGCGAGAATCACTTGTAATTCCCGCCGAACCAGTGGCCAAGCAGCCCATGTACACAAAGTAAAATTCGTTGAGAATCAATAAGTGATTCGACGAGAATCACAAACGATTCTCGACGAATCGTCGAGAATCACTTGGTGATTCTCGCCGATTCGTCGAGAATCGTCTGCGATTCTCGCCGATTTTCACTTGGCGTTTTCTCAGGATGCTGCTGGACCGGATTCTGCTTCTGGACTAATTTGAACCGGAATCTGGGGATTTCTTTTGTGGGTCGCACAACGGTCAAATTTGTTGTATCTACAGGGTATAAATACATGGGTATTTTGAACAGTAAAACAACGGAGAAAAGAAGAAGAAACTGAGCCGCAACCAAACCCTAGATCCGCGACTCCTCTCCTCCGCCGCCGTCGCGCTCGGGCAAGTACGTCGCCGCCGCTGATCGTTCTTCTTCGTGATCTCCGGCGACAGAAGCTTAGCAAAGCTTGAGTCTCACGTGTCTATCCAGAGATCTCTTGTCTCTCGATTTGTTGACCGGGAAAAACTCCCCCGTCCGAATCGATCGAGACGACCGATCCTAGAGTGACCGTTGGCAGACCTAGTTTGCTTTGCTACGAAGTTTGGATCTCCATGTTCAGCAGCCGCTCTTCATCGTAGCTGCCGATCCCGAAGCTAGCCGCCGCTCGTGTGTCGCCGCCGGTTCCGGGGAGATCCTCTCCAAGTGAGACCAAGGTCGTAGACTCTTCATCGACTTCAAGAACACGTCGTCGAACAAAGAGGAACACCGTAGTCTCCAAAAGAAGTTTGTATCACGTGTACACTCTACATTTAATTTCGTTGTAAGGGAACTTTTGTTCCGTGTTGTAAGGGTTGGGTGCAACCCGTTTTGTGGGAGTGTTGACTCTCACGTGTGGAAGGGCTCCTTCCGTTAGTGAAGGGATTGGATTTCAATCCCGTTGGAGAAGTGACCGAGTCGTCCCTTGTTGGGGAGATAGGTCGAAGGGGGAAAGTGGATGTACCCAAGTCGGGGAACCACTATAAATTTGCTGTGTATTCTGTGTGCTGTGCTTGTTGTTTTTATTGTGCAGGTACATCCGTAAATTCCGCAAAAGAACCACACGTCACCTATTCCCCCCCCCATAGGTGCACATAGCTGACACTAGGTGGACTTTCAGGTGTGTATAGCAAAAGCTATACACACCTGTGTATAACAATCGCGTTCGAAGAAATATCCCTCGCCTTCTGCTATGTCTGGCCGCACGTAAAGGAGCTCCCCCCAAGCTATCACAAACAGTATAGAGAATGAATTGCAACGAGAAGGAAACAAGTAAGTGCTCGGAGTCTCGATGAAAGTGCTCCGGCCTTGAGATGACGTTGAACTCGTGGAACCTCGGTGGAAGCGTTCTGACTAGAAAATGTTTTAAATCCACGAAGCTTCTGGAGGGAGCACTCTCGTTGATGCGGAGCCTAGATAGCCAGATAGAAGCGCTCTCGCGGAGGCGGTTAACGTCACTTGAGGCATGAGAAAACCATGGCGCAACGAGGAGAGCAAAGTGAATTCCTGAGCGAATAATCAACTTAAGTTTACGATCTCGCCGGAAAATCTTAAGAGCTATCTCTTACTTCTGGAGTTACTTGGCCTGAAATGATAGGTCTGGTGGCTTATTTATTGTTTTCTGGAGGGTCACATTGGTAATTGTGTTGGGGAGTGATTGTAACGCCTCCGATTTTTTTTCAGTGATTTTATTTGAATGAGCAACGTCATATATATGACGTCGTGGCGTTACTTTTAACGTCGAGTTGACGTCGCAATGTCGTTAAGGCATTTTCGCGTCCGTGCGGTCGAGTCGGCCGAATTCTTATTGTAATGGGAAAATTTTGCATTTGGAATATAAGTTAAGTAATTTTGGACTTGCTCGTCCAGTTTCGTCGTAATGAGAGCATTTTCGGAGTCTCGGCGCGCGATTGAAGTTTTTGGTTGTTTATGTTCGCCGTATACTTCGAAGATTAATATCTCAGGAATGAGTCGTCGGATTTTGGTTTTGACTTCGACGTTGAGTTCGTAGCGTCAGTGCTCGCCTATGGTGCGAATTTCGTTTGATTCGGCGCGGGTTCGGGCCTCCATTTTGATCTCGTAGTTTTCTTATTCAAAAATATATAAACGTGAATATTTTAATATTAAATTACTATTCAAAAATGAAAAAAACATTATTCATTGATATAGTTTAATCATAAGGTTATATCTACAAAAAGAATTGTTAATTCTGTAATGTATACTCGAGTGCTGTAATGACATACTCTAGTTGTGTTTTGATATACTCGAGTCCTGTAATTTCCTCTCGAGTATTTTTTTTCCTCCTCTCGAGTATAATCACTGTTCACACATTTATTTTCTTCAGCCTACACGAGTGAATTTTTGGACCTACATGAGTGAATATTTCTGGACCTACTTGAGTAGTCTTGAACTACTCGAGTAGTCATCTTGAACTATTCGAGTAGCCATTTTGAACTACTCGAGTAACCGTTTTCTACCTCTCGAGTACCTTTAAACTTGTTCTCGTGTAATCCGTTGTAGTTTACGTTCAGAAGTCTTTTTGAGGGTCAAAATATTGTCGTATGGAAAAATGATCAACATAAAATTCGTTCATCTCGACGAGATCTACAACTTTCATGTTGGACACCTTTCGATTTGGAATCATTTTAGACCTCCATTTTAGATTCTCGCGAAACCGCTCGAAATAACCCGTTTTTGACAAAACTTTTTGTAAACATTATTTATATATATTCTTAGACTTTGGTTGTAGAGCCGAACTTCGTCTTCTCCAATATTTTTCTCCCGAACCAGAGCAGCGAGCAAGAGAGAGAGTTTCCTTGTCGTGAATCTTCAGGTGGCCGCCGATGGTACTCCGGTGCTCTAAATCTTCAACCAAACATAGATCCGGAAAGCTCTCGCCGAGAGCTACGGCATCGTGGTAATATCTTCCCCGTTCTTGAGATTTCTCGTAAGGTTTTTTCGGCCCTAACCTCTATTTCGGCCATTTTTTGTCTAGATTTCAACTCCTCCCGCATCCTTTTGCCCCGATCTACGATGTGGAGTGATTCGGAGGACTTTTCCGGTAAAACCAAGGCAAGTGGTGGTTTCCTCTTGTTTCTCCTTGTCTGATTTGATGGTAACGGCTACGCTTTCATTTTCTTTAAGATTTTCTACACTTGTTCTTCCAAGTTATTTTTCATGATTAACCTTCTCAATGATCACATGATGTTGTAATGTTTTGTCATGGTTACCTCAAGTTTTTGTCCGAATATGTTTGATCGTTCTAGATGTGTCTTATTGATGGTTTAACGCCTTATTTATCGTTATTGAACGTATTAGAGTTTAATTAGGTTTGTAAATCGTCCCTAAGTGCTGATCAACCATGTCTTGTATCTACTAATGTCAAGTAGAATCTAGCGAGCCAAATCTCGAGATATGTGGTATTTTCTTGGTGTTTTTCTTGATTGCGGGAGTTAGTGGACGATTCCACCTCCGCATTATTTGTTTCCTTCATTAGCGCCCTGTGGAAGTCTACCTGGTTTTTGGGTGTCTGCGGTGTATGGTAGAGAGTATGAGACTCTCTCGCAGTTAGACTGATTTTATATTCGTGTGGGTGTGCCCAAGAGTGACCACCTCGCCCGTGTTTCTGGGTGGTGGGTTCACGAGTGACCACCTCGCCCGTGTTTTTGGCTAGAGTCGACCACAAGTGTCTAATAAAGGTTTTGTATTTCTTCCTTACGAATTATTCATGTTGTCACCTTATAGCCTCATGCGTCTGGTGTACTCTTGTTGTACGCGACGAATCACATAAGAGTTCTTTTTCCCAATGATGACTTGTTCCACTTTTTAAGATTTATATCAGTACTGTTGGTCTTGGGTTGGTACCCCTTTTGACCTTTGTTTATTTTGGCTTATTAATTTTTTGTCACCATTTGTACCTTCTTGTTGAGTTGTTCTGTCTTTGGAATGCCTCAGGTTCAGAGCAGTAGTAGATAGCAGAGCTAGTTTTGGAGTTTTTGGGCGGTAGTGTTGGTCGTGGTTGCTGACTCGGCTTAGCGAGATAGTTTGTTGTTTATTTTTTTTGCTGGCTCAGACATACATTTTTGTTTGTGGGTTCATGTCAGTTTGTTGATGCCCACAGAATTACTGCGTTTCGATACTTGCTAGCTGCATATTTCTCTATATTTGGATGTGAATTACTTGCTCTCTGGGAGGATTTACGCTAGGAATGCATGTTAGGTATTTTTAAGAATAAAATCTATTACTATTACTCCATGCACTGCATAGTTTAAAAACTCTAACTTGTTATATTTAGCGGCCGTAAAAGTTATCATTACTACTATTATAAATTTAGAGTCTTGCACAACATGAGTTGTCCTTTGGGGATGTTTATACTCATGTAGGATGTTGGAGTCAATCTAAATAAATATTTTTCTGCAACGTATAATTATATTTTGATTCGTGGACTAGATGAGCCACTATGCCGAGGGATACGGCTAACTACTGCACTTAAACTGATTTTTCCCTTAAAATAACTTAAAGAATCTTTCTTCATGATTTAGTAGGTGTCTGCCTGAGCGTCCGCAGTTATCCCCAGCTGACGTGGCATCATGACGTGCATTTTCCCTTACTCTAGTAAGTTATTTTATACGGTGAAAATAGGGGTTGTGATAGTTGGTATCAGAGGGAGGTTGCTTGACAATTGGTCGGGCAACCTTCTCGTGTTCGTTTTAGTTATTCAGTGACATTTCATGCACACACCGATGTGTCATCAGTACGTCTTAGCCGAAGCATAGTCACCACACTCATAGCATGATAAGAAGTATATGTGGTATATTATGTAGTATGGGATGCATAATATATGTTTGTATATGGATCCACCATAGGTGGCAACATGTGATGGTTATTGAAAGAAATAGTGCCTAATCACCTAGAGGGGGGGGGGGGGGGTGTGAATAGGTGAACTTTATCTTTTTAAATTTAAGGCAGAAATACTGTACATCAAATGCAATTCTACAACTATTACAACACAGCAATCTCAGAAGCAAACATACACAGAGTGCACACAGTATTTATAGTGGTTCCCCAAGGTCTGGGTACATCCACTTTCCCCCTTCGCCTATCTAGTAGTGTACTAGATTCGGCCTAACTTCAGCACTTCTCCTCAAATCCTCAGATCTTACAGCTCAGAACCTCAAACAGGTTCCTACAACTCAGAGTGACCCCACTCCTACAACTCAGGCACAAAGCCCTACCACTCAGTCTTCAATAAGACCTACACTCAAAGAATAAAGTCTCCTACAACTCAGGCACTAGGCCCTACCTCAGTCTTCAACCAGACCTACACTCAGAGCACACAGTCTTCTATACTCAGCCTTTATAAAATAGGCTTACAGCTCAGATCTATACAAGATCCTACAGAAAATTGGATTATACAAAGTAATTAACCACAACTCTGAAAGAGAGTGATGAGTTGAATGGCTTCTTGATGAGTTCTTGGAAGAACTTGGCAGATATCAACCTCCCTTGGCTTTCTTCAAAGCTTCTTGAATTAGAACACAGTAGGGTTGAATCTCCTAAAGATGATCTTCAATCAACTTCTATCTTGAGATTCAGATCTCAATCTGAATCTTACTTAACAGTCTGGTTCAGCAACTGCTCTTCTTAGAAGGAGCTCTCTCTCCGACTTCTTAGATCATCTGTTGAAGGTCTTCTTCCTTTGTGTTTTTAGATCTCTTGATTAATTGTGATCAATGTCATCTCTTTCTGTTGAAGGAGAAATGCCTTTATATGCTTTCTCCATGGTGACCGGCTGATCCGGTTTCTAACAACCTTCTGACGGCTCTGACAGATGCAGTTGACCGGTTGAAATTGCAGCTGTCAAGTCATCCAGTCACTTCTTGAAATCACTGTCACTGTCTGTAAGTGTCGAGACAGACAGTCATTATGTGTCGACACAAATAGACTAAGTGTCGACACAAGTAGACTAAGTGTCGACACTAACCTTGATGTTGTCGACACAACTCCTTGTATTGTTGTAACAGCTTCTCGACACTACATCTTCAGAATGTGTCGACACTAATTTTGTGTGTCGACACAATCCTTCTGTTGAATGTGTCGACACTGGTTGAGTGTGTCGACACAAGTACTTCTTCTTTAAAACTTAGTTGAGTTCTGCTGTGTGTCGACACAACTCCTTTGTGTCGACACATCTTCTTGTGTTGAAACTTGCTCAGTGTTGACACATCTCCTTTGTGTCGACACATGCCTTCATGTGTTGAAACTTGCTGAGTGTCGACACATCTCCTTTGTGTCGACACATGCCTTCATGTGTTGAAACTTGCTGAGTGTCGACACATCTCCTTTGTGTCGACACAAGTACTTTAACTTTGTTGAAGTTTGCTGAGTGTCGACACAGCTCCCTGGTGTCGACACTTTTGATGTCGACAAAGTTTCTCTGGGTGTCGACACTGTCTCTAAGTGTCGACACATTTGATGTCGACAATTCTTCACAGTGTGTCGACACTGGCTGTATGTGTCGACACTTTTCTTCTGGTGTCGACTCTGCCTTCCTGGTGTCGACACAATTACTCTATGTGTCGACACAGCTTCTATAGGTGTCGACACAAGCCTTTATAAGTGTCGACACTTAACCTCTAGGTGTCGACACATGTACTTAGAAACTTTTCTGCATTTTCTGCAATTACTTAACCTGCACATATAAACTCAAAGCACATCAAATACACCTTGATGTATATCATTGAGTAGGGTGAGACTTCTTCAAATCAGGTACATATATTCCAATGTACCCAACAATCTCCCCCTATTTGGAGAAGTCATAACCCTTAGTCAATGATATACACCATTCATAACAAATACTCAATATGATGTATAACAATATTATATGACAGGGTAAATACTTAACAAAACATGTATAAAAAATCATTACAGAATAAAAATGTAACAGATCAAACATTATTTTGTTATAACATCCAATAGTCTCATTAATCAAAAGTTTACATTGATTTTAATATAAAAGATTACAGAGTTGTAAACTTAAGAAAATCTTAATCTATGGCTGCTCTGGCTCCTTGATAACAATGCCCTTTCCAGATTGAATCTTTGCTTGAACTGCAGCATCATTGTCATTAGCAGGCTTCTTTCCTTTAAGATCTTTCTTTTTCTATTCTTCAGATCTTATCTTCTGTCTCTCAAAATAGTGATAAGGCTTAGGGAAATACTTGCTAGGCTCCTGTGCATTAGGAGGTAGCTTCACTAATTTAGCCTTCCTTATGTATTGTACTATGGCTTCTTGCCTGGCCTCACGTTTTTTCCATTCCTGGTCAGAATACCATTTGTACCTCTCTAGGAAATTATCCTTTGCAGCCTTCCAAGCAGTTAATATGATATTCCTAGAGGTTGGGCTCCATTGCTCAAAGTCTGGCCTTAATTCAGCTTGTTCTCTGAACCTCTTCTTAGATAATTGGGCTTCCTGCTCTTTTAATACTACCTCTTGCTCTTTTAGTACTGCCTCTGGCACATACTGTACTACTTTCTAAATGATCACATTGTGAGCACCTTTAGGAGGACTATACATAGACTGTATCTCTTGATGTATCATGTCAAAATCTGCAGGAGGGCAGATCACCTGAGCCACTTCAGCTTGTCCTCCTCCAAGATATGCATGATTTACCCCAGATTCTGCTACATTATCATCATCACATAAGGGTGGATATCCAAGGGTAGCTCTGATGCTGTTTGAAATCCATTTAGCATGGTTAGAGCCTGCTTTGACTAATACCCTCTCCCCCTTTATGACTTCTCTCTCTATATGATCCGTAAGATCATCCTTCTGGAATCTGATCTGTGCATTCAAATGGTTTACTCCATCTTTATAAAAAGGTTTTAACCTTTGGAGCCTGTCAGTAATAATCTTTTGAGAATCTTCAATAGCAGTTTGAACAGCAGATAGGCTTTCTTGTAGTTGCTTATCAAACTCAGCCTTGGCAGTAGCACTTTGTGCAGTCTGTGTAGTAGCTAGATTTTTCATTGTAGTTACTATCTCATTATGTGATTTAGTTAAATTTTCATTCATTCTAATCTAATTCTCAAGAACATATCCTTGTTTTACTGCCATGTCATCCACCCGTGTCTTTATCTACTCTTGATGAGTAGCCAGATATACCACTGCATTCCCTCCTTTATGAAAGCAGTCAGTCATTTCCTTTTTATGTTGATTCACTTCAAATCTTATGGACTTTATGTCTTGAGCTAAGGAAAATTGTAGCTCCTTATGGTGCTCATCCATATAAGTTTCCATAGCCTTCCTTTGCTCATCCAGTCTAATTTGCAATGCCACCAACATAGAACTATAATCAATAGTTGGAGCAGGCTGCGGAGCAATTGTTTACAGTGTTTTCTTGTAGTTCTGGCTTATTCTCTTGAAAACCTGTAACTTTCTTTTCTTGGCTCTAGCAGCCTCTTCATATTCTGAAGCAGAAGTACTAGCAATATCTACTCTATCCTTAGGACTAGGATGCAAGTCCTTCTCAGTCCTTTGCAGTTCCTTATCATTTCTTTGCTTCTCATTAACATTTCTTGCTGTCTCCTCCTGAGACCTAACATGCTCCCCCTGAAGATCTACCTACTCCCCCTCAAAGGTTGTTTTCTCTCCCTCAAAATCAGTCTGTAAGAGATCAGGGAACAACTCTTCTAGTGTATACTCCTTGTACAACCCCGTGTCCGATGAGCAAGGTCACCAGGGACTAAGCAGAATGGGCTGAGGACAATAGGCCAGCTCGGCAGTGGAGGGGCCGAGCCCGAGCTCGGCATCCGTCGACCAGAGAATGACGTTTGGCGACCCCGAGCTCGGTATTCGCCGAGCGAGCTACAACTCGCATCCTAACAGCGGGGCTCAGCAGCAGTAGGCGAGCAGAACATGTCGAGGTGGTCAGAGCTCCTAGCTCGCCTGGAGCTATGAGGTACTTTTTACTGTTTTGCCCCCATTGGTCTGCCCATAGCCCATCAAAACAGCGAAGTTTGGCTGTTGGCAGACCCGTCCAGGGGTTTTCTTGTAACTTCAGGTCAGTTCTTTTTGGTTATTGGCAGTCCAGATCTCAAAAACTATAAATAGGACCCAAGGGGTACCCCGTAAAGGGCGGTTTTTTTCAGTGCTCTCCTGCTCCAATCTTCAAGTGCTTTCTGAGGGTACCTTAGCTCGACTTCTGTCTAAGGAGGGGAAGCGCTCTGAGATCTTCCGGGTTTGTGGTGGGACCTCCCTGCCGAGCCCTTGGGTCTGTGTCACCTTGTCTTCTTTGTTGTTTTGCCTGCAGGAGTGAAGTAAGCGCGAGACCACCCCTTCCCCAAGGGAGAACTCCACAGGAGATCGAGGAATCAGTTCCAACATTTTGGTGCGGTGAGCGTGGACCGTGGTCAGTGCAGAAAAGCTTCAGCAGGTTTAATGACAGGAGGACAGGGGTCTGACGGGCAGAACTCGCCACCCCCCCCCCCCCCCCCCCGCCTCTCGCAACGGTGGGGATGTTGGCAGACTTTAGGAATGAGGTGCTGGGCCTCATCAAATTCGTACTCGGCATACGGGACTAGTGCTCGACCACGGCAGCCCAGATCACGGCCGTCCCCTCTTGGGGCGAGGACGCTCCCGGTAGGCGAGCTGGAAAGGAGGTGGTTGAGGAAGGACGGGGGTACGAGCTCCCCGGTCGCGAGCTCTTCCCTGGCTCGGCAGGCCGAGTCCGGTTCGGCGAACAGGGCTCGCGAGACTCGCCGGCTTGCCCAGTGGGGGGAGGCAGTCCTTTCAGCGAGCTGGACTCCTCAGCTCCAGTTCCAGATGGGTTCAGAGAACACGAGATGTCGTACTACACCGGGAAGGGAGACCCGGTCCAGCATGTCCAATGGTTCGAAGATGTGGTCTCCATCCGTCAGATGTCAGATGGATTCAAATGTCGACTCTTCGCCATCACCCTCCGGGAGAAGGCAACAGAATGGTTCCACCAGCTACTGGCCAACTCCATCTACTGCTTCGAGGACCTGCTCCTAGGGTTCATGCTGAGGTTCACTACCTCGAAGAAGAGGAAGAAGGAGTCCGAGTCTTTGTTCCACATTAAGCAGGGGGTGAACGAGACGTTGGGGAGCTATGTGGACCGATTCCAGGAGGAAGTTACTCAGGTCCAGGAGATGCCGGGCCATAGTCTGATGATGGCCTTTACACTGGGCCTACAGCAGGGTTTGTTCCGAATGGAGCTGGAGAGAGTCCCTCCCCTCTCTTACGAGGAGTTGATGGAGAGGGCGGCGAGAGAGGTCGACGGGGAGGCGTCGAACCCGGAGTTTGCAAGGAAGCTGGCCAGGTGGGCCACAAAGGAAGAGAAGGAGTCAAGAGGAGGGAAGGGGCAGGATGAGAGAAGAGGGGAGCCCAGGCAGAGGGAGCAAAGGCAGCTCCAGTGGCAGTAGCAGTCGAGGTGGGGGCATCAGGAGCCCGACCGTCGGCTGGGCTGGAGACCTGAGTGGCAGGGGCAAGGGCCACAGAGAGGGTACTACGGAAGGGGTCACTACCAGGGGAGGCAAGATCAGTTTCACCCTCCGGGCTAGAGGCAGGGCCAGAGGCCCCGGCTCCCCGATCAAGAGGAGGCCATGGCCATAGCCTTGGGAGCAAGGAGGGAGATTATGATGAGGAGGAAAAGAGAGGTCAGGGTGGAGCTACCCTATTGCGACTTCCATTAGGAAGAGGGGCACGCCACAGCCACCTGCCCAGAATTCCTAGAGATGAGAGGGAATAGGGAACAGCAACAGCAACAACAGCAGCAGGGGGTCGGCAAGAAGTGAGGATTGAGGAAGTCCTGCCTCGGGCAGAGGAGGATCGGTGCGAAGACCGGGTGGATTTTGGAACCCGAGGGGAGATCAGAGTGATCCACGGGGGAGTAGGGGTCGAGGCTTCCCGCAAGGCAAGCCTCCACACCATGTATCGGCGAAGCATCGCCTCCACATCCCAAAACCCACCCCCGGAGGAGAGGATCACTTTCTCCAGGAGCGATATGCCAGACCACGAGGACCCATTTTGCGATGCGCTGGTCATCAAGGCAGCCATCGAGAATTTCACTGTCTCCCGGATCCTCGTGGACAATGGGAGCTCCGTCAACGTCGTCTTCAAAAAGGCGTTTGACGCGATGAAAGTGGAGGTAAAGATGGTGCTGGCCTCAGATGGACCCCTGTTCGTGTTTTCAGGAGAAAGGAAGGAAGTAGAGGGAGGAGTTGGCCTCCATGTTACCCTGGGGGGGCATTCCCGAAACTGCAGGTTCGTCATCGTGGACGCTCCCAGTAGCTACAAAGCCATCTTCGGGAGGCCCCTTATCAGCGCCTTCCGCTGCGTCCCCTCGTCTTTCCATCGGTGCTTAAAGTTCAACATCGAGGGGATTCAGGTCAGGGTCAGAGGGGATCCCAAGGTGGCGCGGGAGTGCTATGTCACCGCAGTGAACACCATCTCTTGGATGGAGGGAGCCGAAGAGATGGGGCGAAGGATGGAGGAGGCAGGGGAGGAAGCAGGAGAGGAGGAGCTGGAAATGAGGAACCGCGCAGAAGAAAGGGCGGAAGGAGAAGATCCGGAGGAAGTGGCCGAAGTGAGGGCCGTGGGAGAAGAGATGGAGGTAGAGGTCCCCGTTCCGGAGGAAGGGGATGCTGAAGGATGGGGGGAGCAGTCTAGGCTGGAGGCTGTAGAGGAAGTGGTGGAGCTGGAAGTGCTCACCAGAGGAGGCAGGATGGAGAAGATCTGCGTCAGCGGGGGGCTGACCCCGGAGGACCAAGGCAGGATGCTAGAGTGCATCTAGAAGAACGTGGACATCTTCGCTTGGAATGCCGCGGAGATGCCGGGGGTTGACGCGGATGTGTCCTGCCACCGCCTCAACCTGGACCAGGGAACACGCCCCGTTCAGCAGAAGAAGAGGTCCACTGCGGACAAGCTGGCGGAGCCCATCAGGGAGGAGGTGGCGAAGCTCCTCAAGGCCGGCTTCGTGTCTGAGATTCAGTACCCCGGCTGGGTCTCCAACGTGGTAATGGTTAAAAAAGGAGACGGTCGATGGGGGATGTGTATCGACTTTTCCTTACTTAATAAAGCTTGTCCTAAGAACTGTTATCCTTTGCCTCGGATCGACGCGCTGGGTGACTCAGTCGTCGGTTTTTATGTAATGAGTTTTTTAGATGCTTTTTCAGGTTATCATCAAATCAGGATGCACCCCACAGACATCAAAGATGTCTCGTTCATCACAGGGGATGGATGCTATTGCTACAAGATGATGCCCTTCGGGCTGAAGAATGTTGGGGCAACCTACCAAAAAATGATGGATAGGGTCTTCAAGGAGCAGAGGGGGAGAAATTTGGAGGTGTATGTAGATGACCTCATGATCAAAAGTCGGGATGCGGACTCCCATCTCCGGGATCTGGAGGAAACCTTTGCCACCCTGCGCAAATACAAGATGCAGTTGAACCCCCTAAAATGTGTCTTTGGGGCTAGCCGGGGAAACGTCTTGGGGCACCTTCTCACCCCCGCAGGGGTCGAGCCAAATCCTGATAAAGTTAAGGCTATCTTGGAGCTGGGAGCGCCACGAAATGCTAAGGAGGTGCAACGACTGACGGGGAAGCTAGCAGGGCTGAGTAGGTTCCTCTCCCGAGCCGAAGAAAAGTGCTCCCCCTTCTTCAAAACCCTGAGGGGTGGTCAGAAGTTCGAGTGGAC
The DNA here is from genome assembly GCA_039583875.1 of Platanthera guangdongensis. Lineage (NCBI taxonomy): Eukaryota > Viridiplantae > Streptophyta > Magnoliopsida > Asparagales > Orchidaceae > Platanthera > Platanthera guangdongensis. The sequence continues at coordinate 36,174,114 of CM077149.1, read as the reverse complement.
CAAGGAGTGCGAGGAGGCATTCCAGGCCCTCAAGATGCAGTTAACTCAGGCTCCGCTACTCCAAGGGCCGAAGGAGGGGGAGGACTTATTCTTATATCTCGGGGTTGGGGCGGAGGCCTTGAGCTCCTTCTTAGTTCGCGAAGAGGGGAAGAAGCAGCTCCCTATTTATTACGTGAGCCGGGTCTTGAGGAAGGCCGCGCTCCGGTAACCGATTCTGTAGAAGCTAGCCTACTCCCTGATCATCTCGGCAAGGAGGTTGCGACCTTACTTCCAGGCACACTCAATCCGAGTGGTGACCGACCACCCTCTCCGCAACATCTTTGAGGGGGTGGAGCATTCAGGCAGGTTGACTAAGTGGTCGGTAGAACTGAGCGAGTTCGATGTCTCTTTCGTTCCACGGCTCTCGATCAAAGCTCAAGAGATGGCCGACTTCTTGGCCGACTACGTGGTTGAAGTAGCGGATGAGCTCACCCGCCCGACTCCTTGGAAGGTGAGGGTGGATGGTGCCTCAGGGAGGCATTCCCTTGGAGTTGGGGTGATCCTGGAAAGCACTCAAGGGACCCGAATTGAGCAGACGGTGGTGGTACACTTCCCCATTACAAACAACTAGGCCGAATACGAGGCCGTGATAGCAGGGTTATGCCTGGCCAAGGAGCTGGGGGTGTCGGACGTGGAGGTCCTTACTGATTCCATGGTGGTGGCTTCCCAGATCAACGGGGAGTTCGAGGCAAGGGAGCCCACCCTGCGATCATACTTGGCCAAGGTAAAGGGGATTATAGGCACTTTTCAAACTTTCACCATCAGACACATGCCTAGGGAAGAGAATGAACAAGCCGATCAGCTAGTAAAGCATGGACCCCAGGTGGGGGTATCATCACCGACCTGTTCTGCCCATCCCTCAAAGAGGGAGAGCTCATGGAAATTGATCAATAAACTTCGTGGATGGACCCAGTGGTGGCTTTCCTCTCCACGGGAGAGTATCCGGAGGGGGCAGATAAGAAGAAGCTAAGGCACAAGTCAGCGTATTACCTCCTCCAGGACGGGCAGCTGTACAAGAAGACCCTCTCTGGGATGCTGGCTCGCTGCGTAGCCGGGGGCGAAGTGCAGAGGATCTTGGAGGAGGTCCACTCCGGGGAATGTGTGAGTCATTCCGGGAGTCGGACCCTGGAAGGAAGGATAGTCAGGCAAGGATATTTCTGGCCCACCCTGGGCCGAGACGCCGCGGAGTTCGCAAGGCGGTGCCATAAGTGGCAGTTGTTTGCCCCCCTCCAACTACAGCCGGCCCAGAGACTCAAAAGTATCTCGGCCCCCTGGACCTTCGCAATTTGGGGAATGGATTTGGTCGGGCCATTCCCCCAAGCCAGTGGTCAGAGAAGGTTCCTCCTGGTAATGATTGACTACTTCTCCAAGTGGATGGAGGTGAAGGCGCTGTCCAAGGTGACCTCCCAGGTAATCAGGAACTTTGTTTGGGGGGAGATTAACTGCCTCCATGGGCTGCCCCAAGCCATCGTCACGGACAACGGGCCCCAGTTCGCCAGCGCCGAATTCACCAGCTTTTGCGAACAGCTTGGAATCGACCTTAGGTTCGCCTCGGTCCATCACCCCAGGAGCAACGGGCAGGTGGAGGCCACGAATAAGATCATTGTCAACGTCCTCAAGAAGAAGGTGGAGAATTTGAAGGGGAGCTGGGTGGAGCAGCTTCTCACGGTTCTTTGGGCCCTAAGAACCACCCCCAACACGGCTACCAGAGAGACCCCATTTAAGCTCTCCCACGGGTGCGAGGCAGTGCTCCCCGTGTAATTTGAAGTCCAAACACCCCGAGTCGTTGCGGCCAAAGAAGGCCGAGAAGAGTGGAAAGCGGAGAACGTGGAGGAGCTGAGGCTCTCCCTTGACATGGTGGAGGAGCTGAGGGACCTTTCCGGTATCCGGCAGGAGGAAGTGAAAAGGAGAATGGCCAAGTACTTTAACAAGCATGTCAGGGTGAAACAGTTCGTGGAAGGGGATTTGGTGCTGAAGAAGGTGGATGCGGCAGGGAGGTCAGCATCCGTAGGAAAGCTCAACCCCAGCTGGGAGGGACCATTCATTATAAAATAAGCTTTGAAGTCAGGAGGCTATCGACTCCAAAATGTAGAGGGCGAGACCCTGAGTCTCACCTGGAGTGGTGACGACCTAAAATGATTTTTACCCTTAAGCATGTAAGCGATACTTTGATTATAATAAAATTCTTCAACTCTCTAGTATTATCATAGCTATCCTGCATAGAGGAATGGAATGTGTTTGGACCCCGATAAGATCCCGCTGCCAGGCTCTCACCTAGCTGGCAGGGCCGGAAGTCACTCGGTGTCATCCTTAGCCTCGAGCAGATCCCGCTGTCAGGCTCTCACCTAACTAACAGCGCCGGATGTCACTCGATGGAATGTGTTTGGACCCTGAGAAGATCCCGCTGCCAGGCTCTCACCTAGTTGGCTGGGCCGGAAGTCACTCGGTGTCATCCTTAGCCTCGAGCAGATCCCGCTGTCAGGCTCTCACCTAGCTGACAGGGCCAGATGTCACTCGATGGAATGTGTTTGGACCCCGAGAAGATCCCGCTGCCAGGCTCTCACCTAGCTGGTAGGGCCGAAAGTCACTCGGTGTCATCCTTAGCCTCGAGCATATCCCGTTGTCAGGCTCTCACCTAGCTGACAGTGCCGGATGTCACTTGATGGAATGTGTTTGGACCCCGAGAAGATCCCACTGCCAGGCTCTCACCTAGCTGGCAGGGCCGGAATTCACTCGGTGTCATCTCTAGCCTCGAGCAGATCCCACTGTCAGGTCTCACCTAGCTGACAGGGCCGAATGTCACTCGATGGAATGAGTTTGGACCCCGAGAAGATCCCGCTGCCAGGCTCTCACCTAGCTGGCAGGGCCGGAAGTCACTCGTTGTCATCCTTAGCCTCGAGCAGATCCCGCTGTCAGGCTCTCAACTAGCTGACAAGGCCGGATGTCACTCGATGGAATGTGTTTGGACCCCGAGAAGATCCCTCTGCCAAGCTCTCACCTAGCTGGCAGGGCCGGAAGTCACTCGGTGTCATCCTTAGCCTCGAGCAGATCCCGCTGTCAGGCTCTCACCTAGCTGATAGGGCCGGATGTCACTCGATGGAATGTGTTTGGACCATGAGAAGATCCCGCTGCCATGCTCTCACCTAGCTGACAGGGCCGGAAGTCACTCGATGGTGTCGGCCTCGAAATCGCCAGATAAAGATCAAAAAGTCTCAAAGTGCCAGGAAGCAAGGGGGAAGGGGGTTCTGTAAAGGCGAGCTCGGGCTCGGCAAATCCAGCTCGACATAATCAAAAAGGAAGGCAAGGCAGGCCGGAGGACTCTGCATGGGCGAGTGTGGACTCGTCATTCCCGGCTCGGCATTAGCAAGTAGGTCGCGGACCCGGGCCTCGCCAAAGGAAGGCAAGCCAGGCCGGAGGACTCTGCATGGGCGAGTGTGGACTCGTCATTCCCGGCTCGGCATTGGCGAGTAGGTCGCGGACCCGGGCCTCGCCAAAGGAGGGCGAGCCAGGCCGGAGGTACCTCACCCCTTTGCCCGTTTGACTTGGAAAATTCTCCTTTTTTCGGGCTCAGCCGGAACGGCTCGCATGCGAGTTATGGTGGCATGACAAGGGCAGGGAGCGACCCGCTCCTGAATCGCTTGGGGCTCGACGGACACTCAAAACGCATCCACTTGCGGGCGCACTCTCGTAACTACTCTACTTGCGGAACCTGATTCAGCGAGGCCGCGTGGGGAAGCACTCGCATATATCCAGAGCATAACAAACGAAGTAAAGGAAAAGGAAAAACGAAAGAGGAAGTGGCACAGGTATGATCTAAAACTCTTTCATTAATTGTTTACAAAAAGTAATTACAGGGGCTCGCCTTGGCGAGTGAACAAAAAAAAGGAAAAAAAGAGAGGACGAATCATCAGGCCTCGCCCCCTCCGCCGGACTGGTCCTCGCCGTCACCCGAAGGATCCTGGAAGCTTTTCCCGAACATCGTGTCCAGACTGTCTTCCTTCTCGCTGGGCGGCGTTGCCGGGAACAGGCTCGGCATCAGGTCCCGAGCCGAGATCCCCTTGCACCCCTCCACCAGCACCCCAGAATCCTTCATCATTTGGAGGGTGCACTCGGTGGCTTAGATGTAGTTGATCTGCAATCTCTCGATGAGGTCGGCCTCGCCAAAGATCCGCAGGCTCTTGTAGGGGAGGGTGCGGTCGATGTCGTGAGGCGGGAAGAAGATCTCCGCCTGGAGACGGACCTCGCTGAGGAGGTGCTGATTCACCCCCTTCAGCTTCGTGTTCGCTCCCTCCAGCTCGTCAAGGCGTGCGCGCAGCTGGCCGATCTCCTCCCCCTGTTCTGCATTGCGAGCCTGTAGCTCCCCTGCAGCCTTAGCATCCACGGCCAGGAGTGCGCGCAGCTGGCTGATCTCCTCCCCCAGCTTGGTGTTGCAAGCCTGAAGATCCCCAGCGGCCTTGGCATCCTGGTAAAGAGTCCATTTAGCAGCAGCACAAAATATTCTAAGTAAAAGAGAAGAGCAGCGCTTGACGCTTACCAGCCCGCCGGCGGCTTGGGCAAGTAGACCCTCCGCTATGCCGAGCCGCCTCGCCTGATCGGTAACCTTATCCTTGGCGAGGTCGCGAGCTTGCTCAGCCTTTTCGAGTTGGTGGCTGGGGGCGAAGCTGTGGCGTGCCAGCATGTGATGCAGCTCCATGGTCCGCAGGTGGGACTGCAGGCCCTCATGGCCGAGCTGCCGGAGGGTCATCTTTTTGTAGGCCTCAGCATCCTCCCGGCCATATAGGCCGAAGCCGAGGGCATAGGCGTGACCGGTGGCAGGCTCGCGGTCGTGCCAGGAGGGGTGCAGAGTGGAGACGGAGACTCGATGAGCGAGCTCGTCCCAATGCAACATGGGCTCGCCCGCCGAGTCCTTCCACCGCGCGCCGAAGTTGAAGAGGGGGTGTTGCTTCGGCGGCGCGTGCTCGCGGGCAGCCCTCTTCGCCGATGGAGGAGGGGAGATCACCGCCGTGGAAGAGGGGCCCTCGCCACCTTTTCGGCCCTTGCTGGTTGTCTCCTTCAGCGGGCTCTCCGGCGACGCATCGAGAGGGGTCTCCGACAAGCTGATGTATTTGGGGCCGGGTTGTTGTTGTTGTTGCCCCCGCGGAGCCAGCAGGCCCCTCCGCATCTTCTTCAATTGCTGCTGGCGGAGTGGCTGGTTCGATCCCGCGTCCTCAGGACGCCTCTTGCTGGAAGAGGGTTGCGAGAGGACCGCCTCATCTCTGCAGGACGCCGCCGCTGCCCTCTCACGAGCAAGAGGGTCGGTATGGAGCCCCGAGTCCGCGAACGGCGGGTTCACGGGGATTATTCGCTCCCCTGCAGGAAAATACTTTGAGAAAGTTAGGAATTCAGCAATGATGCGGCGAGCCCGGCGGTCAGGCGAGCTCGGCAAGAGGGGGAGAGAAGCATACCTTCGCCGGGCAGAACAGGGGGGAGCGCGTCGAGGCCCCTTCGCAGGAAGGCGACCTCGAAGTCCTTATGGAGGAAGTACTTGTGGAGCTCGGCGTCATTGCCGGACACGGCCGGCGGGCGGTACACCTCCTCGCCCTTCTGCTGAAGCGAGTAGGGGATGTTGCCGAGATCGCCCTTGATGAAGGCGATCTTGGTCATCCAGGTATGGTGCTTGTTCGCGATCTCGCGAACTTTGATCAGCGAGCCACCAAAGTAGGCGACCCCGTCCAGCGTCGCCTTGTAGGAGAAGAGCTTCCTGAACACCGTCAGGTTGAACTCGATCCTCTCCCACAGGAGGTAACTCATGAACGCCACCATCATCGCGATGGCGTTGGAGTTCAGCTGCGCGGGCATGGCTCCGTAATATTTTAAGATTTGCAGGATCTCCGGCCACAGGGGGAGGCGTAACCCCACCTCGAAATGTGAGAGGGGGAAGGCGAGCTCGTCCTCATAAAAAGTGTTGATGGCCTCCCCCTGTCTCGGCCTGCGTGCCTCAAAGCCCGACGGCACGCGCTCCGCCACAAACTCAGCGAGCTCCTCCTCGCTAGTGTGCCCCTCGAAGAAGCAGTAGTCCGTGAATTGCTGCGCACACTTGGAGCGGCCGTCGGCATCTGGATTCGTCTTACCCATATTCGCAGAGGAAGAGGTAGACCGCGAGCAGGAAATGGAAAAGCATGGGGAGAGGGAAAGAAAGTAATAAAGGCACAGTACGGGGGTAGGTGAGGGGGGGGGGGGGGGCTATTTATAGGAAAAGAAATCTGGGGCAGGCTGTCCAATCAGCGCAGCTCACTACCCCAGCTCGCCACCCCAGCTCACCTCCCCAGCTCGCCGACTTCCGGCACATCCCAGCCAAGGCTAAGCCAAACATTGCAGCATTTTATTGGAGTAGCATGATCAAGAATATTCTAAAAGCTATTTATTACAGAAATAAAGTTTCAGGAATTAAAAAGCGGGGCACGCAAGCAGGGAGGGCATCGGGATGCGAGTACCGGTCGGCTCGGCAAAGGAGCCGCTCACTTACCTACCCCGGCCTCGCGACCCCCATCCCCCAGGCTGCTGCGCGCGGAGCAGCTCGCAGATCCTTCCGGAATTCCTCTGCGCAACCGAGAGACCGTCATCTATCTCATCCAAGAGCCGGGAGGGGGACATCAGCTCGCCAGCCTGGCCGCGTCGCACCTCGTCGGCGAGACGAGCGTAGTCGCGCTGCAGCGTCTCGTTGACCCCCTGCACCTCGCGCAGCCCGCACACCAGCTTCTTGAGAAGCTTGACCTCCCTCCTCGTCAGCTCGCCTTGATCCACCTCAGGACCCAGGTAAGAGTCCAGCGAGCTTGGGGAAGGGAGGGGAGAGTAGTGGGCTGCCCGCGACGATTCCTCGGCAGCGGATTGACTGGGAAGAGCTGTAAAGGCAGGCGTCAGCAAGAAGAGAGGCAGGAAAAATGGCATGAGGCAAGAAGTCAAGCAAGACTGACCGGACGAGCTCGGCAGCTCAAGGGAGGTGTGGGGGAGGGATGAACCTCAGATCCTTCCCGCGACCTGGGCCGCGAGCCCCCGGCGAGATGAGTTCGAATCCCGGGGTGGGGATGGCCCCCAGACCCGCCCCCGTAGCCACATCAGTTTGGTGAGGAGGAGAGGCGCGCACTGGCGAGTTCGGCCTCTGCGAGCTCACATGCAGGATCCCAAAGAGAAGAGGTGGGACTTGGGGACGGCTGCCCGACACCATGAACCGCGAGTCGGCGAGCGTGGTCTCGCCTCGCGGTATGGGCTCTCGCGGCGCGACACCCCCGCCATCTGGTTGACCGTCCGGGTCGTCGCCGACTACGACAACCACTCTATCCTTCTCAAGAACTGTTTGAGTGGAAGAGCCAGTCTTGCGAGCCAGGGTGGCCCTCAGGTCGTTGTAAATGGGCTCAGCCGCCTCAGGGAATGCCTTTGACCGCTTAGAACCGGGCTCGGAAGAATCAACGTGAGGGGCTTTGGCATTGACCGCCGTCAGGGCGGCCACGCGAGATGCAGAGGCTTGGCGAGCCCGGTCTATGCGCTCTTGGATCTGCTTGGGAAGTGGCATCCTGGCAGGGTTGGAGCAAAGGGAATGGCAAGAGTCAGGTAGGGGGGCAGGTGCACATATATATAGCCGCAGGTGGACCCCACCCGAAGATTCCCTCCAACTCGCCAACCCGCGCTCGCCGCACGCTTGGGGTTGGATGTTTCTTTCCGAGCTTTTACAAGATCAAAAAGAGCGGGGATTGTGTACAACCCCGTGTCCGGCGAGCAAGGTCACCAGGGACTAAGCAGAATGGGCTGAGGACAATAGGCGAGCTCGGCAGTGGAGGGGCCGAGCCCGAGCTCGGCATCCGTCGACCAGAGATCGACGTTCGGCGACCCCGAGCTCGGCATTCGCCGAGCGAGCTACAACTCACGTCCTAACTGCGGGGCTTGGCAGCAGTAGGCGAGCAGAACATGCCGAGGTGGTCAGAGCTCCCAGCTCGCCTGGAACTATGAGGTACTTTTTACTGTTTTGCCCCCGTTGGTCTACCCATAGCCCATCAAAACAACGGAGTTTGGCTGTTGGCAGACCCGTCCAGGGGTTTTCTTGTAACTTCAAGTCAGTTGTTTAGGTTATTGGCAGTCCAGATCTCAAAACTATAAATAGGACCCAAGGGGTACCCCAAAAAGGGGGTTTTTTCCAGTGCTCTCCTTCTCCAATCTTCAAGTGCTTTCTGAGGGTACCTTAGCTCGGCTTCTGGCTAAGGAGGGGAAGCACTCTGAGATCTTTCGGGTTTGTGGTGGGACCTCCCTGCCGAGCCCTCGGGTCTGTGTCACCTTGTCTTCTTTGTTGTTTTGCCTGCAGGAGTGAAGTAGGCGCGAGACCACCCCTTCCCCAAGGGCGAACTCCACAGGAGATCGAGGAATCGGTTCCAACACTCCTGTTGAGGATTGACTGGAGAATCTCTGATCTCAGGAGCAACTAATTCCACTTTATCAGCAACTGATGTGTCCTCCATGACAACATCTTGTGATTGACTATGTAACTGTGTATGCTGATCAACATCAAGTAATGATTCAGTCAAAACTTCATCCTCAATATTGAAATTTAATTGATTAACTTCAGTGATTACCTCTAGAATGGTTTGGGTAGCCCTTTCACTCTTTAATTGAGTTGGCTCATCCACATGTAGAGGCTCCCCCTAGAGTGGATCCACGTGAATAGGGCTAGCTGATGGTAGCTCCCGCTGCCTCTGAGCATCTTCTTGTCTTGCTGGTGACTGTCCAGCATTGCCATCCTCTCCATCATCAGAACTAAAAATCACCGGCTCCTCTGAGCTACTTGAGGATTCAGGAGCCATAATGGCTTTCTTCTTCTTCTTCTTCTGAGGTGTTTCCTTTTCTGGAGTGGGCATTTCCTTTGTCAACACTCTATCCCACCTTGAGAAAATTCTTACATCCATTCTCCTCATATGGTTTATCTTAGAACCAGCAGCTTGGTTCATCACTTCAGGGATACATCCAGCTAAGTATAAACTCATGATCCTACCCAGATTGGGTTTCTTCAGACTTTCCTTTATCTTATCAAACATTACTGCTGACCAATCAGTTTTAAGTTTGAAAATAATCCTTGTCATCAAACTGAACATGTGAGCTGATATTCTATCATGCCCACCAGGCTTGCTCAGAATTACCTTACTAACTATTTCAGATAAAAACTTTCCTTGGATGTTCATTCCTTTCCTATTAAAGACAGATCCAATTTTCAAGCTTGAATCAAGTCCGCACCAGGTTAGTGCCTCCCTTGTCTTTGAAGCAGGTACATCTTCCTCTTCTTTAGTTCTAGGGAGATGTAGAATCTTTCTTAGATGCTTCTGGGTGACCTTCACCTTTGTCCCATGGACTTTGGACTTAATCTTGAGTCCAGTTTCATCAAGAGTTGCTGCGTTAATGAATTCGAGGACTTCCTTCTTCCATATCTTGATTGGTTTTGAAATAAGATACTCTAACCCAGTCTCTGCAACTAGGGTTACCACACCTTCGATTTCAGATTCCACGTCATCAAAGGCGTGTCGCACGAGCTCATAACCTTCATTGATGTTCTCTTCTAGTTTGGGCGCCATTAGGGTTTGGAGAAATTTTGAATTTAGAGAAGAGAGATGTCGTCACACAAGTTTGGTCTCGAAACTATGGTGAGCGTGTCGACAAACAATGGTGAAGGCCTATTTATACCTTTCTAAAATCGAAGGTGAAAAGGCGCGTCAAAATACTTGAAATGTGTCGACACTGTTGAAAAGTGTCGACATATACTTCTAATGTCTCGACAACTATGTGTCGACACAAATATAGTCGACAGAATATATGTGTCGACACTTATACCTCTCATCTCGACGATTAGTCGAGACTCTACTCGACGAATTCTATGTAAATCCTAGGTGTCGACATCACCCTGGATGTGTCGACACCTACTCTGTATGTGTCGACACTAATTCTCTGAAGTGTCGACACTTACTGTCTAGATGTGTCGACACCATTTCTCTGAAATGTCGACACCACTTCTATGTGTCGACACAGACAACTCTGTGTGTCGACACTATTTTACTTAGCCAATTTTTTAAACTATTCTAAGTTTATCATTCTTAATTCAATTTTAAACTTATTGAATTTGGTTTCATCTAGGGGCTTAGTAAACATATCAGCTAACTGATTATCTGTCTTAACATACTCTAGGGAAATGTCTCCTTTTTCTACATGTTCTCTTAGAAAATGGTATTTTATTTCTATGTGCTTAGTCCTACTATGTGAGACAAGATTATTTGCAATAGAAATGACACTAATAGAATCACAAAATAAAGATGTTCTACTTACTTGAATACCATAGTCTTCTAGCTGGTGATGAATCCATAAAAGTTGTGCACAGCAACTTCCTGCAGCCATATACTCTGTTTCAGCTGTCGAGATAGCCACACTGGTCTGCTTCTTGCTACTCCATGTCACCAGCCTTCCACCTAGAAATTGACAGGTTCCTGTAGTACTCTTCCTATCTTCCTTGCAGCCTGCAAAATATGCATCTGAATAACCTGTCAGTACAAAATCTCCATTCCTAGGGTACCAAAGGCCTAGATAAGGTGTGCCCTTAAGATATCTCAAAATCCTTTTGACTGCAGTCATATGAGATTCTTTAGGGCAAGCTTGGTACCTAGCACAGACACATGTAGCATACATGATATCTGGTCTACTAGCAGTCAAATATAGTAGGGAGCCACTATCCCTCTATACAAAGTCTCATCAACAGGTTTCCCTGCATCATCTTTGCTTAGAGACATGCTTGACCCCATAAGAGTTTTCATGGTACTGGATGATTCCATACAATACTTCTTTATTAACTCTAGGGTGAACTTAGACTGGCATATGGATAATCCATCTTCAGTCTGTCTAACTTGGAGACCCAAGAAGAACTTAAGTTCCCCCATACTGCTCATCTCAAATTATCCTTACATTAGTTTTGCAAACTTCCTACAAAGACTACTTTTTATAGACCCAAATATTATGTCATCTACATATATTTGGACTAAGATAATCTTTTCTCTGGATTCCCTAAGGAATAGAGTCTTGTCTATTTTCTCCCTTGAGAATTTGTTCACAATGAGGAAACTAGACAGGGTTTCATACCAAGCCCTAGGGGCTTGTTTTAACCCATACAAAGTCTTCCTAAGTCTATAAACATAATCAGGTTTAATAGAATCAACAAAACCTAATGGCTGCTCTACATAGACTTCTTCCTTCAGATTTCCATTCAGAAAAGCTGACTTAACATCCATTTGATATACCTTGAACCCTTGATATGTTGCATAGGCAAGGAACATCCTTATTGCCTCCAGTCTTGCTACTGGAGCAAAGATTTGATCAAATTCAATGCCTTCTTCCTGCCTATATACCTTTGCAACAAGTCTAGATTTATTCTTTATGATGATTCCATTCTCATCCAACTTGTTCCTAAAGATCCACTTAGTTCCAATAATGTTGTGGTCCTTGGGTTTAGGAACTAGCTCCCAGACCTTGCATCTTTTGACTTGATTCAGCTCCTCTTGCATGGCCTCAATCCAATGAGGGTCTAGGATTGCTTCTTCAAATTTCTTTGGCTCAACTTGGGATAGGAAACTGGAGTAAAGAACTATACTTAGATTCCTACTCCTTGTTTGCACTATTTGTATGGGATCTCCAATTATTTGATTGGCTGGATGATCCTTTAAGTGTCTATTTGTTGGAGGTAGCCTGTCTTCAGGTTGTACACCTTCAGTCTCTTCATTTAGCTGCACCTCTTGGTCTTCTTCATCATCAGGAGTATCTTGTACCCCCCTGGACAGCAACCACTATCTTCCACTTGCTGACTTGCAGAAGAACCTTCTATTAAGGTAAGCTTGTCCATTCTCTCAGTTACACCTGTGGAGCTGCAAACACTTCTAGGCAATTCACAGTTAATGAGTCTAGCTTCATCAAAAACTACATGTACAGACTCTTCTACAACTTGAGTAATCAAGTTGTAGACCCTATAAGCCTTACTATTATTGCTGTACCCAACAAAGATCCCCTCTTGGGATTTGGCAGCAAACTTGGTTAGATAAGACTTACCATTGTTAAGGATATAGCACTTGCAACCAAAGATCCTAAAATAGGATAAATTTGGTTTTCTGCCCTTCACAATCTCATAGGGGGTCTTCTTGTGGCTCTTGGTGATAGTAGCCCTATTGATCACATGACAAGCAGTATTTACTGCCTCAGCCCAGAAATATTCTGGGAGAGAAGTGTCACTCAATAGGGTTCTACCAGCCTCTATCAAGGTTCTATTCTTCCTTTCAGCAATACCATTTTGCTGAGGTGTTCTTGGTGAAGAAAATTCCTGAAAAATCCCAAACTCTTCACACAGTTTTGTCATAATTTCAGACTAAAATTCAGTACCATGGTCACTTCTTATTTTGACCACTGTACTGTCCAATTCATTCTGAATTTGTTTAACAAAACTATATAAGATACTTGGGGTTTCAGATTTTTGTCCTAGGAAGAACACCCAGGAAAACCTTGAATAGTCATCTACAACCACAAATGTGTAGACCTTCCTACCTAGGCTGTGAACTGGCATAGGACCAAAAAGATCCATATGCAAGAGGTATAGACACCTCACAGAATCCTTGTTCTCAAGGCTATGAAAGGTGGACTTGGTCTGCTTGCCTTTTTGACAAGTAGAGCATATCCCATCCTTTATACACTTAACCTGAGGACCATTCCTCACTAACTCTTTGCTAAAAAGTTGGCCAATTGTCTTATAGTTAAGATGAGCCAGCCTCTTGTGCCATTTAACACAATGTGAGACTCTCTCATCAGCTACAAGATATATAGGAGAAACATTGTTCTCACATACAAAGTCTAGATAATAGACATTTCTCTTCCTATATCCTGTCAAAATGATCTTTTGATCACTTGACCTTTTGATATGACAGCCATTCTTGACAAATGAGATGTCATATCCTAAATCACTCAGCTGACTTATGCTAATAAAGTTATGTTTCAAACCCTTTACATAAGCCACTTGAGTAATTGTAATCAGGTTACTAGAAATGTTACCTAAGCCTTTGATGATTCCTTTTTCTGAACCACCAAAGGTAACTTTAGGACCATCCTTGATAGGTGTATAGTCCTTCAGCAACCTCCTTGTTCCATCATGTGCCTGGAACATCCACTGTCCAAGTACCATATAGGGGCATGACTACTTGGACTCACCTGCAAAATAGATTACTTAACCTTAGAACCCAAATAACTCTTGGGTCCTTGGTGCAAGTTAGTCTGACTTTTAACAAAACTACCTGTAGCTCTTCTAGCAGGCAGTTTGCTACTCTCCTTGGTACTGGAATTGTACCAACAATCTAAGGCAAAGTGGTCTATCTTGCCACAACACCAGCACTCAAACCTGTTGTACCTTTGTTTAGGTACAACCCTGGCTGTTTTATCTACAGCAGGCTTCTTGTTGAGTGCTGGGACTTTGCCCTTAGATTTGGACTTAGCAGTCCAGGCAGTTTTCTTAAATCCTAACCCAGCCTTACCCTTTTGAGGTACAAACTCATCTATCAAGGGTAACACAGACTTAGGTTTAGAAAAACTTGCAACAATATCTTTCTCCTTCTGAAGTCTAACCTCCAGATTTCTAATTTGATCATTCTTGAAATTGATTGTGCCCATTTGAATAACAGTTATGTTCTTCAATCTGGCAATCTCATTCAGTTTCTGATCAAACAACTTATCTGAATCAGCAGCAGCCAACTTAAGATTAGCAATTTCCTTAGTCAGTGTTTTGACCAGATTTTTGCTCTTCTTAAGTGCCTGTAATAAATCTCTATATTCATCTATCAACTGATGAATATCACCTTCAGACTTAGGCCCATCTACATCACTTGATGCAGATGTATCTGACTCTGATTCAGTACTATAATCTGAAAGACATTGTACCTTACTTGGTCCAGGCTGATCCTAGAACTTGTCTCCTTCAGATAAAGCCATCAGTCCCTTGCACTGATTGTCTTCTTGTTCATATATAGAGTTCAGCACTTGCAAGAACTCTTCTTCTTCATCTGCAGCAAACAGACCAATGTAAGCCTCAGCTTCAGATTCTGACTTTGAAGATGACTAATCTGACAAGGTCTTCTCATTCTTTGCAATAAAGGATTTCTCCTTCTTGCTCTGATATTGACTCTTCTTCTTATCCGCAGTCTCTTTTCTTTTATCTGGACAGTCAGCTACTACATGTCCAGTCCTATTACAACAGTAGCAAATAATCTTTGATGTTGTAGACTTCTTTGACTTAGACTTGCTCCTGTCTTTCCTGGATGACTTCCTCTTTTGATAGTAATCATCCTTAGGCTTAGATGTGGAAGGCTTAAACTTCCACTGCTTTTTCCTCAAAAATCTCTGAAACTGCCTTGTGAAGGCAGCAAAATCCTCATCAGAATCACTGCTGTCTAAATTCTGGTTATCTGAATTTTCTGAAGTAGTATCAGCAACTATTTGAAGTGCTGATGGTGACTTGCTTCTATACTTCCTAGGGACTTCAGTCTTGAAGGCCACAGATCTTTCCTTGTGCTCCACTCTAGTAATCCTCTCTTCCTCCTTTCTAGCCATTAACTGCATCATAAGATAACCATTTTTCAAACAAAGTTGGAGGAGGTATATCAGCTAGTTTGGCCACTTCCCTAATGGCATAAATCTTGGTATCCCAGTCCTTAGTCAGGGATCTTAAAAACTTGTCATTCAGCTCATAGTTGCTGAATTCTCTTCCATAGGACATCAATTCATTTACTATCCTATAGAACTTCTTATAGCATTCTATAATGCTATCAGACTTTCCTTGTCTGAAACTTTCATATTCCTGATTTAACAAGGACTTCCTGTCTTGTCTTACTTCTTCAGACCCTTCCATATAGACTATCAAAGTATCACACATTTCCTTTGAAGTCTTGCAATGAATCAAATTCTGAAAGGTAGAATCATCAATGGCACTCACTATGATGTTCTGAGCCCTCTTATCCATAGTTGCCAAGATTATTTCATCCTTGGTCATTTCTGAATAATCCTTGGGAGTTTTCTGATTTGCATCCAGAATAGATACCTTCATTGGCACATATGGACCTTCTTTGACAGTAATGTATATTCTTGGGTCAGATGCTTCCATAAAGAGTCTAACCCTCTCTTTCCAGATGCCAAAAATCTCTTTTCTACAGATTGGCAATTTCATGGACCCCAGCTCTTTGTGATTCTCACTAGAACCCATTTTCTTGAGTCATGTTTATTCTGATTCTGCCTACAGGATCTTACTAAGACTATTATGTCCTTTTTGAGTAACCTGACTCTGATACCACTTGAAAGAAATAGTGCCTAATCACCTAGAGGGGGGTGAATAAGTGAACTTTATCTTTTTAAATTTAAGGCAGAAATACTGTACAACAAATGCAATTCTATAACTATTACAACACAACAATCAGAGAAGCAAACATACACAGAGTGCACACAGTATTTATAGTGGTTCCCCAAGTACTTGGTACATCCACTTCCCCCTTCGCCTATCTAGTAGTGTACTAGATTCGGCCTAACTTCAACACTTCTCCTCAGATCCTCAGATCTTACAGCTCAGAACCTCAAACAGGTTCCTACAACTTAGAGTGACCCCACTCCTACAACTCAGGCACAAAGCCCTACCACGCAGTCTTCAATAAGACCTACACTTAGAGAGTAAAGTCTCCTACAACTTAGGCACTAGGCCCTACCTCAGTCTTCAATAAGGCCTACACTCAGAGCACATAGTCTCCTACAGCCTTTATAAAATAGGCTTACAGCTCAGATCTATACAAGATCCTACAGAAATTTGGATTATACAAAGTAATTAACCACAACTCTGAAAGAGAGAGATGAGTTGACTGGCTTCTTGATGAGTTCTTAGAAGAACTTGGCAGAGATCAACCTCCCTTGGCTTTCTTCAAAGCTTCTTGAATTAGAACACAGTAGTGTTGAATCTCCTGAAGATGATCTTCAATCAACTTTTTTCTTGAGATTCAGATCTCAATCTGAATCTTACTTAGCAGCCTGGTTCAGCAACTGCTCTTCTTAGAAGGAGCTCTCTCTCCAACTTCTTAGATCTTCTGTTGAAGGTCTTCTTCTTTTATGTTGTTAGATCTCTTGATTAATTGTGATCAATGTCATCTCTTTCTGTTGAAGGAGAAAGGCCTTTATATAAGCTTTCTCCATGCTGACCGGCTGATTCAGTTTCTAACAACCTTCAGATGGCTCTGATAGTTGCAGTTGACCGGTTGAAATGGCAGCTGTCAAGTCATCCAGTCACTTCTTGAAATCACTATCACTGTCTGTAAGTGTCGAGATAGACAGTCATTATGTGTCGACACAAATAGACTAAGTGTCGACACAAGTAGACTAAGTGTCGACACTAGCCTTGATGGTGTCGACACAACTCCTTGTATTGTTGTAACAGCTTCTCGACACTGCTTCTTCAGAATGTGTGGACACTTATTTTGTGTGTCGACACAAGCCTTCTGTTGAATGTGTCGACACTGGTTGAGTGTGTCGACACAAGTACTTCTTCATTAACACTTAGTTGAGTTCTGCTGTGTGTCGACACAACTCCTTTGTGTCGACACATCTTCTTGTGTTGAAACTTGCTGAGTGTCGACACATCTTCTTTGTGTCGACACATGCCTTCATGTGTTGAAACTTGCTGATTGTCGACACATCTCCTTTGTGTCGACACATGCCTTCATGTGTTGAAACTTGCTGAGTGTCGACACATCTCCTTTGTGTCGACACATCTCCTTTGTGTCGACACATCTCCTTTGTGTCGACACATCTCCTTTGTGTCGACACAAGTACTTTAACTTTGTTGAAGTTTGCTGAGTGTCGACACAGCTCCCTGGTGTCGACACTTTTGATGTCGACAAAGTTTCTCTGGGTGTCGACACTCTCTCTAAGTGTCGACACATTTGATATTGACAATTCTTCATATTGTGTTGACACTGGCTGTATGTGTCGACACTTTTCTTCTGGTGTCGACTCTGCCTTCCTGGTGTCGACACAATTACTCTAAGTGTCGACACAGCTTCTCTAGGTGTCGACACAAGCCTTCATAAGTGTCGACACTTCACCTCTAGGTGTCGACACATGAACTTAGAAACTTTTCTGCATTTTCTGCAATTACTTAACCTGCACATATAAACTCAAAGCACATCAAATACACCTTGATGTATATCATTGAGTAGGGTGAGGCTTCTTCAAATCAGGTACATATATTCCAATGTACCCAACAGTTATGTAGTATGGGATGCATAACCACCATCACATAGGTCCCATTAGCATGTTTTCTTTCTTGTTGCATGCAATGTTATGTAGTATGGGATGCATAACATTTCATGTGTATGCCGCTCATAACATGCATTAGGGCCTTTATAGAATACATAGCACTACATACATTGCATATTATTTCATAAGCACGCATTCTAAGTTGAGGTTTTCATGATGATAAATGTACACACATTATTTCAAATAAGAATGAAGAACCCATGCATTCATGTCATAGGTACAAGAGTCAATAGGATGAGAGGATATCATCCTAAGTAGGGCATGACATCATTATAAAATCCTAGAACAAGTTGCAGTGTAAGCAAGTGTCTTTTTTGTATGGTCTGAACTAGTCATGTGGCGTTGTTGTAAGCTAGGATTTTGATGTGTTGTCTGTTGTTTTCTTTAGAAATACCGCCAAAGCGTCCTACGACGAGGTCGACTCCCCAATCGGAGGGTGAGTCATCAGGTGCGTAAAGTGATGCGATTATTGAGAGTCTGCGTCATAGCAATGAGGCTCTGTCGAGACAATTAGTTGTGATGTAATCGTAAATTGAGTCTTTGTTGTCTCTTGCTCCCGCGCAGCAACCTTTAGTGCAAGAGCCTGCCTTAGGGCAAGCCGTTCCTGATCCCTCTGCTCCTCTGGTGCCCCCGATGGTGATACCAACAGAAATGAATTTCATATTGCACTTCTAGCGGTTGGGATCTCCCACCTACGACAGGAGTGCAGACCTTTTGATTTTAGATGATTGGATCATCTATATCGAGGAGTTGTTTTCGTATTCCGGAATTCTAGAAGCCCAGAAGGTGATGATTGCAGCCTATCAGTTAAAAGGCATGACAAAGAGTTGGTGGATTCGGGAAAGAGAGAGTCTGAAGGAAGGTTGTTCTTGGGAATCTTTCAAGAAGATGCTGCTGTAGAAGTTTCGACCCTCGGTCCAGCAGGACCGCCTGATGAATAACTTTCTACATTTGAAGCAAAGATAGCTCACCGTGAGCGAGTACGAGATCGAGTTTAGCAAACTGAGTAGGTTTGCTCCTGATTTGGTAGCTTCTGAGGAGGGTAGAGTGAAGCGATTCCTTGGAGGAATAAGAAGCGATGTCCAGCAGTTGGAATGCGCTTATAGAGCAGAGAACTTTGCTGAAGCAGTGGAAGCCGCTTTGAAAGTGGAGGCGATTGAAAACGCCAAGAACCGCGGTGCTGCGGCGAGAAAAGAGAAAAGGAAAGGCATTGAGGATGGTAGCTCCAGGGCATCTGGCCCTTCTGAGAAGAAGAAAAGTAAGGAAATGTGTAGCTTCTGTGGTCGTCCTGGCCACCCTTACGAAAGGTGTTTCAAGAGGACTGCCACCCTGAAGAAGCAGGTGCACGCCATCCAAGATGCACCCAAGGGAGAGCTAGTGTGCTCCTTCTGTATAAGGAAGGGCCATGATGTGAGTCATTGCTGGATGAAAGAAAGGATTTGCTTCCAGTGCGGGTAGAAGGGACACCAGGAGTCTTCGTGCCCCCAGAACTCAGTCCCCACTACAGCCTGCCCCACTTCGAAGCTCTGCCACCGCCATCCGAACCTGGATAAAGGAAAAGGAAAGCTGAACGTGATGACCAGCGAGGAAGCTCAAACCTCTACGCAAGTGATATCAGGTTAGCCCAAGTTTAAAATATCCTTATTATTTATCATTGTTGTGATAGTTATCGTTCGTTTAGTTATGTATGCTACGGTTTTAGGGGAGTTTAAGCTGCAGAATAGGTGGGCATGCATTCTTTTCGATTCGGGTGCCACCCATTCCTTTGTGGCCCGGATATTTGTTGATAAACATCGCCTGAATGTGGATCAATTAAGAGATTCCTTCAACGTCAAGCTTCCCTCCGGTGATTCGGTGATATCTAGCCAAGGAGTTCTGAGATGCCCTATTTATCTTGGCAATTTTCTGGCCTTTGTGGATCTGATGATTTTAGATCTGGCTGACTTCGACATGATATTGGGCATGGACTGGCTGTCCAAGTATGATGCGGTCATCCAGTGCAAGGCTAAGCGATTGGATTTCAGGATGGATGACGGCCAACCTATGAGCGTCTATGGATATCAGGACAGAGTTTCCCCTGTCATTTTTGCGGTATGTGCTTGTCGTGCTATAGAGACTGGTTGCGAGGCATTTTTAGTTTCTATTTCTGCTCTCGGAAATAGCTTTTGTTACACCACGTCTTGAGGATGTCTCGGTGGTGCGAGAGTTTACAGATGTCTTTCCTGATAGTCTTCCAAGACTTCCTCCTGAAAGGGAGATAGAGTTTGTGATAGACCTCGATCCAGGTACTCGTCCTATTTCCAAAGCACCGTACCGTATGGCTCCGTGTGAGTTGGATGAGTTGCGTACTCAGCTCGATGAGTTGTTGAGGTATGGTTTTATTAGACCAAGTTCTTCTCCGTGGGGTGCTCCGATTTTGTTCGTAAAGAAGAAGGATGGATCGATGAGTCTTTGCATTGATTACAAGAATTAAACAAGGTCACCATTTAGAATAGATATCCCCTGCCAAAGATTGATGATCTGTTCAATCAGTTGCGTGGTAGCTCAGTATTTTCAAAGATCGATCATTCGCTCGGGCTACCACCAATTGAGAATTCGTGAGGCAGATATTCCCCGAACCGCTTTCCGTTCGCGGCATGGACATTATGTGTTTTTGGTGATGTCTTTTGGTTTAACCAATGCACCCTCTGCTTTCATGGATTTGATGAATAAGGTGTTTAAGGATTTCTTGGACAGATTCGTTATTGTGTTTATAGATGATGTCTTGGTGTATTCCCGCAATGTTGAGGAGCATACTCAGCATTTGCGTTTGGTTTTGTCGACCATGAGTGAGCATAAGTTATATGCGAAGTTGAGCAAATGTGAGTTCTGGCTACCACAGGTGTCCTTTCTGGGTCATGTTGTAAGCAAGGACAATATTTCTGTAGACCCGACCAAGATTTTTGCTGTGATGGAATGGGAGAGACCTTCCACACCTAAGGAAATTAGGAGCTTCTTAGGCCTGGCTGGCTATTATAGAAGATTCGTGGAAGGGTTTGTAGTGTTGTATGCTCCTTTAACTAGACTTACTCAGAAGAATACTGCATTCGTTTGGAGTGATAAGTGTGAAGAGGATTTTCAGGAACTAAAGAAGAGATTATGTACTGCTCCGATTTTAACCTTACCTACTGAAGGAGTTGAGTACGCTGTGTTTGTTGATGCATCACACATCAGACTTGGTTATGTTTTAATGCAAGATGGTAAGGTGATCGCGTATGGATCGAGGCAACTAAAGATTCATGAGAGAAACTGTCCTACGCACGATTTGGAGTTTGTTGTCGTAATTTATGCGCTGAAGCTGTGGCGACACTTATTGTATGTTGCATTGTGCAAGATATATACGGAGCATAAGATTTTGAAGTACGTCTTCACTCAGAAAAAACTGAATCTGCGCCAGCGTCGCTGGTTAGAATATGTGGTGGATTATGAAGTGAAAATTCTTTATCATCTAGAAAAGGCTAATGTAGTAGCCGATGCTTTGAGTAGAAAGACCGCTAAAATTTTTAATCTATCGGTACAGTCCTTAGTCGAAGAATTCCTGTTGATGGATATTGAAGTTGGGAGTAGTACTGTGCCTACTAGTCTAGAAACAAAAGAACCCTCTTGGATTTCCCTTACTCGAGCACATTAGAAGGATGTTTTGGATTTGTTGCACCTCTGGAATAGAACTGTGAAGGGAGAGCTTCCTGATTTCTCTTTGGATGAGTTCAATACCTTGAAGTACCGAGGTAGATTTTGCGTCCCCGCCTTTGGAGATATTCGAGCTAAGATCTATGCTGAAGCTCATGGTTCCAGTGTAGCCTGCCACCTTGGTTCCACTAAAATGTACAAAGATCTAAAGCAAATTGTTTGGTGGTCGGGGATGAAGAATGATATCGCAAAGTTTGTATCTGAATGTTATACGTGTCAGTGTGTTAAGGCTGATCATAGAAGGCTTGGTGGTAAGTTTACAGCGCTTGATATTCCAAGTTGGAAATGATAGAGTATTTCAATGGATTTCATCACCGGTCTACCAAAATCTCCCCGTGGGCACGACTCTGTTTGGGTGATAGTCGATAGATTGACAAAGTGTTCTCGATTTGTGTCATTTAAGATTGGGTATTCGATGAAGAAGATAGTCGAGCTATATCTTGAAGAGGTCATCAGATTACATGGAGTGTCTGTTAGCATTATATCAGATCGAGACTGCAGATTTACGTCTCGCTTTTGGAAGAGCTTACAGGAGGGGTTGGGTACCCATTTAAGGTATTCCACCGCCTATCATCCGCAGACAAATGGTCAGACGAAAAGGGTAAATCAGATCATAGAAGACATGATCAGGTGTTACATTTTGCATCATGGTGGTGCTTGGGATGAGTGCCTCACACTCATGGAGTTTGCATACAATAATAGTTATCAAGAGAGTTTGCAAGATGACCACATTTGAGGCCTAATATGGGAGGCGTTGTAGAACTCCATTGTTTTGAGCTGAAGTTGGTGAGAGACCGTTGCTAGGTCCGGAAGCCCTTGAAGAGACGAATTGTGCTATGAGGTCATATTCGAGAAAAGCTCCGAGTGGCTCAAGAGCGCTATGAGAAGTATGCTAATCAATAAAGGGTCGATCTGGAGTTTGCCGTTGGAGACATGGTTTTCCTGAAGGTTTCTCCGATGTCTTACGTTAAAAGGTTTGGAAGGAATCACAAGTTAGACCCCCGATATGTGGGACCTTTCCAAATTCTTGAGCGCATCGGAGTGTCAGCTTATAGGCTTGGAGTTGCCTGCTACCTTCCCTGGTGTCCATGAAGTGTTCCATATGAGCCAGTTGCGGAAGTGTGTTCGTAGTGATCGTCAAGTACTCGACTCGATGCCCCAAATTCATCCCAACCTTACGTATGTGGAAGAACCTGTTCGTATTCTGGATTCTCAAGAGCGTGTGTTACGGAGAAAGACCATCCCTATGGTCAAGATTCTTTGGAGAAATCAAGACGTCAAGAGCGCGACGTTGGAATTGGAATCGAGGATGAGGGAATCTCATCCGCACCTCTTCTCTTAGTTTCAGGTATGTCATTATATCTTCAGTTATGTTTGATTTTATCGTTTTGATTTGGTTTTGGAGTTGTGTTAAATTTCGGGGCGAAACTTCTTTTTAGGGGGAGTGACTGTAACGCCCCTGATTTTTTTTCGATGATTTTATTTGAATGGGCAATGTCATATATATGACGTCGTGGTGTTACTTTTAACGTCGAGTTGACGGCGCAATGTCTTTAAGACATTTTCGCGTTCGTACGGTCGAGTCGGCCGAATTCTTGTTGTAATGAGAAAATTTTAAATTTGGAATCTAAGTTAAGTAATTTTGGACTTGCTCGTCCAGTTTCGTCTTAATCCGAGCATTTTCGAAGTCTCGGCGCACGATTGAAGTTTTGGGTTGTTTATGTTCGCCGTATACTTTGAAAAATAATTTCTCGGGAATGACTTGTCGGATTTTGGTTTTGACTTCACCGTTGTGTTCGCAGCGTCAGTGTTCGCCTACAGTGCGAATTTCGTTTGATTCGGCGTGCGTTCGGGGCTCCGTTTTGATCTCGTAGTTTCCTTATTCAAAAATATATAAATATGAATATTTTAATATTAAATTAATATTCAAAAATGAAAAAACACTATTCATTGATATAGTTTAATCATATGGTTATATCTGCAAAAAGAATTGTTAATTCTGTAATGTATACTCGAGTGCTGTAATGACATACTCGAGTTGTGTTTTGATATACTCGAGTCCTGTAATTTCCTCTCGAGTAGTTTTTTTCCCGCCTATCAAGTATAATCACTGCTCACGCATTTTTTTTCTTCAGCCTACACGAGTGAATTTTTGGACCTACACGAGTGAATTTTTCTAGACCTACTCGAGTAGTCTTGAAATACTCGAGTAGTCATCTTGAACTACTCGAGTAGCCATCTTGAACTACTCGAGTAGCCATCTTGAACTACTTGAGTAGTCGTTTTCTACCTCTCGAGTAGCCGTAAGTTTGCTCTCGTGTAGTCCGTTGCAGTTTACGTTCAGAAGCCTTTTTAAGAGTCAAACTTTTATCGTATGGAAAATGGTCAACATGAAATTTGTTTGTCTCGACGAGATCTACAACTTTTATGTTAGACATTTTTCGATTTTGAATCATCCTAGATGCCTATTTTGGGTTCCCGCGAAACCGCTTGAAATAACCGGTTTTTGACAAAACTTTTTATAAACATTATATATATATATTCTTAGACTTAGGTTTTAGAACCGAACTTCATCTTCTCCGATATTTTTCTCTCGAACT
Organism: Platanthera guangdongensis; assembly: GCA_039583875.1. NCBI lineage: Eukaryota > Viridiplantae > Streptophyta > Magnoliopsida > Asparagales > Orchidaceae > Platanthera > Platanthera guangdongensis. The sequence continues at coordinate 36,150,367 of CM077149.1, read as the reverse complement.
AGAGCAGCGAGCGAGAGAGAGAGTTTCCTTGTCGTGAATCTTCCAGTGGCCGCCAACGGTACTCCGATGCTCGAAATCTTCAACCGAACATAGATCCGGAAAACTCTCGCAGAGAGCTACGCCATCGTTGTAATATCTTCCCCATTCTTGAGATTTCTCGTTTGGGTTTTTCGTCCCTAAGCTCTATTTTGGCCATTATTTGTCTAGAATTCAACTCCTCCCGCATCCTTTTACCCCGATCTACGACGTGGAGTGATTCAGAGGACTTTTCCAATAAAACCAAGGCAAGTGGTGGTCTCCTCTCGTTTCTCCTTATCTGATTTGATGGTAATGACTACGCTTTCATGTTCTTTAAGATTTTCTACACTTGTTCTTCCAAGTAATTATTATGATTAATCTTCTCAAAGATCACATGATGTTGTAATGTTTTGTCATGGTGAACTCAAGTTTTTGTCTGGATATGTTTGCTCGTTCTTGATGTGTCTTGTTGATGGTTTAACACCTTAGTTATCGTTATTGAACGTATTAGAGTTTAATTTGGTTTGTAAATCGTTCCTAAGGGTTGATCAACCATGTCTTGTATCTAGTAATGTCAAGTAGAATCTGGCGAGCCAAATCTAGAGATATGTGGTGTTTTCTTGATGGTTTTCTTGATTGCGGGAGTTAGTGGACGATTCCACCTCCGTAGTGTTTGTTTCCTTCATTAGTGCCCTGTGGAAGTCCACCTGGGTTTTGGGTGTCTGCGGTGTATGGTGAAGAGTATGAGACTCCCTCGCAGTTAGACGGATTTTATATTCGTGTGGGTGTGCCCAAGAGTGACCACCTCGCCCGTGTTTTTGGGTGGTGGGTCCACGAGTGACCACCTCGCCCGTATTTTTTGGTAGAGTCGACCACAGGTGCCTAATAAAGGTTTCGTATTTCTTCCTTATGAATTATTCATGTTGTCACCTTATAGCCTCATGCGTCTGGTGCACTATTGTTGTACGCGACGAATCACGTAAGAGTTCTTTTTCCCAATGATGACTTGTTCCTCTTTTTGTGCTTTATTTCAGTACTGTTGGTCTTGGGTTGGTATCCCTTTTGACCTTTGTTTATTTTGGCTTATTAATTTTTTGTCACCATTTGTACCTTCTTGCTAAGGTGTTGTCTTTGGAATGTCTCAGGTTCAGAGCAGTAGTAGATTGCAGAGCTAGTTTTGGAGTTTCTGGGCGGCAGTGTTGGCCGTGGTTGCTGTCTCGGCTTAGCGAGGTAGTATGTTGTTTATTTCATTTTTTTGCTGGCTCAGACATACATTTCTGTTTGTGGGTTCGTGTCAGTTTGTTGACGCCCACAGAATTGGTGCTTTTAGATACTTGCTAGCTGCTTATTTTTCTATATGTGGATGTGAATTACTTGCTCTCTGGGAGGATTTATGCCAGGAATGCATGTTAGGTATTTTTAAGAATAAAATCTATTACTATTACTCCATGCACTACATAATTTAAAAACTCTAACTTGTTATATTTTCCGGCCTTAAAAGCTATCCTTATTATTATTATAAATTTAGAGTCTTGCACAGCATGAGTTGTCCTTTGGGGACGTTTATACTCATGTAGGATGTTGGAGTCAATCTAAATAAGTATTTTTCCGCAGCGTATAATTATATTTTGATTCGTGGACTAGATAAGCCAATAAGCCGAGGGATACGACTAACTACTACACTTAAATTGATTTTTCCCTTAAAATAACTTAAAGAATCTTTCTTCATGATTTAGTAGGTGTCTGCCTGAGCGTCCGCAGTTATCCCCTGCTGACGTGACATCATGACGTGCATTTTCCCTTACTCTGATAAGTTATTTTATGCGGTGAAAATGCTTGTTGTGACAGTGATTGTGCTGGAGAATGACATTGCTCCATTTCAATCACGAGGATTACCAATTTTGTTGAAATGATGAGAGTTCCTCTCTCCCACCCGGCCAGTTCAGGAGGCCCGGGCAAGGTGCCCGGAGATGACGGCGGTGGCCAGGAATGGCAGAGGACGCCGACGGCGATATGGGTTGTCGTCGACGGCATGTGAGGGCCGCTGGCTCCACAGCGCGACGGGACGCGGGGGCGCGGGCGTGCTAAGGGAAGGTTAGCTGGCCTTGATTGGGCTTAGCCCAAAAGGATTGTGCTAGGTTAGGCCAACTTGAGCTAGTTTGATCTACACATAAGTTGTGATGACTTGGGTCAAATTGACCTTTTGGGTTGACCCCGTTAGGTACTTTGTGACTCATTGGCCTCCCCTATGGTCTAGGAAGGGTTGGGTAGGATTGGTTGAGTGCTGATGGTGCGCCCCCTCCTCCACCATTTGAAGACGATGTTGACAATGCTGATGATGATCCGGTTGATAAGGCAATACAACTCAAGGATGTGAGGTGGCACGATGATGATCCGGTTGATAAGGCAATACAACTCAAGGATGTGAGGCGGCACGATGACGCTAACGGAAGGCTATGCTACAACCTCTGCCCGCGGCGTGCTACCGCCACTGCAAAGCATTAGCCTTATTTATTTCCTTTCTTGCACTCTATTTTATATTTGGAATATAAAATTATCCTATGTTTAAGTGATAATTTTATATTCATTGCATGTTTTATTATTTTTAATTTTGAACAATTTTAATATTGGTGTGCAATTAGCCATTCGGATGGATGAGATTACATCTCCATCATGAAGGGTTAAGGCTTGTTTGTAACTCCTATATAAGGTGGCTTTCTTATGAGATCATTAAAAAAGATTGAAACATAATTGCCCCCTTGAAAATTTCGGCCAAGAGGAAACCCTCTCCTAGCCGCCGCCCCTTGGTTGTGGTGTGATGCCGCCGTCCCCCCTTGCTCCTCCATCCATTCGGTGCGACTCCGGCGCGGCTTCCTTCGGTGCGACTCCTTGAAAGAAGGTTGCAAACCATTCGGTGTGACACCGGTGGATCCGTGGAGAGAGTGATTCTCCCACAGTTATCTTGTGTGAAAGCTTTCCAGTTGGGTAATCTCCTTCCCCTCCCTTATGAGACTTCTTCTCCTTAGTTGTGGTGGTTTTCACAAATCATTTTCTCCGGAAAGTTAATTTAATCGCTGCAAGTTTTGGATCGAAATCGCCGTTGCTACGATTTTTATTTCAGGATCAGGTGGATCCTATTTTCCTGAGCGGATCTTGGCCTATAGCCTTGGTCTTGTTCTCAAAAAGGTGTGGCAACATTTGTGTTTTCTTGGGGAATATTCCGACTCAAATTTCCGATCGTTGTTTTCGAGTCGACCATTCCTCCCTTGTTGTTTGTGCTGCGTTCTTACGATGAGAAACTATTGTGGGTGATAGGTGCTGTGTAGGTGCGGTAGATCTACGACGTGTAGAGCGGAGATAGAGCGTTAGCTTCATGGAGATCTCCGATTCCGACATCCTTACACCAATTTGGTATCAGAGGCGGTCGTTTCAACTTTCACGTTGCAAACTTCCTCTCTGCATTCCTTGTTGGTCGATCGGATCTTTAGAAAAACAAAAAAAAATTTTACTGGTCTACCAATAACGCTCTAAAATCTGTATTTTTCAGCAAATTTCAAAAAAAAAAATTAACAATCTACGTGTTATTTACATTGGGAGTCTATAAAAATATCTTATTTTCAACATAGCTACAGCCTTAGGAAAAATAATCTTTCCAAAATTTTCTAAACCTGAATGCGCACTAGGCTCGGATCGGAATATTCGACTGCGTCTATGTCTAGGATGGCTGCGAATGAGCATGGGGATCCCAATACCGAGGCCATAGCAGGGCTACGTACCGAAATGACGGAGCTTAGAAACATGTTAGCACAGATCCTACAAAATCAAGCATGGCCACCTCCGCCACCCATTAATGTTGAGCAGCCCAACCGGCGCCAACAAACTCCTGATTCGGATTCCGATGAGGACTCTCCCCGAGTGCCCCCTCGAGAACACCACCACGATCGTGCTTATGATATTACTAGGGCCATTAAGATCGACGCCCCCACTTATGATGGCATGGGAGATCCCCAGATCTTCCTTACTTGGGTGGTGGATATGGAGTGCTACTTCGATTGGCACACCCTTACGGACCATCAAAAGGTCCAAGTTGCCAGGATGAAGCTAACGGGACGTGCCAAAACTTATTGGCTGAATGAAGAGCGTAGGCTAGGAACCGGGAATGGGGTCCCACGTATTGGATGGGTCGTGATGAAGAACCTGTTGACCGATCAGTACGTTCCCACGTACCGTCGGACACAGATGTTTGACGAGCTTGCCACTCTGCGGCAGGGCTCCAATTCGGTAGCTGAGTAAATGGGAGAACTGAAAGACCGTATGGTGCGTTGTGATCTGAGGGAGATCCCTGAGGTCACCTTATCCAGATTTCGTAAGGGGCTCCATCCCGATATTCAGCGGAAGCTCTTACGATATGGTCATAAGGACCTGAACACGACATTTAATGCTGCCCTCGACATCGAAAAGCACTTAGCCTCTAAGGCTCACTCCCGTTATTCCCATGCGAAGGGCAAGTCCACAGCTGGAGCCTCTTCCTCTACATATCAGGATAAAGGGAAGTTTCGGTCCGCCGAGTCAAAGTCTATCGTGATCACTGCTAGGAATGCCAAGAATCCTGCGAGTGAGTGTGTCCCTATAGGGAAGGTTAGCAAGGCTAACACCACTTGTTACTCTTGCGGCATTCAAGGCCACTATGCCTACGAATGCCCAACAAAGACGAAAGCACTAGCCTTATTAGAGCCAACTACCGACCCTGATGATTATGTATACGAGGCCGCAGAGGAGAGCGAGCCCGAAGGAGTCCCTAGTGACTTAGAGGACGATCACCCCCTTATGGTGATGCGTTGTATCTTGACCACTCCTCTACCATTAGATGATTGGAAGAGGACGAGCATATTTTCTCTGATTTTTAAGAATGGCGAGAAGCTTTGCAAGCTGATTGTTGATAATGGTAGCTGCGTGAATGTCGTATCTGAGAACGCCGTTGCACGTATGTCCTTGAACACGGAACCACACCCGACCCCATATCAGATTGCTTGGATCAACAAGATATCTGTACCCGTTACCAAGCAATGCCTGGTCCCACTCTCAATCAAATCCTACATTGATGAGGTGTGGTGTGATGTCCTTCGATTGGACGCTTGTCATGTATTGTTAGGCCGCCCTTGGCTATACGACCGTGATGTTACACATTTTGGTAGAGCCAACACTTATGAGTTCAAATTCAATGGCAAAACCATCACTTTGAAGCCGACCATCCCAAAGGAGCCCGTAGTCTTGGCTAAGGACACCACTATTCCGGTAGAACAGAAAACGTTGAATCTAGTTGGTAGGAAAGAGTTTGAAATAGATCCATTCTTTTATGGAATTATGTATGCGCTAGTCCTCCTAAGTGCGAAGCCCGATTCTAGCATATTGGATGAGTTACCTAGTGAGTTACGGGTACTGTTGGAGGAATATATGGATGTGTACCCGGATGAGTTGCCGCCCACGTTACCCCCGCTTAGGAATATCCAGCATGCGATAGATCTCATCCCGGGGTCTTCCTTGCCAAATCAGCCCCATTATCGACTCCACCACACAGCTCACCTAGAGTTGCAGTCCCAGATAGAGGGTTTGCAAGCGAAAGGTTTTATTAGGACTAGTATGAGTCCATGTGCTGTACCAGCTCTACTTGCCCCCAAGAAGGATGATACATGGCGGATGTGCGTTGATAGCCGGGCTATCAACAAAATCACCATCAAGTATAGGTTCCCCATTCCTCGCCTAGATGTTTTGTTGGATGTCTTGTCTGGAGCCACCATATTCTCCAAATTAGATCTTCGGAGTGGCTATCACCAGATTAGGATACGAGAGGGCGATGAGTGGAAGACGACATTTAAGTCGAAGGATGGTTTGTACGAATGGCTTGTGACGCCCTTTGGGTTGTCCAATGCCCCTAGTACCTTCTTCCGGATGATGGCACATGTCTTTCAGCCATTCATGGGGAAGTTCGTTGTCGTCTACTTTGATGATATTCTGATTTATAACACCTCTACTACCGAGCACATCTGCCACATGAGAGTGATCCTTTCCACCCTGTGGAAGGAGACTTTATTTCTCAACCTTAAGAAATGCACTTTCTATGTCTCGGAGGTAGAGTTCTTAGGCTATATAGTCGGCTCTAAGGGTATTCGAGTTCATCCGGGCAACGTTCAGGTCATTAAGGACTGGCCCGTGCCAACCACCCTACGTGAGGTGCATAGTTTCCATGGGTTAGCCACATTTTATCGTCGGTTCATACGAGACTTCAGTAGTATTATGGTACCTATCACAAACTGTATGAAGAAGGGAGAGTTTACGTGGACGAAGTCCGCCACCTATTCTTTTGAACGAATAAAGGAGCTTATGACTGAGGCACCTATCTTACGTCTACCTGACTTTGCTAAAGTCTTTGAGCTCACATGTGATGCGTCTGAGCTAGGGATTGGAGGTGTCTTGAGCCAGGAGGGCCATCCCGTTAGTTATTTTAGCGAGAAGTTGTCCAGCCCTAAGCTGAACTATTCAAATTACGATAGGGAATTTTATGCTGTAGTCCGATGTCTACACCATTGGAGGCACTATCTCCTCTCCAAGGAGTTTGTGATCCTCTCCGATCATGAGGCTTTACGTTTCATCAACGGCCAGCATAAGATCAGCCCACGACACGCTAAGTGGGCAGCTTTCTTACAAGGTTACACGTTTAATCTCAAGCACCTTAATGGAGCTGATAACCGAGTCGCGGACGCCCTTAGTCGTCTTACTCTTTTACTCACCTCTATGGAAGTACATGTTGTAGGATTTGAGCGGATTAAGGATGAGTACGCCACGTGTCCTGACTTCCAGGACTTCTATCTATCTGCCCAGGATAGCTCCCCCACGACGATATCTGCATACGTCATCAAGGACGGTTACCTGTTTAGGAACGGGAAGTTATGTATTCCACAGTCATCGTTACGACTACATATCATATGGGAGTTGCATAGCGGAGGGTTGAGTGGCCACTTCGGTAGAGATAAGACCATTATGTTAGTCGAGGACAAATTCTATTGGCCAAAACTTAAGGTTATGGTGGGACAGGTAGTGAGTAGCTGCCGCACGTGTCAGGTGTCTAAGGGTAGTAAAACCAACGTAGGATTATATACACCCTTGCCTATTCCCTCCATGCCTTGGGTAGACGTTAGTATGGATTTTGTACTAGGCCTCCCCATTACCCTACGCCGTCACGACTCAATTTTTGTAGTTGTGGATAGGTTTACAAAGATGGCTTATTTCATCCCGTGCAGTAGGACAAACGATGCGTCTCACATCGCTAAACTATATTTTAAAGAAGTCGTTAGTCACCGTGGAGTGCCAAAAACTATAATATCAAATAGGGACATAAAATTCGCTAGTTATTTTTGGAAGACTCTTTGGATATTAATGGGAACAAAATTATTGTTCTCCTCTGGCTATCATCCCCAAACTGATGGGCAGACGGAAGTGGTTAATCGGAGCTTAGGAAATTTGTTACGATGCCTTGTGAGTGATCACAAGAGCACTTGAGATCTTCTCCTTCCCCATGCCCAATTAGCCTACAATAATTCCAAGAATCGGTCTACGGGTCTGTCTCCAAATGAGATTGTCCACGGGTATAAGGCTCCTGTGCCGCTTGACTTGGTGTCGTTGCCCCCAACGTACAAGGCAAGTTAGTTTGCACAATCCTTCGCCCACACATCCATGATTTACACGCAAGTATACGAGCCACCTTGACTACGCAATACGACTCTTATCAAGCGCATGCTAATTTACATAGGAGAGTATCAGACTTCAAAATTAGCGATCTAGTTTTAGTCTGTTTGGTTCCCGAACGCTCGCCAACTGGCACCGTTAAAACGTTAGCACCAAAGCGCGCTGACCCTCTTCGGATTATTAAGAAGTTAGGTGACAATGCTTTCGTTTTGGACTTGCCTGCTGATTGGGGTATCTCCCCCATTTTTAATGTTTCGGATTTAATGATGTTTGTGTCACCACCACAAGAGTTGATTTCTTTGTCGTCATCTTCTCCCACTCTAAATTCTCATGGGTTGGGGAGTGGTAGTACGGATGATCTCTCTCTTTCGGTCCCCACAGGAATATCATCGGATGGTAAGTTGCCTTCTTTCCTGCCTACTGCTAATATGTTACCCAGGTTCCCTTGGACGTTTTCCACTCCAGAGATGATACTTGATGCTGAGCCTGTTACCACTGCTGATGGCGACACCCATCGCTTTCTCATCCGTTGGCGTGATCGGCCCCCTTCGGATGACTCTTGGGTACTCGAGGCGGAGCTGCAGAGTTTGGATGCCGCTCTCCTTCACCGCTATCGCTTGGACCACGCAACGGAGATGCGTGCATTTGAGCAGGGGAGGATTGATGGCGCGCCCCCTCCTCCACCATTTGAAGACGATGCTGACGATGCTGATGATGATCCGGTTGATAAGGCAATACAACTCAAGGATATGAGGCGGCACGATGATGATCCGGTTGATAAGGCAATACAACTCAAGGATGTGAGGCGGCACGATGACTCTAACAGAAGGCTACGCTACAACCTCCGCCCGCGGCGTGCTACCGCCACTGCAAAGCATTAGCCTTATTTATTTCCTTTCTTGCACTCTATTTTATATTTGGAATATAAAATTATCCTATGTTTAAGTGACAATTTTATATTCATTGCATGTTTTATTATTTTTAATTTTGAACAATTTTAATATTGGTGTGCAATTAGCCATTCGAATGGATGAGATTACATCTCCATCATGAAGGGTTAATTCTTGTTTGTAACTCCTATATAAGGAGGCTTTCTTATGAGATCATTAGAAAATATTGAAACCTAATTGCCCCCCTTGAAAATTTCGGCCAAGAGGAAACCCTCTCCTAGCCGCCGACCCTTGGTTGTGGTGTGAAGCCGCCACCCCCTCTTGCTCCCTCCATCCGTTCGGTGCGACTCCGGCGTGGCTTCCTTCGGTGCGACTCCTTGGAAGAAGGTTGCAAACCATTCGGTGTGACGCCGGTGGATCCGTGGAGAGAGTGATTCTCCCATAGTTATCTTGTGTGAAAGCTTTTCGGTTGGGTAATCTCTTTCCCCTCCATTGTGTGACTTCTTCTCCTTAGTTGTGGTGGTTTTCGCAAATCGTTTTCTCCGGAAAGTTAATTTAATCGCTGCAAGTTTTGGATCGAAATCGCCGTTGCTAGGATTTTTATTTCCGGATCGGGTGGTTCCGATTTGCCTGAGCGGATCTTGGCCTATAGCCTTGGTCCTGTTCTCAAAAAGGAGTGGCAACCTTTGTGTTTTCTTGGGAAATATTCCCACTCAAATTTTCGATCGTTGTTTTCGAGTCGACCATTCCTCCCTTGTTGTTCGTGCTGCGTTCTTGCGACGAGAAACTATTGTGGGCGATAGGTGCTGTGTAGGTGCGGTAGATCTACGACGTGTAGAGCGGAGATAGAGCGTTAGCTTCGTGGAGATCTCCGATTCTGACATCCCTACACCAAGTGCCCTGGAGTCCACTTGACCCTTAGTTAGGGCGGTTTGACCATTTTAGTCCTAGAGTTGACTTGGGTCAATATGTCCCCATTAGTTGACCCCAATAAGTCCTCGGTGATCCATTCACCTCCTTTAAGTGTTAGTAAGGTGTAGGTGTGGTCAATCTGGCTAAGGGAAGGTCAGCTGGCCCTATATAAGTTAGTTTGACCCATTTAGGGTTGGGGTTGACTTTAGTCAACTTGAGCACTTGGGTTGATCCCAATGGGTCCTTAGTTACCCTATGGACCTCTTAAAGGGTTTGGAGTGTTTTGGTGGGGTCCTGGAGTCATGTTGAAGCCATATGGTCAAACCCTAGAGGTGTTTAAAAGAATGACATAATTGCAGAACACGGTTATCTCACCTTCAATCCTAGGTTTAACTGTTCTTGCTGTGCTACCTAGAGTTTTGTCGTGACCTAGTCATATCAAAACCACTATCAGGGGAAGATTAGTTTGAGGGATGTTACATGAGATGCATCACCACCATCACATGGATGCTCATTAGCACGTTTTCTTTTTCGTTGCATGCGATGTTATGTAGTATGAGATGCATAACATTTCTTTTGTACGCTGCTCATAACATGCATTAAGACCTTTTTAGATTGCATATCACAACATGCATGAGATAACATCGCATCATCACACGTGGCAAGATAAAGATTTACATGATGACATATACACACACACATGGTTTTGAGTTAAAAGGGAATAAGAAATTCATGCATTCATGGTTTAGGAACATGAGTCAATATGATGACGGTATATCGTCCTAAGTTACACAAGACATCATAATTGAAAATCACAGAGCAAGTTACCAGTATGTACAAGTATTTAATCATGCATGGTCTGAATTCTTCCTGCTAACAACACCTCCATTTTGGCAAAATATGAACCCTGACTGAGACTTTGAGTTGTCTCTATCAGTTTGGAAGCTAGCATCCGTGTAACCTCTTACAACGAGCTCTTCCTCTCCGCGAAATACCAAGAACGTATCCTTAGTCCTTCTTCAGTACTATAGGATGTTCTTGACGACCATAAAGTGACCATTATTGTGATCAGACTGATACATGCTAGTCATGCTCAAGGCATAAAATACATCTGGTCGAGTACATATCATTGCATACATGATTGGACCAATTTTCAAATCATATGGAATCAACTTCAAGCGGTCCATATCTTCATAAGATTTAGGACACGGACCTTAGAGAGACTCACACCATGAGACATGAGTAAGAATCCATTCTTAGACTCAAGCATTTCGAACTGCTTCAACACATTATCAATGTATGTACATTGGGTCAAACCCAACAAGTTCTTCAATCTATCTTTATAGATCATAATACCAAAGATATAAGTCGCTTAACCCAAATCCTTTATAGAAAAGCAGTTGCCTAGATTGTTCATAATCACTTGTAGGGTCGGTTTGTCATTCCCGACCAGTAATATGTCATCAACATATAATATCAGGAAGACAACAATGCTCCCACCAATCCTCTTATAAACACAAGGTTTCTACTCGTTCTTGGTAAAACCAAACTCTTTTATCTTTCCATTAAAATGAAGATTCCAACTTCGAAAAGCTTGTCTTAATCCATAAATAGATCTCTGCAACTTGCATATTTTAGTGGCTTTACATAAAGATACAAAACCCTTGGGTTGTGTCATATACACTTCCTCAAGGAGGTTTCCATTTAGTAAAACGTTTTTTACATACATCGGCCAGATCTCGTAGTCATAATATGCAGCAATAACAAGCAGAAATCTGATGGACTTAACCATAGTAATAGGTGAAAAGGTCTCGTCATAGTAAATACCATGAATTTGCTTGAAACCCTTAGCCACTAGTCTCCCTTTGAATGTCTGTACATTCCCATCCATGTAAGTTTTCTTCTTGAAGACCTACTTGTACCCTATAGGTCGTACCCCTTCAGGTGGTTCCACCAAGGTCCAAACTTGGTTTTCATATATGGAGTTCATTTCAGATTTCATGGCCTGATGTCGCTTCTCACAATCCGGTCCACTCATAGCCTCTTAGTAGGTTGCAGGCTCATCACTATGATCCATAAGCAACATATTACCTATTTAAGACACGAGAAATCCGTATCTCAAAAGCTCAAACCTTGGTCTACCAGATCTACATGGAACTTGTGTTTCTTGAGTAAGCTCTCTAGCTACAACAACTTGTAGTCCTAGCTCAGGTTCCTATGTCGGTTCATTCACAGTTTGTGGTTCTTGAACTTCTTCAAGTTCTACCCTGCAAGTCCTTCTACTTAAGAACACTTTCTCAAGAAAGAAACCAGTCTTGAGACAACCACTTTTCCCTCAGTTGGTAGGTAGAAATAGTACCCTTTAGTTTCCTTAGGATACCCCACTAAAAACACTTATCTGACTTGGGTTCCAGCTTGTTATTCATTTGACATCGTACATATGACTCACATCCCAAACCTTAATAAACGACATAATAGGACGCTTACCAGTCCTTATCTCATATGGTGTCTTCAAAACCGCTTTTATTGATGCACGATTTAGTGTAAAAGTAGTAGTTTTAGAGCAAAACCCCAAAAGAAAACAAGCAGATCTGCATGAATCATCATTGACCGTACCATGTCTAATAGAGTATGATTACTCCGCTCAGGCACACCATTGTGCTACGTTGTTCTAGGTGGAATGACCTGTGATACAATACCACACTCTTTCAGATGATCACAAAATTAATGACTCAGGTATTCGCCACCTAGATCAGATCGGAGTGCTTTAACCTTCTTACCCTACTGGTTCTCTACTTTGTTCTTAAACTCTTTGAACTTTTAAAAGGTCTCGGATTTGCACTTCAAAAGATACACGTATCTGTATCTACTGAAATCATCAGTAAATGTAATAAAGTAGAAGTACCCTCCTCTAGCCATAGAACTTATGGGTCTGCATACATCACTATGTAATGTACCAAAGAGATCATCAGCCCTCTCATTGAAACCATTGAAAGGCACCTTATTCATCTTACCTAACAAATAAGACTCGCATCTCTCAAATGATTCATAATTGAATGAATCATATAGTCCATCTTTATAGAGATTGGATATGTGTTTCTCATTTATATGAACCAAACGACAATACCAAAGTTACGTAGGGTTCGAGTCATTCATTTTTTGCCTTTTAGTATTTTCTATATTATAGATCTGATGGTATAAGTTAAAAACATTTAAACCATTAAACATTTGGGATATAGCATAACAAACATCATTCTTAAATATAGAATAACAATTGTTCTTAATAATAAAAGACATCCAATCATGTTCAAGCATGAAATGGATATAATGTTTCTAGTTATGGAAGAAACGTAATAACAATTATGAAGTTCTATTACAAGCCCACTGGGTAAAGAAAGATGGTAAATTACCATGGCGACAGTATAACACCTCCGTCCGTCACATGAAATATAATAGATGGTCTAATCGGGCCCCACACCATATTCCACAAACAGGTGGCATGATTACAAGTTAATATCAAAAGACTACTCGCACACTAACTCAGAGCATTCTAGCGGAAGCTTTAAGGATACATGAACTCATACCAATTTATTGTCCATAATATATAAACCATACCATTTATATATGTAACAAGAATGTCACTTACAAATTCACAAAAGTTATGGCCTTAAGGCCTTATAGTTACATTTCACTAGTGTGGATTACAAACATCGGCACGCAGGCCGGCCACACATGAAAATAGTAAAATTTCATCATTCAGCCTTCGAGGGCCAGCATAGCAACAGCAAGGGCTACATCCCGCCATTTACAACTCGGCTCTCTAACACTTGCACGGGGACAATCCACCACAAGGGTGGCAAACAAGGCAACAGTCAGCATTCAACGGACCAATTTATAATGACCCTACCCCTTTACTGGGGCAGGTTTTCCTTCCATGCAGTCAAAGTATTTTCACAAGCAGATATATCACAAGAACGTGCACTCATACACAGTTCAATATATCATAAATGAATTCCCCAACGTCCAAACATTTCGTGTACCCAGGGCATATTTTTGGTGTACCTGTTGTTAGGGTCCCACCATCGTTCAGAGGTCCAAAACATAACAATTAACTTTGAGAATTCACAGCCTCCAACCCCCGGCCTGAGACTTTAGTCTTTACGGTGTACAACCTAAGACTTTCATTATTTGATCCTAACGAACGCCAATAACTTAGGCACTTGAGTTAGATAAGCATAACACAAATACAGTTCAGCCATTGGTCGTTGCTCAAATCGTCAAATCAATATCTAGTCTGACGCAAGTCGGCTTCCCCTTGTCTGTTTGCCTCACTGGTCGTTAAGAGCTCGCAAAACACATATTAGCCTCACAGTCTCCCAGAGATAGGCTTTAAAATTAAAAGGGTATCGGGAAGCTATCGTTAACGACACTCACTGTCGCCAGGCATTAACCACAAAATTCACTTTCTGTACCAGACCCAGCCAAAATCCTACAGAAACCTTTAGTGCCAGAAACACTGTACCTTCACAGCACAAATAGCTCACCTAGAGCTATCGCCATTGGCGATACTCACTGTCGCCTGACGATATTAAAAAATCATTCAAACTGTGGCATTTCTTGGGTATTTTCCGGGAGTGCAACTCCAGTACTTCCCGCTACTTCCAGTTCGCAGGTACAACCCCGCACACCCCATAAATTACTCGCTGATACGCAGAGTCTTCTCCGGCATGTAAAATAAACATCACCAATCCCGACCAACCTATCCAAATGTGCTTCACACAGCATGCCTTTTCCATACTACATATTTCCGGATCTATATGCAAGACTCACTGGGGATTTCATGAATCGACCCAAAGGAATTCCCTTGATTCTCCAACTGTTGGTGGGGTATTCCATGCATATGCCAAAAGAAGGACTTCACATGTCCTAGAAGGAAGAGCGTTACCCTTGGAGTCCGCTTTGGAGCCATGAAGAAGCTTTTCTACGTGGATAGAAAGGAGCACATCGCTCTCCTCTGCGCGGATCTAGCCTTGGATCGGGCCTCCGATTATTGAATCTCCTTCAGCACTCTCAAGGATCAGCCCAACTCTTACTTAGCTTCTTCTTCTCAAGGGCTTTGAAAGAAAGGAAGATAGAGTGTGTGAAAAGAAGAGAATGATTTTTCATTCCTCCACCCCTTTTGTTAAGTGGCCTCGGGACCAATCCCAGACACATGCTTATTCCATCAAGAGAAATGAGTGGATAAAACATCAGCTGAAAAGTCAAAGTCACCGTTATCGCTCCGCGATAATTGTTGTCGCCGCTTCACGATAGCAACTTCAGCCTCTTGACTCAAGTCAACCACCACTCTTTGGCTACCGACCGGCCCTCTGACACATGTCCATGTCATGTGCCACTAACGCCTGACGATATTCACTGTCTCCACGCGACATCAAGCCCACTAAATGCTTTCAGGAGTTGAGTGTATTGACTTCATTCAACGCTTTGTGGCATTAAGTGCATCAAACTCACTCAATGCTTTCCCGTTATCGCCCAAGCAATACCCACTGTCGCCCGACATTATCAAAGTGAGTAGTTCACTCAACTCTTTAAGGAGTCGAGTGTGTCGAGCTCACTCAATGCTTTAAGGTGTTGAGTGTTTTGAGAGCTGGGCTATAGCCGCACGATAACCACTATCGCCACGCGATATGATCTTACTTAAAGATTCATTGAAATGCATCGAGAGCTTAGTTCACTCAATGTTTTATGGCATTGAGACATATTGTTATCGCCCCGACGATACTCACTGTAGCCCGACGATAACAACCAACAGTTTTGCTATCAAATTTGGGGTGTTACAGACATGAACAACTCTTTCTCCATTGCCAACATGCAAGTCCACCTCTCCTTTACTCAAAAATCTTCTCCTTCCCAGTTCATGTACATTTATACAATGTGAGAACCACATCCGGTATCAAATACCTAGGATGAAGGAGCAGAAAGGTTTTTATCTATAATATAGATACTTGAAGCGGAAGTCATAACTCCCTTCATCTTTTGCAGACCCTCAATATACGAAGGACAGTTCCTCCTCCAATGACTAGCCTTGCCACAGTGGTGGCATTTCCCTTCTTTTGCAAAGCATTTATTTTTCAATGCTGAAGACTTGGGCTCCAGAGCAGACTTAGGTCCTACCTTCATCTTCTTGAAGCCTGGTGGTTAAAACTCATGGCGCCCCGACACTTATTTAGTTGGGGAAAGAAAGGTTTTATTTATTTGTTTAGGACGGTTGGGGCACGCAGATTTATTAGATATAAAAGTTGAAAGCGAGTTTTAACGAAAGGAGGTGAAAGTCTTTAATTTAGGGATAGCTAAATCACATAGAGGGGGGGTGAATAGGTTATTTGTCTCTTAGAGACTATCTTTTTCTTTCTTTAAAATGCTTTGTTGTTTTCTTTTATCTTTGAGCTTAGGGTGATCTAGAGCTTGTCCTTAGCATCTGTAAATAAGAAAAGAAAAGCAACCATATAAAAGCACATAGTGATTTATAGTGGTTCTCCAATTATGTACATCCACTTTCCCTCCCACCTATCCAACTAACTTGTTGGATGTTGAAACCGATTTCTCGATCTACTATGGAGTTCGCCCTTGGGGAAGGGGTGGTCTCGCACCTACTTCGCTCCTGCAAGCAAAACAACAAAGAAGACAAGGTGACACAGACCCAAGGGCTCGGCGGGGGAGGTCCCACCACAAACCCAGAAGATCTCAGAGCGCTTCCCATCCTTAGCCAGAAGCCGATCTAAGGTACCCTCAGAAAGTACTTGAAGATTGGAGCAGGAGACCACAGTGGAAAACCTGCTTTCTGGGGTACCCCTTGAGTCCTATTTATAGTTTTTAAAATCTGGACTGCCAATAACCAAAAGAACTGACCTGAAATTACCGGAAAACCCTTGGTCGGGTCTGCCAACAGCCAAACTCCGCTGTTTTGAAGGGCTATGGGCAGACCAGCAGGGGCAAAACAGTAAAAAGTACCTCATACGTCCAGGAGGGCTGGGGAGCTTTGACCACCTCGGCATGTTCTGCTCGCCTGCTGCTGCCGAGTTCCACTGCGAGGACGCGAGTTGTTGCTCGCTTGGCGAATGCCGAGCTCGGGGTCGCCGATCGTCGATATCTGGTCGACGGACGCCGAGCTCGAGCTCACCCCCTTTACTGCCGAGCTTGCCTATTATCCTCAGCCCGATTTGCCTAGACCCTGGTGACCTTGCTCGCCGGACATGGGGTTGTACACAATCCCCGCTCTTTTTGAGCTTGTCAAAGCTCGGAAAGAAACATCCAACCCAAAGTGTGCGGCGAGCTCTGGTCGGCGAGTTGGAGGGAATCTTCTGGTGGGGGCCACCTGCGGCTATATATATGTGCACCTGGCCACCTTCCTGACTCTTGACATTCCCTTTGCTACCCTGCCAAGATGCCTCTTCCTAAGGAGATCCAAGAGCGCATAGACCAAGCCCGCCAGGCCTCCGCAACACACGTTGCCGCTCTGACGGCGGTCCCCGCGAAAGTTCCCCAAAATGACTCTGCCGGGCCCAGCTCCAAAAGGTCAAAGCCATTCCCTGAGGCGGCTGAGCCCATTTTCAACGACCTAAGGGCCACCCTGGCTCGTGAGACCGGCTCTTCCACCCGAACTATTCTTGAGAAGGATAGAGAGGTTGTCGTGGTCGGCGACGATCCGGACGGTCAACCGGATGGCGAGGGCGACGCTCCGCGAGAGCCCACACCGCGAGACGAGACCACGCTCGCCAACTCGCGATTCACGGCACCGGACAGCCATCCACGGGACCCGCCTATTCTCTTTGGGATCCTGCCTGTGAGCTCGCAGAGGCCGAATTCGCCAGTGTGCTCCTCCCCTCCTCGCCAAACTGACGTGACCGAGGGGACGGGTCTAGGGACCATTCCCGAGCTGGATTTGCCGAGCCCGAGCTTGCCTTGACAGAACCCCTTCCCCCTTGCTTTCTGGCACTTTGAGACTTTGATCTTTATTTGACGATTTCGAGGCCGACACCATCGAGTGACTTCCGGCCCTGTCAGCTAGGTGAGAGCCTGACAGCGGGATCTGCTCGAGGCCAAGGATGTCACCGAGTGACTTCCGGCCCTGCCAGCTAGGTGAGAGCCTGGCAGCTGGATCTTCTAGGGGTCCAAACATATTCCATCGAGTGACATCCGGCCCTGTCAGCTAGGTGAGAGCCTGACAGCAGGATCTGCTCGAGGCCAAGGATGACACCGAGTGACTTCCGGCCCTGCCAGCTAGATGAGAGCCTGGCAGCGGGATCTTCTCGGGTCCAAACACATTCCATCGAGTGACATCCGGCCCTGTCAGCTAGGTGAGAGCCTGACATCGAGATCTGCTCGAGGCCAAGGATGACACCGAGTGACTTCCGGCCCTGCCAGCTAGGTGAGAGCTTGGCAGCGGGATCTTCTCGGGGTCCAAAACACATTCCATCGAGTGACATCCGGCCCTGTCAGCTAGGTGAGAGCCTGACAACGGGATCTGCTCGAGGCCAAGGATGATACCGAGTGACTTCAGGCCCTGCCAGCTAGGTGAGAGCCTGGCAGCGGGATCTTCTCGGGGTCCAAAACACATTCCATCGAGTGACATCCGGCCCTGTCAGCTATATGAGAGCCTGACAGCAGAATCTGCTTGAGGCCAAGGATGACACCGAGTAACTTCCGGCCCTGCAAGCTTGGTGAGAGCCTGGCAGCGGGATCTTCTCGGGGTCCAAAACACATTCCATCGAGTGACATACGGCCCTGTCAGCAAGGTGAGAGCCTGACAGCGGGATCTGCTTGAGGCCAAGGATGACACCAAGTTACTTCCGGCCCTGCCAGCTAGGTGAGAGCCTGGCAGCGGGATCTTCTCGGGGTCCAAAACACATTCCATTCCTCTATGCAGGCTAGCTATGATAATACTAGAGAGCTGAAGAAGTTTATTATAATCAAAGTGTCTCTTACATGCTTCAGGGGAAAAATCATTTTAGGTCGTCACCACTCCAGGTGAGACTCAGGGTCTCGCCCTCTACATTTTGGAGTCGATAACCTCCTGACTTCAAGGATTCCTTTACAATGAATGGTCCCTCCCAGCTGGGATTGAGCTTCCCTACGGATGCCGACCTCCCTGCTGCATCCACCTTCTTCAGCACCAAGTCCCCTTCCACGAACTGTTTGACCCTGACATGCTTGTCAAAGTACTTGGCCATTCTTCTTTTCACCTCCTCCTGTCGGATAGCAGAAAGGTCCCTCACCTATTCCACCATGTCAAGGGAGAGCCTCAGTTCCTCCTCATTCTCCGCTTGCCATTCCTCACGGCCTTCTTTGGCCGCAATGACTCGCGGTGTTTGGACTTCGAATTCCACGGGGAGCACTGCCTCGTACCCATGGGAGAGTTTGAAGGGGGTCTCTCCCGTAGCCATGTTGGGGGTGGTCCTTAGGGCCCAAAGAACTGCGGGAAGCTGCTCCACCCAGCTCCCCTTCAAATTCTCCACCTTTTTCTTGAGGAGGTTGACGATGATCTTGTTTGCGGCCTCCACCTGCCCGTTGCTCCTGGGGTGATGGACCGAGGCGAACCTGAGGTCGATCCCTAGCTGTTCGCAAAAGCTGGTGAATTCGGCGCTGGCGAACTGGGGCCCGTTGTCCGTGACGATGGCCTAGGGCAGCCCATGACGACAGATGATCTCCCCCCAAACAAAGTTCCTGATTACCTGGAGGTCACCTTGGCCAGTGCCTTCACCTCCATCCACTTGGAGAAGTAGTCAATCATCACTAGGAGGAACCTTCTCTGACCGCTGGCTTGGGAAAATGGTCCGACCAAATCCATTCCCCAGATTGCGAAGGGCCAGGGGGCCGTGATACTCCTGAGTCGCTGGGCCGGCTGTAGCTGAAGAGGGGCAAACAGCTGGCACTTATGACATCTTCTTGCGAACTCTATGGCGTCTCGACCCAGGGTGGGCCAGAAATACCCTTGCCTGACTATCCTCCCTTCCACGGTCCGGCTCCCGGAGTGACTCCCACATTCCCCGGAGTGGACTTCCTCCAATATCCTTCTTACTTCGTCCTCGGTCACGCAGCGAGCCAACATCCCTGAGAGGGTCTTCCTGTATAGCTGCCCATCCTGTAGGAGGTAATAGGCTGACTTGTGCCTTAGCTTCTTCTTATCTGCCCCCTCCGGATATTCTCCCGTGGAGAGGAAAGCCACCACTGGGTCCATCCACGAAGTTTGTTGATCAATTTCCATGAGCTCCCCCTCTTCGATGGAGGGGCGGAACAGGTCGGTGATGGTACCCTCACCTGGGGTCCATGCTTCATAAGCTGATCGGCTTGTTCATTCTCTTCCCTGGGCACGTGTCTGATGGTGAAAGTTTGAAAAGTGCCTATGATCCCCTTTACCTTGGCCAAGTATGATCGTAGGGTGGGCTCCCTTGCCTCGAACTCCCCGTTGATCTGGGAAGCCACTACCATGGAGTCAGTAAGGACCTCCACATCCAATACCCCTAGCTCCCTTGCTAGACGAAGCGCTGCTATCACGGACTCGTACTCGGCCTGGTTGTTGGTAATGGGAAACTGTACCATCACCGTCTGCTCGATTCGGGTCCCTTGAGGGCTTTCTAGGATCACCCCTACTCCAAGGGAATGCCTCCCTGAGGCACCATCCACCCTCACCTTCCAAGGAGTCGGGCGGGTGAGTTCTTCCTCCGCCACTTCAACTACATAGTCGGCCAAGAAGTCGGCCATCGCTTGAGCCTTGATCGAGAGCCGCGGAACGAAGGAGACATCGAACTCGCTCAGTTCCACCGACCACTTATCCAGCCTGCCTAAATGCTCCACCCCCTCAAAAAAGTTGCGGAGGGGATGGTCGGTCACCACTCGAATTGAGTGTGCCTGGAAGTAAGGTCGCAGCCTCCTGGCCGAGATGATCAGGGCAAAAGCTAGCTTCTTCAAAATCGGATACCGAAGCTTAGCCTTCCTCAGGACTCGGCTCACGTAATAAATAGGGAGCTGCCTCTTCCCCTCTTCACGAACCAAGACGGAGCTTAAGGCCTCCGCCCCAACCCCGAGATATAAGAACACGTCCTCCCTCTCCTTCGGCCCTTGGAGCAGCGGAGCCTGTGTAAACTGCACCTTGAGTGCCTGGAACGCCTCCTCGCACTCCTTGGTCCATTCAAACCTCTGACCACCCCTCAGTGTTTTGAAGAAGGGGGAGCACTTCTCCCCTGCCCGAGAAAGGAAACGGCTCAGCCCTGCTAGCTTCCCCGTCAGCCGTTGGACCTCCTTAGCATTCCTCGGGGACCCCAGCTCCAAGATAGCTCTAACCTTATCTGGATTCGTCTCGACCCCCGCGGGGGTGAGGAGGTGCCCCAATAATTTTCCCCGGCTGGCCCCAAAGACACATTTTAGGGGATTCAGTCGCATTTTGTATTTGGGCAGGGTGGCAAAGGTCTCCTCCATGTCCCGGAGGTGGGAGTCCACATCCCGGCTTTTGATCATGAGGTCATCTACATATACCTCCAAATTCCTCCCCCTCTGCTCCTTGAAAACCTTATCCATCATTTTCTGGTTGGTTGCCTCGACGTTCTTCAGCCCGAAGGGCATCATCTTGTAGCAGTAGCATCCATCCCCTGTGATGAATGAGACATCCTTGATGTCTGGGTGGTGCATCCTTATTTGATGATAACCTGAAAAAGCATCTAAAAACTCATTACAGAAAAACTGACGGCTGAGTCAACCAGCGCGTCGATTCGAGGCAAAGGATAACAGTCCTTAGGACAAGCTTTATTGAGTAAGGAAAAATCGATACACATTCTCCATCGGCCGTCTCCTTTTTTAACCATAACCACGTTGGAGACCTAGCCGGGGTACTGAATCTCAGACATGAAGCCGGCCTGGAGGAGTTTCGCCACCTCCTCCCTGATGGGCTCTGCCAGCTTGTCCGCAGTGGACCTCTTCTTCTGCTGAACGGGGCGTGTTCCCGGGTCCAGGTTGAGGCGGTGGCAAGCCACATCCGCGTCAACCTCCGGCATCTCCGCGGCATTCCAAGCGAAGATGTCCACGCTCTTCTGGATGCACTCCAACATCCTGCCTTGGTCCTCCGGGGTCAGCCCCCCGTTGACGCGGATCTTCTCCATCCTGCCTCCTCGGGTGAGCACCTCCAGCTCCACCACTTCCTCTGCTACCTCCAGCCTGGATTGCTCCCCCCATCCCTCGGCATCCCCTTCCTCCGGAATGGGGACCTCTACCTCCATCTCTTCTCCCACGACCCTCACTTCGGCCACCTCCTCCAGATCTCCTCCTGCCGCCTCCTCTGCGCAGTTCTTCACTTCCAGCTCTCTCTCCTGCTCCCTGCCCTGCCTCCTCCATCCTTCGCCCCATCTCTTCGGCTCCCTCCATCCAAGAGATGGTGTTCACCGCAGTGACATAGCACTCCCGCGCCACCTTGGGGTCCCCTCTGACCCTGACTTGAATCCCCTCGGTGTTGACCTTTAAGCATTGATGGAAAGACGAGGGGACGCAGCGGAAGGTGCTGATAAGGGGCCTCCCGAAGATGGCGCTGTAGCTGCTGGGGGCGTCCACAATGACGAACCTGTAGTTTCGGGACTGCCCTCCCAAGGTGACATGAAGGCCAACTCCTCCCTCAACTTCCTTCCTTTCTCCTGAAAACCCGAACAAGGGCCCATCTGAGGCCAACACCCTCTTGGCCTCTACTTTCATCGCGTCAAATGCCTTTTTGAAGATAACGTTGACGGAGCTCCCGTTGTCCATGAGGATCCGAGAGACAGTGAAATTCTCGATGGCTGCCTTGATGACCAGCGCATCGCAGAATGGGTCCTCGTGGTATGGCATATCGCTCCTGGAAAAAGTGATCATCTCCTCCGGGGTGGGGTTTGGGATGTGGAGGCGACGCTTCGCCGGTACATGGTGTGGAGCCTTGCCTTGCGGGAGGCCTCGACCCCTACTCCCCTGTGGATCACTCCGATCCCCCCTCGGGTTCCAACATCCACCCGATCTTCGCACCGATCCTCCTCCGCCCGAGGCAGGATATCCTCAATCCTCACTTCTTGTCAACCTCCCTGCTGCTGCTGCTGTTCCCTATTCCCTCTCATCTCGAGGAATTCCTGGCAGGTGGATGTGGCGTGCCCCTCTTCTTGATGGAAGTCGCAATAGGGCAGCTCCACCCTGACCTCTCTTCTCCTCCTCCTCATAATCCCCCTCCTTGCTCCCAAGGCTATGGCCATGGCCTCCTCCTGATCGGGGAGCCGGGGCCTCTGACCCTACCTCCAGCCCGGAGGGTGGAACTGATCTTGCCTCCCCTGGTGGTGACCCCTCCCGTAGTACCCTCTCTGTGGCCCCTACCCCTGCCACTCAGGTCTCCAGCCCAGCCGACGGTCGGGCTCCTGATGCCCCCACCTCGGCTGCTGCTACCATTGGAGATGCCTTTGCTCCCTCTGCCTAGGCTCCCCTCTTCTCTCCTCCTGTGCCTTTCCTCCTCTCGACTCCTTCTCTTCCTCCGTGGCCCACCTGGCCAGCTTCCTTACAACCTCCGGGTTCGACGCCTCCCCGTCGACCTCTCTCGCCGCCCTCTCCATCAACTCCTCGTAGGAGAGGGGGGGGGGGAACTCTCTTCAGCTCCATTCGGAAGAAACCCTGCTGCAGGCCCAGGGTAAAAGCCATCATCAGACTATGACCCGGCATCTCCTGGACTTGAGTAACTTCCTCCTAGAATCGGTCCACATAGCTCCCCAACGTCTGGTTCACCCCCTGCATAATGTGGAACAAAGACTCAGACTCCTTCTTCCTCCTCTTCGAGGTGGTGAATCTCAGCATGAACCCTCGGCGCAGGTCCTCGAAGCAGTAGATGGAGCTGGCCGGGAGCTGGTGGAACCACTCCCTTGCCTTCTCCCGGAGGGTGATGGCGAAGAGTCGACATTTGAATCCGTCCGACATCTGATGGATGGAGACCACATCCTCGAACCATTGGACATGCTGGACCGGGTCTACCTTCCCGGTGTAGTAAGACATCTCAGGTTCCCTGAACCCATCTGGGACTGGAGCTGAGGAGACCAGCTCGCTAAAAGGACTGCTTACACCCACTGGGCGAGCTGGCGAGTCTCGCGAGCCCAGCTCGCCGAACCTGTCTCGTCCTGCCGAGCCGGGGAAGAGCTCACGCCCGGGGAGCTCGCACCCCCGGCCTTCCTCAGCCATCTCCTTCCCAACTCGCCTGCCGGGAGCGTCCTCGCCCAAAGAAGGGGCGGCCGCGATCTAGGCTGCCGGAGTCGAGCACTCGGCCCGCGCGCCGAGTGCGAACTTGACGAGGCCTAACACCTCGTTCCTGAATTCTTCCAACATCCCCACCGTTCCGAGAGGCGTGGGGGGGGGGGGGGGGGGGGCGGCGAGTTCTGCCTATCAGATCCTTGTCCTTCTGTCATTGAACTCGCTGAAGCTTTTCTGCACTGACCACTATCTACGCTCACCGCACCAAAATGTTGAAACCGATTCCTCGATCTACTGTGTAGTTCGCCCTTGGGGAAGGGGTGGTCTCGCACCTACTTCGCTCCTGCAAGCAAAACAACAAAGAAGACAAGGTGACACAGACCCAAGGGCTCGGTGGGGGAGGTCCCACCACAAGCCCGGAAGATCTCAGAGCACTTCCCCTCCTTAGCCAGAAGCCGAGCTAAGGTACCCTCAGAAAGTACTTGAAGATTGGAGCAGGAGAGCACAGGGGAGAACCTGCTTTATGGGGTACCCCTTGTGTCCTATTTATAGTTTTTAAAATCTGGACTGCCAATAACCAAAAGAATTGACCTGAAATTACTGGAAAACCCTTGGTCGGGTCTGCCAACAGCCAAACTCCGCTGTTTTGAAGGGCTATGGGCAGACAAGCAGGGGCAAAACAGTAAAAAGTACATCATACGTCCAGGAAGGCTGGGGAGCTTTGACCACCTCAACATGTTTTGCTCGCCTGCTGCTGCCGAGCTCCACTGCGAGGACGCGAGTTGTGGCTCGCTTGGCGAATGCCGAGCTCGAGGTCGCCGATCGTCGATCTCTGGTCGACGGACGCCGAGCTCGAGCTCGCCCCCTTTACTGCCGAGCTCGCATATTATCCTCAGCCCGATCTGCCTAGACCCTGGTGACCTTACTCGCCGGACACGGGGTTGTACATTGGACTAGGCACAAACTCCTCCAATATGCTCGTCAGAGCTTACACCTCAAGATCTCAGCCTTACGCACAGGTTCACTTCTAAACCCAAACTCAGAACCACAAGGTTTCCTACCTCAGAGCTCTATAGAGCTCCTACAGCTCAGTGATCCACTGATCACCTACCTCAGCCTTATTTCTAAGGCATACAATTGAGGTTTTTTAGCCCTACAACTTCAGGCACACAGCCCTACTCTTAGAGTGCTGCAGCACTCCTACACTCAGTACCCTTCCAGGTACCTATAGCTCAGCCTCCTCCAAGGCCTACAACTCAGTGACACACATGTCACCTACAACTCAGTGACTCTTCAGTCACCTACCTCAGGCCCAAGGCCATACACTTAGGATGGGTGGACAGCCCTACCTTAGATCCATTCTTGGATCCTACCTCGGAGAGCAACACTCTCCTACCTCAGGAAATTAAGCCCTATAGCTCAGATCCACTCTTGGATCCTACCTCAGTACCGCAACAGGGTACCTACCTCAGTGACTAATTAGTCACCTACCACTCAGGCACAAACTGCCCTATAGCTCAGATTTAGATAAACTGAATCCTACAAGATGAAGGTGGGTTGGTGGTAATGCTTAACATAAGGGATGTTTCTCAGTGTCAAGCTTCCTGACTGAGGTAAACTCAGTCTAACTAATGACTATAGGAAATTATTTCCTGAGTCTACCTTCACAGAACTAGGATATACTTAGTTCTAACTACTTCCTGAGCAACAAGTAATTACTTATGCTGGAAGTTACTTGTAGAACTATATTCTGCCACTTCCTGAACTAAGATAGAAGCTCAGCCCTAACTACTTCTTCAAAGAACCAGGGATTTTCCTTCTGGTCAGTGAAGTAACTGCAACAAACTGCTACTACCTGTGCTGTGAAAATCATAGCTCAACCTTGCAAACTGAAATAGCTCTGCCTCTTGCTCCTTTCTTGGGCTGAGGTGATTCAACCATAGCTTTGACTCCTGAGGAATAGTCCCTTGAGTCTTCTTCAGCTTCTTTAAGCTTTCTTCTCTTCACAGCTTCTAGATTAAGATATTCAGGTGCTTGAGTTGTTAGAACAATGAAGAACCTGCAGCAAAGGTTGGCCCTTGGCTGCTACCTTTTCCCTCAGAGAAAATACTCTGAACTTGCTTGTTGGTGCAGGTGAGAATGGCTCCAGCTATCTTGCTGTTGAAGGTCTTGATTCCAACAACTTACTTTCTCTCGGTCAGTAGACTTGAGTTTCCCTGTTCTTCAGCTCCACAACAATGGCGGAGAAGAAGAACTGACTTTTTCTCTTTCTTCAGAAGTCCGAAGTCTGAACTCTTCTTTCCTCTGTACACCTCTTTCCTTTTGTTGATTCTTGACCCAACGGCTCTTTAGCAGTGGGCCCGACATAATTAATGGCCTGCAGCAATCTTACTTTAACGCCAACTACCGTACAGTAGGTCTGCGATAATATTTGTCACGTGTTGTAGCCATCCAACCACTAATTTGAATTTTGTTGACTTGCTGACGTCATCAGGTATGGACTTAGTCAAAAATCAATCATCATTATCATATGCATTGAGTGGGTAAGCATCACTCAATGCTAAAATACTTAGACATATTTTATGTCTCAAGGCTTTGAGTGAGTAACCTTCACTCAATGCCAAAACACTTAGAATATAAAACTGATTTTAGGCGTTGAGTGAATCAGCCTCACTCAAGGCCGACTTGCTTTACTAGATATCTACTGCTTGGCGTTGAGTGTGTGACCATCACTCAATGCCAAACCACTTAGACAAATTTTGTATTCACAAGGCATTGATAGCGTTGAGTGAGCAACCTCCACTCAACGCTTTTTGCCTTAACCATTTTTCTGCTTAACTTGTCTCAGCGCTTTCTTGTTCTCAGCTGAGACAAACACTTGTATCAACAGTTATGCTGATACCAACTCCTGTCTCAGCGGTTTTGCTGAGACCAACTCCTGTCTCAGCGGTTTTGCTGAGACCAAGTCCTGTCTCATCGGTATTGCTGAGACGAACTCCTGTCTCAGTGGTCTCAGTGGTTTCTTATTAACAGCTGAGACCAACATTTCTCTCAGCACTTTTGCCATGAGCATCTCAGCTATCTCAACACTTTTTTCTCAGCAGGCTCAGCATTTTTGCCTTACTTTATTTTTTTAGTTAGCTCGATAACTGTTGAGTTGCATTTGACGATTTGTAAGCTGAGCTCGACGAACTTCAAACTAAGCTCGACGAATTTCAAGCTGAGCTCGACGAACTTATCCCAAAGAAAGTCGAGATAAGCTCGACGAATACTGAACTCAGTTCGACGAATTCTCTGAACAGAGTTCAACGAATTCTGAACTTAGATCGATGAATTCTCTGAACTGAGTTAGACGAATTCTGAATTTAGATTGACAAATTTTGAATTTCGACTGATTTCAACTCACATACTTTTTGCTGTGATCTTAGCTCGATGAATGGTGAGCTCAGCTCGACGATTTCTGAACTCAGTTCGACGATTTCACTGAACTGAGTTCGACTATCTCAGAGTCTCAAACTCTGAACTCAGCTCGACGAATGGTGAGTTTTGCTCGACGAACTTTGAACTCAATTCGAGAAATTCCTAAACTGAGTTCTACTCACAGCCTTTTGTTGTATGGCATTGAGTGTGTCTTCATCACTCAATGCCTGTGGACTTAGAGAGATTTCTGTCAGCCCACAACATAGGTAAGAGTTTACCTATCTTGGCTACTTAGCCTACTACTTGCCTTTCCAATAACTTCACTTTGTGACCACCTGTCACATCACTCAGACCAAGTTTCTAGACTTGTTCACTGGAACATTCTGCACATAATAAGCTTAAACAACATCAAATATAACTATGCTCTTATTATTGATTGGGATGCCTCTTCAAATCCAATCTAGGGAACATTGTGGGCAATGGACCCAACAATCTCCCCCTATTTGAAGAAGGCAGAACACCCAGCAATACTAAGAGGCATTACCAAAATAGGTCAGAATAATATCGTGCAACTGCAGATTTTGATCTGCGACACCTGCTAGCTTATGCAACATTCATTCAATGTGCATCCTCATACTACTTGAGCAATTTCTCAAGTAATATGAACTCTCCTTTATGCCACTTAAAATTTATGCTCCTTTATACCATTTAATAGTTAAATGTGGTGCACTACTAGAAGCACTTGCCTCAATGTATGCACTGATACCATCATGACTCAACATGTGGTCAGTCATTGCATTTCTCATAGTACTAGAATTTTTTCCAGTAATATGATATAAGACCCCCTTTTTTTCTTTTTAAACCACGGGGTCTTAGGCCCAGAACCATCGCTTTGCGGTGATACTTCCACTCCCGGGAAGATCGTCACTACAAAATGCCGATCCTGACGGCCATATCGATCACAGAAAAAGTAGCAAGAGAGTAAATGAAACAAAACTCTAACACATGGCCACAGAGATCATATATATATAAATAATCTCCACGAAGGGAGAGTCCACAACAATAATAATAAAGGTACTAAAATAGGGCTCATGCCCGATACATCAATGTCCTAACTACATATCTCTCATCGCAGAAGTAAAACTAAAATAACTACTAGCGATCGGGACTCACAGTCCCAGCTGTCTGAACTCATGTACTAGACTATCCCATCTCCAAGCATGCCAACCTCCAGGGCTGCTCCTCCATGCTGGGCTCCACAGTCCCCTAAAATGTTGTGGTTGGAAAACCGTTAGTCTATAGACTAAGTCCTATCATCCCATACCGCTCCCCCATAGCTCCTATGCACCGTGCAGAGAGGAGGAAAGGAAAGCTCTGAAGGTGGAGAATAAACAAAACAGGTGACAGTGGAACTACCCTAGCATGGGTATATAAATAGAACAAGTATATATAAGCAGAAGTAAATGAAATGTAAACTAAGAAATAAGTAACCTTAACTTATATGAATGCCCATACAAACTTATAAGTTAAGGGGTCTTTTGCAAGACTCCAATCGTATAAAAAGTCCCATACCGATTTATACGTTGGGGTGTCGGTTTTCAAGCAAGCAATATATATATATATATATATATATATATATATATATATATATATATATATATATATATATATATATATATATATATCCAAAGAGTAATAACCTTAACTTATAAGCATGCTTACGTAAGCTTATAAACTAAGGGGTCGTTTCGTAGGGCCTATTGTATAAAGCATCCCATATCACTTTATACAATAGGTGTCAAGGGTTATATACGATGATGATGCTATTACATGCAAGTATGTCGAGATGTGAACATGCAAGTGCAACACACCCACACGACTCTGTGTACACAGACCTTTATTTCCCCCTTTTTGGAGCCTAACCTCCCAGGATACCTCCGTAGTGGTAAACAGAAGCGGTGGGTTGGGCCTCGCCCACCTCTAAACCGGTAATTGCACTACCAGTCAGACTTATCGTACGCCTCGACACTGGTGCACTAAGCGGAGCTCCTGCGTACTCTTTGCCGGCAAGTCTACCAGACTTATCTTGGCGAAGTGCAAAACCACACTTGCCGAGCCAACGTATTGGCGTCGGTGCATCGACCCTCCAATAACGAAGACCCACCACCTTGTGCTTTATGCACATGAACCTTATTTATCAGTAACCGAGCCAAAGCTCCCCGGACCATCCCGTCCGTCACAATCAACAACCGAGCAAAAGCTCGTCGGGCTTACCTGCCCATCATAAAACCTCCGAGCCTGCTGCCCGTGTGACCCAACCTAACATCCCGAGACATCGAGGTGGTTGAATGTGAATCCCGAGATATGCTTGTTACTATTGCAGTTTATTTTGCCTACAGTTTAGGTTAGCCCTGAACTGCCCAAGGTATACTACGTGAAGGGTTCTCGAGGGCACTAGGAACTACTATGGGCTGAAGCCCAAAGCTCCCTTTCGCAAGACACTTACTATTACTATTTAATACCCGATTCCCGATCCCTTTTATATTAATCTGGATTTAATCCTAGTGTGATTTGACCCTTTCTCTCCCTCCACAGGGAAGGCGATCTTTCGTCGATCCCGAGCACCACCTAAACCTAGTAGACCCAACACTCTACTCATCCCAACATCCAATGATGAACTAAATATCATTTTACCCAAAACAACAACTACTAGACACAACCCATGTGCCCAAATCAAATGCGCTCGCATTTTATACAGTTTTACTAAATGCAGACCAACCTAAGGTATATGATGTACATGATAGGAGGTACTCCAAATTTTCTTCCAAATGCCGTAAGATTACTAATGGGGGCCTATCATGATATTTTTATTCTAAATCCAGAAACTTGGAATTTTCCTATTTAAACAGTTATTTTATTTATTTTCCCTAAAAATCCAAATGCCCTAGCTATGAACATGAAGTGGCTTTTATAATCTTGCAAATTGATCAACAAAATTATGATAAATACTAGGCAACTAATAAACAGTAAATTTAAGTCCCCTAATTTTATTTGCAAGGTTTAGGCCTCTGATTCAAAATTTTAAAGGAAAACACATATTTATCAAGTAAAGAAACAAGTGCCGCAAATATGCTTCCAAAAATTATAAGAAAATTCATTCATGACCAATATGCCCTAAAAACACTCCTAACCAAATTTTCAATCTTTCCAGTGAATAATGAACTCTAATTTCAATTTAGAACAATACCCCTCTTTCATAAATTAATGAAACAACTACTAAAATTATTAATCTAAAAATTATGATAAAATTTCATCATGAGAACAATGACCTAAGTGTACTTTTGCATAAGTTTCACAATTTTCTAACCAACAATGAGCTCTGAATCTATTTTTGAACATAATTGCATAATTGTAAACTTATGAAGTAAGTACTTAGAATATACATCTAAAAATTATAATAAAATTCATGCGAGTATAATGACCTAAAACAAACTCTGCCCAATTTACAAAAGTTTCCAGTGAATAGTGAGGTTATAATAAACAAATGACTAACAAGGGCAAATCCATATATTACAAAGGAGGTACTAAATTTGTTGCTCCAAAAATTCCAATAGAATTACCAGGGGCTCATATTACCCTATGACTACACTACCCAAGTTTCACAACTTTTGATAAAGTCTTGATGGCCTATTTTACATGTATAAGTTTTGTGCCCTAAACTAGGCTTAGTGGTTTGGGGAGTTTATCAGCCTCTAAATCTCATAATATTTTTACCAGAGGACCTTGACAACCCTAAAGTCCTCTACACCAAGTTTCAAGTTATTTCAAGGTCACTTGACCCCTTGACCTTCAAACCCTAGGTTTGAACACATAGGTCCTAGCCTAGTGTCCTAGGGCTTTACCCTTCAACTTCCACCCAACAATAGTGGAGGGGGTATTTTGTGTGCTAACATAGCTAAGTGCCAAGATCCATCACCTTTGGGTGAGGTTGGACAACTCTAGAGCACTTAGCCCTAATTTGACCTAAAAGGGTCAACCTTTGGCTACACATTTAGCCTATCAAATCAAACCCAAAATGGATTAAATTTTTTCCTAAGCCATAAAATACTCCCCAAGATCACCTACCAAAATTTTGGGGGTTTTTGAGGCGTTTAAGACACATAATTAATTAATACATGATTTATTAATTTTTTTTCCAAACACTATAGAGAAAGTATCTCCAAAAATTCCCATTTTTGGATAAGACCTAGGTATAGGTTAGAATGACTCCCTGCCAAAATTTCAAGTCATTTGGACAAGAGATGAAGTGGGGGCACATCTTTTAATCTCTGAATAAACCTAGGTATAGTCCCCACCAAAATGGGTGCCCTGATCAAACCAGACATCCAAATTTGCTCAAACCAATTTTAAATTAAAGTACACCCCTAGGGATACAACTTTGATGTTCACCATTTTTTCATTAGAGGGTATAAGTAATTTTAATAATTAAAAACATTGACTATATAAAGTGTGACAGAAAAATACAAAGGCTATAGTTTGATTTTATTGAATCCCGCACGAATCTTGGCGCAAGATCGGACAGTGCTAGGTCATCTTCTACCTCCAGCCGACGGCCCCGATTGCATCTTCCTGCAGCACCTTCCAAGAGCTACCGCCAACCACCCAGCCACCTCCCCGGCCGACCACCACAACCACCTCCGTCGAGGTGGTGGCTATCTCCAGGCGGCGGCACAGTCGCCGGCGATCCATACAAGATGAAATTCACCCCAAAACTAGGAAATTACTCCACCCAATCAGGCTCAATTGAGCCCTATTCTTGTCCCTATTGATTCCTATGATCTACCCATATAGAGGAGAAGGGGAGGACCTTTGTGGTGGTCTGGAGTTGAGCCGATCGCCGGGTTGCCATTTGTGGTGGTGATGTCGCCGAAATTCTGCAACAGCACAGTGGACAAGATTAAAACCGCCGGGGGAAGAGTGGAAATGACTCCTTGGTGCCCAATGATGCTTTTAAAACACCCAAACGGGGTAAGGGAGGGGTGTGGGTTGAATGGCCATTAATGGAAATTAAGTGTCATTCGCGGCCATGGTGGTGGGGGGTGCATCTGGCTTGGGGTGGCCAGGAAATGACTGGAAACTCCTCCTCTTCCCCAGAGGAGTTGAATCCAGCCATTAAAGGTGGCCCTTGACCTCCCTAAGCCATGAATGGCTTCTTCCTCCCTCTTTCTCTTTCCTCCATTAAGGGTGAGGTGGAGTTCTTTCTCTCCCAGTCACCAAGTCTGCCTTGGTCATCCCTTTAAGCTATTTCCAGCCCACTAAATCATATCATCCATAATTAAAAGGTGGTTAGCCCAAATGAAAAAGGGCTTGAGCTTGGGTTAGCCCATTGGGGCTAAGTTGACCTAAACTAGACTAGTGTTGACCATAATCATTTTGACCTTTTAGGTTGACCCCAATGGGTCCTTGGTGACCCATTGTCCTCCCCTAGGGTCTAGGTTGGGCTGGGTAGGGTTGTCTTGGTACTTTGGGGGTCACTTGACCCTTAGGAAGGGTACTTTGACCAAATTAGGGCTAGGGTTGACTTGGGTCAACTTATCCTCCTTGGTTGACCCCAATGGGTCCTTGGTGATCCATTGGCCTCCCTTAGGGCTTGGTGTAACAACCCAAATCCGAATTTGGGTTCAGGTTAGGTGACACGGCCTGGGACACGGGCGTGTCCTACTCGGGTTGAGCAGCCTCTCGAGTGCTCGAAGAAATGCACTCGAGAAGTTCTCGAGTGGGAACACGCCCGACGACACGGGCTTTTCCGGGGGCGTGTCCTCCTCTAGTAGATAAACTGTGCTCGACGATTGTCAAGCCGCAAGTTTTGTTTATGTACACGACCTGTGATACAGGCGTGTCACAGGGCCGTGTCCTTCTCGGGATCAGCCAGGGATGTGTCTGTTGATGTACATGGGTGTGTATTGTGGCACATGGCCATGGGACACGCCTGTGTCCCATGGACGTGTCCTGCTCGTGTTGAGGTAGTGGTGTACTGCCTGAGGTACAGGGCCACTAGACACGGGCATGTACTAGTGACAAGGGCATGTCAGTCATATGACACAGACGTGTCATATGACTATGTACTGTTCTGGATAGGATGGTTGTGTGCAGCTTAAGGTACACGGCCGGTGACATGGGCGTGTCACAGGCCATGTTAGCCCAAAAATACAGATTTAAGTGCAAATCGAGGCCGTTCATTTCCTTCATCCTGGATCCAAGGGTCCAGGCCCTTCCCTGCGGATATAAGACCAAGATTGGAAGGCTTATCTTCCATTCATTTCCCTTTCTCACGAGCTAGGGAGAGATAGAGAGAGAGAGGAAGGAAAGGAAGAAGGGAGAAGACTGTCGGAGAAGCTTCAGCGTGCTGATTCGTGAGCCGAGTGCGGATTCGTGAAGGCAAAGTCGTGGCGGTGATTTCCATCCAGCTAGTTCATGGCTCCAAAGCAATCGTCAAGGGTAACAAACTCCTTCTTGGACAAGCGAAGTCCTTTCTTTATGCATATGCACGGAATCCACCACCAAGAGGTGGAAAGCGGAAGTTATTCCAGGTTGATTCTACATTTAGAGCCGGAAATAGGTAGTACGAGATAGGCATGCTGTGTGAATCCCATCCAGACGGTAAGTCTGGATTGGTGATGTGGATATTGTGAACCGTAGAAGACTCAGTATATTATATGGATGCTTGTGAATTGTGAATACTTGGAAAGATTGGTATGAGCCCTTGGATGGGGTGTGTTGAATTGAAATGGATTGGAAAGCAGCTCTGTGAGAGCTGTGTGTGGAGTAGGAAAGGGAAGGCTGGCCCGCGTCAAGATCTATGCTATTGATGAATTGAGCAATGGGCAATGGCTAACCTGTACCTGTATTGTGGGAGATCGATTGTTGGCAGGGGAAATGGGGGCTACGCGCCAGACCCGACTTGCTGCACCACAAGGCTGGGTCGATCTGATGTGGAAATGCTCAAGTTTGCCGAGAGGTTAGTACCTCTGAGTGGGATGGGCGAGGATGTCCCCTGCATACGTGTTGGTCGACTAGGGCCCATAGCCAACAAGTTAAAAACCTCTGACCGATGGTGGGCAACTGGTATATCCGGTACACCAATAATGTGCCCTGAGTGCATGGAGCGTCTAGCGGAGGCCGACATTTGTGATGATATGGTGTGTGAGAGCACCTATTGTGATATAGCCTATATGTTGTGATTGCAGTGCATATAAGGAAGAAACCACTACCCCGGGTAAGGGGTAGGGTCGTTATAATTGGTCAGCTAATGCTGACCATTGCTTGGTTTACCGCTCTTGGGGTGAATGTCGAATTGCAGGTGTGACAGGTTCGTTGAATTGGGCAGAACAAAGTCCTTACTGCTTAAAGGCCCTTGAAGGTCGTGCGAAGAATTCTTGGATTTCATGTGTGGTCGGCCTGCGTACCGATGTATGAAACTATGTATTTGGAAAGAGCAACTTGTAAGGCCTTAAGGCCATGAGCATGTGTATTTGTATACATTCCTGGTGATATATATAAATGTATGGTTTATATATTTAGTGGACATTCGCTGTGATGAGTTCTTACAACTTAAAATGCTGCGCTAGAATGCTCTGAGTTAGGATACAAGTAGAACGTGATTTGATATTCACACGTAGTTCTGCCGTTTGTCTGTGAAATGTGGCGTGGGTCCCCAGCTGGACCCACCATTATATTCTGTATGACGACTAGAGGTGTTACAAAGTGGTATCAGAGCCAAGTTTGAGATTTGTGGGAGGGAGAACATAATTGAACTCAAGAATGTCCACTAGGAATGTAATACATGCACGTGAGGAGCGTGCACATGTGGTTAAAGTATGTTTGTCTTTTTGAACTGGACGTAACTGGTGTTTTGTCCATTAATAGGTGACGAGGAGTGGTGCTGGGCAGTCTGAGCCCCAGCATTCTGATGAGAGTGCGGCACCAGTGTAAGCACCTACACCTCCCTCGGCGGAGACCATATGTGTGGTGACTGAGACGGTACTCGCAGTGTTATATGGATAGCCTACTGGGCAGGAAAGGCCTGCAGGGGTACCAGTACGGCTTGCTGCAAGGCAAGAGCATGTTGAAGTTGTGGTGGGTGAGCAAGCAGCTGATGAGAAACTGAAGCGGTTTATGGAATTTCATCTACCTACATTTGGCCGGATGGGTTCCCCAACGCAGGCAGAAGATTGGCTTGCAAGAGTAAAGAGGATCCTGACAACAGTCAGGACTGCAGAGGCGCATAAAGTGATTTTAGCCACTTTTCTCTTGGAAGGGGATGCAAGGCTTTGGTGGGATGAAGTGGAATTGCACTACTTTGTAGGTCGAGGATTGGAAGAGATGTCGATCAAAGAATTTGCACTATTATTTTGGGCTAAGTATTTGCCAGTGTTGCAGCGGATTTGTATGGAGAATGAGTTTCAACATCTGGTGCAGGATGAGAGCAATGTTGCTACGTACCTGCATGAGTTTACCGGGCTGGGGCTATACGGGGTCTACCTTCGCTGAGGAAGCGCGAAAGACGAATAGATTTTGAGGGACTGCGTGATGAGTTGAGGTTGGCACTCCCAAGTTCGGTGAACCAAGGCTTCCAAGCATTGGTAGATACATCCCGTGCACTGGAGAAAGATTTAAAACAGGTGCAGGACAAGAAGAACTTGGCGGTGGAGAAGCCGGAATTCATAGCTCCATAGTCAGAACAGTCAGAGTTTAGGAGATGAGATAAGAAAAGGTTCAGGCCTGCCGAACCAACTCCGTCGACTGTTTCTTCGGTAGCAACATCTGGGCAAGGACGTGATGAGACACACACATATTTTATATGCAGGAAGCAGGGACATATAGCCCGTCATTGTTGGAGCGGCCCTCCAAGGAGTGAGAAAAAGACAGGTGCGTCATATGACAAAAAGGGAAAAGCAGTGGCCGAGTCATCTGTATCTCGGACACAACCACCAATGTATAATCTTGAATTGCAGGAGCCTCAAAGCTCAATCGGTGAAATATAGCAGCCTCGGGTGTTTAGTTTGGAACTCCAAGAGGCTATCAAACGACTTATGAAAGATGATGTGGGTGAGCGGAAATAAGAATGGAGGCGTGAACTGTATATAAGGGGATGAATAATGCGATGTTTGTGTACACCTTCTTGTATCCTGGCGATCAGTCAATCAAGGTGGAATAAAGGAATGGTTATGTTGATGGATGTATATCTGGGATAAAGGCAATGAATATGGTGGTTATCTGTCTGTTATGTTTGTTATGGATGTATGTATGTTATTGACTGTTTTGTACGATGCCGTGCAGCGAGACACGCTGCGGCCTCTAAGCTCTAAACTGGATCATTTTGCTAAGGAACGACATGGTTATGTGGATGTCTACAGTTGGGCTAAATTTTGGGACGAAATTTTTTTGAAGGAGGGGAGGGTTGTAACACCCCAAATCCCAATTTGGGTTCAGGTTGGGCGACAAGGCCTGGGACACGGGCGTGTCCCAGGGCATGTCGTGCTTTGGTTGAGCAACCTCTATAGTGCTCGACGAAATGCACTCGAGAAGTTCTCGAGAGGGAACATGACCAGCGACACAGGCGTATCAGGAGGCGTGTCCTCCTCGGGTCGACGAACTGCGCTCGACAATCGTCGAGCAACAAGTTGCATTTAGGTACACGGCCTGTGCCACAAGCGTGTCACTGGGCCGTGTCCTTCTCAGGATCAGCCAGGGATGTGTGTGTTGATGGACACGGGTATGTCTTGGGGCACATGACCATGGGACATGCCCGTGCCCATGGCCGTGTCCCACTTGGGTTGAGGTGGTGGTGTACTGCCTGAGGTAAACGGCCACAAGACACGTGCGTGTACTAGTGGCCGTTTACCTCAGGCATTACACCACCACCTCAACTCGAGAGGGACACGGCCATGGGATACGGGCATATACCAAGTCCGTGTGCCCCAAGACACAACCGTGTCCATAAACACACACATCCCTGACTGATCCCGAGAAGGACAAGGCCCTGTGATACGCCCATGTCACAGGCCATGTACCTAAACACAACTTACAGCTCGATGATCGTCGAGCGCAGTCCGTCGAGCAGAGGAGGACACTCCCCATGACACGCACGTATCGCCGGGCGTGTTCCCTCTCAAGAACTTCTTGAGTGCATTTCATCGAGCACTCGAGAGGCTGCTCAACCCGAGCACGACACGCCCTGGGATACACTCAGCGATACGGGCATGTTAGGGGGCGTGTCCTCCTCTGGTAGACGAACTGAGCTCGACGATCATCGAGTGGTAAGTTGCATTTAGGTACACAGCCTATGACACGGGCGTGTCATAGGGCTGTGTCCTTCTCGGGATCAACAAGGGATGTGTGTGTTGATGGACATGGGTGTGTCCTGGGGCACACGGCCATGGGATACGCCCGTGTCCCATGGCTGTGTCCTGCTCGGGTTGAGGTGGTGGTGTACTGCCTTAGGTACACGACCACCAGACACGGGCGTGTACTAGTGACACGGGCATGTCAGTCATGTGACACGAGCATGTCATATGACCGTGTACTGCTCTGGATAGGCCAGTTGTGTGCTGCTTAAGGTACACGGCCTGTGACACGGGCGTGTCACAGGCCGTGTCAGCCCAAAAATATAGATTTGAGGGCAAATCGAGGCCGTTCATTTCCTTCATCCTGGATCCAAGGGTCCAGGCCCTTCCCTGCTGATATAAGACTGAGATTGGAAGGATTATCTTCCATTCATTTCCCTTTCCAGGCTAGGGGGAGAGAGAGAGGAAGGAAAGGGAGAAGGGAGATGGGTGCCGGAGAAGCTTCAGCGTGCTAATTCGTGAGCCGAGTGTGGATTCGTGAAGGCAAAGCCATGGCGGTGATTTCCATCCGGCTAGTTCATGGCTCCAAAGTGATCGTCAAGGGAAACGATCTCCTTCTTGGACAAGCGAAGTCCTTTCTTTATGCATATGCATGGAATCCTCCAGCAAGAGGTGGAAAGTGGAAGTGATTCCAGGTTGATTCTGCATCTAGAGCCGAAAAAAGGTAGTACGGCATAGGCATGCTGTGTGTTGCCCATCCGGACGGTTAGTCTGGATTGGTGATGTGGATATTGTGAATCGGAGAAGACTCCATGTATTATATGGATGCTTGTGAATTATGAATACTTGGAAAGCTTGGTATGAGCCCTTGGATGGAGTGTGTTAAATTGAAATGGATTGTAAAGCGAATCTACAAGAGCTGTGTGTGAAGCAGGAAAGGGAAGGCCGACCTGCGTCAAGATCTCCGCTATTGATGAATTGAGCAACGAGAAATGGCTAACCTGTACCTGTATTGTGGGAGATCGATTGGTGGCAAGGCAAATGGGGGGCTACGGGCCAGACTCGGATTGCTGCACCACAAGGGTTTGTCGATCTGATGTGGAAATGGTCAAGTTTGCCGAGAGGTTAGTACCTCTGAGTGGGATGGGCGATGATGTCCCCAACATGCATGTTGGTCGACTAGTGCCCATAGCCAACAAGTTAAAAATCTCTGACCGGTGGTGGGAAACTGGTATATCCGATACACCAATAATGTGCCCTGAGTGCACAGAGCGTCTGGCGGAGGACGGCCTTTATGATGATGTGGTGCGTGAGAGCACCTATTGTGATATAGCCTATTGATGATTATTTTCTTCGTGCTAACGCGAGTTTCCAATCGATGAGGCAAGTATACCTATCGTTCAGAGTATAGAATCAAATGTCGTATATCGACTCAGGGCTTGTCGAGTACTTGTACTCACAAGAAAAAGATATTATCTTATCGGACGAAAATTTGGTTTTTGTTTAAAACGAAAAAAGAAACGTTACACTAAGAAAGAGAAGTTCGATTTTGGGGAAGCTAGCACTTGATATAGAATCCACTTGGACTAAAATAAACCTTCTTGTAAATAAAGTAATGCGAGCTCTTAAATTACCCACTCGACCATGGAAGTTCTTAAGTAAAAAAGCGTCTCTCTCGAGCTCATGATTTTGAGTAACCTTAGGTTGATCGATTAAGACCTCTCGGCCAGTCGAAACCCATAAGCTTGCTTTAGGTGGTGAACCACTCTATTGGATTTGACTCCAATCCGGAGGATATATGTCGTCCTCTCTCGAGGAGTGCATGCAAATCCTTTTATCTTTCAGTGATCTTCCCGTATCCACAACCTCTCGGTAATTTAGGATACGGATCTTAGATCGAAAAACATATCCATGAAATATGAATTCAACAAAATATAAATCAAAGATAAATCGTAAGTGAGCAAGATTAAAAACAAGACGTTTGATAAAAAAGGGAAAGTTTATTTTATTCCAAGCTTCATCATGATCAAGTGCCAAATGAAAATTAGCTACTCATCATCATTAGGGAAATACAAGTTAAGGTAGGGAAATACATAATGAAAATAAAAAGCAACTTGAATTGAAACTTAGGCAAAACTAAGCTAAGAAATGGAAAATACAACAATAAAATAGCAAACTACAAGACTCCAACTCCCAAAATTTGACCCCTCAGCTTCTGAAGTTGTCTGGAATTTATAGGAGAATATTCTGGTTGGTCACGCTCTTAGGCACGCCCGTGACCTAGGGCGTGTCAGGTTCAGAACCGTCATCTTGAAACCCCGGGAACGTTGGAGAAGAAACCGCCAAAATTTGTTAACTGACGGGTCACGGGCGTGTCAGAGCTGTTTCTGGAAAATGACGGGAAGGTGAAAACGACGGGAGTAAATTATAGTTGATGGAGGCATCACGCCCCTGGTCACGCCCGTGACCAGGGCGTGTCAAGATGGAACCCCCAGATCTTGAAACTGCAGCTTTAATTCGGCATGCCGGGATGTCACGGCTAGACGTCCCGCTCGTGACCAATATGTCACGCCCGTGTCATGGCGTGTAACTTTAATCCAACGCCGATTGGAGTTCTCGATCATCATCACCGTGTCACGCCTGGAGAACACGCGCATGTTAGCATGGTCATGCCCGTGCCCATTGGGCGTGTATTTTTAAAATGACGTGGCATTGAGTTCTGGAGCATGCGCCGGGGTCACGTCTGGATGTCACGCCCGTGACCTGTTGGTCACGCCCGTGTCCTGGGCGTGTACTTTGGAATTTTTTCGGCTTTGTCCAACCGTGTCTCCTGATTAATCCTATAAACTCCAAATTGAGATTTGCTGCCCAGATTGACCTTAAAATGAGAAATTAAGGAAATTAGATACTAAAATTATAAAATATATTTATAAACTAATTAATTATTAAATAAAAGTTATATAAAAATATGGATAAAATATAGAGTTATCAAATACCCTCATACATACTCGTTTGCTCGTCTCAAACAAACAACTTTTCATGGAGAGTAGAAAAATTTTAATGCTAGAAACGAAAATTGAACCTAAGGAGTAGAATGCGACGTCTTATGCCTATTCGCGTAGTTATTTTTGTTGAAAAACCTACTTAGCATACAAATTAGTTTTAAATTTTCTAAAATGTGTTTTCACTTATTATTTTACTTCGAAAATGAATACCCGGTAAATCTTAAAATCACATTTAGGGAGAAAGTAGCGTGCTTACTAAGATAACATTGCATAAATCGAAGATCGGGATACCCTCTAAAGAAATCCATCAATGTCGATGGCCGTAGGATTGCCCTTTCACACTCTCGCCACAACACTAGTTTAACTTATGTGCACAAATCAGTAGGGCTTAACTAGGTTGAAATGTAGGCTTAGGTTTTTGGTTTGGAAAATCAAAGATTAAAACGATGGGTAAACACACCATAACCTAATGAGAGCTTGCATAAAAGAAATAAATTGAAAAACTCCGCCAACTCCTAAATTCCTTTGTTTCATGTTCAAAAATATTTTTCAACTTCCTCTATTTATTTTTTTTCTCTTTTTATTTAAAGGAGGAATGCAAAATTAAACAACTATTTTTTCAATTAGCCACCAAAATAAAATGGCTCCTAATCACTTATAAACTGGTTTTGTATATATAATGTCAAGCTCGGTCATATGTGTGTAATTAGGATGCTTTTTAGGCTTTGGTAAAGTGTTGGCGGAGCTAAAACAAAAGGAAGGGTATAGGCTCAAATTGGCGTAGCAAAGATAAAACGTTAGGTAAGGGTGCAAAGACTCAAACTTTCCAAAAGAAGTGCCTAAATCATATTTATGCTAATGAGTTTAATCTATGCAAAGTCTTGAGAATAGCTAGAGGGCAAGTTCTAGACATCGAGAAAGAATACCTCTTTCTTAATCCGCGAAATATCTCTCTAGTAAACTTCTACACACTATCCTAATCTATTCTTAGATTTTACCAGTTTCAAAGTAGAAGTAAAATAAACTATATCTACGCATTTAGAAAAAAAAGAATTTAATTATATGCTGAATGTTTAATTCTACTTAAATTCTACTAACATGTGCACTTGAAGAGAAACACAACATGGCCAACAGTTCTACTCCAAAATTCAAAATTCAATTAAAGCATCAAAAATCTTCTAAACTTATGTAAAAGTTGAATACTAAGGAGTTCGCATGTGAATAAATATAGAAATAAAGATTTCTCTATGATGTAGGGGAGACCGTGATATGTGCTCGACTACGCTAACGGAAACTATCATCACAGAACATAAAAGCTAGAGGGGAGGGCTCCGACCAAAAGCCAGCAAAAAGGGGTCGGGTTGGCTCCGAAATCCGAATGAGAAAAATGTCGGACTCGATACAACGTCCTTAAGACCTACCTCTCCAACAAGCACACAACTCACCGTAAGCCGGGCTCAATACAATGTTCTTAAGACCTACCTCTCCAACAAGCACACAACTCACCGCACCTACACAAGCACCTATTTTATCAACTTGAGCCTTTTCAAACGCAGCAATACTTTATTTCGGAGCAGCGACAAACTTCAAATGGCGGTCGAGTTCTAGTTGATATTAATTCCCTTGTTAACACAAAGTGTTCCGATCTTGGAGGGCAAGTCAAGGCTAGCCCA
Organism: Platanthera guangdongensis; assembly: GCA_039583875.1. NCBI lineage: Eukaryota > Viridiplantae > Streptophyta > Magnoliopsida > Asparagales > Orchidaceae > Platanthera > Platanthera guangdongensis. Next base: position 36,108,125 of record CM077149.1, on the reverse strand, counting down.
AGTCTCGCTCCTGCAAAGGATCTTACCGATCCAGAATACAAGAGATTCAATAGCAACGAAGTCGAATCAGATTTTGCAAGCGATGTATTTAAAAATCACGGAAATACGGTTCGCAAAACCTCCACAAACTCAAAGCAAGAATCACTAAGAGATGAAGAGATTACCCAACCAAGAACATCAATCACACAAGATAAAGTGGGAGATTCACTCTCTCCACGGAACCACCAGCTTCACACCGAATGGGGCTGCAACCTTCTTCCTCGGAGTCGCACCGAAGGAAGCCACGCCGGAGTGGCACCGATCGGGATGGAGGTAGCAAGAGGAGTCTTCACAACAAGGGGGGCGGCGGCAAGGGATCTCCACATGGCCGAAATTTTCACAAGGGGAAAATAGGGTTTCTTCTTCTTCAAGTCATCATAAAATCCTCATAAAAGCCTCCTTATATAGGAGTTACAACAAGCCCTTAACCATCCATGATGGAGATGTAATCTCATCTATCCGTATGGTTAAATACACACCACAAATATAAAGTGTCCAAAATTAAAATTACACAACATTTATGAATATAAAATTATCATCCAAACATGGAATACTTTTATATTCATCAATATAAAATAAAAGTGCATGAAATAAGATAATTAATTCTGTGTAGTGGATTTGTCACGTCGCGGGCGGAGGTTGTAACGTGGTCTTCCTTCAGCATCATCACGACACCTAAGATCTTTGTGACATTGTACCTCGGTAACCGGGTCATCATCAAGTAGTGGCGGAGGGGCCGCGACATCAATCCTCCCCCACTCAAAATCACGTATCTCTGATGCATGGTCCGAGAAATAGCAGCGGAGAAGCTCGGCATCCAAACGTTGAAGTTCTGTCGCGAGTACCCATGAATCGTCTGAAGGGGGGCGGTCAAGCCAACGGATGAGGAAGCGGTAGGTAGCACCATCAGGAGAAGTAAGTGGCTCAGCAGCAAGTGTCATATCTGGAGTGAGAAATGTCTTGGGAAACCTGAGAAACATGTCAGTAGTAGGAATAAAAGAAGGCAACGTACCATCCGATGTTATACCTGCTGGGACCGAAAGAGAGAGATCATCCGAACTACCACTCCCCAACCTATTAGAAATTTTAGTGGAGGGAGAAGACGACAAAGAATTCAACTCCAATGGAGGCGAAACAAACGGCGTCAAATCCGAGACATTAAAAATAGTAGAGATACCCCAATCAGCTGGAAAATCAACACGAAAGCGCTGTCACCTAGTTTCTTTATAATCCGAAAAGGGCCGGTGCGCTTTTGTGCCAACTTTTTAACGGTGCCAGATGGCAAGTGTTCAGGAAGTAACCAGACTAGGACCAAATCACCAACTTTGAAGTGTGACACCCTCCTATGTAGATTAGTGTGCGATTGATAAGACTCGTATTGAGCAGTCAAGGTAGCTCGTATACGTGCATGTAGGTCATGAATATGTTGGGTGAAGGATTGTGCAAACTGACTTGTCTTGTATGTTGGGGGCAACAGAACCAAGTCAAGAGGCACAGGGGCCTTGTACCCATGAACAATCTCGTTTGGAGACAGACCGGTTGACCGATTTTTGGAATTATTATTTGCCAACTGGGCATGGGGAAGAAGAAGATCCCACGTACTTTGTGATCGCTCACTAGGCATCTAAGAAGGCTTCCTAGGCTCCGATTGACCACCTCCGTTTGCCCATTGGTCTGAGGGTGATAGGCGGAGGAAAATAATAACTTGGTACCCATTAAGACCCAAAGTGTTTTCCAGAAATAGCTCGTATACTTAACATCTCTATCTGAGACTATTGTCTCCAGCACTCCTCGGTGACTAACGACTCCTTTAAATAATAATTTTGCAATATGAGATGCATCGTTGGTTCTATTGCACGGAATAAAGTATGTCATCTTAGAGAACCTATCCACAACTACAAGAATGGAATCGTGACGACGAAAAGTAGTGGGTAGGCCTAAGAAAAAGTCCATGCTCACGTCTTCCCATGGTGTAGAAGGTATAGGCAACAGGGTATATAATCCGACGTTGGTTTTGGTGCCCTTGGATACCTGACAATTACGACAACTACTCACCACCCGCCCCACCATTGCCTTAAGTTTTGGCTAATAGAATTTTTCCTCAACTAACGTAATGGTTTTATCCCTGCCGAAATGACCACTCAACCCTCCTCTATGCAATTCCCAGATGATATGGAGGCGTAACGATGACTGCGGAATACACAACTTCCAATGTCTAAATAGATAGCCATCCTTAATGACGAACACAAATATAATCATGGGGGAGATATCTTGGGCAGACAAATAGGCGTCCTGAAAATCGGGGCATGTGGCGTACTCATCCTTCATTTGCTCGAATCCTACCACGTTAACCTCCATAGTGGTGAGTAACAGGGTTAGGCGACTAAGAGCATCCGCGACTCGATTGTCAACTCCCTTAAGGTGTTTGAGACTAAAAGTGTAATCCTATAGGAAAGATACCCACTTAGCGTGACACAGGTGATTTTATGTTGGCCATTGATGAACCGAAGTGCTTCGTGATTGGAGAGGATCACAAACTCCTTAGAGAGGAGATAGTTCCTCCAATGGTGCAAACATCTAATGACGACAAAAAACTCCCTATCGAAATTTGAGTAATTCAATTTGGCGCCCGCTAACTTCTCACTAAAATAACTCATAGGGTGTCATTACTGGATCAAGACACCTCCTATTCCCACGCCAGATGTGACACACGTAAGCTCAAAGACCTTTGAGAAGTCAGGTATGTAACGCCCCGAAACTCAAAGGAGCAAAGGGGGACGTTTTGGGCCAGTTTTGGTTTCTGGCTGAAGGCACACGGCCTGGGACACGGGCGTGTCCCAGGGCGTGTCAAGCACGTGTCGGCACTTAGCCGCGAAGTCGTCGAGTTATACTCGACGATTCGTCGAGAGTGGGCACACGGCCTGCGACACGGGTGTTTCGCAGGGCGTGTCGACCTGTGTCGACACTTAGCCGTGAAATCATCGAGTTATTCTCGACGATTCGTCGAGAATGGGCACACGGCCTGCGACACGGGCGTGTCGCAGGGCGTGTCGACCCGTGTCGACGATCGTCCAGGTGAAGTCGTCGAGATTCACTCGACGATCGTCGAGACAAGGCACACGGCCTAGGACACGGGCGTGTCCAAGGCCGTGTCATCCAGTCGTCATTATCCCCTCGACGAAATGTCCCGTGTACACGGCCTGGGGTCCAGGCGTGTCAATGTGACACGGGTAAGGACACGGGCGTGTCCTAGGACCCGTGCAGTGCTCGGGTTGAAAACGGGGGAAAAATCATGGGGTACACGGCCGGCTACACGGCCATGTCAGCTGGAACAAGGGCGTGTCGGCTCGAACACGGGCGTGTTCGATACCCGTGTGAGGGTCCAGGAGATTCGATTTTGACGGCGAATGCGGCACACGGCCCTGGACACGGGCGTGTGCCAGGCCGTGTTTGGTCCAGATTGGGCATTTCAGCCCCGAATCAAAGCCGTTCGTTTTCTTAGGTTGAGATCCGACGGCTGGGGATGGTTCCTGAGAGGATATACCCGGGTTTGACTTAGAAAAATCCATTCTTTCTTACCTTTTCATCTCTCCAAGTCCTTGGAGAAAGGGGAAAAGCCATTTGAGGAAGAAGAGCTAGATCCGCCATTGGAGGAGCTTCGGAGCTCCGAATCGCAAGCCGACTCCGGATCCACGGAGGCAACGCAAGTGCGGTGATTTCTATCTGATTACTTTTCGATGGCGCCAAAGAGGAACGCAAGGGTAACGATCCTCATCTTGAGCATGAATCGCTCCTTTTCTTAGCATAGGAAGCCCGCTCTCGCGAGTTTGCGGAGAGTTGGAGGCGTTCCTTCGGGTAGATATGTAAAGTCCCCGTTGTTTAGAGTCCGTACGCGAGAACGGACGTAGGAATTTTGGTTGAAGCCTACCCGGACATGTTAGTCCGGATCGGTGATGTTGCATTGCATAAGGCCGGAGAAGACTCCGTGCTATTGGGTGTTTTTCGGGTTTTCTACGCGGTAGATTGCAGCAGGGAGCCTTGGGGACTAACCTAAAGGTGCACCCGGAAAATTGGGCGGATACGAGATCTTGCCAACTTGGTGGCCTGAGAGCCAACTTGAACATAACGTGGTTATGTGATTTGCGGTAGAATGGGACTCGGCGAAAGTTTGACCCGCGCAAATGGCTTAAATTGTCGTTGCGATGTGAGCACGGGTTAGATGGAACCGTACCCGCTCTATGTCGTTCGGGTTAGAGAGACCTAAAGTTACATGGCACTCTCCGTTGGCATAGATGGGAGTCTTCGGCGGTCAATGGCTTAAATTGACGTGACCAATGCCAGGAAGACGAATTGCTCATAGGTTTGGCCGTCTAAGTGGCGGTGGTGAGTCCGGAATGTTAATGGCTTTAATTGACGTGACATCGACCGGTTCACCGAGAATGTGCCCTGAGTGCACGGGACGTGTGGCCGTACGAGCCAACGTCTGTGATGAAATGGCTATGGTTATATGCATTGCTCGCTTGTGCTAATGAAATGCAGGGAAGGAGCATCGCCGCCCCGAGTTGGGGGCGGGATCGTTATAATTTGGTCAGCATTGCTGACCGTTGCCTTGTTTGCCACCGTGCGGTGGTTTGTTGCTTGCAGGTGCAGCTGGACCAAGCGGTCAATAGCGGGCTAAAGCCCTTTTTGCGAAGCTGGACCTCGAAGGCCCAAGTGGAAATGTTTTCTGTTTTATTCATGTATGACCGGCCTGCATGCCGAGGTTTGTAAATCATGTAATAGTCAAGTGAAACATTCTGTAAGTCCTTAAGGCCGATTTTTGGGTATTTTGTATACATTCCTAATTATGTAATAGTGGACATTCGTGCTCTAATGCTGGGTTCTTGTTTACAACTTATAAACTGCTTCCGCTAGAATGCTCTGTGTAGGACGTTGAGATTGGTTGGATGGTTTCCATAAGTAACCACCCGGTCTGTCTGTGGTATATGGCGTCGGGCCCCGGCCGGACCTACTGCTATATGCTATGCTACGGATAGGGGGTGTTACAATTTGGTATCAGACTACTGGTTTTGGTCGGGCTTAAAGTGAATTCGTGGGCGAATTCTTTTTAAGGGGTGGTGAGCACATTGTGTGCGTCATCGTTATAACGGTAAAAGAACCCATGAATGTCCACTTAGGAATGAAAATACTCGTGTTTGAGGAACCTGCGTGTTCCTATAATTGCTGTTTGCTATGTTTTGTGGTCGCTTAACAGTGTTTTGTACCACTATAGGTGACCAGAAGTAGTGTTGGGCCGTCAGAACGCCGAGTTTCTGAGGCTAGTAGTGCACCGGATGTTGCGCCCGCAACACCTCTGTCGGCTGAAAATATAAGATTGGTGGCTGAAGCGGTGTTGGCCGTGATCAATGCGCAGCCAGGAAGGCAAGCGCAGCAGCCCGCTCCTGTGATGGAGCAAGAACCTCTGCAAGAGGCTGAGCCGAGGAGGGTGGAGCAAGCGGTTGTAGAACCGATAGTGCCAAGGAGGGCAACTGAGAGGCAGTTGAAGCATGTAATGAGCTTTAACCCTCCGTTATTCTCGGGGTTGGGAACCCCATCTCAGGCTGAAGACTGGCTCTCTAGGGTGAAGAGAGTCATGACGGCGACGAAGATGGAGGAGTGGCAAATGACCACCATCGCTACGTTCCTGCTGGACGGTGAAGCGAGGATGTGGTGGGAAGGATTGGAGCTGCATCATTTGAGAGGTATACAACTGATAGACGTTCCGATGGAAGAGTTCTCGGGATTGTTCTTAGCAAGATACCTCCCTTCTACTCAGAGGATTTCAATGGAGAATGATTTCCTGAAGTTGGTGCAGGGTGAGAGGAGCGTGGATGAATATCTCCACGAGTTTACGCGGTTGAGTCGTTATGCGAGCTCTACCATCATGGATGAGGAGCGCAAGACTAATCGCTTCTATGAAGGTCTGAGGGATGAGTTGAGACTATTACTGTCGGGGCCGATGACGCAAGGTTTCTTAACCTTGGTCAATACTGCCCGGTCCTTGGAGAAGGACATGAAGAATGTACAAGCGAAGAAAGGCTTGGCTGATAAGAAATCTGAGTTCAGAGTGCCGACTACTTCAAAGTCCGGCTATCGGAGGGCTTTCAAGAAGCATAGGACTTCGGGTCCAGCTCCTTTTGGCGCTTCTGGGGCGACTACGGGTCGGACCCCGGGTGCGTGCTTTACATGTGGAAAGACGGGGCACTTTGCCCGTGATTGTTGGAGCGGACGTCCTAAGTCCGAGAGGAGGCCAGGAGCTACTTATGAAGAGAAGGGAAAGGCGGTGGAGTCGACCGCATCCCATTATGCTCCGGCCCAACCAAGGGTCTACAATCTTGGCCAACAGGAGGCCATTAAACAAGCTGACGTGGTGACAGGTACGGTTTAATTTATAGCAAGTTAATTTCCTTTATATGCTTATTATGCACATGTTACCTTACCACTACTTGTTTAGGATTCATATTGATTTGTGAAAATCCGGCACGAGCACTCTTCGATACGGGAGCTTCACACTCCTTCTTGTCCGAAGGATTTATATTACGCATCGGGGTCCCTTCCTCGATGGCGAAGGATAAGTTGGATGTGTTGTTGCCCAATGGGTGTTCGATGCGAGCGGATAGGATCTGCGATGTTAAGATTCGTATTGGGGAGCAGGAGTTCGACCTGCGGGCGTCTTTACTTCCGTTAGTGGAGTTCGACGTCATATTTGGCATGGACTGGCTCTCGGAGCAGCAGGCCCATATAGATTGCGGTAGGAAGGAAGTTAAGCTGGAAGCAAGTCGTGAGACGACTTTTACGGGCTTAAAGGGGTCGAGCAAGACGTTGATGTCTGCTCTTCAGGTGGTGAAGGCGGTTCGTGCTGGAGCAGAACTGTTCTTTACACTAGTGGAGGTTGCAAAGCCGAAGCCCGCGTTGGATTGTATTTCAGTGGTATCGGAATACCCTGATGTGTTCCCCGCAGATCTTCCTGGAGCCCCGCCTCAACGGGAGATAGATTTTACGATCGAGCTAGTGCCAGGTGCAAAGCCTGTGTCACGATCTCCGTATCGGCTAGCGCCTAAGGAAATGGCGGAGCTGAAAGTTCAACTGCAAGAGTTGTTGGAGCAAGGATATGTGCGCCCGAGTTCTTCGCCTTGGAGCGCACCGGTCCTCTTTGTTAAGAAGAAGGACGAAAGCTTAAGATTATGTATTGATTATCGGGAGCTAAACAAGCTGACTGAGAAGAACAAGTACCCGATCCCCCGGATTGATGATCTCTTTGATCAGTTAGTCGGGTCGACGGTGTACTCGAAGTTAGACCTCAAGTCTGGGTACTATCAGCTGCGGATAAGGGAGAGTGATATCCCGAAGACAGCGTTTAGTACGAGATACGGGCATTATGAGTTTACGGTCATGCCGTTTGGGCTGACTAATGCGCCGTCAGTATTCATGGATTTGATGAACAGGACGTTCAGGGAGTACTTGGACCATTTCGTGATCGTCTTCATCGATGATATTTTGGTGTACTCGCAAAGTGAGGAAGATCACTTCAAGCATCTTCATTTGGTGTTGGAGACGCTAAGGAGAAACCAGTTGTATGCCAAGTTCTCGAAGTGCGAGTTTTGGCTATCCTCAGTGGCGTTCCTCGGGCATATAGTGAGTGGAGAGGGTATTGCTGTGGATCCGGCGAAGATTGTTGCGATACGGGAGTGGCCTGAGCTTGCTACGGTAGCAGAAGTCCGGAGCTTTTTGGGGCTTGCCGGCTATTATAGGCGCTTCGTAGAGAACTTCTCGCGGATAGCGCTACCTCTCACTACTTTGACGAGGAAGGAGCATAAGTTCGTTTGGACGCCGGAGTGCGCAAGAGCTTTTGAGGAACTGAAGTGTCGGTTGACCACGGCGCCTGTGCTGAGTTCGCCATGTGGAACCGAAGGCTATGAGATATATAGCGATGCTTCGGGCAGCGGTTTGGGTTGCGTGCTATTGCAGCACGGAAGCATGATAGCTTATGGCTCGAGACAGCTAAAAGTGCACGAGAGGAATTATCCGGTCCATGAATTGGAGTTAGCGGCCGTGATTTTTGCCTTGAAGCTGTGGAGACACTATTTGTACGGTGTGAAGATTGATATCTACACCGATCACAAGAGCCTAAAGTACCTGATAGATCAGAAGGATCTGAATATGCGGCAGCGTAGGTGGATGGAGTTCCTGGGGGACTATACATTCAAGATCCACTACGTGCCTGGCAAAGGGAATGCGGTTGCGGACGCGTTGAGTCGCCGAGCCCCAGCTCAAGACAATTGGCTATCGGTGCATGATGAGCGGTTGGTGTGGGAGTTGGAGGCGTTGGAGATTGTTTGTGTGGATAAGCAAGCAAGTGCTGAAGCAGTTCTGAATTGGACTGAAGTCCAATATGACCTGGCTGATCGGATTAGGCAGGCTTTGGATATGGATGCTCATATGAAGCAGTTCATGATAGAGGCTCTGGATGGGTCAAATTCCCAATTCGTCGTGGAGGACGGATTGCTGTGGAAAGACGGTCGTCTGTGCGTCCCAAGCGTGGGCAATTTACGGGTGGAGTTGTTGTACGAGGCACACCATACAAAGTACTCGATTCACCCGGGGAGCACGAAGATGTACCGCGACGTCAAGAAACTATTTTGGTGGCCGGGTTTGAAAAAGGATGTGGCGCTATACGTAGCGAAGTGCCAAACCTGCGCCTTGGTAAAGGCAGAGTGCCAAAAGCCGGGAGGATTTCTTAAGTCCTTGCCTATTCCGGAGTGGAAATTTGACGACATCTCTATGGACTTTGTGCACGGTTTGCCAAGGTCGCAAAAGGGGAACAACGCCATTTGGGTGGTCGTGGATCGATTAACGAAGGTGTCGCATTTTATTCCGCATAGGAAGGATGATCCGGTGGAGAAGCTGGCAAAGTTATATGTGGATAACATAGTACGGCTTCATGGTGTGCCCCGCAGCATCGTGAGTGACCGAGATGGGCGGTTCACGTCCAATGATTGGAGGCTGGTGCAGCAAATGTTGGGAACAAAGCTGAAGTTTAGCACAGCCTTCCATCCGCAAACGGATGGGCAGACCGAGAGGGTCAATAGAACCATGGAAGACATGCTTCGCATGTGTGTCTTGGATTTCGGAAAGCAATGGGAAGACCACCTTTATTTGGTGGAGTTCGCATACAACAATAGCTACCAAGCAAGTATTCAGATGGCGCCCTTCGAGGCCCTATATGGTAGAAGATGTCGCACGCTGTTGTCTTGGATAGAAACGGGTGAGTCAAAGTTGTATAAGCGATCAGAAGTAGAGGGTGCTACTTCTTTGGTGAGAACCATTCGGGGGAGGTTGCTTATTGCTCAGGACCGGCAAGCAAAGTACTATAATGCCAAGCACAGGAACGTGGAGTTCGCTGTGGGCGATTATGTATACTTAAAGATCAAGTCATTCAAGGGTGTCTCGCGGGTGCGGCGGTTGAAAAAGCTAAGCCCAAGATACCTTGGACCGTTCGAGGTTCTGGAGCGAGTTGGAGAAGCGGCCTATAGATTGAAGCTTTCAGTGGAGCTAAGTGGTTTACACGATGTATTCCACATTTCGGTGCTTCGGAAGGCGGTGCAAGAGCCTACGCAAGTGATCGCGGTCGATCAAGTGCTGGTGGATAGTGGGCTAACGACAAAGGTCAAGCCCGTGCGGATTGAGGACTCGGAGGTCAAGCGGCTACGCAATAAAGAGATCAGGATGGTCAAGGTCCGATGGGACAATTGCGGTCGTGAGGAGCTCTCCTGGGAGCGAGAGCAGACTATGCTTGACGAGTATCCGGAGTTGTTCCGCTCAGGTACAAATGTTGTTTTTATATATCTTTCCTTTATGTAATTTCGTGGGCGAAATTCTTTTAAGAGGGGGAGAGTTGTAACGCCCCGAAACTCAAAGGAGCAAAGGGGGACGTTTTGGGCCAGTTTTGGTTTCTGGCTGAAGGCACACGGCCTGGGACACGGGCGTGTCCCAGGGCGTGTCAAGCGTGTGTCGGCACTTAGCCGCGAAGTCGTCGAGTTATACTCGACGATTCGTCGAGAGTGGGCACACGGCCTGCGACACGGGCGTGTCGCAGGGCGTGTCGACCCGTGTCGACACTTAGCCGTGAAATCGTCGAGTTATTCTCGACGATTCGTCGAGAATGGGCACACGGCCTGCGACACGGGCGTGTCGCAGGGCGTGTCGACCCGTGTCGACGATCGTCCAGGTGAAGTCGTCGAGATTCACTCGACGATCGTCGAGACAAGGCACACGGCCTAGGACACGGGCGTGTCCAAGGCCGTGTCATCCAGTCGTCATTCTCCCCTCGACGAAATGTCCCGTGTACACGGCCTGGGGTCCAGGCGTGTCAATGTGACACGGGTAAGGACACGGGCGTGTCCTAGGACCCGTGTAGTGCTCGGGTTGAAAACGGGGGAAAAATCATGGGGTACACGGCCGGCTACACGGCCGTGTCAGCTGGAACACAGGCGTGTCGGCTCGAACACGGGCGTGTTCGATACCCGTGTGAGGGTCCAGGAGATTCGATTTTGATGGCGAATGCGGCACACGGCCCTGGACACGGGCGTGTGCCAGGCCGTGTTCGGTCCAGATTGGGCATTTCAGCCCCGAATCAAAGCCGTTCGTTTTCTTAGGTTGAGATCCGACGGCTGGGGATGGTTCCTGAGAGGATATACCCGGGTTTGACTTAGAAAAATCCATTTTTTCTTACCTTTTCATCTCTCCAAGTCCTTGGAGAAAGGGGAAAAGCCATTTGAGGAAGAAGAGCTAGATCCGCCATTGGAGGAGCTTCGGAGCTCCGAATCGCAAGCCGACTCCGAATCCACGGAGGCAACGCAAGTGCGGTGATTTCTATCCGATTACTTTTCGATGGCGCCAAAGAGGAACGCAAGGGTAACGATCCTCATCTTGAGCATGAATCGCTCCTTTTCTTAGCATAGGAAGCCCGCTCTCGCGAGTTTGCGGAGAGTTGGAGGCGTTCCTTCGGGTAGATATGTAAAGTCCCCGTTGTTTAGAGTCCGTACGCGAGAACGGACGTAGGCATTTTGGTTGAAGCCTACCCGGACATGTTAGTCCGGATCGGTGATGTTGCATTGCATAAGGCCGGAGAAGACTCCGTGCTATTGGGTGTTTTTCGGGTTTTCTACGCAGTAGATTGCAGCAGGGAGCCTTGGGGACTAACCCAAAGGTGCACCCGGAAAACTGGGCGGATACGAGATCTTGCCAACTTGGTGGCCTGAGAGCCAACTTGAACATAACGTGGTTATGTGATTTGCGGTAGAATGGGACTCGGCGAAAGTTTGACCCGCGCAAATGGCTTAAATTGTCGTTGCGATGTGAGCACGGGTTAGATGGAACCGTACCCGTTCTATGTCGTTCGGGTTAGAGAGACCTAAAGTTACATGGCACTCGCCGTTGGCATAGATGGGAGTCTTCGGCGGTCAATGGCTTAAATTGACGTGACCAATGCCAGGAAGACGAATTGCTCATAGGTTTGGCCGTCTAAGTGGCGGTGGTGAGTCCGGAATGTTAATGGCTTTAATTGACGTGACATCGACCGGTTCACCGAGAATGTGCCCTGAGTGCACGGGACGTGTGGCCGTACGAGCCAACGTCTGTGATGAAATGGCTATGGTTATATGCATTGCTCGCTTGTGCTAATGAAATGCAGGGAAGGAGCATCGCCGCCCCGAGTTGGGGGCGGGATCGTTATAATTTGGTGCTGACCGTTGCCTTGTTTGCCACCGTGCGGTGGTTTATTGCTTGCAGGTGCAGCTGGACCAAGCGGTCAATAGCGGGCTAAAGCCCTTTTTGCGAAGCTGGCCCTCGAAGGCCCAAGTGGAAATGTTTTCTGTTTTATTCATGTATGACCGGCCTGCGTGCCGAGGTTTGTAAATCATGTAACAGTCAAGTGAAACATTCTGTAAGGCCTTAAGGCCGATTTTTGGGTATTTTGTATACATTCCTAATTATGTAATAGTGGACATTCGTGCTCTAATGCTGGGTTCTTGTTTACAACTTATAAACTGCTTCCGCTAGAATGCTCTGTGTAGGACGTTGAGATTGGTTGGATGGTTTCCATACGTAACCACCCGGTCTGTCTGTGGTATATGGCGTCGGGCCCCGGCCGGACCTACTGCTATATGCTATGCGACGGATAGGGGGTGTTACAAAGTAGACGTAAGACAGGTGCCTCAGTCATAAGTTCCTTAATGCATTGGAAATCAATAGTGGCGGACTTCGTCCAAGTGAACTCACCTTTCTTCATGCAATCGCTAATGGGGGTCATAATGCTACTAAAGTCTCGAGTGAAACGGCGGTAAAAAGTAGCTAACCCATGGAAACTTCGCACTTCTCATAACGTGGTCGGTTCGGGCCAATCCTTAATGACTTTAACCTTGTTATGGTCAACTCTAATGCCTTCCGAACCGACTATGTAGCCTAAGAACTCCACTTTAGTGACATAGAATGTGCACTTCTTGAGATTAAGGAATAATGTTTCCTTCCGCAGTGTGGAAAGAACCGACCTCATGTGGGAGACATGCTCAGCAGTGTTGGTACTAAAGACTAAGATGTCATCGAAATAGACGACCACAAACTTCCCCATATAAGGCTGAAAGACATGGCTCATCATCCGGGAGAAAGTACTGGGGGCATTGGATAGCCCAAAGGGCATCACAAGCCACTCGTATAACCCATCCTTTGACTTGAACGCAGTCTTCCATTCGTCCCGCTCACGGATCCTGATCTCGTGATAGCCACTCCGCAAATCTAACTTTGAAAAAATGGTAGCGCCAGATAAGACATATAGGAGGTCATCTAATTGCGGAATAGGAAATCTATATTTGATGATAATCTTGTTGATAGCACGGCTATCAACACACATTCGCCACGTCCCATCCTTCTTGGGAGCAAGAAGGGCAGGTACCGCACATGGACTCATACTAGTCCTAATGAACCCTTTTTTCATCAAATCCTCGATCTGGGTCTATAACTCTTTATGGGCGGCGGGATGAAGCCTATAGTGGGGCTGGTTCAGTAAGGAGGAACCAGGGATAAGGTCTATCGCATGCTATATATTCCTTAGTGGTGGTAACACTGAAGGCAGCTCATCCAGGTACATGTACTTATATTCGTCCAACAATACCTGTAACTCTTTAGGCAAATCATCCAGTGCTCTCGAATCCCCTTTCGCACTCATAAGAACTAGTGCGTACATCATCCCGTCAAGAAAGGGATCCTTCACAAATTCTTTTATACCCACTAGATTCAACATCTTACTCTCGACTGGAACAGTGGTGTCCTTAGCCAAAGCTACTGGCTCCTTCGGGACGGTCATCCTCAACGTATTGACCTTACCATTAAATTTAAATTCATACGTGTTGGATCTACCAAAGTGTGTCACGTCGCGGTCGTAAAGCCAAGGGCAGCCCAACAACACATGACAGGCATCCATAGGAAGGACATCACACCACACCTCGTCAGTGTAGGATTTGATCGAGAGGGGTACAAGGCATTGCTTGGTGACCGGGACGGTAACCTTATTAATCCAAGATACTTGGTTGGGAGTCGGGTGGGGCTGCGTAGTCAAGTGCATACATGTAACGACATTCTCAGAGATGACGTTCACACAACTGCCACTATCAATGATCAACAAGCACAACTTGTCGCCACTCTTAAAGATCATGTAAAATATACTCGTCCTCTTCCAGTCATCTAACGGACGAGGAGTGGTCAAGATACAACGCATCACCATAAGGGGTTGATCGTCCTCTAAATCACTTGGGACCCCATCTGGGTCCCTCTCCTCAGCAGCCTCATATACGTAGTGAGCAAGGTCGGTAGTTGACTCTAATAGGGCTATGGATTTAGTCTTCGTTGGGCATTCAAAGGCGTAGTGACCTTGAATGCCGCAAGAGTAACATGTAGCGTTAGACTTGCTAACTTTCCCGATGGGGATACGCTCACTTGCGGGGTTCTTAGCGTTCCTAGCAGTGATCACGACAGACTTTGACTCGGTGGACCGAAACTTCCCTTTGTCCGGATATGTGGAGGAAGATGCTCCAGCTGTGGATTTTCCCTTCGCATGGGAATAACGGGAGTGAGCCTTAGAGGCTATGTGCTTCTCGATATCAAGGGCGGCATTGAACATTGTGTTTAGATCCGAATGACCATATCGTAAGAGCTTCCGCTGTATATCAGGTTGAAGCCCCTTACGAAATCTGGATAGGGTGACCTCGGGGATCTGCCTCAGATCACAATGCACCATAAGGTCTTTCAGTTCGCCCATATACTCAGCTACTGAATTTGATCCCTACCGCAGAGTGGCAAGCTCATCGAACATCTGTGTCCGATGGTACGCGGGAACGTACTGATAAGTCAACAGGTTCTTCATCACGGCCCATCCAATAAGTGGTACCCCGTTCCCGGCTCCTAGCCTACGCTCTTCATTCAGCCAATACGTTTTGGCGCATCCCATTAGCTTCATCCGGGCAACCTGAACCTTTTGATGGTCTGTAAGGGTATGCCAATCGAAGTAGCACTCCATATCCATCACCCAAGTAAGGAAGATCTGGGGATCTCCCATACCATCATAAGTGGGGGTGTCGATCTTAATGGCCCTAGTAATATCAAAACCACGATCGGGGCGGTGGTCTCGAGGGGGCACTCGGGGAGAGTCCCCATCAGAGTCCGAATCAGGAGTTTGTTGGTGCCGGTTGTGCTGCTCAACATTAACAGGTGGCGGGGGTGGCCTTGCTTGATTTTGTAGGATCTGTGCTAACATGTCCCTAAGCTCCATCATTTCATTACGTAGCCCTGCTATGGCCTCGGTGTTGGGATCCCCACGCTCACTCGAAGCCATCCTAGACGTAGACGGTGTCGTGTATTCCGATCCTAGCCTAGTACGCATTCAGGTTTAGAAAAATCTGGAAAGATGATTTTTCCTAGGGCTGTAGCTATACTGGAAATAGGATATTTTTATAGATTCCCGACATGAGTAACACGTCGATTGTTAAAACCTTTTTTTTGAAATTTCGCTGAAAAATAACGATTTTAGCCCGCTATTGGCAGACCACCAAAAATAATTTTTTTGATTTCTAAAGATCAGATTGACCAACAAGGAACGCAGCGAGGATGTTCGCAACGTGGGAGTTGAAACAACCGCCTCTGATACCAAAGTGATGTAGGGAGACCGTGATATGTGCTCGACTACACTAACGGAAACTATCGTCACAGAACATAAAAGCTAGAGGGGAGGGCTCCGACCAAAAGCGAGCGAAAAGGGGTCGGGTTGGCTCCCAAATCCGAATGAGAAAAATGCCGGACTCGATACAACGTCCTTAAGACCTACCTCTCCAACAAGCACACAACTTACCGTAAGCCGGACTCGATACAACGTCCTTAAGACCCACCTCTCCAACGAGTACACAACTCACTGCACCTACACAAGCACCTATTTTATCAACTTGAGCCTTTTCAAACGCAACAATAATTTATTTCGGAGCAGCGGCAAACTTCAAATTGCGGTCGAGTTCCAGTTGAGATTAATTCCCTTGTTAACACAAAGTTTTCCGATCTTGGAGGTCAAGTCAAGGCTAGGCCAAGTCTCGCTCCTGCAAAGGATCTTCCCGATCCGGAATACAAGTTATTCAATAGCAACGAAGTCGAATCGGATTTTGCAAGCAATGTATTTAAAAATCACGGAAAAGATGGTTCGCAAAACCTCCACAAACTCAAAGCAAGAATCACTAAGAGAGGAAGAGATTACCCAACCAAGAACATCAATCACACAAGATAAAGTGGGAGATTCACTCTCTCCACGGAACCACCGGCTTCACACCGAATGGGGCTGCAACCTTCTTCCTCGGAGTCGCACCGAAGGAAGCGACGCCGGAGTCGCACCGATCGGGATGGAGGTAGCAAGGGGAGGCTTCACACCATGGGGCGACGACGACAAGAGATCTCCTCTTGGCCAAAATTTTCATAAGGGGAAAATAGGGTTTCTTCTTCTTCAAATCATCATAAAATCCTCATAAAAGCCTCCTTATATAGGAGTTACAAAAGCCCTTAACCATCCATGATGGAGATGTAATCTCATCCATCTGTATGGTTAAATACACACCACAAATATAAAGTGTCCAAAATTAAAATTACACAACATTTATGAATATAAAATTATCATCCAAACATGGAATAATTTTATATTCATCAATATAAAATAAAAGTGCATGAAATAAGATAATTAATTCTGCGCGGTGGATTTGGTACACCGCGGGCGGAGGTTGTAACGCGGTCTTCCTTCAGCATCATCACGACACCTAAGATCTTTGTGACGTTGTGCCTCGGCAACCGGGTCATCATCAAGTAATGGCGGAGGGGCCGCGACATCACTCTAATTTTAAAATTAACCCGAAATTTGTTTTTTGATATATATATTTTTTGGTTAAAACGTTTTTGTATTAAAAAAAAAGAAAAAAAATTGAAACTTGAAAAAGTTTTTATGATTTTTTTGAAAATTTTTATGATTTTTTTTGTATGTTTTCCTTGAGAAATATCCCCCCATACTTAAAAAATATATTGTCCCCAATGGAAAAATAAATAAAGAAAAAGATAGGAGACTTCCCTGAAGTTGTCCAATCAGCACCAAAATTTACCTGGAAGACAAGACTGAAGCAAAACATAATTTTGATTTATTGATTTTTTTAATAAAAGAAAAGATACATGATAACTGAAAGAAACGATATAAAGAAAAGATACAATGCAGCCTACTATAACCCAAAGACAAGAACTAATCCTCATCGCTATTACCCCCCCCCCCCCCCCCCCCGAGGCGGATAATGAGTGCGCAGAGTCGCGAACTCACGTGTAATATGCGCCATGGAAGAAGTGTGGCTCTGCTCCAGCGCGATAAAACATGCATCAAAAGTAGTAAAACGGTTGCCAAAATTGGTCTCCATCTGATTTAGGCGAGTGTGAATCAACCCAAATTGGCAATCCCAATAGTTTTGAGGACTGGGCTCTGAAGAAGGATCCTGCAGTGGTGGTGGAATCGGGGGAGAGTGAATAGTGCCACTGGGACCGGCACCGAAATCTACATCAAGATCCCCGCCACCGGCCGCTGGGGGGATAGCCTCAAACTCTCCATCACGTCATCGCGCCAGGCCAAGGGCCTGAAGGGTCTGGAACTGGATGACTTGCGACATCTGGACGCAGCTCAGTCGCGGAAGAGTATCCCATAGGCTGATCTGGTTGGCGAGAAAAGTGATGAAGATCTCACCGTGCAGCTCTCCCAACCTTACATTTTCGGCTTGGCGCCGAAAGAAAATTGCGAGCATATAACCAATGTTGAGCGGAACCCGGTAAAACATAATATATAAATATAGTAAATCTACCCGAGTCACCACTCCATGGTTATCGCCGCCAACAGAAAGAGTAAAGGTAAGGAGGTTGTGGAGAATGGGCAAGGCGGGGGAAATGAGGTGGCTGCCTTTGGATTTCTTGGGTGTGTAGGGTGCGGTGTCATTACTGAGTTCCGCCCAAAAGGTGAGAAAGTTGACATCGGGAGGGAAATTATTAAGTAGAGCTAGGTAGGTGGGAGATTGGGAAAAACCCTCCGAGCAAAAACCCATGGCGACATTGAGTTGGCGAATTGTGAGCTGATGCATCACCCCACCTATGCGAAAGATGATGAAATCATCAATCGCCGCTGAACGGAACTCGAATGAAGCCAAGAACTTGACGGTGATCTCAAGGAAGGCGTGCTCGGAAATGGAAAAGAGGGAACTCCATCCAGGATTGGAGAGAAATTCTCGCACCAAATCCGTTGCTCCAAAGGTGGCGAGGATCGCCCAATCCAAGATTCGAAAGATGCCAAGGGGTTTGGTGCGGAGGCGTTCACTGCGCTCTTGCTGCATTTGGTTTTCAAAGAGCAGCATGGCTTCCGCCGTGGCAGATTCCACGGGGTGCTCGGAGGAGGAAGCGGTGGAGCGAGGATGATGGCGTGGCATTGTGGAATGAGGGAGGAAAAATAAAAGGGTTTTCGGGTTGGCTAAGGGAGAAGGGGAGTGCTGGAAGGTGTGGAGGAATGAGAAGGGGAGAAATCCTATTTATAGGAATTTCGGGGTAGGTCACGCCCCCCTGTCATGCCCGTGATAGGGGGTGTGACAAGCACAGGTCAAACGATGATAGAACCGAGGCTTCCTGCCTAAGATGCACGGGACATGCCCAACATCACACCCATGACTTCCAGAGTCACGGCCGTGCTGCTAGGCGTGTTAGAGTATCCAAGAGAGGCACGCGGGAACCCGAGGAGCTGGCCTCAGATTCTGCTATCATGCCCCAGTGTCACACCCGTGACTCGGGGGCATGATGGCCAAATTGAACTCACCGCAGGGAATCCAAGGCAGGCCTGGTCAATGCCTAGGATACCCGCGACACGGGTATGACACGCCCGTGACCAACTTTGGTCATGCCCATGTCATGCCCAAAAGACGATTTGTCAGACTACGCACGAAACCATCCGCGGGTTTCGTGATAAAGGCAAGACATGCCGTTGACACGGGCGTGACGATCCGGTCAAATAAACTTGAATAAAATAAAAGTTACCGACTTGAAAAATGACGTAGACTTGACGTTCGTCCTCGACCAATTGTCATGCATCGAAGCCCTTCAAAGCTGTGAAAACTCATCAAGAAAATTATAAAAAAATAAAAAGAACGGATAACCATGGGATGCCTCCCACGAGCGCTTTGTTTATGGTCGGTGAGCTCGACCATAGTGATGCGCTTACTATGGGTTCGACACCATTATGTTGTCTAATTGTGCGTTAATATTATCACTGGAAATAAATAATTTTAGGCGGTGCCCATTTACTTTAAATTCGCCTCCTTCTGGGTGCGAAATAAGCACCGTCATGTAGGGCCAAACCTCCTTTACGACAAAGGGGCCGGACCAAAGAGACTTAAGCTTACCCGGAAATAAGCGCAAGCGTGAGTTATAAAGAAGGACTTGGTCCCCCGGTTGGAAGTCCTTTGGGTGCTTAATTTTTCTATCATGATAAAATTTGGTGCGCTCCTTATAGAGTTTGTTATTCTCATAAGCGAGGGAGCGCCACTCATCGAGCTCGTTAAGTTGGAATTTACGGAGCTCGGAGGACAAATTTTCATCAAGATTTAAAAATTTAAGTGCCCAAAAGGCACGATGTTCAAGCTCAACCGGTAAATGGCATGCTTTCCGATAGACCAATCGATACGGCGTACAACTGATAGCAGTTTTGTACTCGGTCCGATAAGCCCATAGAGCATCATCAAGCTTGACCGACCAATCCTTCCAACTAGTAGAAACCGTTTTCTCTAAAATACGTTTGATTTCATGGTTAACTACTTCTACCTGGCCACTTGTTTGAGGGTGATAGGGGCTGACTAACCTATGTGTAACACCGTATTTAGATAAAATCTTAGCGAATTGTGCGTTACAAAAGTGGGTGCCCCTGTCACTAACTATTGCTCGCGGTGCTCCAAATTGTGAAAATAGTTTTTTAAGAAATCGGGTCATGACTCAGGCTTCATTAGTGGGAAGGGCTTGCGCTTCCGCCCACCGTGACACGTAATCGACCACTACCAAAATATATTTATTTCCAAAAGACATTGGTAGCGGTCCAACAAAGTCGATCCCCAATAAATAAAAAATTTCTATTTCAAAAAATGAATTTAATGGCATTTCATCACGGCGGGAAATATTACCTGCGCGTTGGCATTGTTCACAATGACTTACATGGGCGTGAGCATCCTTGAAGATGCTTGGCCAATAGAAGCCTGCTTCAAGTACCTTCCGTGATGTAGGGGTGTCCGGAATCGGAGACCTCCACGAAGCTAACGCTCTATCTACGCACTGCACGTCGTAGATCTACCGCACCTACACAACACCTATCGCCCACAATAGTTTCTCGTCGCAGTAACGCAACACAAATAACAAGGGAGGAATGGTCGACTCAAAAACAACGATCGGAAATTTGAGTCGGAATATTCCCCAAGAAAACACAAAGGTTGCCACTCCTTTTTGAGAGCAAGACCAAGGCTATAGGCCAAGATCCGCTCAGGCAAATAGGATCCACCCGATCCGGAATTAAAAAGCCTAGAAACGACAATTTCGATCCAAAACTTGCAGCGATTAAATTAATTTTCCGGAGAAAACGAGTGCAAAACCACCACAACTAAAGAAGAGAATCACATAAGGGAGAGGGAAGAGATTACCCAACTGGAAAGCTTTTCACACAAGATAACTGTGGGAGAGTCACTCTCTCCACGGATCCACCGGCGTCACACCGAAAGGTTTGCAACCTTCTTCCAAGGAGTCGCACCAAAGGTAGCCGCACCGGAGTCGCACCGAACGGATGGAGGGAGCAAGGGGGGCGGCGGCTTCACACCATAAGCAAGGGCGGCGGCGGCTTGGAGAGGTCTCCTCTTGGCCGAAATTCTCAAGGGGAATTTAGGTTAAAATCTTGTCTAATTATCTCATAAGAAAGCCTCCTTATATAGGAGTTACAAACAAGCCTTAACCATTCATGATGGAGATGTAATCTCATCCATCCGAATGGCTAAATGCACACCAACATTAAAATTGTTCAAAATTAAAAATAACAAAACATGCAATGAATATAAAATTAATTATCACGTAAACATAGGATAATTTTATATTCCAAATATAAAATAGAGTTCAAGAAAATGAAATAAATAAGGCTAATTCTTTGCAGTGGCTGTAGCACGCCGTGGGTGGAAGTTGTAGCGTAGCCTTCCGTTAGCGTTATCGTGCCGCCTCACGTACTTGACTTGTATTGCCTTATCAACCGGATCATCATAAGTATCGTCAGGCTCGTCTTCAAATGGTGGAGGAGGGGGCATGCCATCAATCCTCCCCCGCTCAAATGCATGCATCTCCGTTCCGTAGTCCAAGCGATAGCGGTGAAGAAGAGCGGTATCCAAATTTTGCAGCTCCATCTCGAGTACCCAAGAGTCATCCGAAGGGGGGAGATCACGCCAACAGATGAGAAAGCGGTGGGTGTCGCCATCAGCAGTGGTAACAGGCTCAGCAGCAAGCATCATCTCTGGAGTGGAGAACATCCGTGGAAACCTGGGGAACATATTAGCAGTAGGCAGGAAGGAAGGCAACTTACCATCCGATGATATACCTGTGGGGACCGAAAGAGAGAGATCATCCGTACTACCACTCCCCAACCCATGAGAATTTAGAGTGGGAGAAGAAGACGACAAAGAAATCAACTCTTGTGGTGGTGACACAAACATCGTTAAATATGAAATGTTAAAAATGGGGGAGATACCCCAATCAGCAGGCAAGTCCAAAACGAAAGCGTTGCCACCTAACTTCTTAACAATCCAAAAAGGGCCGGCGCGTTTTGGTGCTAACTTTTTAACGGTGCCAGTTGGCAAGCGTTCGGGAACCAAACAGACTAAAACTAGATCGCCAATTTTGAAGTTTGATACTCTCCAATGTAAATTAGCGTGCGCTTGATAAGAGTCGTATTTCGTAGTCAAGGTGGCCCGTATACGTGCGCGTTAATCATGGATGTGCTGGGCAAAGGATTGTGCAAACTGACTTGCCTTGTACGTGGGGGGCAACGACACCAAGTCAAGCGACACAGGAGCCTTATACCTGTGGAAAATCTCATTCGGAGACAGACCCGTATACCTATTCTTGGAATTATTGTAGGCTAATTGGGCATGGGGAAGGAGAAGATCCCAAGTTCTCTTGTGATCACTCACAAGGCATCGTAACAAATTTCCTAAGCTCTGATTAACCACTTCCATCTGCCCATCAGTTTGGGGATGATAGGCGGAGGAAAACAATAATTTTGTTCCCATTAATATCCAAAGAGTTTTCCAAAAATAATTAGTGAATTTTACGTCCCTATCCGATACTATGTTCTGTGGCACTCCACGGTGACTAACTGAAAGTCCACCTAGTGTCAACAAAGTTCACCTATGGGGGGGAATAGGTGACGAGCAATGCTTTTGCGGAATTTACGAATGTACCTGCACAATAAAAATAAAAAGCACAGCACACAGAATACACAGGCAATGTATAGTGGTTCCACGACATGGGTACATCCACTTTCCCCCTTCGACCTATCTCCCAACAAGGGACGACTCGGTCACTTCTCCAACAGGATTGAAATCCAATCCTTGCACTAACGGAAGGAACCCTTCCACACGTAGGAGTCAACACTCCCACAAACCGGGTTGCACCCAACCCTTACAACACGGAACAATCGTTCCTTTACAACAAAAGTAAAATAGAATGTACACGAGATACAAACTTCGTTTGGAGACTACGGTGTTCCTCTTCGTTCGACGACGTGTTCGTGAAGTCAACGAAGTGTCTACAACCTTGGTATCTCTTGGAAAGGATCTCCCCGGAACTGGCGGCGGCAAGACGAGCGGAGACTTGCTTCGGGATCGGCGGCTATGATGATGAGTGGCTGCTGAACTTAGAGATCCAATCTTCGTAGCGAAGCTAGCTTGGTCTTCCAACGGTCACACGAGGATCGGTCGTCTCGATCGATTCAGACGGGGAAGTTATTCCCGATCAACAAATCGAGAGACAAGAGATCTTTGGATAGACACGTGAGACTCAAAGCTTTGCTAAGCTTCTGTCGCCGGAGATCGAGAGGAAACGCGATCAACAGCGGCGTCCAAATAGCGCGAGCGGCGACGGCGGCGGAGGAGCGATTTCGCGATTTTAGGGTTTTCTCTTGCTCGGCTTCTTTCTGTCTGAGTATTCCGTTCAAAATACCCGAATATATATACTGTATACAACTTGAATAAGACCGTTGTGGGACCCACATGAAGAATCCCAAAGTCCCGGTCCAGAACATTGACAGCGGCAGAATCCGGTTCAGGAAGATCCAGAAAAAAGCCCAAGTCAAAATCGACGAGAATCGAAAGTGATTCTCGCCGAGTCGCCGAGAATCAAAGGTTATTCTCGACGATTCAGCGAGAATCAAGGATGATTCTCGTCAAATTTGCCTTGGTTGCACGCACTACTTAAGGCCAGGTCGAGACGCCGAGAATCAACCAGTGATTCTCGACGATTCGACGAGAATCACTAGTGATTCTCGCCGAATCGGCGAGAATCACTTGGTGATTCTCGTCGATTCTTACTTAGAAGCAGAGGTGCTCGCTTAGAAGTGGCTGGATCGAGTTCGGCGAGAATCAACCACTGATTATCGACGAATCGGCGAGAATCACTTGGTGATTCTCGTCGATTTACACTTAGACGAATTTTCGTCTTTCCACCCATGAGGTGATCCTTGACCCATCCTTGCTCCTTGTCTGCTCCTGCATAGTTATAGCCATGTGCTTGAAAGTAAGTGCACTCCAATAGAGAGAGTACACGTAGGCCAACACACTGATCTGCTCAACGAGGTATTACGTCGTGCAGACCCGTGTATATTGACCTACTGCACCCTGACATTGGTGTGCACTTAGCGTGGAAGAACTGCAAGCACAACTTGAAAGAGTTTATCAAATACATTGTCTATTGACCTTAGCTTGTCCAGGAGCTTCTTCAAATCAGGTACATTGTGGATACAATACCCAACAATCTCCCCCTATTTGAAGAAGCCTAAACCCTACAAGCTAAGGTGAATAGAGTATATGGGAATGAAAACCATAAACTTGAAATTGAGTTGAGTGAGTTATCAATACCAATTTCTTGGGCGCAAGCTTGGAAGCTTGGAGCGACCATAGCCTTAGCCGCGAGGGTAATCTCCCCCTTTTTGGCTTCTGCAAATCGGGGTCGGAGCATTGGACCCCTTGCTCCCCCTCAGTTCTTGCGTCTGTGCTCACACTTGAGGTCCTTGCTCCCCCTCAGATCGTGCACGAGCCTGGAGCTTCTGTAGTCTTCATTCCTCATAATTGAGCATCCCCAATTCAGTCTTGAAAAGATTGAACTTGGCCTCGTCTAAGGGCTTTGTGAATATATCAGCAATCTGCTTGTCCGTGGGGACATAACAGAGAGAGATGTCCTGGTTTTCCACGTGCTCCCGAATGAAGTGGTAGTGCACTTCAATATGCTTCATTCTGCTGTGCGAGACCAGATTGTTGGCAATGACAATTGCACTGGAGGAGTCGCAGTATAATGGTATGTCTTTGAACTGAAGGTCGTAGTCGGCTAACTGGTTTCTGATCCATAGGAGTTGTGTGCAACAGCTGCCTGCCGAGATGTATTCAGACTCTGCTGTGGAGGTTGCGACACAATTCTGTTTCTTGCTGTTCCATGAGATAAGCCTCCTGCCGAGGAATTGACACGTCCCGGAGGTGCTTTTCCTGTCATCTCTACTCCCTGCAAAATCAGCATCTGAAAAACCTATTAGCTCGACATCATTGTTTCTCGGGTACCACAAGCCAAGATTGGGAGTACCTTTAAGGTATCTAGAATTCGCTTTGCAGCGACATAGTGAGATTCCTTAGTGTTCACCTAATATCGGGCACAGACACATGTGGAGAACATGATATCCGGTCTACTGGCAGTAAGGTAGAGCAGGGATCCAATGATACTTCTGTATTTGGTTTCATCGAAAGGTTTACCTTTCTCATCCTTATCCAGAGACATGGTGGATCCCATTGGAGTCCTCATAGAGGTTGCACTCTCCATACCGAATTTCTTAAGGAGTTCATTTGTGAACTTCGTCTGAGAGATGAAGATTCCATCCTCAGATTGTTTCACTTGAAGTCCTAAGAAATACTTGAGCTCTCCCATACTGCTCATTTCAAACTTTCCTTGCATAAGTTTAGAAAACTTTTTGCAAAGATTGTTGTCCGTTGAGCCGAATATTATGTCATCGATATAGATTTGCACTAGCAAAATCTTGCCTTTGACTTCCCTGAGAAACAATGTTTTATGTATTTTACCTCTAGAGAACTTGTTCTCAAGAAGAAAACTAGATAAAGTCTCATACCAAGCTCGTGGAGCTTGTTTCAACCCATATAAGGCTTTATTAAGAAAATAAACCTGATTAGGATAAGTAGGATCGACAAAACCTGGGGGTTGAGCGATGTATACTTCCTCTTTCAGGTCTCCGTTCAAGAATGCTGATTTCACATCCATTTGATAAACTGTGAATCCTTTGTGTGAAGCATACGCCAGGAACAATCTGATTGCCTCGAGCCTTGCTACTGGTGCGAAGGTCTGGTCGAAGTCAATCCCCTCCTCCTGTCTGTAACCTTGAGCCACCAGCCTTGCCTTGTTCTTTATGATGACACCATGTTCATCCAGCTTGTTTCTGAAGATCCACTTGGTGCCAATCACATTCTGCTTGTATGGTCTGGGAACTAGCGTCCAAACGTTGCAACGTTCGAATTGATGTAGTTCATCTTGCATGGCCAGAATCCATGCCGCATCCTTGTTCGCCTCGTCGAACTTCTTTGGCTCAACCTGTGACAGGAAGCTAAGATGCAATACTTCGTTAATAGTACCTCTTCGAGTTCTGACACCGACACGAGGATCTCCGATGATCTGATCTCTAGGATGATCCCTCACGTGCCGGAGCTCTAGAAGTCTGGCGTCTGGAGCTTCAACTACTTCTTGGGCTTCTCTTTCTTCCAAGAGATTTGTTCCATTTTGATCTTCAACATTTTAAGATGACGTGGAGGTGGAGACTTTGACGTACTTAGGAGTGTCATCTTTAGCGGTCTCATCCAGACTCAGCTGTTCCAGTCGTGCACCTGCATCTTCAAGAATACCACTGGAAGAGTTGCTGTTAAGCAAACTTCCTTCATCAAATACAACATTTATTGATTCTTCTACCACTAGGGTCTTCTTATTGAAGACCCTATATGCCCGACTGTGGGAACTATAGCACATGAATATGCCTTCGAAGCATTTTTCACCAAATTTAGTACGCGGGTACTTCCCATTATTCAGTACATAGCATCTGCAACCAAAAATCCTCAAGTAGGACATGGTTGGTTTCCTGCCTTTCAGTAGCTCGTAAGGCGTCTTACGATGATGCTTGTTGATCAATGCTCGGTTTTGTACATGACAAGCTGTATTGATAGCCTCTGCCCAGAAGTATTCCGGGAGAGAAGCGTCTTTCAACATTGTCGTGCAGGCTTCAATGAGAGTTCTATTTCTCCTCTCCGCAACTCCATTTTGCTGAGGAGTGCGCGGAGAGGAAAACTCATGAAAGATACCTTGTTCTTCACAAAAATCTGTCATAGCACCAGATTCAAGTTCTGTTCCATGGTCACTTCTGATTTTGACCACAGAGCAGTTAAATTCGTTCTGAACCTGCTTGACAAAACTAGTGAAGATGTCAAACGTATCTGACTTTCGTTTCAAAAAGAACACCCAAGTAAACCGAGAATGATCATCAACTATCACTAGCGTATAGGACTTGCCTCCCAAGCTATGAACTTGCATTGGACCAAACAAGTCCATATGTAAAAGGTAAAGACATCGGGAAGAGTCTTTGTCTGCAATGCTCTTAAAGGTAGCCCGAGTCTGTTTGCCCATCTGGCATGCAGGACAGGGGCTATCTTTGATGCACTTGATACTGGGAGCATCCCTTACTAAGTTCTTAGAAAACAACATACTAATTGTCTTGAAATTAATATGTGTCAATCTCTTGTGCCATTGTTCACACAGAGATGCACTGCCTGTTGCTACAAGGCATACGGGGGTAGAGGAATCTAAACTGAGAAAATCTAAGCAGAAGATATTTCTGCTCCTAATGCCTGATAATACCGTCTCAGAAGAGGTACGTGAAATTATCAGACATTTATCCTTGCAGAACTTAACGTCATAACCTTTATCACATAACTGACTTACACTGATCAGGTTATGGTTTAACCCTTCAACATAAGCCACGTCGGTGATAGTGATTATACCGTTGGAAATCATACCGTAACCTCTGGTGACTCCACGATCTGACCCTCCAAAGATGACTTTGGGTCCATTCTCCACTGGAGTGTAATCACGCAGCAGGCTTCTTGTCCCAGTCATATGCCGGGAGCATCCACTGTCCAAATACCAGATCGGCATTTTGGTGGACTTTGGACATACCTGCAAAACAAAATTAATTTGCCTTAGGAACCCAATCGAACTTGGGTCCTAGATTCCTGGTTAGCACACTACCCCTCGGTTGGTTAACCCTACGAGTAGTCGGCCTCGCAATTGCTAACATGGGGAGTCTCGTAATGCCTTGGATTAAACCAACAATCCACGACAAAGTGACCGACTTTGCCACAGCACCAATAGTCGAATCTGTTGTACCTCTTCCTAGGCTCCTGCCTTACCCTGGGAACGGTGGGTATAGCTGGGGCCTTGGATCTGGAGGAGCAGGCCTCATGGTGACAGCAGTCACATGACTTCGTCACCTTCTGTATAACAGGCTTGGCTTTTGGTGCCTGCTTTCCATTATGGCCGCTGGAGAACGGACCATAATTGCCCATGTGGATTTCCTCATAAGGTGCCTTGAATGCACTCTCACCGAAGTTCCGGGGAAAGGTCCAACCGTCATATCGGCTCTTTGGCTTTGCAACCGAGGGCCGGAAATGATGGTCAAATGTTGACTCAAAGTCATGTGGGTTGCAAGGAAAGCCAGGCTTTCTGAACGCAACAGGACTAAGCGGATCCTTTCCCTTTTCATCAGCAGAGGCCTTCTTGGCGGCCTTATTCTTCCTCTGGTTCCTGTTTCTCCTGGAGGAGGAACCAGATACCCCTACATGCCCCAAGCCAGCTCCTTTGGCCTGAGCAGAGAAGGTATCAACAACTGGAAGAACTGTTTTTGGCATAGAGAAGCTCTTGACGATCTTCCTTTCTGCCGCAAGTTGTTCTTCCAACTTGTCGACTTCCTCCTGCTTAAGATCAAGGAGCTTCAGAGACTCTGAATGCTTTGAGGTCAGGTCAAGGTGCTCCTGTCGGAGAGAGATCAAACTGGTGACCTCTTCCCTTAGGGAAACACACTCACCCTTAAGGAATTTTACTTCCTTTTTCTCAGCCTTCAATCTCTTTCGGCACTCCTCGAAAGTGTTGAGCAGAAGCTCATACTTCTCGAGGAGCTCAGCTTCACGGGCCGAAAGGCTATCCTCAGGTTCATCATCCTGAGATTCAGGATCAGAGTCGGAGTCGGAGAGAGGGGTGTGAGCTTTTACCTTCCCAGTAAACGGGGAGCATTCTCCTTCTGAGTCAGAGCGACCCACCAGCCCGAAGTAGGCTTCCTCATCATCACTGGAGTCTGAGGAATCGGACTCACTCAGTGTCTTTGGCCTTTTGGCGATGTAGCTCTGCTCCTTCTTCTTATCTCTAGAGGATTTGTGCTCCTCTTCTTTCCCTTTTTCTCTCTTGCCTTGATAGCAGTCGGCCACGACGTGTCCTGGCTTATTGCATCCAAAGCAAATAATGTCAGTGGAGCGATGTTTGTTCGGTCTAGATACATACCTATCAGAAGAATAATTTTTATTCTGATGCCTGGGGGAGGAGCCGTCTCTCTTTCTTTGATTCCTCATCTTGAGGAACTTCTTGAACTCTCGAGTGATGAGGGAGAAATCCTCCTCCGACAGCTCTGAGCTGGAGGAGCATGGCTCGGAGTCCTCCTCCTCATCCTTTTTCCTGGCACGGTATGAAACCACACCCTTGCATTTTCTGGAGTGACTGGCTTTTAGAGCCACAATCTTTTCTTTGGCTGCCGCCTTCTCTGCTTCTTCTTCTGCTTTTCTGGTGTTCAGCTGAAGCTCATAGGACATCAGCTTTCCAAACAGAATTTGTGGATCAGTTTCTGCTAGTCTGCCAAATTCACTGATGACGTAGATATTTGTGTCCCATTCCTTAGTAAGGGACCTAAGAAATTTGTCATTGCGTTCACCATTAGTGAACACTCTTCCGTAGCCCTTGAGGGCGTTGACAATCTTTAGGAAGTTCTCGTAGGTGACTCCGATCTCTTCCTTAGGACCTTGTCTGAAGGCCTCATATTTTTGGTTCAGGAGGGATCTCCGATCATCCCTCACTTCATCCGTGCCCTCCATTAGGATGATCAGGCACTGCCAGATCTCCTGTGCTGTCCTGCAGTTGCTGAAGTTTTGCATCATTGAGTCATTGATGACTAGTTTTAGTCATCCTTTTTAGGGGTAATTTAGTATTCAAAATGCCTAATTTTATTTATATTTTATGTTCGTTATTTCATGTTTTAATGTTTCTTTAAAATATTTTAATTCCTAGTGTTATTAGAGTTTTGATATAAAATTCTATATAGTCTTACTATATGTGTTATGTTATTATATATTATGTTATGTTATGATACGTTTTAATTTTAAGGTTGTAATGTTTTTATTATTGTGTTTAAAAATCTTGTTTTAACTTTAACTTTGTTATGTTATGTTTTTAAATCTATATAGTATTGTGTTATGTTATGTTATATTTTAACTTTGTTATGACTAATCCATGTTTTGTTTTGTTTTATTTATAGGTTCAAAGCCCACATGGTGCATCCACAATTTACATGGCCGGCCTCTTCCCAAGTTCATGGTGCAGCCCTCTAGCTCAAACCCGAGCCCATGCAGCCCTCAAGCTCAAACCCGGCCACCCATCTCCAACAAACATGCAGCCCAAAGCAGCCCCATGCAGCCCCTCCCTCAAGAGCAGCCCACCTAGCCTCTACCCGAGCCCCCTATGCAGCCCAAGCAGCCTACCCGAGACCCTTAAACAGCCCATTTAAGCCCACATGGCCGGCCACCTTTTAATCAATTACATGCATGTTTTCTTTCTCTCTCCCTTCCATTTATTGCATGCATGCACTCATGCTTGGCCGGCCCCTCTCCTCTCTCCCCCCTTTTATTATTTTCTCCTCCATTTATTCCTCATGCATCCCCCACTCATCCTTTCTCTCTTATTAATTTCTCTATCCATGCACCTTGCCACCAATACATTGAACCCACCTCCTCTTTCTTCCACCAAATTAAATAATGTGCATGCATCTTCTCCATCCAACTTGGCCGGCCACCCCCCTTGCCCCCTCTTCTTCTTTCCATTCTAGAATCTTCCCTCCTCATCTATAAAAGGCACCATGGTCTCATGCTTTGGAGAGTTGGATTTTGGAGAGAAAGTGAAGTTCTAGTTCAAGAGAGTGCTTTCTTTTTGCTTACATGTTGTTAAGTCTTTATTAGTGTAATCTTTTCTTTTCAATTAGTGCAAGTTTTCCTTATAGCCTAATCTAGTCTTTTTAATATCTTGTACACTCTTTTTATTTGCAAGTAATGAAATTCTCTTCTATTTGTTTCGTTGTTTCTTTTTGCAATATGCGTAGCTAATCTTCTTTTAGCATTTGATCATGAGGATCCATGATTTGAAATGAGAATTATTTTTATTTCATAGTTTTATTTTTGCGTAATTCTACTCGGTCCTTCTTTGATTTATTTTGCGTCGACTCCGTATTTCCGGTATACGGTAGTAGGCTTATGATCTCATATTCGAGTAGCCGAGAGGCTCGTGGATGTGAAAGATCACTCATAGAAGGAAGGAGTTGAACGCAACCCTAGAGATAGGACGACGTAAATCCTCCGGATTGGAGTCAAATCCAATAGTGCGGATCACCTCGATAATGCAACTTTAGGCTTTTTCGGTTTGTAAAGAGATTTCGATCGAAGAGTCTATAAGTTAGGAGACCTAATGCTCTAGCGAGATTTTGTCTTATTTTCGGATCCGTCACGGCCAAGTTGGATTTGCAAATTTAAAACTATGCCCTTTTATTTTCTCGTTTCATTTCATGGTGAATCAATGATCGAATGCTAGCCTTTTTTATATAAGTTTTCGTCTCGCAATTTATCGTTCCTTTTGCTTCTTAAAAAATTCTCAAATCCCTTTAATTTTCCGGTAGGATAATAGTTAGAGCGCGAGTAGAAGTACTTGACAACCCCGTGTTTAAATACGACCTTGGTACTACAATTCGACAGGTACGCTTGCCTGTTCGGATTTTGGCCCACCAAGTTTTTGGCGCCGTTGCCGGGGAGCTTTCTTCGTCAATATTTTGAAAACGCTTGCGCTATTACTTCTCCAAAAAAATAAAAAAAAACAATTATTATAATTTATTATAATCAACCCACCTCATTTTAATTTCTACCCCACCTAAAATCTCTCGAAAAGGGTAAGGGGCTTTAAGCGCCACCATTTTACCTAGTACCGGGCGAACCCTTCACCGGGTAGTCCTCGGGAAGTTCGAGAGCCAAGCCGTAAAAAAGTCTATTTTCAAAAAAAATCCAAAACAAAATTTTTTTTTCCTTTCTTTTCCTCCTTTTCTTTCTTTTCCAAGCTTTCATTCTCATCTTCCCTCGTTTTCTTTACTAGTGCATGACCCGAGCGAATCCGTCGCTACTTGTTGATTTGGACCCAGAAATCGAACGCTCCTTTCGGAGACAACTACGATTCGGGGCTTCCACTTCTCAAACAACGGTTGAGGATTCCTTCGGGGATTGTAATTATTCTGAAATAGGAGATCCCAACCCAGGAATGGCTCAGCAAAGGACTATGTCCGATTATGCTCGACCCAACCTGGAGGGGACTGAAACAAGTATTGTTCGACCTGCAATCGCGAACAATAACTTTGAGCTTAAGCCTAGCATCATACAAATGGTGCAGCAATATGTACAGTTCGACGGATTACAAGATGAAGATCCGAACTTGCATATTGCAAATTTTCTTGAAATCTGTGACACCTTCAAAATAAATGGTGTCTCAGATGATGCTATAAGGCTAAGACTCTTCCCCTTCTCCTTAAGAACTAAAGCCAAACAGTGGTTGAGTTCTCTTCCAAGAGGCTCAATCACTACTTGGAATATTTTAACTGAAAAATTTCTTGCTCGTTATTTTCCCCCCGCCAAAACTGCTAAGCTTCGAAATGATATCACTTCTTATTCTCAAATTGCTTCTGAGACCCTCTATGACACTTGGGAGAGGTTCAAAGAACTTTTGAGAAGATGCCCTCATCATGCTCTGCCTGTATGGTTACAGGTTCAGACATTTTACAATGGGCTAAACCAAGAGACAAAGCAAATGATAGATGCCGCTTCCGCTGGTTCTTTAGACCGCAAAACTCCGGAAGCCGCTCTTGAGCTTATCGAGGACATGGCGATGAACACTTATCAGTGGAATTCGTCCAGGTCTCGCCCATCTAAACCTGCAGGTATCTATGAAGTGGATTCGGTTTCGCAACTGGCGCTACAAGTGGAAATGTTAAACAAGAAAATTTCGGAGATGACTGCTTCCTCCGCCGCTAAGGTATATGAAAATGTGAATGCTGCTGCTGCCGAGCAGGTGGATTATCTGGGGAACATACCCAGGCCTGCTCAAAATAATTCTGCAAACAATTTTTCTGCTTTTACGAATTTTTCTTCTCCGCCTGGTTTTTCTTCTTCTTCTAATTCTTATCACCCCGGATGGCGTAATCATCCAAATTTCTCGTGGAGTAATAACGCTAACGCCATACGCCCACCGCACGATTTTACACCACCACCACCTCCGCAACAAAATTTTCAAAAACCTTCCCCTTTGGAAGAGATCCTCGCTAAATATATAAGCTCGAACGATGCCACTATTAGAAGTTTAACAGGATCAATGAAAAACTTAGAAAATCAAGTCGGCCAACTCGCTAAGGCCTTTTCCGAGAGACCACCTGGAACTCTTCCCTCGAACACTGAGCCTAACCCAAGGGAACACGCAAATGCAATTTCCCTTCGGAGCGGTAAAGTTGTTAACGAGCCCACCACAAGGGAAGAGCCAAAGGTGATTGTCCCTCCTGTTGTGGAAGAAATTACCCCTACGGAAAATGATAAAACAAATTTTGAAAATGAAAAATCTACTTTAGATAAAGAAAAAGATATTTCTATTTTTTCTAATAATGACGTTCAAAATGATGCTCCGCTTATCATAAAGGAATTTCCGCCACCCCCTTATCCGGCCCGACTTAGGCAAGAAAAATTAGATAATCAATATCAACGCTTTCTTGAAATATTTAAACAAATTCATATTAATTTACCATTTCATGAAGCGATTAGTCAAATGCCTAAGTACGCCAAATATCTCAAAGATTTATTAACGAACAAAACGAAATTAGAAAATTTATCGCATGTAACGTTAAATGAAGAATGCTCGGCGGTCGTTAAAAACTCTAATCTTCCTAAAAAGATAAACGATCCGGGTAGTTTTTCCATTCCGTGCGTTTTTGGTGATCTGTTCGTTAAACATGCGTTAGCGGATCTAGGAGCGAGCATAAATCTGATGCCCTTTTCTTTATTCAAAAAGCTAGGACTAGGCACTCTTAGCCCTACAAGAATGAGTATCCAGTTAGCCGATAGGTCTATCAAGTATCCACTAGGTATCGTTGAGGACGTGCTAGTAAAGGTCGACAAATTCATCTTCCCGGTGGATTTTGTCATTCTTGATATTGAAGAGGACGTCGAGGTCCCTCTTATCCTTGGACGACCATTTCTAGCCACCTCTCGAGCGGTTATAGACGTTAGTAACGGGAAGTTGTTTTTACGTGTGGGAGATGATGAGGTCACATTTTCAATTAATTAATCAATGAAAAATTCCTTACAAAATGATGACTCATGCTTCTTTATTGATGTTTTAAATGAAGATTCTTCCCTTTCCCTTTCCAACATCTCTTCAAATGAATTTTCCTCTTCTTTTTCTGAAATTTCTTCACATGATTTTGAAAACACGATTATGTCCGCAAAAATAAATTTTGAAAATGATTCTGTCTTTGGTAGAAGTAAGTATGAAAGTCTTGTTTTTGAAAAAGATAAGAATTTGAAAAACTCTTATAATGAGCCACCCCATCTGGATTTAAAACCACTCCCTGATCATCTAAAATATGCCTTTCTTGAAAAAATTCTAAGTTGCCCGTTATAATCTCGGCCTATTTATCTCAATCCGAAAATGATCAGTTGATCGAAGTACTACAAAAGCATCGCCGAGCTATAGCGTGGCAAATCTGTGATATTCCTGGCATAAGCCCCTCCTTCTGCACACACAAAATATTTTTTGACAATAATCCTAAGGGTGTAGTTCAACCACAACGTCGTCTTAATCCAAATATGAAAGAGGTTGTGAAGGAAGGGGTGCTTAAGTTATTAGATGCGGGGATAATTTATCTGATTTCCGATAGTCAGTGGGTGAGTCCGGTACAGGTTGTTCCTAAGAAGGGAGGGATTACGGTAGTACCAAATGAAAATAACGACTTAATTCCAACTAGGACGATAACGGGATGGAGGATGTGCATCGATTACCGTAAGCTAAACGATGCCACTCGAAAAGATCACTTCCCCCTCCCCTTTATCGATCAAATTCTAGAACGGTTGTCCGGGCACAATTTTTATTGCTTCCTCGATGGTCTCTCGGGATACTTTCAAATCCCTATCGCACCCGAGGACCAAGAGAAGACGACATTCACCTGCCCTTTCGGAACTTTTGCTTATCGTAGAATGCCTTTCGGACTATGCAACGCACCCGCCACCTTTCAGCGGTGTATGCTTGCCATTTTTGATAAATATGTAGAGAATATTATGGAAATCTTTATGGACGATTTTTCTGTTTTTGGCGACTCCTTTAATTTATGTTTAGAAAATTTGGAAAAAGTTTTACAACGCTGCGAAGAAACGAATCTAGTTTTAAATTGGGAGAAGTGCCACTTTATGGTACGTGAAGGTTTAGTACTTGGCCACAACATTTCCGCTAGGGGAATTGAAGTGGACAAGGCAAAAATTGAAGTAATTGAAAAGTTACCGCCGCCTACAAATATTAAAGCAATTAGAAGTTTTTTAGGGCATGCGGGTTTTTATCGACGATTCATTAAAAACTTTTCAAAAATTACTAAGCCTCTCACCCACCTTCTCGAAAAAGACACTCCTTTCGTTTTTGATGAATCATGTCTCGCGGCATTTGAATTAATTAAATCTAAACTTATAAATGCCCCTATTTTGATCGCCCCAGTTTGGGATTTACCTTTCGAAATCATGTGTGATGCGAGTAATCATGCGGTAGGTGCGGTTTTAGGTCAACGAATCGCTAAGAACTTTCATCCGATTTTCTACGCTAGTAAAACTCTCACGTCTGCGCAAGAAAACTACACCACGACGGAGAAAGAGCTCTTAGCGGTTATTTTTGCTTTTGATAAATTCCGACCGTATGTTACTCTTTCTAAGGTTATTGTTTTCACGGATCATTCCGCTCTGAAGTACCTCCTTTCTAAACCGGATGCCAAGCCGCGTCTTATCCGTTGGATCCTCTTACTTCAAGAATTCGACTTGGAGATTCGGGATAAGAAAGGAGCGGAAAACTTAGCAGCTGATCATCTCTCTCGTCTTGAAAATCCAAATCTAGATCTTTTAAATGAAACTTTTATTAATGATTCTTTTCCGGATGAGCGTCTTTTTACTATTTCTTCATCTCCTACCCCCTGGTTTGCCGATCTGGCCAATTATCTTGTGGCCCGGGTCCTCCCAAAAGAATACTCCACTCACCAAAAGAAGAAATTCTTTTCGGAGTTGAAGTATTATTTTTGGGAAGACCCATTTCTATTTCGCATTTGTACGGACCAGGTGGTTAGGAGATGTGTTTCACGGGAAGAGGGTCACCTAATTTTAAAACATGTTCATGAAGGTCCGACTGGCGGGCACTATCAAGCTAACCGCACCGCACACAAAGTACTTAGTGCTGGCTTCTATTGGCCAAGCATATTTAAAGATGCACAAATCTTTGTGGGCGGGTGCGATCGATGCCAGCGGACTGGAAATCTCTCAAATAAACATGAAATGGAACAAAACTACTTTCTCGAATGCGAAGTTTTTGATCTATGGGGCATAGACTTTGTCGGCCCATTTCCCTCCAGCTTAGGAAATAAATATATTCTAGTCGCAGTCGATTATGTTTCTAGGTGGGCAGAGGCCCAAGCTCTACCAAATAATGATGCTCGCGTTGTTGTCAAATTTTTTAAAAAATTATTTTCTCGCTTTGGTTTTCCTCGAGCGATCGTTAGTGATAGGGGAAGTCATTTTTGCAACGCTCAACTCACTAAGGCTTTAGCAAAATATGGCGTTACGCATAAATTATCCACCGCTTATCACCCCCAAACTAACGGTCAGGTCGAGGTAGTCAATCACGAACTTAAACGAATTTTGGAGAAAAACGTTTCTACTTCTCGTAAGGATTGGTCTTTAAAATTGGACGATGCTCTGTGGGCCTATCGGACAGCGTACAAGACCGCCATCGGTTGTACTCCTTTCCGATTAGTCTATGGAAAATCGTGTCATCTTCCGGTAGAAGTAGAACACCGTGCGTACTGGGCGTTAAAGTTTTTTAATTTCGATCCGCACTCGGTCGGCGAGCATAGAAAAAACCAACTAAATGAGCTTGACGAGTGGCGAGCGTACGCATACGAAAATAATAAAATTTACAAAGAACGCACGAAATTGTATCACGATAAGAACCTGCGCCACCCTAAAACTTTTAAACCAGGCGATCAAGTTCTTCTTTTTAATTCGCGTTTACGTCTCTTCCCGGGAAAGCTCAAATCTAGATGGTCCGGACCGTTCACGGTCAAGGATGTTTTTCCTTACGGCACTGTGCTACTTTCACACCCCGATAAGGGGGACTTTAAAGTTAATGGTCATAGACTTAAACTCTATTTCTCTAATGATTCTGTGACTCCTGCCAAGGAGAATCTTCTGTTTGATTCTTAGTTCTCTTATTTTCTGATGGACATTTTCGTTTTGGACTTATTATTTTTATTCTGTGACTCTTTTATTCGGACTTTAAATGATTGTAATAAAAAAAAAAAACATTATCGGGCATCTGCCCATGGACTCTATCTATGTTTTGCTTTTATTTTGCTCTTCCTACCGGAGGCCAATCAAGTCCATGTTCGTGGTCGCCGCTCCGCCGTTGCTGATATCAGATGGATCAAGTCATACCTGCTGACGATCAAGTACTCTAAAAAGCAAGCATGGGGGAGCGACATCCGCCTTCATCTCACGAACCCGGGGAAGTCCTGTTCTTTTTTATTATTTTTCCTGCATTTTTCTTTTTCTCTTCTTCTCAGTCCCCTTCTCTTTTTCTTTATGTTTTCTTCATTGAGGGCAATGAAGGATTTAAGCATGGGGGGGTCTAGTTTCTTTTGTCTTTTCCTTTTTGTTCTTCTTCTTTCAAAAAAAAAAACAAAATTATGTTTTATATTAGTATAGTATTTTATGTCATCAAAATCTAAAATCCAAAAAATTATAAAATATAAAACCCAAAAAAAATTAGAAAAACAAAAATAAAAAAAATTGTTCTAAAATCTATTTGAAAAACAAAACCTAAAATTATTTTCTATCTTTATTTTTATGTTTCTTCTAGTGATGTGTAGGCCCGTGCGGTTCCTTAGTTCTATTTAGATTTCTTTGAATAGGTTTTCTAAATTTATCAGTTTAACATAGCTTAGTTTACTAGTTTTTTTTCTTAAATATAGGCATCCGATTTTTACGTTTTAAGTTAGCAATTTGTAGTTATGTCTTTTTATTCGGTTAGTTGCTTACGAATGGTTGCTAGGTATCATTAGCTCTTTTTCATTTGCGAGGTAGTCTTTATTGGTGTCTAGAACTTGTACCAAGCTACTCTCGAAGCATTTGCGCCGTTTTTACGTTCTTTAGAAATGATTTAGGCCACCATTTGAATAGTTTGAGCTTTTCATGCCCACCAAAAACAAAACCCTTGCAAAACAATTTTGGGCCTTTTCCTTATTTTCTTTGTTTTTAGCTCCACCTTTCATTTCATTATGTTCACCAAAGCCAAATATCTTTCCTATTTTTGCACTATAAATTTGAGCTTAAAAATTATTTTTGTGGGAAGGATATTATTTTTGAAATGATTAGGAAATTCTCAAGCTCATTTTTTGGAGCTTTCTTATCAAATGTTATTCAAAAGAAAAAAATTGAGAAAGAAAAAAATATATCATTACAAAATCAGAAAAAAAAGCAAAAAAAATGATGAATGCAAAAAGTTTATGTTTGGCCAAATTTAGAAAAGAAAATTTCATGGCCTTGTTTTTGTAGTTTCATATTGGAGAAATGACATACTTGTTATTTCTCATCTTTTTTTATGCTATTATTTATTTTTGAGCTCACCTTGGTTTAGTGCCTAAAACCTTCATGTTTATCTTTGATTCCACTTCCTAATCATTTACCTAAGCCAAGTTTTAATGCCTAGTAGAAGTCCTAATGATCTTAGAACTTAATTTCGCGTAGTGGAGAAAGTGTGAACGTACAAGCCTATGGCCACCATCATTGATGGATTTCTTTGGAGGTTATCTTGGAATGTCTTAGGGTTAATGTTTATCTAGCAACCTAGTAGTTTGTTAATGCGCCGTTTATTTAGAACCTCTACTTTTTGTTGTCCTTATTTTCATTTATTTTAGATGCCTTGTTTTTAAGATTTAGAAATGTGTAGACTTTTCTTATGTTCTAATGATATTTTTAGGTCTCCACTTTCAAGTTTTCTACTGTGCACTTCTCACCCCACTAGTTGTTAACATAGGAATTAGGATAGTTTAATTTTTCATGTTTTGTTTTTCTTAATTATGAAACCTAAATTAGCTTTGTTTATTTTCTATTTCCTACCCTAGTTTTTATTTCTATTTGCTTGAGGGCAAGCAAATGTCTAAGCATGGGGGAATTTGATGACTAGTTTTAGTCATCCTTTTTAGGGGTAATTTAGTATT
Source organism: Platanthera guangdongensis (assembly GCA_039583875.1). Lineage (NCBI taxonomy): Eukaryota > Viridiplantae > Streptophyta > Magnoliopsida > Asparagales > Orchidaceae > Platanthera > Platanthera guangdongensis. Next base: position 36,069,262 of record CM077149.1, on the reverse strand, counting down.
CAAAATGCCTAATTTTATTTATATTTTATGTTCGTTATTTCATGTTTTAATGTTTCTTTAAAATATTTTAATTCCTAGTGTTATTAGAGTTTTGATATAAAATTCTATATAGTCTTACTATATGTGTTATGTTATTATATATTATGTTATGTTATGATACGTTTTAATTTTAAGGTTGTAATATTTTTATTATTGTGTTTAAAAATCTTGTTTTAACTTTAACTTTGTTATGTTATGTTTTTAAATCTATATAGTATTGTGTTATGTTATGTTATATTTTAACTTTGTTATGACTAATCCATGTTTTGTTTTGTTTTATTTATAGGTTCAAAGCCCACATGGTGCATCCACAATTTACATGGCCGGCCTCTTCCCAAGTTCATGGTGCAGCCCTCTAGCTCAAACCCGAGCCCATGCAGCCCTCAAGCTCAAACCCGGCCACCCATCTCCAACAAACATGCAGCCCAAAGCAGCCCCATGCAGCCCCTCCCTCAAGAGCAGCCCACCTAGCCTCTACCCGAGCCCAAGCAGCTCTCCTAGCCTCTACCCGAGCCCCCTATGCAGCCCAAGCAGCCTACCCGAGCCCCTTAAACAGCCCATTTAAGCCCATATGGCCGGCCACCTTTTAATCAATTACATGCATGTTTTCTTTCTCTCTCCCTTCCATTTATTGCATGCATGCACTCATGCTTGGCCGGCCCCTCTCCTCTCTCCCCCCTTTTATTATTTTCTCCTCCATTTATTCCTCATGCATCCCCCACTCATCCTTTCTCTCTTATTAATTTCTCTATCCATGCACCTTGCCACCAATACATTGAACCCACCTCCTCTTTCTTCCCCCAAATTTAATAATGTGCATGCATCTTCTCCATCCAACTTGGCCGGCCACCCCCCTTGCCCCCTCTTCTTCTTTCCATTCTAGAATCTTCCCTCCTCATCTATAAAAGGCACCATGGTCTCATGCTTTGGAGAGTTGGATTTTGGAGAGAAAGTGAAGTTCTAGTTCAAGAGAGTGCTTTCTTTTTGCTTACATGTTGTTAAGTCTTTATTAGTGTAATCTTTTCTTTTCAATTAGTGCAAGTTTTCCTTATAGCCTAATCTAGTCTTTTTAATATCTTGTACACTCTTTTTATTTGCAAGTAATGAAATTCTCTTCTATTTGTTTCGTTGTTTCTTTTTGCAATATGCGTAGCTAATCTTCTTTTAGCATTTGATCATGAGGATCCATGATTTGAAATGAGAATTATTTTTATTTCATAGTTTTATTTTTGCGTAATTCTACTCGGTCCTTCTTTGATTTATTTTGCGTCGACTCCGTATTTCCGGTATACGGTAGTAGGCTTATGATCTCATATTCGAGTAGCCGAGAGGCTCGTGGATGTGAAAGATCACTCAAAGAAGGAAGGAGTTGAACGCAACCCTAGAGATAGGACGACGTAAATCCTCCGGATTGGAGTCAAATCCAATAGTGCGGATCACCTCGATAATGCAACTTTAGGCTTTTTCGGTTTGTAAAGAGATTTCGATCGAAGAGTCTATAAGTTAGGAGACCTAATGCTCTAGCGAGATTTTGTCTTATTTTCGGATCCGTCACGGCCAAGTTGGATTTGCAAATTTAAAACTATGCCCTTTTATTTTCTCGTTTCATTTCATGGTGAATCAATGATCGAATGCTAGCCTTTTTTATATAAGTTTTCGTCTCGCAATTTATCGTTCCTTTTGCTTCTTAAAATATTCTCAAATCCCTTTAATTTTCCGGTAGGATAATAGTTAGAGCGCGAGTAGAAGTACTTGACAACCCCGTGTTTAAATACGACCTTGGTACTACAATTCGACAGGTACGCTTGCCTGTTCGGGTTTTGGCCCACCAGTCATCAACTGCGCTGACCAGAATGTTTCGTGCCTTCTTGTCAAGTCCCACTAGCACCATCTCGTCCTTGTCCATTTCAGAAAGTGTCTTCGGCACCTTCTTGGTGGGATCAATGGTGGAGGCCTTAGTGGGGACATAAGGTCCCTCCTCCACGATCATGAAGAGTCGACGATCAACTGCTTCCATGTAGAACCTGATCCTTTCCTTCCAGATAGGAAAGTTGAGCCTGGTGCACACTGGGATCTTGCCGGAGAACTTGAGCCCGTCCATAGTTGATGTTTGTCTTCTTCTTGACACTAGCGGCATGATTCAACTCAAGGTGTTAACCTTTTTGATGAGCAACCTGGCTTTGATACCACTTGAAAGTCCACCTAGTGTCAACAAAGTTCACCTATGGGGGGGGGGGAATAGGTGACGAGCAATGCTTTTGCGGAATTTACGAATGTACCTACACAATAAAAATAAAAAGCACAGCACACAGAATACACAGGCAATTTATAGTGGTTTCCCGACTTGGGTACATCCACTTTCCCCCTTCGACCTATCTCCCAACAAGGGACGACTCGGTCACTTCTCCAACAGGATTGAAATCCAATCCTTGCACTAACGGAAGGAACCCTTCCACACGTAGGAGTCAACACTCCCACAAACCGGGTTGCACCCAACCCTTACAACACGGAACAATCGTTCCTTTACAATAAAAGTAAAATAGAATGTACACGAGATACAAACTTCGTTTGGAGACTACGGTGTTCCTCTTCGTTCGACGACGTGTTCGTGAAGTCAACGAAGAGTCTACAACCTTGGTCTCTCTTGGAAAGGATCTCCCCGGAACCGGCGGCGGCAAGACGAGCGGCGACTTGCTTCGGGATCGGCGACTATGATGATGAGCGGCTGCTGAACTTAGAGATCCAATCTTCGTAGCGAAGCTAGCTTGGTATTCCAACGGTCACACGAGGATCGGTCGTCTCGATCGATTCGGACGGGGAAGTTATTCCCGATCAACAAATCGAGAGACAAGAGATCTCTGGATAGACACGTGAGACTCAAAGCTTTGCTAAGCTTCTGTCGCCGGAGATCGAGACGAAACGCGATCAACAGCGGCGTCCAAATAGCGCGAGCGGCGACGGCGGCGGAGGAGCGATTTCGCGATTTTAGGGTTTTCTCTTGCTCGGCTTCTTTCTGTCTGAGTATTCCGTTCAAAATACCCGAATATATATACTGTATACAACTTGAATAAGACCGTTGTGGGACCCACAAGAAGAATCCCAAAGTCCCGGTCCAGAACATTGACAGCGGCAGAATCCGGTTCAGGAAGATCCAGAAAAAAGCCCAAGTCAAAATCGACGAGAATCAAAAGTGATTCTCGCCAAGTCGCCGAGAATCAAAGGTGATTCTCGACGATTCGGCGAGAATCAAGGATGATTCTCGTCGAATTTGCCTTGGTTGCACGCACTGCTTAAGGCCAGGTCGAGACGCCGAGAATCAACCAGTGATTCTCGCCGAATCGGCGAGAATCACTTGGTGATTCTCGTCGATTCTTACTTAGAAGCAGAGGTGCTCGCTTAGAAGTGGCTGGATCGAGTTCGACGAGAATCAACCACTGATTCTCACCGAATCGGCGAGAATCACTTGGTGATTCTCGTCGATTTACACTTAGACGAATTTTCGTCTTTCCACCCATGAGGTGCTCCTTGACCCATCCTTGCTCCTTGTCTGCTCCTGCATAGTTATAGCCCTGTGCTTGAAAGTAAGTGCACTCCAATAGAGCGAGTACACGTAGGCCAACACACTGATCTGCTCAACGAGGGATTACGTCGTGCAGACCCGTGTATATTGACCTACTGCACCCTGACATTGGTGTGCACTTAGCGTGGAAGAACTGCAAGCACAACTTGAAAGAGTTTATCAAATACATTGTCTATTGACCTTAGCTTGTCCAGGAGCTTCTTCAAATCAGGTACATTGTGGATACAATACCCAACACTAACGACTTCTTTAAAATATAGTTTAGCAACGTGAGACGCATCGTTTGTCCTACTACACGGGATGAAATAAGCCATCTTTGAAAACCTATCTACAACTACAAAAACTGAGTCATGACGGCGTAGGGTAGTGGGGAGGCCTAGTACAAAATCCATACTAACATCTACCCAAGGCATGGAGGGAATAGGCAAGGGTTTATATAATCCTACGTTGGTTTTATTACCCTTAGACACCTGACACGTGCGGCGGCTACTCACTACCTATCCCACCATAACCTTAAGTTTTGGCCAATAGAATTTGTCCTCGACTAACGTAATGGTCTTATCTCTACCGAAGTGGCCACTCAACCCTCCGCTGTGCAACCCCATATGATATGTAGTCGTAACGATGACTGCGGAATACATAGCTTCCCGTTACTAAACAGGTAACCGTCCTTGATGATGTATGCAGATATCGTCGTGGGAGAGCTATCCTGGGCAGATAAATAGAAGTCCTGGAAGTCAGGACACGTGGTGTACTCATCCTTAATCGTCTCAAATCCTACAACATGTACTTCCATAGAGGCGAGTAAAATAGAAAGACGACTAAGGGCGTCCGCGACTCGGTTATCAGATCCCTTAAGGTGCTTGAGAATAAACATGTAACCTTATAAGAAAGCTACCCACTTAGCGTGTCGTGGGCTGATCTTATGCTGGCCATTGATGAAACGTAAAGCCTCATGATTGGAGAGGATCACAAACTCCTTGGAGAGGAGATAGTGCCTCCAATGGTGTAGACATCGGATTACAACATAAAATTCCATATCGTAATTTGAATAGTTCAGCTTAGGACAGGACAACTTCTCGCTAAAATAACTAACGGGATGGCCCTCCTGGCTCAAGACACCTCCAATCCCTACCCCAGATGCATCACATGTGAGCTCAAAGACTTTAGCAAAGTCAGGTGTCTCAGTCATAAGCCCCTTTATTTGTTCAAAAGCATAAGTGGCGGACTTCGTCCACGTAAACTCTCCCTTCTTCATACAGTCTGTGATAGGCGCCATAATACTACTGAAGTCTCGTATGAAATGACGATAAAACGTGGCTAACCTATGGAAACTACGCACGTCACGTAGGGTTGTTGGCACAGTCCAGTCCTTAATGACCTGAACCTTGCCCAGATCAACTCGAATACCCTTAGAGCCGACTATATAGCCTAAGAACTCTACCTCCGAGGAATGGAAAGTGCATTTCTTAAGATTGAGAAATAAAGTCTCCTTCCGCAGGGTAGAAAGGCTCACTCTCATGTGGGAGATGTGCTCGATAGTAGAGGTGCTAAAAATCAGAATATCGTCGAAGTAGACGACAACGAACTTCCCCATGAATGGCTGAAAGACATGTGTCATCATCCGAGAGAAGGTACTGGGGGCATTGGATAACCCAAACGGCATCACAAGCCATTCGTACAGACCATTCTTCGACTTAAACGCCATCTTCCACTCGTCGCCCTCTCATATCCTAATCTGGTGATAGCCACTCCGAAGATCTAATTTGAAGAATACGGTGGCTCTAGACAAGACATCCAACAAATCATCTAGGCGGGGAATGGAGAACCTATACTTGATGGTGATTTTGTTGATAGCCTGGCTATCAACGCACATCCTCCATATACCATCCTTCTTGGGGGCAAGTAGGGCTGGTACAACACATGGACTCATACTAGTCCTAATAAAACCTTTCTCTAGCAAGCCCTCTATCTAGGACTGCAACTCCAGGTGAGCTGCGGGGTGGAGTCGATAATGGGGCTGATTTGTCAAGGAAGTCCCCGGGATGAGATCTATTGCATGCTTGATATTCCTAAGTGGGGGTAACGTGGGCGACAACTCATCCGGGTACACGTCCCTATACTCCTCCAACAGTACCCGTAACTCACTAGGTAACTCATCCAAAATGCTAAAATCGGGCTTCACACTTAGGAGGATTAGCGCATACATAATTCCATCAAAGAATGGATCTCTCTCAAACTCTTTCCTACCAACTAGATTCAACGTTTTCCGTTCTACCGGAATAGTGGTGTCCTTAGCCAAAACTACGGGCTCCTTTGGGATGGTCACCGTCAAAGTGATAGTTTTGCCATTGAATTTGAATTCATAAGTGTTGGCTCTACCAAAATGTGTAACATCACGGTCGTATAGCCAAGGGCGGCCTAATAACACATGACAAGCGTCCATCGGAAGGACATCACACCACACCTCATCAATGTAGGATTTGAATGAGAGTGGGACCAGACATCGCTTGGTAACGGGTACAGAGATCTTGCTGATCCAAGCGACCTGATATGGGGTCGTGTGTGGTTCCGTGATCAAGGACATACGTGCAACAACGTTCTCAGATACGACATTCACGCAGCTACCACTATCAACAATCAGCTTGCAAAGCTTCTCGCCACTCTTAAAAATCAGAGAAAATATGCTCGTCCTCTTCCAATCATCTAGTGGACGAGGAGTGGTCAAGATACAACGCATCACCATAAGGGGTTGATCGTCCTCCAAGTCACTAGGGACTCCTTCGGGGTCACTCTCCTCTACGGCCTCGTATACATAATCGTCAGGGTCGGTAGTTGGCTCTAATAAGTCTAGGGCTTTCGTCTTTGTTGGGCATTCGTAGGCATAGTGGCCTTGAATGCCGCAAGAGTAACAAGTGGTGTTAGCCTTTCTAACCTTCCCTATATGGATACGCTCACTCGCAGGGTTCTTGGTGTTCCTAGCGGTGATCACAACTGACTTCGACTCGGTGGATTTGAACTTTCCCTTATCAGGGTATGTGGAAGAAGATGCCCCAGTGGTGGACTTGTCCTTCGCATGAGCGTAACGGGAGTGAACCTTAGAGGCTAGGTGTTTTCAATGTCCAAGGAGGCATTAAATGTCGTGTTCTAGTCCGTATGCCCATATCGCAAGAGCTTCCTTTGGATATCGGGGTGAAGCCCCTTTCGAAATCTAGATAAATTGACTTCGGGGATCTCCTTAAGGTCACATCGCACCATACGGTCCTTAAGTTCACCCATATATTCAGCTACCGAGTTTGAGCCCTGCCGTAGAGTGGCAAGCTCATCGAACATCTGTGTCCGATGGTACGCGGGAACGTACTGATCGGTCAACAGATTTTTCATTACTGGCCAACCAATAAGGGGGGCTCCGTGTCCGGTTCCTAACCTTCGCTCCTCATTCAGCCAAAACGTCTTTGTACGACCTGTTAACTTCATCCGGGCAACTTGGACCTTTTGGGGATCCGTCAGGTTGTGCCACTCGAAGTAACACTCCATGTCCACCGTCCAGTTAAGGAAGATTTGGGGATCTCCCATGCCATCATAAGTGGGGGCATTTATCTTAATGGCCCTAGTAATATCAATGTCTCGCTCGGGGCGGTGTCCTCTAGGGGGCACTAGTGGGGAGTCCCCATCAGAATCCGAATCAGTATTCTGTTGGTGCCGGTTGGGCCGGTCAACATTAACGGGTGGCGGGGGGGGGGGGGGGGGGGGGGGGGGTGGCCTAACTTGATTTTGTAGGATCTGTGTTAACATGTCCCTAAGCTCCGTTATTTCATTACGCAGCCCTGCTATGGCCTCGGTGTTGGGATCCCCACGCTCATTCGCAGCCATCCTAGACGTAGACGGAGTCGAATATTCCGTTCCGAGCCTAGTGCGCATTCAGGTTTAGAAAAATCTTGGAAAGATGATTTTTCCTAGGGCTCTAGCCATACTGGAAATAAGATATTTTTATAGATTCCCAACGTGAATAAAACGTTGATCGTTAAAGTTTTTTTTTTTGAAATTTCGCTGAAAAATACGGATTTTAGCCCTCTATTGGCAGACCGGTAAAAATGTTTTTTTTGTTTTTTTGTGGTTTGTATTGTGCGTGCCGACAAGACTCAAGCGATGACGTTTCAATTAGGAAATTGATACAACCTCGCTTTGATACAAAATTGATGTAGGGGTGTCCGGAATCAGAGACCTCCACGAAGCTAACGCTCTATCTACGCACTGCACGTCGTAGATCTACCGCACCTACACAACACCTATCGTCCACAATAGTTTCTCGTCGCAAGAACGCAACACAAATAACAAGGGAGGAATGGTCGAATCGAAAACAACGATCGGAAATTTGAGTCGGAATATTCCCCAAGAAAACACAAAGGTTGCCACTCCTTTTTGAGAGCAAGACCAAGGCTATAGGCCAAGATCCGCTCAGGCAAATAGGATCCACCCGATCCGGAATTAAAAAGCCTAGCAACGGCGATTTCGATCCAAAACTTGCAGCGATTAAATTAATTTTTCGGAGAAAACGAGTGCGAAACCACCACAACTAAAAAAGAGAATCACACAAGGGAGAGGGAAGAGATTACCCAACCGGAAAGCTTTTCATACAAGATAACTGTGGGAGAGTCACTCTCTCCATGGATCCACTGGCATCACACCGAAGGGTTTGCAACCTTCTTCCAAGGAGTCGTACTGAAGGAAGCCGCACCAGAGTCGCACCGAACGGATGGAGGGAGCAAGGGGGGCGGCGGCTTCAAACCACAAGCAAGGGGGGGCGGCGGCTTGGAGAGGTCTCCTCTTGGCCGAAATTCTCAAGGGGAATTTAGTTTAAAATCTTGTCTAATTATCTCATAAGAAAGCCTCCTTATATAGGAGTTACAAACAAGCCTTAACCATTCATGATGGAGATATAATCTTATCCATCTGAATGGCTAAATGCACACCAACATTAAAATTGTTCAAAATTAAAAATAACAAAACATGCAATGAATATAAAATTATCACGTAAACATAGGATAATTTTATATTCCAAATATAAAATAGAGTTCAAGAAAATGAAATAAATAAGGCTAATTCTTTGCAGTGGCTATAACACGCCGCGGGCGGAAGTTGTAGCGTAGCCTTCTGTTAGCATTATCGTGCCGCCTCACATCCTTGAGTTGTATTGCCTTATCAACCAGATCATCATCAGCATCGTCAGCCTCGTCTTCAAATGGTGGAGGAGGTGGCATGTCATCATTCCGAGCCGTCCGATTAGCTTTATAATGCCCACCGGCGGGTCCCTCATGACAATGCTTTAGAATTTGGGTGCCTTCCTCATGAGAAACACACCTCCGCACTACTTGGTCCGCACAAACACGAAAAAGAAAGGGATCCTCCCAAAAATAATTTTTCAAATCAGAAAAGAATTTCTTCTTTTCTTGATAAGAAAAGCTACTCAGGAGGAATCTCGGAAAAAGATAGTTTCCGAAATCGGCGAACCAAGTAGTGGGGAGAGTAATTAGCTTATGATTGGCGTGAAGGCGTTCCTCGGGGAAAGTGTCGTCAATGTCCTCCTCTATGAGTTGCTCCGAATTTGGGTTCTCCAACCGTAAAAGATGATCAGCCGCCAATTTCTCTGCTCCTCTCTTGTCACAAATCTCCAACTCAAATTCTTGGAGTAGTAAGATCCACCTAATCAATCGCGGCTTTGCATCTATTTTTGTTAGTAAATATCTCAAAGCCTAATGATCAGTAAAAAATGATAATCTTGGACAAGCTGAGATTTGAGCAGAATTTATCAAATGCGAAAATTACGGCTAATAATTCTTTTTCAGTGGTCGTGTAATTTTCCTATGCGATGGTTAATGTTTTGCTCGCATAATATATAGGATGAAAATTTTTATTGATGCGTTATCCTAAAACCGCCCCGACGGCAAAACTACTAACATCGCACATTATCTTAAACGGAAGTTCCAAAATTGGGAGCGATCATGATAGGAGCGTTAATCATTTTTTTTTGATAAGAGAAAAAGCACGCAAACAATTTTCATCAAAAATAAATGACACATCTTTTTCTAACAAGTGTGTAAGGGGCTTAGTTATTTTAGAAAAATCTTTAATAAACCGGCGATTGAAACCGGCATGCCCCAAAAAACTACGAACGGCCTTCACATTTGAAGGGGGAGACAGCTTTTCTATAGTTTAAATTTTAGCCTTATCTACCTCTATGCCCTTACTTGAAATTTTGTGGCCTAAGACTAAACCTTCCCATACCATTTAATGGCACTTCTCCAAGTTCAAAACGAGGTTCATGTCCTCACATCTTTGGAGTACACGGGAAAGGTTTGCCATTCATAAATCAAACGAATCTCCAAAAACGGAGAAATCATCCATGAAGACCTCCATGATATCCTCCACTAATTCGTCAAAGATCGCTAGCATACACCTTTGGAAGGTTGTCGGCGCATTGCACAAACCAAAAGACATCCTTCAATAGGCGAAGGTGTCAAACGGACAAGTGAAGGTTGTTTTCTCTTGATCCTCAGGCGCGATTGGAATTTGAAAATATCCCGAGAGACCATCAAGAAGACAATAAAATGAGTGCTTGAATAGCCGTTCAAGGATTTGGTCAATGAATGGCAAAGGAAAATGATCCTTACTAAAAGTTAATAGTTGCCAACCTAAATCACCCAAAGAGGGGTGGAGAGGTGAGTTGTGCCTATTTTTGCGGAATAAAAAAATCTCAAACCAATGCACAGATCTATCTACCAAACAAGCAAACACAAACATGACAAGATTTATAGTGGTTCCCCATCCTTGGGTACGTCCACTTTCCCTCATCGATCTAGCAATACACTGGACTCGGCTACTCCACTATCTCGGATTGGAAAAAAATCCTACCCTCGGAACAACATTCCTACAAACTCGATCCACAAACCAGATCTACACTCGGATGGAAAAACTTCCGAAAATCTCGGAGTTGAAAACTCCTACACTCGGAGAAAACTTCTCCTACAATAATGAAATAAACTTGTAAAGAAATACAAATAGTAAATCCTTATCAGATCTGCAAGAAATCGGCCTGGATCTTCTTCTTCTAGACTTTTCGGCTTTATCAGAATGGTGAAGAAAACCTCGGCAATATCAGATCTGGAACTTCTTGACTTTACACGATCGAATTAGAAGATGAAGCGTTGAGTGGAGATCTCGATCTGTAGAGTCTTCTTGATCTGAATCCTTAAAAAGGTGAAACCCTAGCCGGTCGAAAATCTGCGATGGCGGCGGTGAGTTTCGTTCTTGGAGAGAGAAAGAGAACACAGAATTCCTTTTAGAGTATACAGCTGCAAAATCTCTTAGAATAATCTTTTAAATTAGATTAGGGTTTATCGGTTTGACAAGACCTTTTATAGGAGAGGAGAAGATTAGTCTTAAATGAGTCATTATGAGAAAGACACGTGGACCAATCACGTCAGAGTTTAAGAATATGACCGTTAAGTCTGGACTTAAAGAATTTTCTGAAAAGTCAAGTAAATTACTCGAGATATAGAAGACTACTCGAGTATATGTAGCACTACTCGAGTAGGTAGAAGATGATTACTTGAGTACAAAAGAAAAACTACTCGGGAGAAAGAGAAATCATTACTCGAGTACATGCAGTCAACTACTCGAGTAAAAAAGAATCAGCTACTCAAGTAACAGAAATGACTTACTCGAGTACTTTAGTACATACACGAGAGGTGGAGTATATTACTCGAGTAAAAGAAATATTACTCGAGTATATGAGAATGAACTACTCGAGTATATAAGAAACTACTCGAGTCATAGACTTAGAAAATTTCTAGAACAGGGAAAACTGAACTACTCGAGTATAGAAGTTGAACTACTCGAGACACAAAGAATGACTCGAGTATATAACATGAACTACTCGAGTAATTCACTTAGAGAAATTTTCTAGAAAGGAAATCTGGATTACACGAGTATGAGCACTAGACTACTCTAGTAGTAGATGAACTACTCGAGTACATGACTTAGACTACTCGAGTAAGTGAGAACTACACGAGAGTCAGAATTCAGCTACTCGAGTATATAGATGAAACTACTCGAGTACTTTATAGTACTACTTGAGTATTTAACTTAAAAAAGTTTGAGAAGAAATTTTCTGTAAACTCGAGAGAAGAAAGGGAACTACTCGAGTAGTTGATGTAACTACTCGAGATTCATCTTATCTACTCGAGTAAGAGTATTATTACTCGAGTATAAGTTCAGTAACTTACTCGAGTAGGTAAAGAACTACTCGAGTACTTAGAAAAAATTTCTTGACTGAATTTTCTTCTTCTAAGGGAAATCAGCATCAAGTCTTTTCTCTTAGTCCTATAGCTTGAATATGAAGTGTATCCCAATAGAGAGGCTACACATGAGTCAACACTTTGGAACACACAATGAGGGATTATATTGTATGGTCCTGTGTTTGGTGACCCATTGTAGACTGATATTGGTCTACACTTCCCATAAGAATTCCTGCAAACACATAACTCAAACCAAGCATCAAATATAACTTAATTTATCTTAGTTCAAGGGTAACTTCATCAAATCTGGGTTAGTGTGGATACAATACCCAACAATCTCCCCCTATTTGTAGAAGTCAGAACCCTTTACACTAAGGTGAATTATGGACATAAAAAGAATGCTAAGTAATCAAACAGTGTTAGCAAGCATAAGAACTATGAAAAGGATAAAAAGATCATAAACTTTGAATTATATAAATGTGAATATCCAAAAAACATCCTTAATAATAAAAATCCATTTCCACAACTCATGCATCCTTTTGGCTTGTTCTGATGATGCTGTCTGTCTTGTTTCTCCGGTTGTCTCCTTTGATAGATGTAAGGCTTGGTATAATACTTGGGTGGCCTTGGAGGAGCAGCATGATTGTTTCTTCCAAATTCTTTGTCATATATCCTTCTCTTGGTCATGGACTTCTCATATAACTCCCATTCCTGGGAACTGTAGTAAATGATTCTGCTCTCATGGAAATCCAAAACTAATTTGAGTGTTTACAGGATGAGAGACTTAGAAGTGGCAGACCAAACCTCAATATGTTTAGGAGCTTTAGTAGGAATGGACTTGCTGGCAGAAGGACCTTCACCATATTTTCTTTTCTTCTTATAAGTAAGTATCTCAGGAGGGGCTTTGAGGAAAATATCTGCAGAATCATCTTCCCAATCTTGAGCATATGACCCTAGAGGAGCAACTGAGTCTCCAAGTCTTGGACAAAAGGTAGGTTGTAGAGGAGGAGCAGGAGCATCAACAGCAGCTAGAGGATTCAGGTGATGAGGGATAATTGTAGGATCAGCAGCAAATTCTGGAAGGATCTGGTTATGCATCCATATAGCAGTGTCATATGTGTGAAATTTGACACTCTGTATCTGAGCTAGAACATCATCATGGATCTCTTTAACTTTTGCTTCCCATAGTTCTTTCTTGAGGGCATCAGATTTTTCTAAATATTCTTTTAACAACTTCTCCCACTTTCTGACTTCAACAGATAGCTGGGAGATGTCATCATCTTTGAAAGTGCCAACTTCTTCACATATTTTCATCTTAGTGGCTTTAGCTCTTTTGTCCAGTTCCATTTGATTATTAGCAAGAGTCAGACCTTGCTCCATAACTTGTCCAACACTGGTGATGGTGTGGTCTAAGGCTTTGCCAGCAATTTAGAATAGATGTCTGAGCTGATCAGTATTATGCTGTATTTCAGCAAATCCTCTGCTCATCTCAGGTTCTAGAGCAGTTACCTTATCAGTTATAGTTTTGATACAAGTATCAAAGTATGTTTTTTGGTCTTGAAGATGAAGTACAATCTGAGTCATCAAGTCTGAGGAGGCAGGAGCAATAGCAGCAGGAGGAGCAGAAGTTGATGGAGCAGAAGGAATAGGAGGAGCCACCCATGGAGCTATTTCTAAGAGGGTGACTGAGCTCTGAGCTCTTGTAGTGGGTAACATGGTATCCCCTTCGTCCATTATCTGAGGGATAGTGAAATCCAAATTCCTGAGAGGAGCTTCAGCTGGCTTAGGTGAGAGCTCATCAGAAATGAGAATTATTTCTGGCTATTCTTTGGGGGAATCAAGAGATTTTGCTGGAGTTCTTACTGGAGAAGTGTCTGGAGACCTTGCTGGAGACTGCACTAGATATGTTGCTGGAGACTGTAGAGGAGTTGTGTCCTTGGGAATGTCAGTGACTGGAGCATTTGTAAAGAGAGGAGGAGGTGGTTCATCTGCAGTTAGTTCTTCTATCATTTCATTTATGGCAGCATCAGTAGATAATAGAGCTTCTTGAACTTGTTGATTTGAGAGGATATCATCTGGAGTGACTGGTGGAGGAGTAGGTGGAGGAGGAGTAGGTACCTTGGCCTGAACAGTAGGAGCAGGCTCCCCCTCAATAGGTGCACCAGAGGAGCTGGGGACCTGAGATGGAGAAGGAGATGGAGTCCTATCCTCTATGTCTATAGCTTCAGTAGATTTGGTAGCTTGAGAGGGATTTTGCAACTTTAACTCCCATCTCTGTATGGAGGAGATGGAGACCTTCTTCATGTGGTGAATAATACTCCCCTTGGAGAAGTTGAATACCTCTGGATTTATCTCATGGAGAAGTAAGGAAATAATCCTTACATAGTTGGGGGATTTAATGCTATCTTTAATCTTTTCCAAGATCAGCATTCCAAACTGGAAGCTCTTTCTGCAGACGATTGCATGCATGATGTCAAAGAAGTAAAGAGGTATGGCTCTGATGGAGTCGGTTTTACATAACAGAATTTTACCAATGACATCAACCAAGAATTTGCCTTCAGCATTCTTGTCAGACCTATTGATGTATTGTATCTCAGGGCCCACACCACAGAATATACATGTTCTGTCAGATTCTGCAGGCCCTAGATGATCTTCTTCATCCACATTAGGCATTCGAAGAAGTTGAGCCTCAGACGTTTTGGTGAGTTTGATCTTTATACCTTTGACTTTGGATTTGAGGACAGAGCCATTTCGCTTGACCTTGATGTTTTTGAAGAACTATACAACCTCTGGAAATAGGATTCGACATGGTTCTTGGAGAACGAAGGTTAATCCGGCGGTGTCGAGCAAAATCAGTAGATTATAGAAGTCGTCAGAGAGTTCTGCAATCCCTGTAGCGACTAATTTCGAACCCACGCCGATTTTAGAGGCGGCGGCCATGATTCAGAAGTCTGAGAGATTCAGAAACCCTAGAGGATGTTGATGGGGAGATGGAAAGGGCACGGCTCTGCAACTGACTGATGAAGGTGAAGAGCCAGTCGGGAACTCGAGAGAGCGGAAATGATTTCGTTAAGGTAAATTTCCGGATTTTCTTATTTATATAACCCTAGGTTTTAGGTCTAATTATCTGAAAATGAGAGAAGGAAATAATAGAAGAGGGGGCATAAGCCTTGGTTTGCACATACATGAATTTGAAAAAAAACACGACTCGACACATACACGAGTAGATGAATCAGGAGTTACTCGAGTAGGTAAACCGAGGTACTCGAGTAGGTGAGAGAGGTACTTGAGTAGATGAGTGATGTACTCGAGTATCTGAAGTTGACTACTCGAGTATGTCAGTCTGCTACTCGAGTAGGTCAAGTAGACTACTTAAGTATGTGATTCTATTACATGAGTAGGTCATATACTTACTCGAGTATGATGTTACTTACTGGAGTCAAAAACTTAAAATTTTGAAAATTTCAATATTTGAGTAAACTTTGAGCCTTCTTGAAAGTCCAGCTTCTTCTAGTCTTCTTTGTTGAGCATCCCAAGTTCTATTTTGAAGAACGAGAACTTGGCCTCGTCCAGCGGCTTCGTGAAAATATCTGTAATTTGCCTATCTGTAGGGACATATTGAAGGTCTATGTCCCCATACTACACATGCTCCTAGATGAAGTGATACCTTAGCTCTATATGCTTTGTCCGGCTGTGCGAGACTGGGTTGTTGGCTATTGTTATTGCGCTGGAGGAGTCGCAAAATAATGGAATCTTTTCAAACTTCATGTTGTAGTCTTCAAACTGATTATTTATCCAAAGTAACTACGCACAACAACAGCATGCAGATATGTACTCTGACTCGGCCGTTGAGATTGCCACACAGTTTTGTTTCTTGCTACTCCAGGAGATAATCCTTCTTCCAAAGAATTGGCAAGTCCCTGAAGTGCTTTTCCTTTCATCTTTACTCCCTGCAAAATCTGCATTTGAAAAACCTATAAGTTCGCTGTCATTACTTCTTAGGTACCATAAACCAAGGTTTGGTGTACCTTTAAGGTATCTCAAAATTCACTTCGCAGCAGCGTAGTGAGATTCCTTAGAGTTCACATGAAATCTAGCACAGACACATGTTGAGAACATTATGTCAGGTCTACTTACAGTAAGGTAGAGCAAGGATCCAATAATGCTACTGTACTTGGTTTCATCAAAAGGTTTCCCTTTTTCATCCTTGTCCAGAGACATTGTTAAACCCATTGGAGTCCTCATCGAGGTTGCGTTCTCCATTCCGAATTTCTTAATTAGCTCTTTGGTGAACTTGGTCTGTGAGATGAAAATTCCATCTTCAGACCGTTTCACTTGAAGCCCTAAGAAATACTTCAGCTTGCCCGTACTGCTCATTTCAAACTTCCCATGCATAAGTTTTGAAAACTTCTTGTAGAGGTTATCATCAGTAGAGCCAAAAATAATATCGTCGACATAGATTTGTACTAGCAAAATCGTGCCTTTAATTTCCCTAAGAAATAATGTCTTGTCTATCTTTCCCCTTGTGAACTTGTTCTCAAGTAGAAAGCTAGACAGCGTCTCATACCAAGCTCGAGGAGCTTGTTTCAGAACATATAATGCTTTGTGCAGTAAATAAACATAATCAGGAAAGTTAGAATCAACGAAACATGGAGGTTGTTCCACATGCACCTCTTCCTTTATGTCATCATTAAAGAAGGCAGACTTCACGTCCCTCTGGTAGACAGTGAAGCCTTTGAGGGCAACATATGCTAGGAATAACCTTATAGCCTCCAGCCTTGCCACTGGAGCGTACGTATGGTCGAAGTCGATTCCTTCTTCTTTACGGTAACCTCTGGCGACAAGTCTGGCCTTGTTCTTTACTATCGTTCCGTCCCCGTCCATCTTGTTCCAGTAGACCCATTTTGTCCCAATGACGTTCTTACCTTTGGGTCTTGGAACAAGCTTCCATACTTTGCAGCGCTTGAACTGGTTCAGTTCTTCTTCCAATGCCATTATCCACGATACATCTGAGTTTGTTTCCTCAAACCTTTTTGGTACAACCTGCGAGAGAAAACTTAAATATAGATTCTCATTAGTTGTACCTCTTTGAGTTCTGACACCATCCCAGGGATCTCCTATGATCTGGTCCATGGGGTGATTCTCATTAGTTGTACCTCTTTGACTTCTTCATCTTGATCATCAGCCTCTCCAATAGGGGTTGGAGTGGTGATCTTGATGAACTTCTCACCTTTGTCTTCGGACGATTCATCCAAGCTAATTTCTTTCAGCTTTGCACCTGCATCTTCAACAAGCACACTAGAACAGTTGCTTTGAAACAAACTCATCTCATCAAATACAATATGTATCGATTCTTCTACCACCAGGGTTTTTCTATTAAAAATCCTATATGCCTTACTATGGCTACTATAACCTACAAAAAATACATTCAAAACTCTTTTCGCTAAACTTAGTAGTATGATACTTGCCATTATTTAGTACGAAGCATTTACAGCCAAAAATTCTAAAGTATGTGACTGTCGGTTTCCTGCCCTTCAGAAGTTCATCAGGTGTCTTATCGTGGTTTTTGTTTATGAGGGCTCGATTTTGCATGTGGCATATAGTGTTGATGGCTTCAGCCCAAAAATATTCTGGAACTGAAGCATCACTCAACATTGTCCTGCAGGCCTCTATACGTGTTCTGTTCCTTCTCTCAGCCACTCCATTCTGTTGTGGAGTAGAAGGAGAGGAAAACTCATGAAAGATACCTAAGCTTTCACAAAATTCTGTCATGGCCCCAGACTTAAACTCTGTTCCATTGTCACTTCTGATTTTGACTATGGAGCAGTTGCATTCATTCTGGACTTGCCTGAGAAAATTAGTAAAGGTGTCGAAGGTATCTGACTTGTGTTTCAGAAAGAACACCCACGCAAAGCGCGAGTAATCATCAACAATTACCAACGTATAATCCTTACCTCCCAAACTTCTAATTTGTAGTGGACCGAACAAGTCCATCTGCAGTAGATGAAGACATCTATTAGAATCCTTGCCAATAACGCTTTTAAAGGTAGCCCTTGTTTGCTTGCCTTTTACACATGCATGACACGGTCTATCTTTGACGTACTTGACATTTGGGGCATCACGTACCAAGTTCATTGAAAATTATTTATTTATGGTTTTGAAATTAATATGTGCTAATCTCTTGTGCCATTGGTCCCCAAGAGACGCACTATCTTTTGCTAAAAGGCACACTGGTGTCAAAGAATCAATACAAATGAAATTCAAGCAAAAAATGTTTCTGCTTCGAGTGCCGGATAGAATCGTTTCCATATTGTCAATAGAGTTTATCAAGCACTTGTCAGCGTGAAACTCAACTATGTATCATTTATCGCAGAGTTGGCTTATTCTTATAAGGTTATGATGCAAACCTTCAACGTAAGCCACATCTGAGAAGGATACATTACCGTTAGTAATCATACCATAACCTCTAGTAATTCCACGGTCTGAACCTCCAAAGATGACCTTCGGTCCGTTCACAACTGGAGTAAAATTCTGAATAAGGCTTCTTGTCCCGGTCATATGTCGAGAGCATCCACTGTCCAAATACCAGATTAGCGTTTTGTTGGCCTTTGGACATTCCTGCAATCACAATCAGTTAGCCTTAGGAGCTCAAATATGTTTGGGTCCTTGGTCTTGGGTTAGAACACTCCCCCTAAGAATATTAGCATTAGGAATGGTCTTCCTCATATTGCCAAAATGTGGGGTTGCAGCATTTCTAGGATTAAACCAACAATCAATGGCAAAGTGACCAATTCTGCCACAACACCAACAGCCAAATCTGTTGTATCTTTGCCTTATGTTCTCCTACTTGGCCTTTTGGAAATGAGGTCTAGTAGGGGCAGCATTCTTGGAGGAAGATGCCTCATGATGATGGCAATCACATGGCTTCTTCTCCTTTACAGGCTTTTCTACAACAGGCTTTGCCTTTGGTGCCTTTTTGAAGTTATGGCCATGATTGAAAGGGCCATAGCTCTGAAGAATGACTTCTTCATAAGGTGCCTTAAAAACACTTTCGCTAAAGTTTCTGGGTCGAGTCCATCCTTGATAATGGGTCTTTGGCTCTACATAAGTAGGCCTAGCAAAGTGTCTGTAAGATGAATCAAGATCAAACTCATTAGAAGAAAATATAAACTTTTTGAACGTGGTCTGGTCTTGAGGGGATTTCCCCTTCTCTTTGGCTAAGGCCTTTTTGGCGGCCTTATTCTTTCGTTGAGCCTTATTTCTCTTAGAGGATTTACTAGGAGCTTCTTTATGGCCTAATCCAGCACACTTGGCCTTAGCTGAGAATTCAACAATGAATGGAAGAACTATCTTGGGCTTCGAGAAACTTTCAACTAGTTTCTTTTCAGCAGCAAGTTGGGCTTCTAGTTCCTTGATAATTTTCTCTTTGAGGTCAAGCTGCTCAAGAGCCTTGTTATATTCTTCAATAGAATTATTGAAGTTCTCTTCGAGCGAGTCAATTTTGTGACTTTCTCTCTCAAGATGCTCTCTTCAGCTTTGATAGACTTTATCTCTTTAGCCTGAGTTTTCACGACTCAGTGACATTTGTCGTAAGCCTTGATTAACTCCTTATATTGGGCCATGAGTTCGGACTCATTGTTAGAAGAGCTATCCTCACAATCATGTTCAGAAACTTTAGAATCAGAGAGAGGAGTGTGAGAGTTTACCTTCCCAGTGAACTGAAGCTCTTGTTCATCATCAGTTTGATCCATGAGTCCAAAATAGGCTTCCTCTTCTTCTTCACTCGACTCAGATGAGTCAGAGTCACTAAAAGTCTTGTCGTTTTTGGCCATCATGCTCTTCTCTGTCCTCTTCTTGTTGTATGAGGACTTCTTTTCCTCTCTTCTACCACCCTCCTTCTTCTTGTGAGGGCAGTCAGCGATGACGTGTCCTGGCATATTGCAACAATAACAAATAATGTCAGTTGAAACATGTTTGTTCTATTTAGAGTTATACCTGTCATGGCTACTTGAGCCTTTTCGTTGCCGATCACCATCATATCGTGATCTTCTATAGGAGGCATCCTTGTCTTTCCATTGCTTCTTTTTATTCAAGAATTTCTTGAACTGCCGAGAGAGTAGTGAGAACTCTCCTTCTGATAGTTCAGAGCCTGAGGTGCTTGGCTCTGAGGTTTCTTCTTCAGTAACTTCTGGTGCTGGAGTAGGAGGAACAATCTTAGACTTCTTAGAGGCGTCTGCCTTTAAAGCAACAGACTTCTCTTTGAATGCAGACCTGTTTTTCTCTTCTTTAGCCTTCCTGGTGTTGAGTTGGAGCTCATAGGACATCAGCTTCCTGAAGAGATTCTGAGGATCTGTCTCGGCCAGTTTTCCAAACTCCCTTATAGCACAGACTTTGTTATCCCATTTCTTAGTCAGGGATCTCAAGAACTTATCATTTATCTCTCCATTAGTGAAGACTCTGCCATAGACCCTTAGCCCATTCACTATCTTGAAGAAATTCTCAAAGTGCCAGCAATGGTATCTTTGTTACCTTGTCTAAAAGACTCATACTTCTGATTTAGAATGGATCTTCTATCATCCCTTAATTCTTTTGTACCTTCCATCAAGGTAATTAATGACTGCCACATCTCCTTTGCAGACTGGCAGTGAATCATGTTTTGTAGCATTGGATCATCGACTGCACTTGCTATGATATTTTTTGCCTTTTTATCCAAAGAGACAGGTGCAATCTCATCCTTATCTAGATCCATAAGTTTTTTGGGAACTTGCTTGGTTGGATCTATAGTGGAGATTGTCATGGGAATATAAGGACCTTATTCAACTATCATGAAGATCCTTGGATCCACAGCTTCCATGAAGAACTTGATTCTCTCTTTCCATATATGGAAATTATTTTTGTTGCACAAAGGAAGCTTGGCAAAATCTTTATCCTTGTCCATATTGGTAGATCTCAAATGACAACTATTGAAGGATCTGATCAAGGTGTTATCCTTTTAACGATCAACCTCGTTGTGATACCAATTGAAATTTAATAGTTGCCAACCTAAATCACCTAGAGGGGGTGAATAGGTGAGTTGCACGTCTTTTCGCGGAATAAAAAAAATCTCAAACCAATGCACAAATCTATCTACCAAACAAGCAAACACAGACGAGGCAAGATTTATAGTGGTTACCTAACCTTGGGTACATCCACTTTCCCTCACCGATCTAGTAATACACTAGACTCGGCCACTCCACTATCTCGGATTGGAAAACAATCCTACCCTCGGAACAACGTTCCTACAAACTCGATCCACAAACCGGATCTACACTCGGATGGCAAAACTTCCTACAATCTCGGAGTTGAAAACTCCTACACTCGGAGAAAACTTCTCCTACAATAATGAAATAAACTTGGAAAGAAATACAAACAGTAAATCCTTATCAGATCTGCAAGAAATTGGCATGGATATTCTTCTTCTAGACTTTTTGGCTTTATCAGAATGGTGAAGAAAACCTCGGCAATATCAGATCTGGAACTTCTTGACTTTACACGATCGAATTAGAAGATGAAGCGTTGAGTGGAGATCTCGATCTGTAGAGTCTTCTTGATTTGAATCTTCAAAAAGGTGAAACCCTAGCCGGTCGGAAATCTGCGATGGCGGCTGCAGCGAGTTTTGTTCTTTAAGAGAGAAAGAGGAGATAGAATTCCTTTTAGAGTGTACGGCTGCAAAATCTCTTAGAATAATCTTTTAAATTAGATTAGGGTTTGTCAGTTTGACAAGTCCTTTTATAGGAGAGGAGAAGATTATACTTAAATGAGTCATTATGAGAAAGACACATGGACCAATCACGTCTGAGTTTAAGAATATGACAGTTAAGTCTATACTTAAAGAATTTTCTGAAAAGTCAAGTAAATTACTCGAGATACAACAAACTACTCAAGTATATGCAGCACTACTCGAGTAGGTAGAAGATGACTACTCGAGTACAAGAGAAAAACTACTCTGGAGAAAGAGAAATCATTACTAAAGTACATGGAGTCAACTACTCGAGTAAAAAGGAATTAGCTACTCGAGTAACAGAAATGACTTACTCGAGTACTTTAGTACATACACGAGTGGTGGAGTATATTACTCGAGTAAAAGAAATACTACTCGAGTATATGAGAATGAACTACTCGAGTATATAAGAAACTACTCGAGTCATAGACTTAGAAAATTTCTGGAACAGGGAAAACTGAACTAGTCGAGTATAGAAGTTGAACTACTTGAGACACAAAGAACTACTCAAGTATATAACATGAACTACTCGAGTAATTCACTTAGAGAAATTTTCTGAAAAGGAAATCTGGATTACACGAGTATGAGCACTGGACTACTCGAGTAGTAGATGAACTGCTCGAGTACATGACTTAGACTACTCGAGTAAGTGAGAACTATACGAGAGTCAGAATTCAGCTACTCGAGTATATAGATGAAACTACTCGAGTACTATATAACACTACTCGAGTATTTAACTTAGAAAAGTTTGAGGAGAAATTTTTTGTAAACTCGAGAGAAAAAGGGAACTACTCGAGTAGTTGATGTAACTACTCGAGATACATCTTATCTACTCGAGTAAGAGTATTATTACTCGAGTATAAGTTTAGTAACTTACTCGAGTAGGTAAAGAACTACTCGAGTACTTTACTTAGGAAACATTTCATGACTGAATTTTCTTCTTTTAAGGGAAATCGGCATCAAGTCTTTTCTCTTAGTCCTTCAGCTTGAATATGACGTGTATCCTAATAGAGAGGGTACACATGAGTCAACACTTTAGAACACACAATGAGGGATTACATTATATGGTCCTGTGTTTGGTGTCCCATTGTAGACTGACATTGGTCTACACTTCCCATAAGAATTCCTGCAAACACATAACTCAAACCAAACATCAAATACAACTTATGTCATCTTAGTTCAAGGGTGACTTCATCAAATCTGGGTTAGTGTGGATACAATACCCAACACTTATGGGTTGCATCATTTAATTTACGGTATTTGATGCCCACATGCCATCCGGTAACAGTTCAAGTAGGGATTAACTCATTCTTATCATTAGGCACTACCGTCAACCCTCCATTCTTGGGCACCACTTGGACTGGACTCACCCAAGAGCTATCCGAAATCGGATAGATGATACCCGCATCTAATAATTTTATTACCTAGGCCTTGACTGCCTACTTCATGTTAAGATTTAGCCGGCATTGAGGTTGAATGGTTTTATGAGCATGTTCTTCCAATAAAATTTTATGGGTGCAAAAGGAGGGATTAATCCCTCTCAAATCCGTGATCTTCCATGCAATTGCGCGGCGATGAAGTTTTAAAGTATTAGATAATTTAATTTTTTTCATCATTGTTCAAGTAGGCCAACACAATAACCGGAAGTTTTGAATCCTCCGCTAAAAGTAAATACTCTAAATGATCAGGCAATTGTTTTAGTTCTAGCGCGGGAGGTTCATCATAAGAAGTTTTCAAACGATCACTACCAACTACTAAAAGTTCTAAAATAGGCGCGCGAGTGATCGAGAGATTATCACTATTTTCATGAGCAATTAAATCTAAATTTTCAAAATCGGCATCATGATCAATAGAAGATAAAAAATATTCAGAAAAAGGAAAGGAGTCTTCTTCAGGAGAAGCCTCCAAATAATAGCATGAGTCGTCATTTGAGAGCAAGTTTTGAATAGACGAGTCAATCGTAAAGGTAACTTCTTCATCTCCAACACTAAGGAGAAGTTTACCATTACTAACGTCTATAACTGCGCGTGAGGTGGCAACAAAAGGGCGACCGAGAATGAATGGTACCTCGGTGTTCTCTTCGATGTCAAAGATGACGAAATCTACCGGAAAGATAAATTTATCAACTTTGACAAGCACATCCTCTATGATCCCCATAGGGAGCTTGACAGACCGATCCGCCAATTGAATGCGCATTCTTGTGGGCTTAGGTTCTCCTAATGACATCTTCTTAACTAAAGAATAAGGCATTAAATTAATTGAGGAGCCTAGATCGGCTAACGCACGTTTTACTAATAAATCACCAAACAAACAAGGAATTGATAAACTACCCGGATCGGGTAATTTCTTATGTAATTTCTTAAGTAAAACTGCCGAACACTCTGCGTTCAATTGAACCGTGGAGATATCCTCTAGTTTCTTTTTATTGGATAAGAGATCCTTGAGGTACTTGGCATATTTTGGCATTTGCACTATTATTTCACAAAACGGTAAATTTATTTGAATTTGTTTAAACGTGTCTAAAAATTTACCGTGATGCTCATCCACCCGGTCTTTTTGCATTCTAGACGGGTAGGGAAGAGGTGGTTGATAAGCTTTTGGTTTATTAGAAATAGAAGGCTTAAGCGGAGGAGAAGATGAAGAAATTGTTACCTCCATATCAACTGGAATTGGAGAAGTATCAACCGGAATTGGAGAAGTGGTTACCTCCTTCCCGCTCCGTAGAGTGATGGCTTTGGGTTTCTCCTTTGGGTTGGGCTCTGTATTGCCCAGGAGCGCTCCTTGTTGGCGTTCAGAGAGCATTATAGCGATTTGACCAATTTGTGTCTCCAAACTACAAAGAGATCCGGTGAGATTCCGGATGTTGGCATCATTTGTAATTGTATACTTTGTGAACAACTCCTCGAGATTGAGAGCTTTTGGAGCTTGCGGTGGAAAATAGCCAGGTGGAATCGTGTTCGGGAGGCGCGCCGCGTTCCCCGGATTACTCCAAGAGAAGTTGGGGTGATTCCTTATACCCGGGTGATAGGTATTACTAAAATTATTACCCAGATTATAAGGTGGTCGATTTGGATTACCTATGTAATCCACATGCTATACAATAGTAGAAGGCTCCCAATATTGGGGCTCACAGGTAGATGTAGACGAGGAAGCAGACATCTCGTTCATCTGTTTTTGTAGTTTCTCAACCTGGAGAGATAAACTTGAAACCATATCGATTTCATACATCCCGACCAGTTTAGGTGGACGAGACCAGGGTGTACTCCATTGATACGTATTCATGGCCATACCTTCTATAAGTTCTTGGGCGGCCGTCGGTATCTTGTTGTTTAACGTTCCACCAACGGAGGTATCAATATGTTACCTCGTTTATTGATTGAGGCCATTATAGAATGTTTTCACTTGCAACCAACCGGGGATTGCATGATGTGGACAACGGTGAAGCAATTCCTTAAATCGCTCCCAAGTATCATATAACGTTTCCGTATCATCTTGGGAGAAATAAGTAATATCATTACTCAGTTTGGCCGTTTTTGCGGGCGAAAAATATTTCATGAGAAATTTTTCCGTCATTTCGGCCCAAGTAGTGATGGATCCTCTTGGTAAAGAGATCAACCACTATTTAGCTTTGGTGTGCAATGTGAAAGGGAGAAGCCTTAACCGGATAGCATCATCCGAAACCCCGTTAATTTTAAAAGTGTCACATATTTCTAAAAAGTTAGAAATATGTGCGTTGGGATCCTCATCTTGAAGCCCATCAAATTGTACATATTGTTGTACCATTTGAATGATGCTTGACTTCAATTCAAAGTTATTGTTCGCAATAGCGGGGCGAACAATACTTGATTGAGTATCATCCAAAATTGGCCGGGCATAATAGGACATAGTCCGTTCTTCGGCCATATTTGTATTTTGGTTATTCAAAATAAAAGAAAATTGAGAAGAAGGGGAAGATGAGGAAGAAGAAGAAGACGAAGATAAAGAAGAAGAAAAATTGTTACCTATGGATTCCTCAGCCAAATCTGGAGAATTGAGTTCACGGAGTCTTAGGCGTCGCCGTAAGCTTTGCTCAATCTCCGGATCCAAGTCAAATAGATTTGACGGATTCCCTCGGGTCATACTCCAAAATAAAATAAAAGTAAAAGTTTTAAAATTAAAAATTTATAAAATAAAATTTCCCGGACTTCCCAAGGGCTACCCACTGACGGGTTTGCAAGGTACTAGGCAGTATTGCGGGATGAAAACCCGACATGGCTCTTTCGCAAGAAATTTTAATTATAAAAAATCAAAGTTAAAACTTTTAAAGAGAACAACCAAAATGTTTTTTAATAATTTTAGAACTGAAAAGAAAAATGATAAAAGTAATAGATTCTTGCTTTCAAAATATCGACAAAGAAAAGTTCCCCGACAACGGCGCCAAAAACTTGATGATTATTTTCTCCGCGCTAACGCGAGTTTCCAATCGATGAGGCAAGTATACATATCATTCGGAGTATAGAATCAAGTGTCATATATCGACTCGGGGCTTGTCGAGTACTTGTACTCACAAGAAAAAGCTATTAAGTTATCGGACGGAAAGTTGGTTTTTGTTTAAAACGGAAAAAGAAATGTTACACTAAGAAAGAGAAGTTTGATTTTGTGGAAGCTAGCACTTGATCTAGAATCCACTTGGACTAAAATAAACCTTCTTAAAAATAAAGTAACGCGAGCTCTTAAATTACTCACTCGACCATAGAAGTTCGTAAGTACAAAAGCGTCTCTCTCGAGCTCATGCTTTTGACTAACCTTAGGTTGATCGATTAAGACATCTCGGCCAGTTGAAATCCCTAAGCTTGCTTTAGGCGTTGAACCACTCTATTGGATTTGACTCCAATCCGGAGGATTTACGTCGTCCTCTCTTTAGGAGTGCATGCAACTCCTTTTATCTTTGAGTGATCTTCTCGTATCTGCAACCTCTCGGTCATTTTGGATACTGATCTCAGATCGAAAAACATATACGCGAAATATGAATTCGAAAAAATATTAATCAAAGATAAATCGTAAGTGAGCAAGATTAAGAACAAGACATTTGATAAAAAAGGAAAAGTTTATTCTATTCCAAGCTTTATCATGATCAAGTGCCAAATGAAAATTAGCTACTCATCATCATTAGGGAAATACATGTTAAAATGGGGAAAGACATAATGAAAATAAAAAGCAACTTGAATTGAAACTTAGGCAAAACTAAGCTAAGAAATGGAAAATTCAACAATAAAATAGCAAACTACAAGACTCCAACTCCCAAAGTTCGACCCCTCATCTTCTGAAGTTTTCTGGAATTTATAGGAGAATTTTCTGGTTGGTCACGCCCTTAGGCATGCCTGTGACCTCGGACGTGTCAGGTTCAGAACCGTCGTCTTGAAACCCCGGGAACGTTTTAGAAGAAACCGCCAAAATTTGTTAACTGACGGGTCACGCCCTTAGGTCATGCCCGTGACCAAGGGCGTGTCAAGGTTGTTTCTGGAAAATGGTGGGAAGCTGAAAATGGCGGGAGTAAATTGCAGTTGATGGAGGCGTCACGCCCCTGGTCATGCCCGTGACCAGGGCATGTCAAGATGGAACCCCCAGATCTTAAAACTGCAGCTTTAATTCTGCAGGACGCGATGTCACAGCTAGACATCACTCCCATGACAAATATGTCACACCCGTGTCAGGGCATGTAGCTTTAATCCAACGCGGATTGGAGTTCTGGATCATCATCACCGTGTCACTCCTGGAGAACATGGTCGTGTTAGCATGGTCACGCCCGTGCCCATTGGGCATGTATTTTTAAAATGACATGGCATTGAGTTCTGGAGCATGCACCGGGGCCACGTCTGGATGTCACGCCCGTGACCTGTTGGTCACGCCCGTGTCCTGGGCGTGTACTTTGCAATTTTTTCGACTTTGTCCAGCTTTGTCTCCTGATTAATCCTATAAACTCCAAATTGAGATTTGCTGCCCAGATTGACCTTAAAATGAGAAATTAAGGAAATTAGATAGTAAAATTATAAAATTTATTTATAAACTAATTAATTATTAAATAAAAGTTATATAAAACTATGGATAAAATATAGAGATATCACCTATATGTTGTGATTGCATTGCATACAGAGAAGGAACCACTACCCAGGGTAAGGGGTAGAGTCATTATAATTTGTCAGCTAATGCTGACCATTGCTTAGTTTACCGCTCTTGGGGTGGATGTTTAATTGCAGGTGTGACGGGTTGGTTGAATTGGGCGGAACGAAGCCCTTGCTGCTTAAAGGCCCTTGAAGGCCGTGTGAAGAATTCTTGGATTTTATGTGTGGCTGGCCTGCGTGCCGATGTATGAAGCTATGTATTTGGAAAGAGCAACTTGTAAGGCCTTAAGGCCATTAGCGTGTGTCTTTGTATACATTCCTGGTGATATATATAACTGTATGGTTTATATATTTAGTGGACATTCGCTGTGATGAGTTCTTACAACTTAAAATGCTGCCCTAGAATGCTCTGAGTTAGGATACGAGTAGAACGTGATTTGATATTCACACGAAATTCCGCCGTTTGTCTGTGAAATATGGCGTGGGGCCCCGGCTGGACCCACCGTTATATTACATATGATGACTGGAGGCGTTAAACTTGGGAAGTTATAAGTGGGTACCTTTAGCCAAGGGGAGGTCAGTTTTCCATGCATGAGCTTAGTTTGACCTGATTAGGGTTTGGGTTGACTTTGGTCAACTTGACCATTTTTGTTGCCCCTAGTGGGTCCCTATGGCTCTAATGGACTCTTTAACAGGTTGGTGAAGTTATTGTGAGGTCTTGGAGTCATTGTGAAGCCCCATGACCCTAACCTAGTGTTTAGAAATCTACTATTTACGGACCATAGTGATCTCACCTATATTCCTAGGTTCACTTGGTCTTCCCAGGGTTTTGTTATGACCTAGTCATGACAAAACCACCCATGGTGGTCTAGTTGTCTGAGGGATGTTACATATGAACCTTCTCATCATGACCTTCTATATATCCCTCATATGTATTGCCACACATATCTTCCCCTTTATGTCTTCTTCAATAGGCATATTTATTGAGGGAGTAGAAAATATCATGGGAGAGATTATCTCTTGATCCTAGATAAAGTTCTATGTTGGTAATTTTAAGGAAATCATCCTAGGATCAGTCTACTTGATTAGGAGTCATACCTTTTATGTTGATACATTAATGCAACACAATACTGCAACATTTAAGCTTGTTGCATACATAGTTTCACTTGTTGATGTTGTATCTATAGAATCAGCATCCACCTATGGTGATATCATTGATACACCACATCACTGCAGCCCCCCTTGGCACTTAAGTGACCCAGGGATCCACTTGAGCTGGCTGCTAGCTATTCCTTTTCTCATAATCTCGCCCTTTGTCTGTTCATTCTTCTGGAGACAAACTAATCAGCTATTATGACAGTTGATCTATTGCAGCAGCAGCTGCCTGCTCCTTCACAACAGGAGGTTGATCCTGTTTCAACAATTGCTGGACATGCTCCCCCTTTATAGGATGCTAAGCTTGCTCCCCCTCAATAGGAGCATCCTTGTCATTCCTCTACTGGACAATTGAGTCCATCTAAGTCTTGATACCACTTAATGGTCTTTATAGTCTTGATGTGTCAACAAGGACTCATCTACCTGCAATAAAAGTGAATCCTATAACACAAGTATGACATGGAGAACTGAAGCTATACCAAGTTCAATATAACAAATCTTAATCTAGATGGTGTTGAATCTTCACTTCATCTAATGACATGATAAACATGTCAGCCATCTGTCAGTCAGGACAAACTCAGGATTGAGTTCTTCTTTATGCTCCCTAACTTAATGAAACTTAATCTACATGTGCATAGTCCTGTTATGAATGTCAAGATTCCTAGCAACTTAGATTACACTTAGTAGAATATCAATATAAACGAAATTATACTTATCTGAAGGTTATGGTTCTGATGCCATAAAATTTATGTATGGCAAGCTTGAGTTCGACGAATTGCTTAGAATTCGTCGAGCTCTGTTGGACGATTGCTTTAGCTTTCATCGAGCTCCGTTCAACGAATTCATCTGATTTCGTCGAGCTCCATCCATGTTGATGCTTAGCTACTCCTTAACACCTTGCACAGTTTCTTTTTGCTGAGCCAGATCTTCTCCCATTCTTTAGCATCTGACTTTCCTTTGGCTTCAGCTTTCTGATTAGCAGTACAAGAGTGTTCAACCCTCTTAGCACTATCTTGATCATTATATTGATCTCCACTCTTGATCATCACTTGATCAATCCCTTCTTTTTGTTATTAAGCTCTTTCTATAATATTACAGTAATCCATAAATTACATAATATGGTACAATACCGTTGTAACTAGGTAATTAGTCACGGCCTTACGCATCAGTAAATATTAAAGCAATGCAAATTCAATGTTAAAGCAGTATGCATGGGTCTCAAAAAACCCTTCTAAGTTCAATAAATTCGTCATCACCAAGAAAGTGCAAGATTTATAAATATTAATTATATTGAAAT